>CM053626.1:292362702-292414063 GCA_028646595.1 Phalanger gymnotis
CTCCTGCTCTGATCTACCACTTAATTCTTCCCACCAGGTGGGCCTGGGGCCAGAAGCAACTGCAGCTGTAGTTCTGTAGCTGCCCCACCTCTGCTGCCCCTGGGGTGGTGGCCTAACCACAAATTCCTTCTTTCACTCTGTCCCCAGCAGCTTTTCCTACTAACTTTCTCTGTTGTCTTTGGTGTTTGTGGGTTGAGAAGTCTGGTAACTGCTGCAGCTCACTGATTCAGGGTGCTAGGGCACACTCCACCCAGTTCCTGGACTGACTGGTCCATGCCACCCACACTGGGCTCTGCTCTGCTCTTCTCCACTCCCAGCTCCATGCAGGATAGACCTTGCTAGAGACCATCCAGGTCGTCCTGGGCTGGAGCCCTGTTTCCCTCTGTTATTTTGTGGGTTCTGCAGTTCTAGAATTGGTTCAGAGCCATTTTTATAGGTTTTTGGAAGGACTTGGTGGGGAGCTCATCCTAGTCCCTGCTTTCTAGCCGTCATCTTGGCTCTACCCCAACATATGCCTTTCTTAATGTAGGCAGAGATTGCATTAGAATTTTTTGGCATCCAGATGATATCATTGGCCCATTTTGAGCTAAATCTTTTGTTTTCAAATCTTCCCTATATTAAACTTGTGAATTTGATTCTTTTGAGACCAAGTGAAAAACTTTATATTTACCCCTATTACAGTTTATCGTCTTCGATTGGACCCAAATATTCTAGCAGTCCAAAATCTTTTGGATGCTGATTCCGTTCACACATTATCAGTTGGTCAGGTCCCAGCAGGGTCAGCCAGTTGGCATCATGGGTGCCATGGAATGGCGCATAAACAGTCTGAAGCCTGATATTTTCCTCCAGTACTTAGGCTTTATTACATTTCTTTTCTTAATTTAAAAATGTCTCTCCTTCAATTGCCTTAATTTGTTTTTCTCAATTCAGCTCATTAAACTGTACAGTCCCCCAGTTGCATGGATTCAGCTACATGAGGATGAAGTATAGCTAGCATGCTTCTGGCATCAAATACGGCTGCTGTCTCAGGCTGATTCCTCAAGTGAGACACTTGGTCTCCAATGTTTCATGCTCCCTGCTGTCTGATATTTTCCTAAAATTTTTCCAGTTTGGATTTTACCTCCACTTCCAGGTTTTTGTTCTCAGACTCAGTTCACAATTTTTCCTTACTTTTCTGGGTCTGTTACATATGTAAGCTCATGGGCATAATGGAAAGGACATTGGATTTGAGTCAGAAGAACTAGATTTGAATCCTGACTCTGTTATTTACTATCCGTGTGATATCAGGGAAGTTGTATAATGTCTCTGAGCCTATTTCTTCAGCTTTAAATGGAGGAGAATGGTCTAGATGACCTTTAAGGGCCTTCTAGCTGTAAATCCTATATATCCTAGATTTGTACTTGGCCTGACGTTCCGTTTTTGTACTAAGAGCTCAGCTTGGTCCATTCCCTCCAGCAGCTTCCGATATGGTGGGTTAGCACTAGCTGGACTTGTTAAATACCAACAAATACTGGGAAGGGTAAATTGGGGGTG
This sequence comes from Phalanger gymnotis, assembly GCA_028646595.1. Lineage (NCBI taxonomy): Eukaryota > Metazoa > Chordata > Mammalia > Diprotodontia > Phalangeridae > Phalanger > Phalanger gymnotis. Next base: position 292,364,236 of record CM053626.1, read on the forward strand.
GAGAGAACGAGTGATATCTAGGCTGAAGAGTTCCTAATATCTCTGCCCAAACAAGCCCTCACAGGCAGGGAGGGTCCATGAATAGTTTCATTTGGTCAGAAAGCCTAGGTGGTTCTTTTTGTAACTCAACTCAGTAAGTACTTATTATGTGCCAGGTACTGTGCTAGATAGATAATGGGAATACAAAAATGAAAATGAAAAATATAAAAAGAAATTAACATAAAAAGTGAAAAATTTGCTGTCCTCAATGAACTTATAGTCTATTAGGAAAAGCAAAAACTATGTAGGAAATTAAATACAAAATGCATTTTGCCAGATAGATAGACAGACAGATAGATACTGACTTAATAAAGTGACATATATATTTCTCACTCACTCTCCATGTGTATTTACATACTGACTACAAAGTGGCACAGTAGATATAGTGTCCAATCTGGAGTCTGGGAGACTCATCTTCCTGAGTTCAAATCCATTCTCAGATGCTTGCTATGTGACTCTAGGCAAAGTTTCCTTATCTGTAATCCAAGCATAGTATAGCACCTGCCTTCCAGGGCTATTGTGAGGATCGAGGGAGATAATGCTTGTAAAGCACTTTGCAAACCTTAAAGCAACATATAAATTCTAGCTATTATTAGTCAAAGTAGAAATTTTACCATGGTTCTGGCTAACCAGACCTATTCATTGACCAGGCTTGGGGCTAGCTCTGCAGGTGTTTCTGGAAAGAAATAGACAGGAGTTCATCTGGTCCTCCACCTTTTCCACCAGGATTCTAGCAAAAAGGGGGGGGGCGGGGAGACATAATCATTCCATGATTTTTTGTTAGTGGGGCATTTCAGTTATGTCCCATTCTTCATGATCCCATTTGGGGTTTTCCTGACAAAGATATGGGAGTGGTCTACTGTTTCCTTCTCCAGCTCATTTTGCAGATGGGGAAACTGAGGCAAACAGGGTTTAAATGACTTGCCTGAAGTGACACACCTGTTAAGTATCTGAGGTCAGATTTGAGCTCAGGTCTACCTGACTCTAAGACCAGCTCCACTACACTGCCTAGCTGCCTCCTTATATGTTAACTGGGCCTTGAATGTCTGCCATTCACATCCAAGATCAGTAGCCTTGGTCATCAGTGCCTGCTATACTGGGCCAGATGGCTAATGCAAGCAATATGAGTCACCAAAATGATATGATCTGATAACATCACACACACACACACACACACACACACACACACACACACACACACACCCTACTCAATGAACTCTAGTACTTTCCTGTTGCCTCCAGGATCAACACTATTGCATTATAAACTCCTTGAGGGCAGAGACTGCTAAGTCTCAACACTTAGCATAGGTCCCTTGATGTTAGCCTCTCTTTTAAACTCCTTTTGCTTATTTACCTTTTCCTTTTTTTTGCTTCCTTCTCTTCCCTTGACACTTGAGCTAAGCCTTGAAATGAACTAGCTCTTCCTAGAGGTGGAGGTGAAGCAGAAGAAGGTCAATCCATCAATAAACATTTATTAAGCACCTAATATGTGCCAGGCACCGCGCTCAGCAATTTAGGCATGGGGGACAACCTGTACAAAGCCACAGATAGAGGGAGTTAGATGTTGTGTATGAGGAACACCAAGTAGCCCAGTTTGCCTGGGACATAGAATGCATATGTAACAAACCTGGAGAGATATTCCTGAGCCAGATCTTAATGAGTTTCAAATACCAAACAAAGTTTGGGGTTTTTTTTTTTGTTCTGCAGGCAATAGAAAGCCATTGAAATGTCCTGTCACAGGGGTGACATGGTCAGAGCTGTTCTTCAGGAATACTAATTTGGCAGCTGTGCAAAACATGAATTGGAAAGAGGAGAGACTGGATGCTGGAACACTAATTAGGAGGCTGTTGCCGGACTCTAGACAAGAGCATGAGGACCTGAATGAGGGAGATTGTGCTATGAATGGAGAGAAGAGGGATGAATGCAATAGATGTTAAGGAGGTAGAAATGCCAAGACCTGCAAAGTGATTGGAAATTTTTTAAAAGGTTGAAGCTGACTCCTCGGTTGTGACACTAGATAATTGGAAGAATGATAGTGTCCTAGACAAAAATGGGGAAGTTAGAAGGAGGACTGGGTTTAGACAGAAGGATAATGAGTATGGTCTTGGATATACTGAGAGTGATATACGCATCTGACATCTAGGTTGAGATGTCCAGTCAGCAGCTGGAAATGTAGGGCCTAGAGTGCAAGAGAAAGATGAAGATTAGATTTATAGATGTGTGAGTCATTTATATAGAAATTATGGTTAAACTCATGGAAGTTGTCATATAATAGTAATAACCACCCTGTATGTATAGCATTTTAAAATTTGCAAAGTACTCACAGCAACCCTAGGAGACATTCATGCTTTAGGTAGGAAGCAGTTTTTAGCATCATAGAAAGAACTCTGGACTTGGAGTCAGAAGACCCGGATTCAAATAGCAGCTCTGCTACTTATCACCTGTATGACTTTGGACGAGTCATTTGGTTCCTCTGAGAGTCAGTTTCCTCATATGTAAAATGAGAAGGTTGGATTGAATGATCTCTAAGCCTCCTTACAGTGGTAAGACCTCCACCCTTATGGCATATCCTATTCCAATTTGTAAATTTCTCCTCTGGAACCTCCATTTAAGGAAAATCTTCATGCCCACCATGTTCATTTCTAACCTGGCTCTGCCTCAGACTCTCTGGACTACTTTCCCACCTTGCCCTCAAGCTAGAATCTGTACAAGTCTTTTGCTCCCTTTTATGTCTTGCCTTGTTTTATCAGAATATAAGCTTCTTGAAGGCAGAAACTGCCTTTCTTTTTTATTATATTTGTATTCCCAGTACTTATGACAGCGCCTGGCACGATGGATGTGGTTGTTGTTCACTCTTTGTTTTCAAAGAGGACCAATGACATCACAGGTGAATTAGACTTAAGTGAAGCAGAGTTGCACAAAGTCAGCCTCATTCTTCCCGAGTCACTGTAGTCCAGTGGCAGTATAAAAATCAAAACAACTGACAATGGCCTGGGATACAGTGGGTGACCTTTGTGACTATGATGCCTGACCAAGCTCTCAGCACTCCACAGTGCCTGCTTCAGCTTCCTTCATGGCCATTGCAACAAATTGTTCTCATATGCCCATTGTAAGCCTTTAATCAATTGATTCTCTCTGTGTCTCTGTCTCTGTCTCTGTCTCTGTCTCTGTCTCTCTCTGTCTCTGTCTTTCTGTCTCTCTCTCTCTCTCTCTCTCTCTCTCACACACACACACACACACACACACACACACACACACACACATCCCTCTTCCCTTTCTCTCTTGTATTTTCCAAAACTAAATATATCAGTCAGCACCAGGTTGGCCTATAATGTGCCTACAAACTCTAATAAAAGGTATAGTAAGAGGAAGGAGGGATTGACTAGGTGAGTGTCTTTGACTTGGGAAAGGGGTGCCCAAAACAGCAGCCCCCAAAGTTGTACAACTGTTGAGAGAAGATCAACAAGGGGAAAGGAGTAATCTCAAACAATTTTGTGGGGATTTCTAAACACTGTACTTCTAGCATTTGCACCTGTCACTGCCCCCATCTCCTCTCAACATTACAGCAGGGAGGAGGTGCAGGTATGAGATTTGAACTCATATTCTGGGAAATTAAGAGCAGCTAATGAAAACCTCTAGATGAATTTTTTGTAGAGTATTTAGTCATACTTCCTCTGGCCTTCAATGCCTGCTGAAGGTGGGAGGGATTAGGTGTCTGCTCTGTTTCGCCAATATTAGCATGGAATATGATGTAAAGGTGAGAAGGATGGGTGGTTGAGTGTTTCCATCCCTCTGGGTTTTCCTTTCTATAACACCATTCCCAATCATGACTCATTGATATGTTAATAAGCAGACATTTTGTATGAAGCATTTATTCATCCTTAATAAAATATCAGGTTTGTTTTTTTCCACTGGAAGCATCGGCATTGAATTGTATGGTATTTGCCGCACAGCACAGAGAAGGTATCAAAGGGAATCATGCACAGTTTGGAAGGAGTGATCTCTGGGTGGATCACTGGCAATCAAGCTCATTATGCCAGATGGAGCCTGGAGTTGAGGGGAAAATACAAAGGAAAGCCACACTTCCAAAAATCTTACATAAAATAATTTACTTCTCATTCTGGATAATCTCCTGGGTACCCCTCAATCTCTAGCCCCTGCAAAGTACCAGCTCAAGAATACATGTCAAGACAACTACAACAAATCAGAATAGTTGTAGGTTGGGGACTCTTGTCGTGCAGTCCAATGTGGAATAGGGAGGAGACGGAGCAGAGCAGGGAGGATATGAAGGACAGAGAGGAGTCCAAAGGACATCCTTCAGGAATGGGAGATCAGGAAAGAAGTATGAATGTGACCACCAGAGAGAACGAGAGGATGCAAAGGAAAGAACCTGTCTCTCTAATACAAAATGGTATTAGATAGATACGCATAGACGGGAACATCATAAGCTTCTTCTCTTGCCTTCATCTTGCATCATGAGGGAGTGACTCAGAAGCCAAAAGTGTGCTTATGCATATGAAAATTTGGAAATGATTTTTAAAATATGTATATGTATATATTCACATATATCTATAAATATGGTTACATGTTTAAAATGGTAGCTCCAGAAGAATGAGAAGAAAATTAGTCCCCCAACCATTCAAAGGTAATTGACAAAACACCTTGCACTTAGAAAACATAACACAACAATAAACATTATATAAAACAAAGTCATAAATAACAAAAATGAGAAGTCTTCAAGTATTCAGCCTGCCTGCAGATTCCAAACAGTTGTTGCCAACTGTGTGGATTTTCTTCTTGCCTTGTGATCCAAGATCCTGCCATGTTCCCAGCAGGGCAGGGACAGACCTGTGCAGGTTATGCATGGGAATGTACTGGGGAAAACCAAAGGTTCTGAGCCTCCAAAGAGAATTTACTCAGCAGATTTGGGGATGCCCCAAACTACTTTCCCTTTTCTTTATAAATCTGAAACTTTCCCCTTCTTGAGAGGTACAACCAAATCTACAGCAATTGTATGCAAGAACTAGCTGAGGGACCTTGGGGGTGAGATTAACAATTAATAATGATAATAAATAAAATGATATTCACCAAGCACTTTCACACATATTATCTTGATTGGACAAGTCACTCCATCTTTCAAAGCTTCACTTTCCTCATCTATAAACTGAGGGGGCTGCACTAAATGGGAGGACACAAATCTCTCCCAGCTCTAAGATTCATTTTCATTGAGTGTGCATTGTCACCAGAAAGAAACAAAATGTTGAGAGTACCTTGGACAGAGGTGGGGAAGAGTATTTTGAATTCTGCAACATCACTTGGATCATTGAACAGAATTTGGATTGGACAGAACATTGCTGTTGGTAAGTAGGTCTGCAAAGACCTGAGCTTCCTTTCTTCTCTTAGCCCAAATACTCCTCCATCTCTATCTCTCTCCAATGCCATCATTTAAGAAGCACAGACAAAATACCCATGTGCTTGATCAAGCCCTGTGCAAAGAGAATGATGGTTAAATCCCTTGTAGTCTGGCAGCTAAGAGAAATGACCACATGGGGCTTTGCAGGATGAGTGGAGGAGTTGTGAAGCATATTAAGCCTGGCCTCAACAGCCATTTCATACTTTCCTTTTGCTCTGTCCAATAAGGTAAGTTAGAAATCATTTCATTCTCTGTCTTCATGGAGTTCACTACAAATCCAGCATGCAGTTTCTTGAAGGTTTCTTTCTAAGCTTACCTAACAAAGGGGAAAGGGTGGCTGTGGTTTTCTCCATTCAAATTCAAGATAAAAGCACAATAATCACCTGTGACAAACACACACACACACACACACATTCACACACATACACACTGTAGTTCTGAGCACCTAGGGTCCTTTTTTTTCTCCTCTTAGAGCTGTGTCTGCATATATGATATAGGTCACCCTCATACAAAATCTACAGCATGAAGCATTGACTAACAGCATACATATGCACCTATGGATACCACACAATGTAGGGCAGTCAGCTCTGGATCAAAGAGCTGGACGGAAAGCTCTTAAGGCCTTGACAATGAATTTTAGAGAATCAGATGGCAACCTTAAAGAGAATATAGGGAAAGGGGACCTGGATGAGGTTCCTGCCCTGATGAATGCCAGGACAAGCAGACATTTAAACACTGAAATCAAACACCTACAAGTGAGTGAACCATTGCACATGCCTGCAGTGGCTGAGATGGCAAGTGCTATCATGGGGACATGATATGGACACTAGGCTACTACTTGTTTACAGCACTGATGCTTAATAATACAGATCAGTAATTTGCCATAGTGGGTTCCAGATGAGAGAGTCTTGGAAGTGCCCCACTTCCTCTCCCCTTGGGGCTTAGGCACACTGAGAGACCAAAGGACAGTCTAAAGTGGGGGACTTGGCTCCTTTCTGGTTCTCCGATCCACAGCAACTGCTGCTGGCTTGGTTGACCAAGTCGAGATAGAATCGGGACTTGAGGAAACGGCGGTAGGAATCCTTCTCCATAAGGTTGAAGATTTTTTTCTGTGCTTCATCAAAGCAGGTTATTGTAGGCTCCAGCATGTTCCGGCTAGTCTCTTCCCGTGTACAGGAATCCAAGTTTACCTTGAGGATAAGAGTCAAGAATTCCGTTAGAGCATATGATCCTGTAGGATTCCAAAGGAGGGATAACCCCAGAGGGCTAGTTGAGATACACACACACACACACACACACACACACACACACATACCACTACCACCAAATATAAGAATAAAGTCTTATGTGCTCAGATAATTTGGGCAAAAGATAAGTGTGATTCAAGAAAAAGTAGGATGTGGAAGCAGGGAACAGGATTTGGATATTCCATATACTTTTGCTACCTCTATTCTGTAACTAATGGCACAGACCAGGCAGGCACTATAGACCTGAGAAACTATACTCTTCCCTCCCCTAGTTCCTTCCCCCATCTCTCCAAGACAAAACTGCACTTTTGATATCTACCTCTTTAGTCGCCTGAACAGAGATGAATTCATTGTAGATCTTCTTGGCCTTGGGGCTGAGTTTGCTGGGTGATTTGGTCTTCTTATACTCCTCACAGCTGACCCAGAAATCAATATTTTCCTCACTGTATTCAGACTTCAGAAAAGCTTTGAAAGCAGCCAGGCCACCTGTAACAAAACAGGGGATATACCTCTGTTTATCATGTTGGATTCTTCCTGTGAGGTACTATGTTTAAGATAAAGCTGAAGGACTAGGCTGGTGAAGGAAGCATTCCCTCAAGGTTTCTATTAGCTGGCAGCATTTAATGTTAGGTGCCTTTGCTCTTGGGGCTGATACATCACATGTTCTTCCCTTCTTGGGTAATGGAAAAAGGGTCAGATACACTTTGGCTAGTAGTTGTGGGATCTTTGCCTAGTCTCTTTCTAGGTCTGTCTTCAAGTGCTTTTTCTTTTAAGAAAAAAAATCTTTGAAACTGCACAAAAAGTCACAAAACAGGAAAGCATCATGTGATATTCTAGCTAAAGGAACAAAATATAGCCTATAGAAGATAGAGTATACTTCTATTTGTGGGAGAAAAAAAAGACTTTGAAAGAATCCTCTAATCACATTTCTTCATCTGCGAAGAAATGAGGTTTTGTGTTCATTTGTTTCACCTTTCTTCTAAAATTTGCTAAGTGTGTACTGCCATCTAGATACGCATCCTTCTACAAGGTTCTTGGTCAGAACCATCTGATCTTGGGGAAAGGAACTTGTACATTTCCTTCTCGTGACTTAGTAAGTTGTTTAGAGTCTGAATTTCCATTCACTAACACACCCTTTGCTCTGGTGGTTTCTATTTCCTTAACAAAAGTGGTGAACATTTTTGTGCTGAGAGGACACCTGTATTCCCTTTGGAACTGACTCTGAATCTGAATTGAAAGGGGCTTGAGAAATGATTCAGTTTGAAATTCTGGAACTGATATATAGAAGTCCTCTCTGTGACAGACCTACAATGTAATCACTCAGCCCTTCTCTGAACATCTCCAATGAAGAGGAAGGAACTCCCTGACTCAAAAGGCAGACCATCCCTCTTCCAATACTTCCATTAATTCTTGCCCAGATCAAGCTGAAAGGCTATTAGTGCCATCTTCATATACAAAGGATAGCGCCCTTATTGGGGAAAAGCCCTATGCTACATGAAAGTACTCCCATTGAAAAGAGTTATTGTGAATTATCTAAATGCTAAAAGAGAATTATACTTGGTCCTTCATTATAAGGAATGGAGAGCAAGCCTACTTACAGTCATGACTAATCAGGTTTTCCAAAGATTCAGCCCACTTCTTGACTTCCTCATGGCTCACCCTGGAGAGTCAAGAGAGATGGTTGGGAAAGAGAACAATTGAACGTGATGGCTTGACATAATCTGTAAGACCTAACCCCCATCTTCAGCCTAGTTAAAAGTAGAGCAGGGACATGTTTCCTCCCCATTCCTACCTAACCCCCCCCATCAACAAATCATTTTGACTCTATACCCTTAGGCCAATAATATCAGTGCCCGGTTTTCCTCTTTAGACAACATTGATAAAACCTATCTTTGCTGAATCTTGAAATAAATTTTAAAAAAGAAACTAGGTCACTGGCATGCTAATACAAAGCCAGGGGCCACATGTACTAGCTTCTTAACCATAAAGATATTTACTAATAGAGATGGAAGAACTTCTGAAGATCCTGGGGTGGGCTGGATTATCTGCTCTATTTATACAAGGAATAATAGCTTACATCAGTAAAACTTCCTTGCCTTTACAAAGCCACTTCATCTACACTAGTTCATATGATCCTAGAATTCCCACTGTAAAGTAGGTCACAGAAGTATTCATCCCCATTTTGTAGATGAGGACACTGAGGGTTAGAAAAGACTAATGACATTCAAAATTACTTGACTAGTACATAGAAGAGCAAAGAGGCTCAGACCCAGCTTTTCTGACTCTTATATACAGCATGGTATAGTAGAAAAGAGGGCCACATTATTTTCAGAATTCTGTTTCAATTTCTAGCTCTGCCACTCACTCTTCATGTGATCTTAGTCAAGTCAAAACCTTTCTAGCTTTGGTTTCCCCATTGGTAAAGTGAGAGGGTTGGTCCCTTCTATAACTCTGAAATGAAATGCCCATCATGGGATCTGCATATGTTGGCATTATTTGGGGCTACTCTTTACCTCTGGGAAGAAGATGCTTTGTCCTTCTTGCTATGGGATGAATTTTGATCACAGGAATCTGTCTTCTGGAGCAAGAATCCTAAGCGATGCTTCATATCCTTTGCACTGTGAAAGGTAAAATTAAGAAAAAAAAGATGATTATCAGTTTATGTCTCTGGTTTCCCTAAAGAAGCCTTAATAATGCTGAGAGAATTGATAGGCATAAGCTTAGTACTGGCATTTCACTCACTGGCAAAGGTAGGAAAGGCAAGTTAGTCCATGAATACAACATAGAAGGAACAATCCAGATGTCTTGACTTTCCATGACCAGAGGAGGCCAGAATCACTTCTCTTAATTAAGGACTTTCATATGCAAACCCGGGGTCTCAGTGCCTGACCCCTACCTGTAGTATGCAGCTACTTAGGACCACTTGACTGTAAATTGTAAAGTTTATTTTCATTCCCTGGAAGAATAGACCTACCACTGTCAAATACAGGGAGACGATCTGAATAATTACTACATATATTAATTTTTTTAATAGGAAGGCAAGCAGTGACTGCAGACATGACAATGTAACTCTGCAGAACAGGGTCCTTCATAGTGCCACCACCTACTGGGGGCCTTGAAATCACAGCCTGCCTCCTGGCTGCCTGCAAACTCAGACACTACACCGCAATGCTGACAAGTAGAAAAAGGCAATGCAGTTATCGGGGAAGGAGGGAGGGAGAGAAGGGAGTCACTGGATGCTTCCTGCATCTTCAACCAGGACTTCACAGCTCAGTCGTTACTATGGGTTTCTGATAACTGGTGTGGGGAGAATCATCAGACTCTAAGTGAGGGTGTTCACTGCCAGTAGAGGCAAGGGGGAGGGGCAGAGGAAGAGAGGGAGAAGGGATTATTAAACTTCAAAAAAAGGCTAGCTTTCTGGTCACACATGCCTTCTAGGGCTAAAGCTAGGAACACCTGCAAACAAGGCTTCTCCTTCTCAGCCCCTTCCCCCACTCCTCCCCACACACACACTTTATTGTTAATAAATACCTCATGAAGGAAATTACCAAGCACAATTAAGATTGAGAAACGGGAGAAGGACTGGGTTCAGGACTTAGGAAGAAGCAACTGGGATAGTCATTAACACCAACAACCTGATTTAATTAAAGCATATTATCTATGGCTCACGTGTAGCTAAGCTACACTTAACTCCACAAGGAGGATTTTTTTTAAATCGGCTTTCAGTTAGGTTCCCTAGCTAGCTTCCAGTTGATTGCTCTGGGTTAACAGTCGATTTATATGCAGGATCATTTTCCTAGCCAGTAATTTAGCAGTTCTCAAATCAAGAGAAGCTTGGCATTTTAGAGGTAGATGGGAGAGAAAAAATTCATGGCTTAGTAGAAAGTGTGCTGGGCAGGAAGGCAGGAGATGTCTACAGGTACCAGCCCTCATTGTGTTACTAAAAATCTGTGTGACCTTAGCCAAATGTCTTCATTTCTCTGGACCTCACATTTCTTCCGCTGTAAATTGAGATCGTTGATGCTCTCCTGCTCAAACAAAGACTCTCATCTCACCGAAGAGGCAGAGTTAAGGTCCAATTTTTAATGGGAAGTCCAAAGCTGTTAGGAAAGCAAACCTCCCTCTCAACTCTGATGTATTTATTTGATTGCTTTGCAGAGGCTCAGCTGAGGCCCATAAATGCTTAAACGACTACTTGCTCTAGACTGGTGGAAGAAAGAAGCACTGATCTATTCGAGTTTCAGAACAGACCCTGACATTACTGGCACCCTTTCTAAGATGATCACTTGAATCTTTCTAATTGTCCTTGGAAAGACAAGGGAAGGAGGCTGTCCTGGAATTGATGGCAAATTCTTTGGTAAGAACCAGAGGGATCTGGTAAACTGGAATCTGTTACCAGCAGGAATTAAATTTATTCTCTCTGGTGGATGACCTTGCTCTGAATTTGCTTTAAAAACAACAACAAAACAACTGGAATTTATTCCACTTTCAGACAAGCTTGGAAGGAGAGATATTTTTGTAATAGCAGCCGTTCACTTATTTAGTCAAATGCCTTATATGCTAGGGGTCCCTGGAAGCATTTCTCCGGTCCGTTTTCTTAAGAGCTGTATACATGTCAGCAGCTGAAATTGCCTTAAAGGTTAAATAACATGGAACCATCTTTAAGATATAAGCTTCTGTGGATTCCTTTACAGAATGTCTGCAGTGCAACCTCCTCTCAGTCACAGTGCATTCACATGGAGTCTTTCAAAAGCTGGGAAGGAGTGAGGGAGGCTAGATTTGAAATCACGTTCTCTTTATATGAAAATATAGCCTTATGCCTCAACATACACCCACTCTGGGCACAACATCACATCAGATGTGAAGAATCAGGGGGAGTGTGACGGGTTAATAAAAGTTAACCATGAGTTTCTAACATACATCAGCAAAATAAGCAAAATGTCTTAAAGTGAGTTTTCTTTGACAGATGAACAACAGAGGAGCATTTTCAAACTTTTAAGAGTTCACTTGAACACATCGTGGCTACTGACTGTCCTGGCTAGCCAGAGTCCCGTGTGCTAATTCAGAGGAGCTAGGATGAGCTCACTGCATTGGCCAGATTACTTAATTAAATCGTAACTTCTGGTAGTAAAACCAAGTAATTTCCAAAGGCACAGCTGTGTGCCTGTGCTATTTACTCCAAATATGTATTACAGAAAACATAAGATACTGGGTCACCAGGCTTTTGATGAATATCATTTTTAACACCCCTTTTGGTAAGTATTGCACTGATACTAAGAGGTGCCACAGCATCATATAGATCTCCAAACACGGAATGATAAAATCCATGAATTGGAACAGTAAAACTGAAAGAAATCCCAGAGATCACCCCACTTCAAATCTTCATTTTTACAGAAATATAAACTGAGACCCAGAGAAATGGAGTTAATTTGTTCAAGGTCAAACAGCCAGGTAGAGCACACCTTTCACTACACCGTAGTATACTTTTTATAGCAATAGCATGATATCTCATTGGAAAAAAACTGTCTAGAGTTGATACTGATTGCTAGCATAGAAATAGATGCAATCTGAAAATCCACATACCAGAAATACTAACTAAACTTCATTCAAAGACAATGATACAGATTTCTATGCATTCAAGACAAAAATCTAACACTTCTCCCCCAGACTTCTAACTGTGATGAGGGAACCACTTACACAGTACATAAGTATTAGAAGCAAAGGAGAAAAAATATTCCTTAAGGCACTATTCATATCTAGTCTTTGAGAAAAGTCTAGGAAGTTGGCATTGCATAGATTGAATGCAAACACAAGGTATTCCCAAAGTCTGCAGTTTTGAGCTCCAAACTGCACCAAGACTTTTGGGACACCCTGCACAAGAGATCTCAGATTAATAGAGCACATCTGTCAGAATCGATGCCTGAAAACAACCTTACCTCCTCAAGCAAGTGGCTGGCAGGGCAGCTAGTCCTTTGCACATCTTGGTTTCTTGTTTGTCTTCAAAGCACTGATGAGAAACACGGCAGGAGCAACTGTCGCTTCTGTTTGAGCCTTTTTGTGTCAGGCAGGATGCTGTCAGATTCCTCTGAGAGTCTTCCTTCTGAACCTGCCTGAGTTTCTTTTATAGTCCAGTCCAGCCCGGTCAGCCAATCAGAAGACAGCACTGTGGCACTGGTTCCCCTCCCCTCTGCCTCCTCCAACCCTTGGAAGAGAAATGAGGAAAAGACAAGCTGACGCATGAACAATGCCAAATGGATAGACGGGGGATAAAGAAAAGAGGAGGAAAAGAAAAAAATCACATACAAGAGAAAAACTTTACCCTAATACCCAACCAGATATCTATTTCAAGATGTGTGGGCTTCCAGAAAAGCAAAAAAAGCAAAGCTTTATGATTTTTCAAAAGATGAGAATTTAGGGATTAAAAGCTCTGAAATGGGAATCAATTTTAGACTTGACTCTGTCTCTACCTTTGTGACACCTGAAAAGTTATTACCCCTTTCACAGCCTGAAGTCGATTAATAGTCACCTTCTGTTCTCATCTGTAAAAGGAGGGATGTGCACTAGATGGTCTCTGAGGCCCCTTCTGAGCTCTGACATTCATTCTCTGTGTTTGTGTCTGGTTTGTAGAATGGAAGAAAGCTACCTCAAGGAACCTAAGATGTTAGCAGAGCATGTGGGCTTATTTTGTGGATAATTCCTATCACCTGTTCTCAGCTTATAGATAATACAGAAGCCAGTTATCACCAGTTTCCAAATGAGAATCATCAGGATGCTCTAATTTCTCAAAAGAGTGCACAGGGCAAAGGAACTCGGTAAGATGGTGATTAGCCTGACAGCATATAGAACTCATCTAGAAAAGATGGATCAGCTACACCTGTAATCAGCCTGCCAGCAGAATGTGTGCCTAGAAATCTTATAAGGCAAAAAAAACAAAAATAAAAACATAACAACAAAAAAAGCAAGCAGCCTGGCCAACTCTCATTTAAATGTCTATTTCAGGATGAAATTGCTACTTGAAGACCAGAGGAGGGAGTGTGTGAACCAATATAGAAATGTGTCTTTCTTTACAAATAGGTCTGTGCCTCCTACCATTCTGAGCTTCAGCTCTGTTGTCTCAGAGGGCACGATTTGGATTTTTATCAGACAGCATCAAACATCAGATGAAAACTGAAAAATTCTGCCATAGCAATGCATACAGATATCAAGATGTTTGCTATCACGAGCCTGAGTCAAGATGATTAAGTAAATGTTTCATATGTTCAAGTCATTTCAACTAAATGATCATTTCAATTAAACAATCAATTGTTAATTGCCTTCTATGGGTAAGATATGTTGTCCTTTAGGTGTGATCTATGGTTCTCTTGGCAAATGTCAGAGATCAGTTCAACTGAACGCTCATTTATTAAGACTGGACTTTATGCAGCATCGTGGAGTGAATAGAGAATTAGCCTTGGAGTCAGGAATATCTGGGTTCAAGTCCTATTTCTGACATGCATTGGCTGGGTAACCATCAACAAATCATTCCATCTTTCAGTGCTCTAGGCAGCTCTCTAAACCTGTGAGTTGCAAGGAAGGCACTGATTTTTTCACATGAGAGTTCCCCGTGTCAAGTAAAGCACAGGTTTAATCTTTAGCAAGATAGGACAGACCATGTAATAGCAGGAAAGAATTGTACAGGAGTAACAATCTTACAAGGGATAGATGAGCATATGGGCAGCTGTGGGAAATCTGAGGAGGAACAGATCATTGAAAGCTGCTCAGTGAAGGAGTGGATGAGCTGGGAGGATTAGGAAAGTCTTTATGGTGGAGGGAATACCTGGATCGGTGCCTCAAACAAGCCTCTGATTTCAAGAGACAGAGAAGGAGGATACAGGGGGAAGTGTCAAACACTCCCAGCCGCGTAAGACCCATTTCACTTCTAAGCAGGGCTCAAAAACCAGATTAAAATGTAATTGGAAAATATTTAATGAAACAAAAAATAAAATAGATAGTTACACTTTAAAGCTAAGTCAGTATGTCCACAAGGCTCCCCATAAATGGTTTGGTGGCCCCATTTCTATTTGAATTTGACCCCACTGGTGTAGAAAATGGAAGCAAGGACCGGGTATTCCAGGCAAAGGCATGTTCTTCAGGAATATCGAAGGAAGGACCAGAGGCCAAAGAAACTATGTTTTGTTGTACCTAGCTACAGCCCCTTCTAGTTTGAAAGTGGAGAGGTCAATAGTAATTGCAGGGACAAAGATACATAAACAACAACAATCCCTGACCTTTCTGTAACATTTTACATCCTACAAAGGGTTTGACTGCATCTCCTTTGATCTTCAGAACACACCTGTGTAGGTACAATAGTTGGCATTAGCCAGCTGTGGTAGAAAGTTGAGCAAGCAAGTGCCCTCAAGGTGTACTAATAACAACAGCTATTTTTGGTTGTCTGACACAATCGTTTGTTGACGTCTTGCATTTCCACATGGAATGCACACTTTTTGTTACCAGGGATGGTTCTTCTTTTTGCAGGGGTTCTAGTGGTGCTTTATAAATGCTTGCTGGATTTGATCAGATGTCACATACATAACCTCCTTTGGATCTTCACTACAGACTAGTGAGGTAGGCAGTGCAGCTCCTGCCCATTTTACGGATGGAAAAAACAGACTCAGGTAAAGCAAATGACTTACTCTAGGTCCCTTAGCTAATTAGCTGAAGAACCAGGATGTAACGCCCAGTCTTTTGACTCCAAGTCCAGTGTTCTTTTGGTATTTCCATCCTGCAGAGTATGTATTTATATATATATATATATGTATATATATATATATATATATATATGTATATACACATATAAATATATAAACAAAGATCCCATAGCCAGCAAAGGAGTAAATAGTGGAACTGCATTAGAAGAACAGCAGACTGTGGATTAGATAACAAACAACTGGCAGGAAAAAAGCTGGAGGAACTGAAGCGTCGGCAGCAAGCTTTCTGGAAAGGCAAACTTTAAATCCCCTTCACTTGGAAGTGGGTTCTCTTGCCTTTTTCTGTCAAAAGATTTGTTAATTAAATAAACTGGGTGATAGAAAACATAGGATAAATTAATTTCATTGCATAGCCCTAAGGGCATAGGGACTACGCAATGAAATTCATTTATTCTACATAAGGGTGTACAGTGGGGTGGACACATAGCTCCTAAGGCACAATTCAATCAGTCAATCATTTACAAAGCACCCACTATGTGTAAAGGTACTGAGAAAAAAGACAAAAATTAAAATACGCCCTACCCTCAAAGGGGTTAAAATTCTTTGAGTCCAACACTTGCCTCACAATGTCATTTCAGGGATGCACCTCAATCCACATGACTCACTGCCCTGATGCCAAAATTTGCCCAATTAGAGTTTAATTTGTTTAAAAATCTTAGCCAAAAAGAAATTTTGTCCCTTGTTCAAATAGAAATATCATGGGAGAGATGCCACTGAGAATTTTAAGGTCATCTGGTTCATTGAAGAAATCAAGATTAAGTGATTTGTCCAAGGACACACACCTAGTTAGTGACAAATCCAGGGCTAAAGACAAGCTTCTTGACCCACACCCAGCCCAGTATTTTTCCTAGCATGTCTGGCTGCTGCTTATTAAATCTTAGCAGGTATTTACATTTACACAAGCAATACCTCCCTCTCCTCTATACTGATAGAGTTCCACCCTAGTTAATTTCCTCATCCTCATTACCTATCCCCTATACTACGGCAGGTCTCCAAATTGGTCTCTCTGCCTCAAGTTTCTCCACACTCCATTCCATCCACCTCAATCTATCAAAATGACCTTCCTAAAGTGAATGCCTGATAATGCCATCCCCCTAATCAATAAAGTCCAACGATTCCCTATTACCTCTAGAATAAAATATAAATCCTTTATTTACTCAAAGGTACTGGGAAGGGGACCGGGGGAAAGCACAAAGAACAGGGAAGAGCAGAATTATGGGGCTGTAGCTTACTGGGAAGAAAGAGAATCTAGGGATGGTTTAGTCAAAGAACACTGCACTTGGAGGCAAAGACATATATCAAAGTCCCAAGTCTGCCACTGACTGTCTGAAAAAAGAATTTGCCCTATCTGTGATGATGGTTGATTAGGGCAACCTTGATAAATCAAGTGATTCCTTACGATCTCTTTACGTTGGTTAGGGGGCAACGGAACTAGATGTGTTCCCATTTCTTGGGCTTCCTCCAAGATGATTAACTACTGACATTTAGATGGAACAGAATTTTTTTTGTTACTGTAATTACCCACGATACAGTCTATAAGACTGAGCAATTGGACTTCTATACTAGAATGCAGCAAAGTGAGGGAGAGTGGAAGGAATTTCTCCTGCCCCATCCCAACTGTGAGTAATGGTGATTTACAGAAGAAACAAAGGGCAGCGGGAGACATTTTTTATGCAATCTGAGTGAAGTGACTTACCCAAAGTCACACACTAAGTGTCTGAGACTCGATTTGAACTCAGGTCCTCCCGATTCCAAGGCCAGTGCACTAGCCACTGTACTACCTAGCTGCCACAGAGAGATATACTTATCTCCCTAAGAGGAGAGTTTGTGGACCTTGACTTCTTGGCTAACTTTTTCTCCTTTTCTGTTTCCTTTACTAAATAGAGGTCAGAGCGGATGAATACCAAGAAAGGCCATTTTCAGCCCTGGAGTTACTTCATGGGTGACATTGGGTTTGACAGCTGGGTACCAGTTACTCAGGAGGAAATTGACGTAGCAGCATGCTTCTCAGAGAAGACAGCTGCCGTCAGAAACATCCTGCAGCTTTGGGGCTAAAACCATACCAAGAAGGGGACAGGAAATCCAGACCTTGCCAGCCCTTTATGTTATTTCTGTGAGTTGTTCAGATGGTTCCAGTGTGAGGTGAATGGGGAACATTTGTTTAGTATAACTGCCTTTACTTTTTGGGGAGGGGATGGGGCCCTAATGAATCTCATGGGTTATTTGGGTGGTTTATGTTTCCTCTATTTTATTTGTTCAAGTGCACTAATAGTCCTTTGTGGTCTATACCCTTTCTGCCGAGGAAATGAAAGTCTAGCCGATATAGCCTAATAATATCCATATTGTACATAGAGCACCTTTCCAGAGGGGCAAGGGGAATTGAAGGCATAGTAATGGACTCTCTTACCCATACATGGGGGAACTCTATGCTTAAACTTTAAAAAGCTTTGTTTTAAAGTTTCCCCTGAGGTTGAGGAAAAGCAAAAGAGAGAAAATGACCTGTATAGGAAGTTAGGGAGTGTTGGCCTGGAGTCAGGAAGACCAAAGTTCAAATCTAAATTTAGTAAGCGTATGACCTGGGACAGGCCACTTAGCCTCTGTCTGCCTCAGTTTCTTCATCAGTGAAATGGAGATCATAATCTCACCTTCCTCCCAAGGTTGTTGTGAGGCTGAAATAAGCTGATATTTGCAAAGTGCTCAACCTTAATGCACCCTGTAAGTATGAGCTATTATCATGTAATCAAGATTCTTAAGACAAACTGAGTTTGTATAAGCTGAGAGTCTTTGGGGATGCGAGGAAGAGAAAGATAAATATATAAATATATTCCACAGGGATACATTTATCTCACAGGATTAGTATGAGGATGAAATGAGAAGATAGAGCTAGCATGTTATAGAAATATAAAGTATCATTATGATAATATAGTGTAAGGTTGCCTAGACCCCGTCTTGATCACATGAATGGAAATTAGGACTGCAAGAGATTCCAGCTACAGGGATACTTGGTACCTTCCATCCAAGTCATATTTATGCTACCTAAAGCTCCTCTTCAGGCTTCCCACTTCTGCTGCTGCCTATAAAAGGCTTCACCCAGAAGTCAGGAAGCCTCTGTTTAAATATGGCTACTCATGGGATTATAGTTTCTTCATCTATAAAATAAGAGGATTAGAAAAAAAGATTTCATGGTACAAGGCATTTTATTTTCAAAAGCCACTAATGAGAGTCAGAGGAACTGGGTTCAAATCCTGCCTCTGACATTTACAGTCTAGGTGACCTTGGGCCAGTGACTTAACCTCCCTGGATCTACTTTTCCTCATCTATAAAATGAGAGGGTTAGACTAGAGGATTTCTGAGGTTCCTTTGAGCTTTGAGATTACATATTCTGTGAATTCATAAGCTAGGCTTGGGGCTATCTCTTTGACTTATGTGTGTAGTTTTTCAATTGTAAGTTTATGTCTCTGATGGGACAAGAAGTCTGTTGCAGGCTTGTGATAGCATTTGAAGTGGCATTTTTATTACCCTGCTTATTCTTACTTGGGAAAATTTTGATTAAAGGGGAAAACATGGGGATGGGGTTGCAATAGGTTCCTAACAGGCTATATGCTATACAGCTAGGTCCCAATTAATGTAAATGGATCCTGTTAAGTGGTCACATGAATGTGAATTCAGATTATTCAAAATTGTAATTATATAAAACATGGGGATTGGTTCTAGCCTGGTGGGAATATGCAGTGTGAATTCCAAAAATGTGACCAGTGTGTGGGATTCATTATTTGGACTAACCGGAGTCTAGCTGTAATATACAATATTTGTACACTATATTTTGTAGTTTGCTATGTTTGGGAGCAACGAGGTGATGCAGTAGATAGAGAACTGGGTCTGGAGTGAGGAAGATCTGACTTCAAACCCAGGGCCAGAAGCTTACTACCTTTGTGACCCCGGGCCAGTCAGTTCCTCAATTTCTTATCTGTACGTTGGGGACATACTGGAGAAGCAAATGGCAAACCACTCCAGTATGCTAAGAAAACTCTATGATTGATGCCCATGGACTACAGAACTGAACAACAAAACAACAACAACATTTGAGAGGTGGAGTTTGAACAGGAAACAAGCATTTATGTACCAGACACCGTGCTAAGTGTTTTACATATATTATCTCATTTAATCCTTACAACAACCATGGGAGGTAAGGGCTTTTACGATCATCATTATTGTCTCCATTTTACAGTTGAGGAAACTGAGGCAAGTAGTGGTTAAGTGACTTGACTAGGACCACGTGGCTAGTATCTGAGGCCAAATTTGCACTTGTATTTTCCTGACTCCAAGCCCAGAGCTCTTTCTACTGTGCCACCAGCTGCCTCTTTGGAAGTTGAAAGATCTGGGTTGGAATCTTGGATCTACCTCGGACTAGCCATGGGACATTAGGCAAGGCGCTTCAGCTCTCTGCATTTGTTTATTCATCTATAACATGGAGATAGTAACTTGTACCTCTGACAGAGCTATTGTGAGGGGAAAAAATAATGAAATGAATGTGAAAAACACTTTTAGATAATTATGTTAGAAGTGGCATATTGTTAGCAGCTTTGAGTAATAATTGTGGCACATGATTATTATTGGTCTCTGACTCACCCACAGCTACAAACTATTATGTTTGATCGGTATAAGAAGATTTTGACATTTGTGCAAAAAAAAAAAGTTAGAGACCATATACTTCAATGCCCCTCATTTTTCAAAGGGGGGAACTGAGTCTTAGTATTTTGTCTAAGATTACATAGGTAGTAAACATAGCTAGAATGCCAATTCGATTTAATTCAATAACCATTTAGAAACCTTCTACCTTGTAGCCGCTGTTGCTACTTACTGCAGACACAAATTAAAATGTGGAACATCCCCTGCCCTCAAGCAGTTTACATTCAACCACAGGATACTAGATGGACACAAGTAAGTAATTGGAGAGAATCATGAACAGCTTCCTGTAGGAGGAGGCACTTGACTGAGTCTTGAAGGGAACTAGGCATTCCAAGCAGTGGAAGCCAAGAGGGCTCTCTGAAGATTTGTTACTGAGTTACTGGGGACAGATACTACAGTAGAGTGTGACACATAGAGAGGTCTTCTTTTTTGCCAGCTCTGCCCTGTTAGAAGAAACAAAGGCAAACAGTGCTGAGGTCAGATTAAAGGTAATGGAATATAAGAGAATGAAGTGATTGAAATGGGGCATTTACCCTCTGGTGAACCTAGATCAAAATGGTCTCCTGTGCTTGGGCAGGAAAGGAGATAAGACTAGGCATCAAACAGTAACCCTCACATATCTCATATTCCAGCTTCCTCCTAGCTGGTTGAAGCCTTCCCGTCCAATTTATCATATACTATAGTAGGTCGAACATCGTAAATTTTATGTCACCGATTCAACTTATTTGTAGGAAAAGCAAGTCAATGAAGGCGGTTTGATGAAGGATGCCCTAAAATGGTGCGGTGCCTTCCCATTATTTTTGGCATTTGGGGAAATATTTTCTATCCTTGGTGCTGAAAAGAGCAGGTTTGTGGCTTCCTGTTGCTTGTACCACTAACCTTTGGGCTCAGGAAATGTGTCTTACAATTGAATGATGCATTACTCATTTTCCCTGGAGGAGTTGCGCCTCTTGGAATTAAGCTGAAGCAAGATAATTGTTGCATGTTTATTTTTCCATGAAAGCAGGAGGAAAAAACAAGCAAAGTACTCCTAGCTCTGCAGATGTAATCTCTATTCTACAGAACCCCATCCGAGGTGGGGTGGGCAGGGGTGGGGGAGAGTGTATGGCACTGTAACAGCAATGAAAAAAAAAGGTAAAGCAAGAGGTAATTTGATATAGTGAAGGGTGGGCTTACTGGGTCTGACATCAATAGACTTTAATTCAAATCTTGGCATAGGACTCAAGTGTTGTGTAATCTTGGGCAAGACAAACTGATGTCTGAATTTCCTCTTTTGTAAAATGAGGCTACTCCTATGATGATTGTAAGAGAACGGCTTTGTAAAGAAGAGAGTCAGGCAGAGTGAATGGTGTTCAGATGACAGATGCAAAGGCCACCAAAGTGTCATCTTAGTCTCCTAATCACTCATAGGTATCCAATATTTTTACAGGTGTTATTGCCTTTTGTCCTCAGAATAGCATCAGGAGATAGTTGGGACAAGTATTTGTAATCTTTTTCATAACTAAGAGCCAGAGATTAGATGACTCTTCCATGGAGATCCACTAGTTGGTAAATGGCAGAGCCATGCTTCAGGCCAACTCACATGACTCAAGTCCGGCTGCCTTTGTGTTTGTAATCCTGCCTCCTCCAGTAATGAACCACAAGTAGGTGACACATTACATGTATTATCTCATCTAATTCTCTTGTGGGTTAGGGAGGGCAGATATTATTATTCCAGTTTCAGAGATTAAAAACTGAGGCCCCGAGACATGTGAAAACTTGGACAAGTCTCTTGTAAGGAGTCAAGCTCGTAACTCTCACTGTCTAGACTTGAACCCAGTCCGCCTTGCTTGACTGCAGTGCTAACTTGGTTTGACCATTTTGTCTCTGCATAATAACATTTACATCCTTAGAAACATGATCAAAGATGAGACCGGGTCCTTAAGGACTCTAGCCAAATCCTGGGAATGGGTAGAGGTTAGGAGAAGCCTGTGTAGTGTGATTTGTGAGGTTCCTAAAATCTCCCCTGCCTAAACATATTTTTTGCTTTTGTGTCTAAAATTCTACCATTATGCCTTTACTTGGAGTAAGGTAGGAATTAGCTTGTCACATTATCTAGGTAGTAGAGTGTTATAACAATGTGATATGGAAGAAAGTGCATTATATTGGAAGTCCAGCAAGATATGGGTTCAAATCCCACCTTTGATACTTACCAGCTGGATGACTACGGCCAAGTCACTCCCTCTGAATCTTAGTTTTCCAGTCTATAAAACAGAGATAACACTACTTGAAGTACTAACCACAGAAGAGTTGTTCTGAGAATTAAATTAAACGATGCATATAAAGCAATTGGTGACCTTTAAAGTGCAATAAAGTGAGAGGCTGAATGGCAGAGTGGTTACTAGGCTAGCTTTTGAGTCAGGAGGACCTGAGTTCAAGTTTTGACTCTTAGACATAGTAGATGTGCAACTATGAGACAGTCCCTTAACATCACATCCCCCAGGCAACTCTCTTAAGATTATAATTCAAGAATGATTGGCCGGTCTATATTTGCAGAGGAATTTGGCACATGAGGCATGTCCTAGGCCCATGAAATCACAGATATGGATAGTTCCTCTCCCCTTCCCCCAAATAATGTTCAATAAATGATAACTATTTTTGTAGTGCCATATAAAGATCAAAAAAGAATATCAGCAAAATTAATTATTAATTCATTTTGATTCAATGAGATAATATGTAGAAAGAATATTTTGCAAGCCTTAAAGCACTATACAAATGGTAGCTATAATTATGATTATATTTGTACTGCAAGAAATTCCCATTATATTTTCACTATTGACTTTGCTGCTTTTGCTATGGTGCAAGTCACTTATGCCCTTTCCTATATGTCTCCGGGAAACATCTACCAGGTTACAAGAGGATCTACTTGAACTCTTACCACGTTCAGGTAAATGACTTTTCCCATTCCAGTCTTGAATTGAATGTCCATTAGAGCCTAAGTCTAAAATGGAAGCAAGAAATCTATAAATCATCTACAGTTGGGCTCTGCTTCTGCTAACCAGTGAATAGCGGTTCTCCCTAGGTACAAGCCCCATTTGCTCATGGAAACTGGTTTAGCTAGTAGAGTGGGTAGTTACTCACCAAGAAGTCAGGAAAACTTATCTCCCTGAGTTCAAATCTGGCCTCAGATACTTACTAGCTATGTGACCCTGTACAAGTCATTTAACCTTATTTGCCTCAGTTTCCTCATCTGTAAAATGAGCCAGAGAAGGAAATGGCAAACTACTCCAGTATCTTTGCCAAGAAAATTCCAATTGGAGTCTGATGTGACTAAAAACAACTCAATGACAACAATTATGGCTTAAACTATAATTAAGCATTTTTAACTGTTGAGGTAGGAATGAATGAATTATTTAAAAAACATTTATTAAGTACTAACATTGTGCACAGCACTGTGCTAAACTCTAGGGACAGAAATTGAAAAGTGAGAGAATTTCTGCTCTCTGAACTCATGTTCTAATGGGAGAGAAACCACATAGAAAAGATTTCTGCTACAAATCACACAGAAACGTACCACGGCACTTGAGATGCAGTACAAAACAGATGTGAAGGCATCTTCCTTAAAGTCATTTCCACTGATAAAATAATCTTTGTTTTGATATCGAACGATTCAATAGTGCCAAGGAGTTTGATGGTGAGAATTTTCTTTCTGGGTCTCTAGTAGTTTTGGCTGTAGCACCCACAAGAGCA
Source organism: Phalanger gymnotis (assembly GCA_028646595.1). NCBI lineage: Eukaryota > Metazoa > Chordata > Mammalia > Diprotodontia > Phalangeridae > Phalanger > Phalanger gymnotis. Next base: position 292,388,100 of record CM053626.1, read on the forward strand.
GTTTCCAGGTCATATCTCGAGGAAGGAATACATCATAACCAATATTTCCATAAAGTGGGTTTTGTGTAAAAAAAAAACTCTGCAACATAACTCTGTAGCTAGAAGTGAATGTGAGGGATTATCAAGAGTGAGGTGTTTCAGGTCTCACATGTAAATAACTAAGCAATCCTCTCACCCTTTACCCTTTCCTGCATATATCTTTCACAAAAACAACTTCCCCTGATTTCAAAGGGAAAGATGGCCCCTACTAAAGAGTCATTCATTCATTTATTCAATTAACATATATTGCACATTTGTTCATATGAATAAAACCTCCATTAAAGTCCTCCATTGGCTCTTCCTTGTTGTGTGGATATAGCCCTAAGTTCTCAAAAGCAATGCCAGTGAAGAGTATATTTTTTCAGGTTCTAATCATGGGGCATCTAGGTGGCAGAGGCACAGGGTTCTGGGCCTAGAGTCAATAAAACTCATCTTCCTAGATTCCAACTTGGCCTCAGACACTTACTAGCTGGGTGGCACTGAGTGCCTCAGTTTCCTCATCTGTAAAATGAGCTGGAGAAAGAAATTGCAAATTACAGTATCTCTGCCAAGAAAATCCCAAATGGGGTCACAAAGTCAGATGTGACTGAAAAACCACTTAACCACAAAATTATCTGAAAAGATTTTGGATCTGGATTCAATGATGCGTTGATAACTGTTGTCTGGGGACCAACTCCAGTTCAGAAAGGGTCATTACTAGAAGGCTGGCCACCAGGTGATAACTTGGGTTTTATTCTTCTTTGTCAGTTTTGTTTTTGGCCCTTTATCTATTGTAGAGCAGGCTCCTCTGACTTTGAACCCAACACTGTTGTACCTCTGCACAGAGATCAGGGCCAAGCTAAAATGTGCAGCCACATTGTCAGAAGGCTAAGTTGGGGAGCTTTATTTATAATGCATGGTGCCTAGGCAAGATGAGCTGACATCTTGATACTTTTAAAAGCAGTCATTTGATATATTTGTGCAATAGTCTTTAGAACATTAAACATAGGGGCAGTTAGATGGTGCAGTGGGTAGAGCACTGGCCCTGGAGTTAGGAGGTCTCAAGTGCAAATCTGAACTCAGACACTCACTAGCTTTATAACTTGCGTAAGTCACTTACCCTTGAGTGCCTCCAAAAAAGAACATTAAACATAAAAAATAACAGGCTAGCAACTTGTCCTTAGACTGTTTCTACCTAAACTATCAAAAAGATGAGAATAAGATTATTATATTATTAATAATAAAATATTTTTCTAACCTCTGTAAACCAGAGATCCCCAAATGACAAGTTTAGACCCTCAAATATCCTTGAAAATTCAATAAACACACACTACCAGAACTGTGTTATCACAGATAAAACCATTCTTCAACAATCCTTTGAGATGAAACAGAATGATTTTTTAAGGTTATGTCACCGGACTGAATGTTCATAATCTCCACACACGTAGGGTGCAATGGAAATATTTCAGGATTTGGAACCAGAACACCTGGGTCGTAATTCTGGCTCTGCAATTTTTAGCCCATGTCATACTGGGCAGTTCATTTCACTGCTCTAGGTCTCACCTACTTCATCTGTAAAATGACAGAATTGCTCTTAATGGACTCTAAGATACCATCCAGCTCTAGGCCTATGATGCTATGAAAGTCATGCGGGAACAGGACAAAATATATATCATGTCCATCACCCTGATGCTACTCCCCTCGTCCTATGATGCTTTCAGGGAGCTTTCAGAGGCTGAGCTAACACCCCAATCCTTTATTCAATTAAAAAAGTAGTCTTTTTTTCACCTGCATAAATAGTCCACAAAATATTAAATGTGAAGGAATTTGAAATTTGAAATATTATAAATATGAAAGAATTATGATAGGATAGTAATCTGTCCTAGGATCATTTCTATCTGAGCTCTACGGAAAAGATGAGAAGAATGAGTTAATTGTGACATTGTGGTATACCGTATCCTTGGTATGTGACAATGACATTGCTGATCCACCATCAATAGAACATATGCTTTGAGTGTTTGTACAGGTGGGCTGATGGAGTTGCCCTGGGCCAACCACATTTCCTTTCCCATAATCAAGGGCTCACATATATCACCTGCCAGCCTAGGAGGCCACAAGCTAGGGCCCGAAAACAGAGAATAACTAACAAAACCAACAAAAGGAGAGATCAATCTATGACTTTCCAATGGCCTGGGGTGCCCTCCACGATGAGAATACAGCTGAATGGAGAAAGAGTTATCCAAGTCTGTTGCTTCTTAAGGCCAATTCCACTGATATGTCAGTGTGGAAAGGGTGAAGGACACACATCTTACACAGCCAAAAATAGAAACCCAGAAAGCGACAGCCTTAGCTGTTATTGTCCAAGACCATAGTCCTTGCTGCTGCCACTGGGAACATAGCAACAGGCATAATGTGAAAAAAATAAACCTTCAGCTGAACTACCTGCCCTGTAAACACCATTAGCAGCATCTGCACATTTAAAGGACAGCACTGCTGTACAATGTGCTTGGGGTGAATTAATGGGATCACAAATCAAAATGCATAAACAAGACTGCGAGGGAATAGTCTATTCCCGTTTCCAGGTAGCATTGCATGTTACCCACCCCAGAAAGCTAAGCATCTAGCCCTTAGCAAAAACTCCAGTTCTGAAGGCAATATCAGAAAATATTTCTTGATAGCTCAAATAAGTTTTCCTTCTAAAATTTATTCCTTCTTGTTGTATGTTCTTACGGGAACAAGCCATAATTTTTCTCCATCTCTCATTGAATTTCCTGTTTGATAATACATCTCCAGATCATTCCTGAAACTCTTCTTCAGCTTTCTCTTTTCTAGGTTTTATTTTTCAGGGAATCTAAGAACATGAAGGAACCTTATTAATCATTTAATCAGTCACTGGTAAGTGCCAGGTACTGTAAAACATTGAGGATACAAAGGCATAAAACAGTCCTTACTGTTGGGAAGGTCATAGACTCATGGGAGTCTTCATTCCTCTCCAGGCTGTGCCTCTGACTCTCCTCCCAGACTTTCTCTACAATGTCCTCATGCTGGGCACCTTCATTCCCTGCCCTCTACATTCTGGATTCCTCTTGTGCATTATTTTTCCCCTGAGGGCAGAAATTGTCTTTCTTTCTGCTTATGTTCCCAGTTCTTAGCACAGGGTCTGGTACATAGGAAGTGTGGAATAAAATCTTGACTTTTACTTGTTTATTTGTTATTTGTTGACTTTATTAAAGTCGATTTGACCTGAGTCCAGCTTGTAACTGACCAATAACAATAGTCTGCATTTATATGGTCCTTTAAATTTTATAAAGCAATTTACAGACAAATGAAGGTTGAAATGAGATGCCAAGGTCACAGGACTACAAAGCGTCAGTATCAGGACTTGATGCTGCATCTTCTTGTCTCAGAGCTCATCACTCTATCCCCTACCCCACCTCTCCATCACTCCATCCAGGACCACACTGCCTCTATAAGAATTTCTTTTAAAACATACCTCCCCTGCAATGGGCATCTGGCCTCCACTTTTATGCTACTCCCTTTCTTTTCTCCCCACCCCCAGTGAGGTAGAATGCACTGAGATATCAAACAAGGGACTCAGACCAAATGAAGCCCAGAACTCTCCCAAGTGGGCAAGAACCTGATTCAAATGCAATTGGGAAACATTTAACAAAATAAATAAAAATACAAAAAAACATAGATAACATTACATTTTTAAACTAAGTCAGTAGGTGGTGAGCAGGGATTCTTCTCTATAGATTAGTGACCTGTTTCTGTTGGAGTTTGACACCACTATCTTAAGGTCTCCCATTTCACTTTTGGATAACCCTAATGTTTTGGATATTCTATCTTACATGAAGCAAAGGAGAGACTTTTGCCATAGTGGATAGAGATCTGCCATTGGAAATAGAAAAGTGTGAGTTCCTTTCTTCCCTCCATTTTTATTCAATTATTTCACAATTTCCCAATGAAAAACAAGATAGTTTCAGACTCACACAACTGACTCCAAGACCATAGCAACCATTTCTACAACGCTCTTATTTTGCAGATGAGGAATTTCAGGTCCAGAGGGGTAATAACTCATATTCATATAAGCACTTGGAGGTTTTCAGAAAACTTTTAGCACAATAAACCAGTCAAAGGAATGGTAGAAGTATCATTATCCCTATTTTGCAGATAAGGAAACTAAGGTTCTAAGATCTTCCATGATTTTCCCATGATCACATAGCTTCTAAGTATATGAGGTGGGATTCGAATCCAGGCCTTCTACTCCAGTTGCAGTGTTCTTTGAATCTCTCCACAGTGCAGCAGAGTAGATTTCTGGGTTCCTCTACTTACTTAAGCTTTGCTAATGCTCAGTTTCATTGAGCTACCAAGCTGCATAGGAAATGGAAGTCTTTAAAATATCCCCTATCAGCTATCCCTAGAGAACCAGCCTTCTGTTCTTACCCCTTCAAACAGGTCATCATTCATCAGGTACCTTTTCAGACCATTTTGTAAACCCAAATGACCTTCCATTCACACTATCTATATCTCATGTTTACCTAGCTATTTATTGTAGTAGCTTGGTGGTACACTGGATAGAGTGCTAGACTTGGAGTAAGAAGACCTGAGTTCAAATTCAGCCTCAGGCACTCACTAACTGTGTGACCTTAGCCCCTGTTTAACTCAGTTTCCTCATCTGAAGAATGAAATGGCAAACCATTCTAGTGTTTTTGCCAAGAAAACCCTAAATGAGGTCACAAATATTCAGACACGACTAAAAATATGACATAAAAGCTGTTTACAGGATGTCTTCCCCTATTTGAGAACTCAGTAAGGGTAGAAACCATGTTTTTGCCTTTCTTAGCATTCCCAGCACTTAGCACATAGTAAGTGCTTAGTAAAGCTCTGACTAATCAAATCTCTCTTCAGTGTCTGGAGAAGCTTCAAGAAGCTGTGACATGTCCTGAAAATGGCCTCATTCGCTGCGGGCATCATTTTGTTGTTCATGGTGCACTAGACTTGGAATCACAAGGCTTGGCTTTGCTCCCTGGAACAGAGGAGGGACCTAATGAATGATTTGTGAATTAGCCCAATTCTTCATTTCAGGGTTGATCGATTTTAAATCAGATGGAGATGAAGGCAAGGGCAGATGTGGATGACTACAGCTGTGACTTCTGAGGTCTCTTCTTCCTCTGGGAGCTATCTCTAGCCTCCTCCTCTGCCCACGCCCAAATTTCCAGGCCTTCAGATGCAGAAGCCAAGGGACTGGGCCTGGGCCTGTCACCAGATAGGTTATCCCTCCCAAGTCACCAGCTTGATCTCTGCAACTCGCAGTTTTCCTACCTATAGAAGGAGGATGTAAACACCCAACTTTCCTACTTCTCAGGGCTATTATGAGTATCACATATCTATAAAAATACTTTGAAAGCATTCATCACTTTACAAATGTAGGATAATGTTACTATTGTTACCTTTATTTGTGGAAAACAACAGACCCATTTTTAACTCTCATTCCACTGTTTTTAGCTTTCTGTCATTGATATCTAAAGCTACTTATCCATCAAGAGAAGTGTAACTTAGTTTTTATTCTTCTGTCTCAAAAATGCATGAGCCAAATTTTATTACACTTTCCAAGAAATCCACTTTGGGGACTGAACTGATCCAGGAAAGCAGACAGACTGAATGATTACTGTATCTGACTAAATGGGGAAGACACATGACCAAAAGGTTTCGGGTTATAAACAAGAGTGCCTAGCCTTCTCAGAACGCCATATAGGAAGGTCATCCTACCAATGAGACCTATAGCTTCTGTTTATGTTGTTCTCCTTGGCCTCTACCCTGGGTGGGCAGAAGAGGAGGCTACAGATAGATCCTAGAGGAAGAAGAGCCTTCAGAAGGTACAGCTATAATCATCTACATCCGTCCTGGGTGGGCCAGAGTTGGAAGCATCAGAGCAATGGTTGCATGGATTCCAATGCTAGATTGAAGCCTTCCTAAGCTGGGGGAACATGGTAGAAAATTTTTCTGTGATTCTTGGAACATATTGTGTTGGGAATGATGATAGAGACAGAATTAAGTTACAATCAAATACAAGTTAGTGTCTGGAGTTGCAATCTTCATAAGGAGAGGGCCGGGCAATAGCATGTAATAAGCACCCATTAAATGCTTTTTTCATTCATTGATTCACCCTATGCACTATACTAAACAACTCAGATACCCTATGGCTATCCCCAACCTCTTCCAAACTCAGCTCCGACATCAGAAAGCTAGATGGGAATCAGGAAAGAAGGAGGCCCCAGAAAGCCACAGGCCATCAAGCATAGTGCTGAGAAATATTCCTAGGGGTGAGGAATCAAAACAGGGAGTAAGCAGCATGCACGCTGTGAGTTCTAGGTTTCTAACTCTGGAACCATATCACAGATTGAGGAAGCTGAGTCATTCAACATAAGGTCATTATATATTTGAAGAAAATTCTGAGACCCATCATGCATATTCTCATTTCCCATCTTTCTCTCAGACTGAGAACCAAGCTCCATCCCCTCATGCTTTGTAATACTCATGGACTCCTAGGTTCTTAGGATGTCAGAGCTGAAGGAGGCCTTAGAATTTCATAGAATCAGAGAGTCTCAGAGCTGGGAGGGACCTCAACAGACATGTAGTCTGTTCTGTGACTGAACAGAGAGGCCATCCAGCCTCAGCTTGGTGACTGCTGTTGAGCAGGAGCTCACTACCTTGCAAGGCAGCCCATTGCATTGTAGCTGAGTAGAAGATGGACTCAAGTGGGGCAAGACCTGAAGCAAGGAGACCTACCACAACAGCAAGAGTATAGGCAAGAGAAGATGAAGGTCTGCACCAATATGGCAGCAGCATTAGAGGTGACAATGGGGTGTATATGAGAGATGGGCTTTCCAACTACATGAATATGGAGAATGAGAGAGAATGAAGAATCAAGGATGACACCTAGGTTGTCTCTGGGTGTCGAGGAGGATGGAGATGCCCTTGAAAGTAATAGAGAAGTTAGGAAGGCTTCATGCAAGAGAGAGCCTTTGAACTGGTCCTTAAAAGAAACATGAAGCTTCTGGGAAGAGGAGATGAAGAGGGAGTGAATTACAGGAATGAGAGATGGCTTGTGTGAATGTTGAATGCAGAGGTGGCCCCATCATCACTTCTTCCTACCTCTGTGACCTTAGCCAAGCCATTAAGTCAGGCAACTCTCAGCCTGCTTCCTCACCTAATGAAGTTAAAAATAGTCCCATTCTTTACCTCACAGTGTTATGGTGCAATGAGATGATGCACGCATTCATAAAGCACGGTATAGACGTAAGCGCTACTCATAAACTATTATCAAGTTATGCCTATGGGCTGTGAAAAGATCAAGTGAGAAAATGCAGTCAGTGATTAGAAACGATGCTGCTCGAGCATTGTTATTGGAGATCACGGATGATTTAATCCACCTGGAGATAGCTAAACAACATCTAATGAGTGGGTTGCTAGGGTAACACTACCTTTATTTTTGCAGCTTTTTTTAAAAAAACATTCCCCAGTGGTAGCAGAGTAATTAGGTAAGTAGAGCAAAATGTCTGTTGTGTTGGGCCTCAGCAGGCACTCTGCAGATGAGCACCATGTTATTTGCCAGCCCTCCTGTCTGGGATGGGCCAGAATTGTTCCCTTGGAAGAGTGTCTCTTTCCCCAACACACATCACCCCACCAACAGCCTCTTTTGCAAGGCACACTAGAAAAGCAAGTTCTTACAAGTCTGTATATGACAACAGCAGGGTAAATAGTATCCATGCATAGCCTCAATTGATGCTGGTCAGCTGCATCCCTTATGAGAATAGAATACACTATTGCATCTCTTTCCCCCGTCAAATTAAATTCAAATGAAGTCAAATGTTGTCTGCACCTGTCCCTGCTTACTAAGATCATTTTTACCCAAGGCTGCAGAAGCAGGATCTGAAGTATTATTCTCCAAGTTAAGTGCCCCTTCCCAGAACTGGAACAAGGCACCTGGGTCCCCTTAGCAAGGTTTGAAACAGGTGACTTCTTTCTGTTACTGTCCACTGGGGGCTTTGAGCCCACCTTGGACTATATGCAAATTCACTTTGTACCATATGCAAAATCACAACATCAATTTAACAAACAATGACTAGGTGCCTGCTGTATGTAGGACACTACATTAGGTACTGTAGATGCAAAGATCCTTTCCATCAAGAAACTTACAATCTTACAGACAAGAGCACAAATACATTTCATGAAAGGTGGAGTGAAGTGAAAGCAAATGACAAAGGTAGACAAAGTGCTAGAGGAAATTCAAAGAGGGAGATATTGCTTTCAGGTGGGATCAGGAAAGCTTCACAGAGGAGATGTCAGCTCAGCTGGGTCTTGAGGTAAGAGAGTATTAGGAGCTTCATTAAAAGGAGAACTCCTCAAGGGCAAGGGTTGTTTGTGCCTTTCTTTGAACCCCCAGGGCAAAGCACAATGCCTAGCACATGGTAAGGGCTTACCAAATGCTTGTTGACTGACTGACTCATTGACTATGCTCCATGCATGGAGAATGTAAAGAATTTGGGAACAAGAGTAGAAATTTCAGTGCTCAGTTTGGTCAGCAAGTGGAATATGCTAAAAGGAATAAAATGAGATTAGGATAGAAACAGATTTCAGCCATATCGTGAAGGACCTTAAATACCAAGATAAGGAATTTGTATTTTACCCAGTAGGTACTAAAGAACCACTGAAATTTATGGAGCAAAAGAGTAACATGGACAGTCTGTGAATTATTCATAAGATTGTCTTGACAGCTAAATCGAGGCAGAAAGGCCTCTTAGGAGACAATTATAATAGCCTACTTCAGTTTTGTCAGACTCAATTAGAAATAGATTCCTGCAGGCAACATATGGACTTAGAAAACTACAAATGAATATTATGCTACATTTTGTTTTGTTTTGTGAGACATTTCCCAATTACATTTTAATCTGGTTTACTTACAGTTGGGAGTGTTGAGGGCCACAATCCAATGATGTTTGATATCTCTCTTCTAGGTGATGAGGGTCTGAAGTGGGGTGATGTCAATGTGAATGGAGAGGAAGGCAGAGATGTCAGAGACATCCACACAGGAAGCTCAATAGGACCTGAAACCTGGTCAGATATGGAGGGATGTCTCTGAGGGTTCAAACTTGGCTGAATAAGAAGATGATCACTGTTAGGAATAGAAATGAGAGTTAGGAGAGTTTGGAGAAAAAATGTTGACTTTGAGCACGTTATGTTAGAGAGGCCACTAGAACATCAGAGATAAAGCTACAGAATTGCCAGTTGGCCCTATAAGGACTGGAACTCAGGGGAGAGAGATCAGGAAAGAACATCTATGTAGCCCCAGTCCCAAAGCCTGAAAGTACGGGGCCCTCTCCTCATTGGTGGAGATAAATGCCCTACGCTGCATGAGGGGAAGGGCAGAGCTGGCAAGAATGGCAGAGTCTAGTTTTCTTGAGTCTCCTTCAGGACTCTAAGCTTTGAGTCATTTCAGGTGCTTCTAGCTTCCAGTTTTAAGAGAGAAGATGTATGAGGCCAATCCCGCTTCAGTTGCTTAAGGAAAAGATTCTGGGAAAAAGATGACATGAGAGGAGCTGGCAGTCTCCATCACATTCCTATGCCTTGCTTGCTACACTAGAGACTTTGGGGAGTTCCCCTTGAGTGAGATCTAGGACTCTCTCCCTCTCAATGAGAGAGCTCCTTCATGCTTTATTGTCTGGTATACATTCTCCTATCTGTACCTTCTCTGATTTCTGTTTTGCTACCAATTTACATGAATGGGTTTCTTTGTTACCTCCTACATGTGTTCATTGTGGAACTGATTTTTAGGGGGAAGGGAATTAAGCCTTGGATATAAAGCTTGGGATCCCCATAATGACACAGCGATCAGAAGTTACATTGAACCTGATCACATCTCCTACCAGGGGTGGGGAACCTTCAGCTTCAAGGCCACATGTGGGTCTTTATGTCCTCAAGTGTGACCCTCTGACTGAATCCAAACTTCACAGAACAAATCCTCTTAATAAAGGATTTGTTCTGTAAAACTTGGAATCCATCAAAATGTCACACCCCAGGACCTAGAAGGCCACATGTGGCCTTGAGGCTGCAGGTTCCCCAACCCAGCTAACAATATTTAAAGGAGCATACATATATAATTCTAGTCCAATAACCCCTCTCTTTGAGCAGAGCAGAGTGATGACCTCTGCTTCCAACTTCCTGGTTCCCCTCCTGGCAGGAATTAGAATGTCCCTTGAAGAAAGGTAGGGGGAGAAGAAGCTAGAGATGTCAATTTCTCCCCCTCTTCAAGCCACACAACATGTGAAGGACTTACTATACATGCCCCTCTCTACATCTAGATTTGGAAATTATGTGCCTAGAGATGCATCTATCCAGATGAACACCCTGGGAGGCAGCAAGGAGGTATTATTAGACTCAATTTCCAGTGTGGAGAAACTTCAAGTTTTGTTTTCCTTCCTAAGCTACTTGTAACCCACTTAAGGCCAGAAGAAGAACACTCTGAATTTCTATCCTTTCTTTCCCTGGGCAGCTTGGAAGGGATCTGGTTACCCATTGCTATGTCTCTAAGGCTATGAGATGAAGCAAGTTCTCTGATTTCTGATATTTTAGCTGGGAGAAATTAAACCAGAAAGGCTAAGTGATTCATCTAAAGTGGCCCAAGTCATTGTTAACAATGAAGGTTAAATGCCAGATATCCTGAGTCTTAGATTCAATGACCATCCCAGCACAGAGATAAAAGACAAACCAGGCCTCCTGTTACAGATAACCCAACAGAAGCCAGGGTTTTGCTTTGTGTATAAAATTGGTAGAACCAAATGCTATGTAGGACCTGAGCCTAATTCTTTTAAGACTGAGGTGGTATAAGGGTGGATTATATCCCCCAAACTTGGAAAATGTTTGTATGTTTTTGTGATATCTTTGAAGTAAATATCTCTTTTTAGAAGCCAATCTGACACAAAATGGATAAATAGAACTCTGTGTGTGCCAGTCCCTGGGGCCCTAAAATGAGAAGAACATAGTCAATGGTAGCTCAAGTCAATGGGAGAGAGGAGATTCCCAAATCACCTCAGGGATCTTGATAACCCTGGAGGGATGAAAGGTAACAGGCCTGGTCCTGAAAGAGCAGAATCAAAGTCAACCACATTATAAGTAAATACAAAGTAATTTGAAGGCTGATGCACAGCTCTAAGAATTGGGAGGATGAGACCCTTTAATGTATGACCAATGAGTGGCCATTCAGCCTTCACTTGAAAGCTTCTAGCCAAGGGGAAGCCATTATCTCCTAAGGCAGCCTATTAGACTTGGGTATAGCTCTAATTGCTTACATAATTTTACTTGCATCAATCCTAAATCTGCCTTTCTGCAGTGTCCACTCTTTGCTTCCGACTCTGCCCTCTGAAGACAAATAGAATAAGGTTAATAGGTCTTCCATATAAAAGCCTGTGAGAGTCCAGAAAACTCTTCTGGATTTTATATGGTTTATGCTTTTGTTTGTTGGTTTGTTTTGAGCCTGGCCTTTCTTATAATAGGCTCTTTCTGCTCTAGACACACCTCCTCATTGTTCTGGAATCTCTGATGCCTGGATGCTTTTTTGCCAGAAGCTTCCCTGTCTCATTCAACTTAGAAAATTATTGCTTCCCTGCCTATGACTTCAGAGGTGGGAAACCAGTTTTATGAATCTGAGTGAGACTCTGATTCTCCCTGGAAAGCCAATGGCAATACATTGTTTTGTTGCTGCCCAAGCGAGGTGATCCTAGCATGGGTTTTGGGGCACCTGCTGCCCAGTCTTGTAGTTTTCAGGTTCTGCCCCATTGCAGTGGGTCAATGCACCATTCTTCTGGAAGACGTCAGCCCCCTACAGTGCTAATAAGGAAGAATTACAGGAGATATGAAGCTGGAAACACCAAGACCAGAACTCTCTTCCTCTGTTACACACCCTATCATGGCCCTCAGTACATGATGAAACTAACTTGAAGCTCAGGAAAATTTTAATGACCTCTTGGTATGAATCAGTCAGTCAATACTGAACTAAGTGCTTACTATGTGCCAGGCACTGTGCTAAACACTGGAGATACAAGGATAGGTAAAAGAATGTTGCTTCTTTCAAAAGGCTTATAGTCTAGTTGGGGAGCTCATAGTCCAATATTCACCAGGAGGATGACTCCTTCCCCTAACTCTTGGCAAGAGACAAAAGGAGAGGGTTGCAAATTTTTTATCCCCAACCTCAAAAAGAGTTAGTAGGAGGTACTGACAGCCTGGTACATAGTAGGCACTTAATAAATGTATATTGATTGATTAGTTATATTGTCTTTACCTGAGGCAGAGAAGAAGTCAATGGAATCCAGTGTGGTAATTAAGATAGAATAGAGGCTGAGGGCCTTCTGTGAAAGACTGGGTCTGGAAGTCTTAAGAATTGCCTGAGAATCCCCATTGTGGGTCAGACAGGCAGAGCTGTGTTGTAGCAGTTGAATTAGTGTACATTCCATGAAAAAACAGATGGAGTTGTTCTTGAGGGGGCCATCTCTTGGAGCAAGCTCTGAATCCCTCCCCATTTCTAGATACACATGATCAATGCTGATGTAATCAAAATTATCCATTTTTACCAACTTTTTACTCTATCTCCTCTTTATTCATAAGCTGTTTACCTATCCACAGGTCTGATAAGTAATATATTCTTTATTTTTCTTCTTGTGAAATCTCTCTTTATATCTAGGTCATATATCCATTTTGACTGTATCTTGGTAAATGGTGTGATATTGGTCGATGCCCAGATTCTGCCATACTGCTTTCCAGTTTTCCCAACAATTTTTATAAAATAATGAATTCTTATGCCAAACTCTTAAGTCTTTACACTTGCCAAATGCAAGGCCATTATGTTTATTTCCTGTTGTGAATTGCATGTCTACTCTATTCCATTGATCTACCATTTAAGGAAAAGAATTCATGAAATTGACATGGAGAGAGACCTTGGTAGATAATCCTCTTGCCTCCTGAGGTGTCAGAGGAAGACTTCAGGGGAAAACCACAAAGTTATTATGCTGTTACTATATTTGGACAGGTATTGAATCACCCCAATAGATAGAGACTTCCTTGAAGAGAGGATCTTGTATTATCTTTTAATCTACTCTAGCACTCGATGTGCTGTGTTGCATATAGTAGGTGTTTAATAAATGCTTTATGGAGAAAATGAATGGCTCACAGAGAGACATGAATGATGGTACTTCAGAGGCCAGGGCTTTTGACTTCAAGTCTGTTGCTCTTTCCACTAGAGCTCACTGCCTTTCTATGGGCATACCATTGGAGTTGTGTTAATGGGAGTAATCCTAGATGCACCAGGAAAGCCAGCCACATTGTCTATTTAATGATATGTATATATGGATATGTGCACACATATCCATATATACCCACACATAGATATATATGTAGATATGTATGTATATATGCATATGCATGTATGTGTGTACATGCATGTGTTTATCTATATGCTGGCAACTGGTCACACCACCGGAGTCATGAGGATAATCCAGGATAAACCAAGAAATCTAGCCATGTTGACTATTTCTTGGTATATATGTTGGCTGTTAGTCATATCTGCTATATATTTACCCTTAGTAAAGAGGGGAGACTGGTTCTCCCTCTGAAAAGAGTAATGGGAACCAGACTATCTACATTTTTGTTAGTTGACCAGAATAAAAGCTAAATAAGACTTGGGAACACCAAGTCCTAAATAGGACACCAAGAATGAACTTGAATTGTGCCTCTGTAAACTCCCCCTTGACTTGGAACTGTGACCCATATACTGGTCACCCAGGCAACTGTTTAGGAAAGTATATGCTTTATCTTTCATATTTGTAAAACAGGATCTGAGAAAATCAGTAGAGGTTGCATCTCTAGGGATGTCTGCTTGGCTCTTCCACATCAGGGTACAATGCTAGAACAAGTTTTCTTTCAGAAAGAAGCAGTCCCATAGGGGTAATTCAGAACATAAGTTATTGTCAGCATTAACTGGAATGACTTGAGTTCTTGAGCATCCACAGCTGCTGGGTCATAAGGGAATTGTCTCCAGTGAGTGACAACATGTGTTGTTATGTTGTGTTTGATTCTTGTTTTGTTTTGTTTTCCAAATCTGTCGGCTAAATATGAAGGTCACTCAGGAACATCCTGTGAATTGGTTACACTACTTATGGGATTTGGAGTCCTCAGCAGCATTATGGAATAATAAAAAGATCATTGATGTGGGTCTCAGAGAAGACCTTCAGAGGTAGGTGGAACCTGTAGCATTGAGGCCACATATGGTCCTCTAGGTTCTCAAGTGAACCTCTTTGGCAGATCCAAACTTCACAGAACAAATCCTTTTATTAAGGTTCTAGTTCAAGGTTGTAGTCCCAAATCTGTAGCTATCTGGCCACTCCATTAATTTCTCTGAACTTCAGTTTCCTCATTTACCAAAATGAGACCATAATACCTGCCCTACCTCCTTTCCAGGGATACTACAAAGATCAAAAAAGATTCACAAGAAAATTTAGCTCGTTTCAGTATCATGCTAAGTTACCTTTCCATGATACTTGGGAATCATTTTACTCATCTTGCAGGTATTCTCCATGGTGGTAATGCCTTTTTAAAATAAATTTCATTGATATATTTTGTTTTATTTTCCATCATCAGAATTTCTCCCTGTATCCTTCTCTTCCTCTCAGAAACCTATTCCATATTGTAAATAATATTTAAAAAAAAGAAATAGAAGAGACAAAAAAATCAACAAAAATATTTGCAAGGTTTCACGTCATGGTGGTAGTACCATTCTCAGTAACTTGTCATTCCATCTCCCTCCCTCCATGCACAACCTCCAACCTGTTCATCCTCTGTAGATGGCCTGTGCTCATGCATTATGGAATATGTAGAAACCATTGACCCCATCTCTTTGAGTCACATCTGCATCTCACCAGATGTCTGCCCCAGTTCAGCCTTTTGGCAACAGGTGAAGAGGTTTCTCCCTTCCTCTCCAAAATGAATCCCTCTCTCTGCACATGGGATTAACAAACCTTCAGAAATAATGTTCCTTTATAACAAAGTTACCTAAGTTTAAAATAAAAACAAAGACTGGGCTTCATAAATCCAGAGTATTGTAATAGAAAGTAAAAAAAAATTAAGAGATGCCTGAGCTCTGCCACTGTCTGGGTGACCTTGGGCTGGTCTCATGGGCTCTCCAAGCCTCAGTTTTTTTCATCTGTAGAATGAAGGATTGAGATTAGATGGGCTCTAAAATCTCTTCTGTTTCTAACAGTCTACACTGATATTAAAAGGGTAGAGTAGCATCAGTGTACGTCCCATTCAATCAAACCAAAATGTGCAAAGCTAAGGATGATGGAAAATGTTTCCACTCAGTTTCTATTCATCTTAGACAATCCAAGTCATCTTAGACAATCCCAGCAAAATTTGTCTTCATTGTGTACAACCTTCTGTGGCTTGTTGCAAAATACACTGGCTCTAGAATCAGAGAACCTGGAGTCAAATTCTCCCTCTAACGTTTACTACCTGTGTGACCTTGGGTAAATCACTAACCTCTCTTGATCTCAGTTTTCTCCACTGGAAAATCAGAGGTTGAAGTAAAATGTGGTCCTCTGAGGTCCCTTATATCTCTAGATCTATGATGACTTGGTATCAACAAGAAGTCATGGGTCTAGAAGGTATGGGGGTTCTAGGCAGAAGGGTAGATTCCCAACATGTTTCTGGTGACACAGCTAGTAAATGTCTGAGGTAGGGTGATGAACCCATATCTATTGACTAACGGCTCAGTATGGTATCCATCTAACTTGTAAATGATTCCTCCGAAGTCATGGAGACTGCTAAAGGCAGCAACAGAGCTCAATCCCAATGCTGGGAGATTGAAAGAAAAGTAGTATGCCCATAAGAAATGGAACAACAAATTACATTTTGGAAAAGTTGACCTTGATGTAACATCTCAGTGAAGCTGCCCTTTAAACTGTTTTAAGTACAGAACTATGACCCAGATTAGAGGCCAAGGCTAGAGATAAAGCTGCGGGTGTCTGCTACAGAAATGGGACGGTTGAAGCCAAGGGAGAGAGTGAGGGCCCTCTCCTCTACACCATGCTATCTACCCATTCTGGTAATGAAAGAAGGTTCTGAGAAAGGAATATATCTCTGGACTACATTTTCATCAGTAATAGGGAAATGATTAGGCCCTTGTCTCCATTTCTCCCATGCTGCTTGGAAATTACTTTACTCATCTCTGACATTCTCCATGGCAGTAATTTCTTTTTAAAAATAAAATTTATTTAACCCTCCTCTGGGATATTGATTCCATAGTTATAGGTTTTTCTCTAATCTTCAGTCTCTCTGCACAAGCTCCTTCCCTTCTGCCTACTAATCTGCTCATCTCTGCCCTATCACAGAAAGAGCTTTGTTTGATCTTGCTGTCTCTTATAGCTGCCATTCTATCGCTTTCCTTTCTTTCCCTAGTAAATTCTAATTTGTGATATATGCCCTGTGCTCTTATTTCTGACCTACCTACTTCTTTATTAATTCATTACAGATCTGCTCTCTGTTCTTGCCATTCTACTGAAGTTGAACTCTCAAAAGATGCTAAGAATTTTCATATTAACGAATCTGGTATTCTTTCCTCAACACTTATTCTTCTAAAAATCTTTTTTAGCATTTTTATGTCATTGGCTATTCCCTCCTCGAAACTGTCTTCTTTTATAGTTTCTTTAAAACAGCAATTTCCTTCTTGCTTTCCTACTTTTGACTTTCTCTGGTTATTTTAAGGACGTCTCTTTGTCCTACCATTCAATTGAGAAATCCCCCAAAGACCCTGTCCTTGGTCTTCTGACCTTTTCTTTCTATGGTGTAGAGTCACCCTTTCACTGAGCTCATCCACTCTCATGGGCGATTTATTATTAACCCTCTGTTCTGCATCTCTGGCCTTGACCTTTGATCTGCAGGAGAGTCCTATATTTGTAACAGCCTTGAAAAGAAGTCCACTCGGATATTACATCCAACTCAACTTTTCCAAAATGCAACCATCATTCCATTCCTTTCAAGTGCTAATTTTTCCCTCAGTCTTGTAGGGTTGAAAATTTGGAGGTATTTTGGATCTGTAAACATTAATAAATCCTGCTGTTATTTCCCCTTCAAATGCCTCTCAGACTCACTCTTTCCTCTTTATTTTCACAGACACCAGTGCACAAGTCCAGACTCCAGCACTTAATGTCTGGCAATGTTAACATGGAGCAGAAAAACAACCCTCTGGTCTTAAAGACAGATGACCTGGGTTAGAATCTCAACTGATTCTTACTAAGTGTGTGGCCCTGAGCAAGTCATTCCGCATCTCAGGGTACTTGGTTTTCTTATTTTTGTTTTATGATTTTTGTGAGAAAAGTCCTTTGTAAACCCTAAAGTTCCTTATCAGTTAGTGAGTCAATAGGCATTTATTGAGCACCTACTATGTGCCAAGCACTTGTGCTAAGCACTGAGAATACAAAGGAAAAAGACAGTCCCTGCCCTCAAGGAGTAATAGTCTAATGGGAGAGACAACATGCAAACAACTATGTGCAAACAAGCTGTAGACAAGATAAATTGGAGAAAATCAACAGAGGGAAGAGAATAAAAGCACTAGAATACAAAAAGATAGTTTTTTTAAAAAATTGTTATTTATAGTAGTCTCCAAGCTTGTATCCCTGCCTCAGTCTTTCTAGTTTGATCCCACAAATATCTAACATGGTGCAGTGTGCTATTAGGAGGAGCCTGACTACTTACCCAGATTTGGCAATATCCTATTCCTTGTGCTTGGCACAGTTCCTGGCACATAGTATATGCTTAAGAAATGCATGTAGGTGGTACAGTAGAGTCCCAGGACTAAAGTTAGGAAGACTCATCTTCCTGAGTTCAAATCTAGCCTCAGATACTTATTAGCTGTATGACTCTAGGAGAATCACTTACCCCTTTTTGACTCATTTTCCTCATCTGTAAAATGAGCTGGAAAAGGAAATGGCAAACCATTTCAGTATCTTTGCCAAGAAAACCACAGATAGGGTCACAAAGAGTCTGAAACGACTGAATAACAACAACAAAAATGCTTGTTGACTGGATGGATGGATGGATGGATGGATGGATGGATGGATGGATGGATAGATGGATGGATGAATAGATAGAAGAAAGGAGTGAATGGATGAATCTAAAAAGTCAATGTGGCCTAGTGAAAAGGGTACTGGATTTATATTTAGTGGACCTGGGCTCGAATCCTGCTGCAGACATTTATTCCTCTGGTTCAGAGATTCTTGACCTTTTGTGTGACATGAACTCCTTTGTCAGTCAGCCTGATGAAGCCTATAGACCCATTCTCAGAATAACACTTTTAAGTACATAAAAGAAAATATACAAAATTGCAAAGGAAAACACCTGTATTGGCACACAGTTATCAAAAATATTCTTTAAAAGTTCACTGAAGCCAGGTTAAGTAAGGATCCCCTACTCTAATAGAATGTAAGGCCATGAAAGACAGGGAATGTTTCAACTTTTTTTGCCTTTGAATGCCTTGCATACAATAATGCCTAATCAATGTTTCTTTCTTTGTTAAATGTAACCCTGGTCAAATCAATTATCCTCTCAGAACTGCAGTTTGTTCATCTATACAATGGGGATAATAATATTTGCACTGCTTCCCTCACAGGGTTGTTGTGAGAAAAGCATTTCATAAATATCTAAGTGCATGTTAACATTATCATCTCAAACTTAGGACGAAGATATCCTTCACTCTTTCTTTTCCTATTGGTTAACTCTCCCATTCGTGCCCAAGGGGCATGATGGGAAATTGGTTTCATTTTTATTCTTCCTATCTCCAGGCTTATCCATTCAGTCCCTTGACCATGGACTGATACTTAAAACCAGGACACCCCTAATGTGTTTTCTTTGATAAGTAGTACTGAGGCTCTTCTGAATGGGTCATTTCATACAAGTCATGAAGCCTTGCAAAGCAGGGCCTGTTCTGATCTGAAAGACCATTGCCATGAAATCTGGGTAGGGGGAGGAGAGAAGCATCTTTCACAGGTACCTAACATCAACAATAATTGCATCTCTGTCTCCCAACCCATCCTTTTAAGAGAGCTAAAGTGTTCAGGATTCAAAGTCCTAGGACCTGGGTTCAGATACTGACTTGGCCTCTTAATATGTATCACCTAAATTCTTTTGGTCCTGTTTCCTCCTTTGTAAAATGAACTGGTCGAACCAGATGATTGCTAAGTTTTACTCCTTAAACCAAAAAAAAAATATTATGCCATTTGTAGAGAGGCAAACAGAAGAGACTCTCATGGGAGGTGGGACTCCCAGCCTGACTCAGCCAAGGAGAAGCCTGAGTATGATTCCCACTGAGAAAAAGAAACAGACCACAGTGATATCATCCAGTAACAGTCTTTCTCTTCTGCCCATTGAAAAATCCAAGGCTGTGGCTTGCGTGGCATCCCTACTTGTGGGTAACAGAGACAATTCTCAGCTGTTCTGGTGGAGGAGTGAGGCTAATCAGAGGGAAGGAAGGTCAGGGGCAGAGAAAATACCAGCTAGAAAGAAGTGGGAAGCACTTAGGACGTAGATTGCCTTCCTTCTCTTATCCATTCATGCTGATGTCTCTCAAGGGGAGGTTTTCAGAAGGGTGAGAAAGTCAGGGAGAGGCAGGATGCTCAGTAGTAATCCAGGGACAAAGAAGTAATTAGCAATTTTGTGACTGGGGTGAGGGGCCCTCAATTCATTTACTGTGGGATGGTAGTGGCAACTCTGAGATGCTTTCAGATGGCAGTAAGGTAGGGGAAGCAGGGTGGGATAAGTCATGCCAATGGGGAAACTCATTTAGGGTTGAGCCATTGGAGGAGGAAGTGACCATGTGGTAGCTTTAATTAGATAACAAACTTATTAGCAACTAAAGTGGTGCAGTAGATGGAGCACCGGGATTTGGGATGAAGATCCTAATTCAAATACAGCCTCAGACACCGCCTACCTGTGTGACCCTGGACAAGTCACTTAACCTCTGTATGTGTCAGTTTCCCCATCTGTAAAATGGGGATAATAAGAGCAGCTACTTCCAAGATTGTGTGAAGATCAAATGAGATAATTATGAAGCTCTTAGCACAGTGCCTCACACATAGTAGGTAGTATATAAATGCTAGCTATTATTACTGATTTCCATGGTGCTGAGTATTTGTCAGTACCCTCCAAATTTTGGCACCCTGGGCCACAGTCCCAATCACTTTACCCTAGTTATGGCCCTGCCAGTAGGAGAGGACAATGTGGCCTGAGCTCCACAGACTGCAGCTGCAGCTCATCCCAGCCCTGGTGGACCTGGGACTCATTTAAAGAAGGACAGAGATAATGGCGTTGCCCTGGGGTGTGCTGATGGGAGAACTGAGGGAGACTCCATCACCATCATCTTCAGTTTTCCTCTCCCCTAAGCAGCTCCTAGTCCAGTGCTTTCCATAGCAACCTTCCGAAATGAATTGGCCAATCAAATATCCTAACAGAAATCCCTTCACTAAATTGACTGGATATTTTGATTGAATTAACCATATCAAGTAATGGCTATCTTTTCATTTCCTTGTGCATTTGTTCAAACTGTCCCCTCTTCCTAGAACACTCTCCTCCTGATTTCTGCTTGTGAGAATCCTTTTATTCCTTCCAGGCTCACCTCAGGTTCCAACTTACCATGACATTTTCTAGCATTTCAACTGAAAGGGATCTGTCCTGAAATTTTTCCTAGGGCATTTTAGCTGGATTTTTCTTTTGTCTTAATCTCTGTGCCACATTCATTTGTGTACATTTCACTCACTTCACAGGTAGACAGACTGGAAGCTCCTTAAGGGCAGGAACAGTTGTAGCTTTTATCTTGACATCCCAGCACTAAGACACAAGTTAATTCAAGGCTTCATTACAATGCTCAGAATAATAATAATAGCAGCTAGCATTTCAATAGTGCCTTAAAACTTTAAGATTTGCACATTGCTTTGTTTACTTTACCTACTTTGATCTTTACAACAATCCTGTGGGGTATATATTATCCCCATTTTATAGATAAGGAAACTGAGGATCAGAGAGGTTATGTGATTTGTTCAGGGTCTTACTGAAAAGCAATGAGGATGTCACTAGCTAGTGTCTAACAGGATTTGAAATCAGATGTGGCCGACTCCAAGTCCAATCCTCTACCTTGCTGCCAAGCCACTTCTAAGAGTCTCTTCTAGGTAATTGTTGGAATTCAGGCATTAACCAGGTATACTGTCATGGCTTTGGCACTTTTGAATGACTCAAAGTCATCATAGGGTGATATATTGACTTGTGGGTGAATTGGATTTAAGTGAGGCAGAGTTGCACAAAGTGATCAGCCTCACTCTCTCATCCAGAGTCATCAACGTTCAATGGTAAGACCAAAGTCAAGACGACTGGTGATGGCCCACATTTTTGATGTCTGATCAAGCTCTAAGCACTCTACGGTGTCTGCTTCTGCCTTCATGGCCATTGAAACAAATTGTTCTCATCTGCCCATTCCACTGGAGAAAGTCTTCATATCCTTGAGGTAGACACCTCTTTAACTCACCAACTGGTTTGAGGACCATCAGTTACAACCTGGTTTAGCCTGTCTGCTGAGACGGATTATTGAGATGTGACTGTTGTGCATACTACAGATTCTTGAGCCACAGGTGAGAGTCGAGTGCCAGGTAAACACCAAAGGTGGATGAACAGCCTCGAAAAGGGCTAAGGAAGCCCTCACACCAGAAGCTAGTCCTCCTGGAACCCTCCATCTACCCCAGTAATAATAACTCATCTTCATATAGGACCCCAAGGTTTAAAGTAGTGGAAAAAAATTAATATTTTACAGATAAGGAAACTGACACACAAAAACTATTAAGCGATTTGCTCAGGATGCAGGCCAGTAAGTGGTGGATTTCAGGCTAAACTCAGTTCTTCTTACCTGGAGGACAGGAAAGGTGCCCCAGGACTTTCTCAGTGTCAGATAGATGGTAGAATCTTCCAATGTAGGTCAGAGTACTTGATATTGCTGGAAAAATTTAAGAATACATTAGTAAAAGGCTGACTTATGGGCACTTAGAAAGGGAAGCAATGATAGATAACTTAAAAATAGCATACCTTTATCAAGAAGAGGTTGTGTCAGATGAACCTTATATCTTTTTTATTGAGTTACACGATTTTAAGTAAGGGGGAAATGAATATATGATAAGTGGAAATTATACAATTTTTAATATTTATTGAATAATATATTACTTCATCAGTACTTCATAGCTGCAAGATTCATACTAGAGAGGTTATTAGTCCCATTTTACAGACGATAAAACTGACATTCAGAGAAATTAAGTGAGTTGCCCAAGATCGTAGAGCTAGTACATGTCAAAGGAAGGGATTCAAACCTTGGTATTCCTGGGTCCAGGACTAGTATTCCGTCTAACAGGACCCTGCTGCTCTAATTCTATAGAGGGGAATATACATTGGATTTCAGTATAGCATCAGATGTGTTGCAATCTGTATCCCTGGAGGAAGCACCACTTTAATTAGATCACAGATTTGAACACTTGGGAAAGTATCTCATGCTATCCTTGTAGACAAGATGAAAAGATGGCTAGATGATTGGAAAACTGGAATCTGTCCAATGGCTGGACCTAAAAGAGTGGTCCTTTCATGGTGTGATGTCAGCTTGGAGGAAGGTACCTAGTGAAGTGCCCTAGGAATCTATCCTTGGTCCCATGCCATTTAGGCTTTTTGTTTTCTGTTATTTTTATCAATTATATGAATGAAAGCAGAGATACCATACATATCAAGTGTTCTGATGACACAAAGTTGGGGGCCTACATGACACATGAGATGATGAAGGCAGAATCTTAAAGATCTCAGTATGGCAGAATGATGGGCTGAATTTAAGTACAGTGAAAGTTGCTACACATCAATGTTTAGCATTTGAGTCTAATGTAAAATTGACTTGTCAATTAAAGGATGAATGTATGGATAGATATTTCCTATGAAAAATGTTTTCAAGGACCCCAAGCACCATATGAGTCAACAGTGTGAGACAGCAGCCAAAGATAAAGATTTTCTTGCCTAGCTTCCATCATCTGAGATACATCATCCAAATTGATGGAAGTGGTGGGTTAGTTATATTCTTCCTTCATCCAACTAAAGCTGGAGAACTGTTGAGTTCCGTGTGACACGTACAAGGTGTGTAATAGGCCATGAGGGTGTGGGTGAGGTGACCAGGAGAGTAAGAGGACTGGAGATCACACTATATAAAGATCAGTTGAAAGTACTGAGGTGTTGAGCCTAGAGAAGAGAAGGGTTGGGAACAACATGGCAGCCATCTTCAAGTATTCTAAGGGTTGGAATGTAGAAGAGGGGTTAGATCCATTCTCTGGGGCCCCAAAGAGTGAGCAGAATGAGGCAAAATGGGCAGAAGTTACAGAAAGATTAGGTATCAAAAGAAACTTCCTAATGGGCTTCTTTGGGAGGTGGTTATCTTTCCCTAACTCTTTAAGCATATTATAGGGCAGTTGGGTGGCATAGTGGATAGAGTCTAAGGCCTGCTGTCAGGAAGACTCATCTTTCTGAGTTCAGACATGTTAGCTGTGTGACCCAGGGCAAATCACTTACTCTTGTTTGCTTCAGTTTCTTCATTTGTAAAATGAGCTAGAGGAGGAAATGGCAAACCACTCAGTATCTTTGTCAAGAAAACCCCAAATGGGTTTACAAAGAGTCAGAGATGACTAAAACAAATGATCCACAGAAAAAGAGGAATGAGTTTGTTGGTCAGTTACAGTTTGGATTCGATAGCATCAGACATTTCTTCCAACTCTGAAATTCTGTTTCCCTAATCTTTCCACTGAAGTTTATGGAGATGGAAAGTTCTCAAGGTTTGGTAGCTAGTAACAATATCAATCTATCATCCTTTATCCAAGGACCCTGAAGTAATTACACTCTATTTCAGAAGTCAATAGATCAGCACCAATCTCATCCCCAAATTAATATTTTAGTAACCATTGATTCATCATGGGAAATGATTGCTGATATTAAATAAGTAATTAGATCCTTAAATGTATTCCAGGGACATTCACTTAACCAGGGAGTCAGCCTTCTAGAAACTAGCCTCTTTATAGAAATAGTACGGCCTAGTAGAAATAATTCTGGGGATAGAGTCCATGCATCTAGGTTTGAATCCATATCGTGCTAGCTGTATAACCTAGAACAGGAGTGGGGAACCTGTGGCCTCAAGGCCATGTGGCCCACCAGGTCCTCAAGTATGACCCTTTGACTGAATCCAAACTTCACAAAACAAATCCTCTTAATAAAAGGAATTATTCTGTAAAACTCAGATTCAGTCAAAAGACCAAACCCAAAGACTTCAGAGGCCACATGTGGCCCAAGGATGCAGGTTCCCCACCCCCGACCTAGGATATCAGTTCCCTTCACATCAGTGATCTTCCTCGGAAAAATGGAGTGATAATGTTTTCACTTCCTCCTTTGCAGGGCCATTATGAGGAAGGTGCTTTGTAAATCATAACACACTATAGAAAGGTGAACTGTTCCTCTACCTTGTGGCTCAAGTGTCTAGGGTGAAGGTTTAACCAATCCATAGGATGGACCTATTAGTGTGCATGTGTTAAAATCCTGTTGAGATTAGCATTGATCACAATTCCTTTGTTGGGTAGAGGTAGTATATTTATAGTGCTTGATATTTTCAGAGAGCTTTCCCATGGTCCTCACAGCACTCCTCCCCCAGGAAAGTGTCCTGATATTATGGAAACTGAGGCACAGCATGATTCTTCCAGATTCCTGTAATAATGTGTCTTCAGGACATGGTGCAATTTCCTGACTAATATGTCAAAGCTCAGATGTGGGTTAGCTTTCCCTTGAAGGGTTCCCTGACTTTGTGTGGGAGGGTAGGTGAATGGATGTCCTCACCACACCTGTTTCACCTACCACTACCACCACCTACTCTGTCTTTCACAGGTTAAAGGGAGAGAGCTGTTTGTTTTTTTTCCCTTTGGGGGGGGGGGGTTCTGGAAGGGAAAGCCAGAAGGAAAACATGGACTTGTCTAAAGCTGTTGCTTAGCAACCCATGCCCCATTTTCCCTCTAAAGATTCTGGGCCTCAGATTCCCGGCAATGAGCTCATCAACACCTGACCAAGCATGAGAGAGAGAGACAAGGAAGCAGAGAAGTGCTTTGGTCCTAATACCTCTAATTGGGCACAGTGGGTGGCAATTCACAGTGTCTTGGATGGGTGGGAGGAGGCTAAGTCCCTGGAACTCTGCAGAAGGAGAGTCACACCAAGGAGGCAAGAGGAGAGACCAAGACCCAAAAAA
Source organism: Phalanger gymnotis (assembly GCA_028646595.1). Lineage (NCBI taxonomy): Eukaryota > Metazoa > Chordata > Mammalia > Diprotodontia > Phalangeridae > Phalanger > Phalanger gymnotis. The sequence continues at coordinate 292,413,508 of CM053626.1, forward strand.
CTCAACAGGGCCAGATCCTCTTTAACCTTAGGGCTAACTAGGCTTAGAAGTTAATTCTTCTAGATAATAACAAATAAAAAGCAGAAAAATTAGTCTTAAGGACTTAACACAGACTGTAAGAATTCACCCTCAGGTTTTTTTTTTCTTGCTCACTAGAAAACTTTCTACGAATACCACAGAGGAGGGATGCTGGGAGTTTCTGGAAGGTATTTTTAAAAGGAACAGATTAAAACTCAAGTTTAGTGTTCACCTTGACCAAAGGGAAGAAGATATGATTTCAGTTAGATACCTCTGGTGACCATCCTCTGGTGTGCTGCCTGCCTTCCAGGTATGTCTGACACTTCACTTACAGCTTCTTTACCTGTTTTGGTAAGAGTGGAAATACATCAATAGAACACTTGAAGACAATACACTTGCCTCACAAAAACCTGAGAGGTGGGGGTGGGGGCAGAGCCAAGATGTCAGCTCCCCACCAAGTCCCTCCAAAAACCTATAAAAAAATGGCTCTGAACCAGTTCTAGAGCTGCAGGACACACAAAATAGCAGAGGGAAGCAG
>CM053626.1:292414563-292428000 GCA_028646595.1 Phalanger gymnotis
AGACACCCCAGCAGTCATATTTCAATAATTCAGACCTGAAGTGGTGAAGATTAGCTATGTGTAGTACAATTATGAAGTCAAGGATGGCAGTGAAGTTGTGAGCCTGGGTGACTGGGAGGATGGTGGTACCATCAACAGTGATAGGAAAGTTGGGAAAAGGGAAGGGTTTTGGAGAACAGAAATATTTTGGATATGTCGAGTTTAATATGTCTATAAAAGTTCTAGTTTGAAATATCCAAGAAGCAGTTGGTGATGAGACGCTAGAGGTCAAGCAATCTGAGAATCATAGGTATAGAAAGAGATGATAATTGAATCCATGAGAGTTGATGAGATCAACGGTTGAGATAGTATAGAGGGAGAATGAAAGAGGGCCAAAGATAGAACTTTGGAGAACACTTTCTGTTTAACACAAGTGACCTAGATGAAGATACAAACAAAGGTGACTGAGAAAGAATAGTCAGGCAGATAAGAGGAGAAATAAGAGAGAATATACAGAAAAAGGTTATCGACAGTATCAAACGCTAAAGAGAGATTAAGAAAAAAAGAAGATTAGGATTGTGAAAGGCTATTAGATTTGTCGATTAAGAGATCATCAGTATCTTTGGAGAGAGGAGTTTCAGTTGAACGAAGAGGTCAGAAATGGTTTAGAAGACAGGGAGAGAAAAGAAAGCAAGAGCTCCAATAGTTTTCTTAGAGAATTTAGCACAAAATGGCCAGAAGATATAGGATGATCTTTATCCAGGTCACCTTTTCTAGATGGAAGATATTCCCCAAAGGTCTATCTGTGGCCCTCTCTTCTTCTTCCACTTTGAGAATGAAGGATAAACAACAATTCTCCCTCTATACTATCTCAACTGGTGATCTCACGAGCCCCCATGGATTCAAGTATTATCTCTATATCTATGATTCTCAGATCACAGCTAGTGGGCAGGGTCAGATGAAGTGAGGTCCTATAGGAGGACTTACAAGATGACTAGATTCCCCTAAGGTTGTTGTCAGGATTGTATTAGCCCTATATCAGCCACTATTGGAGGATTTTTCATTTTTATTTTTGAAAAGCACTATACAGAAGAGTGGATAAACAATAATTAGCATTATATAAACAACACTAGGTCATGCTGTTTCCGTGGCCTAGCAACCTATCTATCTACATGTGCACAGACTAGCACGTGGGGAATATTACGGGTAATTTTTCTACTGGGGACCGGAGAGCCGGCTGATAGAAACGTGAGGTAGAAAGTCTAATACAAGCCAAAGCCTTTGTAATACAATTTTGTTAACATTAAGTATATAGCTAGAAACCAGGTTTTTCTTTTCCAGAATCTAAAGATCTAATGGAGTCCTTTTTAGCAAATAAAAAAGGAAAACATTCTGAAAGCAGATAGACAAAAAAGGGAGTACCGTGTCTCACTCTCACTCTTTTCCTATTCCAAGTTCCTAGCCTTTTGTGTGTTATACTATTGTTTGGTGGATGCCTTGGAACATTAGATGACCTTTCTTTCAGGAGGAGGGGAATCCAAGGGGTCGTGGCTAGAGCAAATTGGCTCTGAAGGTGGCTTGGTGGATACAGTGTGGGATCCAGCCTCTCAGATGTTTACCAGCTGTGTGATCCTTGGGCAAATTATTTAATTTCTGCCTATGTCAGTTTCCTTATCTGTAAAATGGGGGAAAAATAAAATATCTATAAAATATGTAAAATATTAGAGAGGTATGGAAAGATTTACATGAAATGATGATAAGCCAAGTGAGCAGAACCAAAAGAATATCATATGCAGTAACAACTATATTGTTTTGAGAACAACTTGGAATGACTGAGTCATTTTGACTATTATAAGTACACAAATTAAAAATAAAGGACAAATAAAGGGAGATGCTGTCTTCATCCAGAGGGGGAACTGATAAATAGAAGTATGTATGGAATGGTTTTACATGTACATACCTATTTGTGTCTAATGGTGGCTACTTCTGTGGGGGTGGAGAGAAAAAAAGAAATTTACGCAGTTGTGAATGGAAGATTTGCAATTTTTTGTGCAATCATTTTTAATTGTACTGTATTATAGAAGTGCTTGTTTTTTTCTCTGAATTGAAAATAGAACATTTTAAAAATATGTAAAATGATTGAAATACTACTATTAGCTCCTATCTCTCCAGGGTTGTTATGGTATTAGATGAAAAAATTAGGTAATATTTGTAAAGGAAAGTTCTATATAAATGCTATTATTATTATTATTAATAATTATTATCCTTTGATCTCAGTCCAGACAGCGTATACAATCATGTATTTGCATCAGAACAAGTGATTTTTAAGGGGGGAGAGGGGAGATTGTCTTAGATTATTCATTAAAGAGAAATTTCTTTTCAATGGGGGAGGGGGATGAGAAGCATGGTAAAATGGACTTATTACTATAGAGAGATGCATGCCCTCCAGAAATAGGTTCCTTTCAACCAGCAAACATTTATCAAGCACCTTCCACATGCAACATGTGTAAAATTCTGTTTGTAAAAGTACATGGCCCCTAGGCTGAAGGCATTTAGAATCTTGGGGAGGTCAGTAAGAAGCACATAGCTAAATGTAAAAAGAATTAGAATATGGTAGCTGTGCAATATTAGTACAAAGTGCTTTGAGTTCATTCAGACGAGGGAGAACTCATCACTTCCATGGGGGGGGGGATTGGAAAGGTTTCACAGAGCATGAGGCGTGAGTTGGGTTTTGTAGGCGGGGTAGGATATTAACAGGTAGGCATGGGGCATAAGGGACACCGTTCAAGGTACAGAGAATGTTGCAAGCCAAAGGCAACCAGTAAGTGTTTTCAGAGAGAAGAGTGATCCGCAATACCTGGAACAAATGAGTAGACTTCTTAGAGAAGCCAAGGCTTGAAGTTAAATGTGCTTATTTGCCCTCCATACCCTCTGGGCTCTAGCCAGATTGGGTAACTCTCTTTGGTCCTTAGGCAGCTTGGTAGCACAGTGGCTAGAGCTCTGGGCCTAGAGTTTTCATATACTAGCTATATGACTCAGAGCAAGCCATTTAACTCTGGACTGTCTCAATTTTATCACCTGTAAAATGGGGACCTATCTCATAAGTCTTACCTTATAGTTTAGTCTTAAATGCTGATATCAAATGAGATGTTTGTAAAATGCTTAGCAACATCTAGCACATGTTATTGTTCAGTTATTTCAGTCATGTCAAACTCTTCATGACCTCGTTTGGGGTCAAAGATACTAGAGTGGTTTGCCATTTCCTTCTCCAGCTCATTTTACAGATGAGGGAACTGAGACAAACAGGGTTAAGTGACTTGGCCAGGGTCACACAGCTAGTAAATGTCTGGGGACAGATTTGAACTCAGGAAGATGAGTTTTTCTGACTCCAGACCCTGAACTCTATCCACTATGCCACCTGGCTGCCCTCTGCCTAGCATATAATATATGCTTAATAAATGTTTAGTTTCCTTCCTCTCTAGACAAGAGCTATACTATCAAACCTGCATGCCTTTGCTCAGGCTGTTTATTGGAATGCCTTTCACCTTACACCCATTGAATGCTTTACCCATTCTTTAAAACCAAATCCAAAAGCTGACTCCTCCAGGAAGCCTTCTCTATTCCGGCCTTGCGTTTCACATAGTATTTTGTTCTGTAATTTTGGAATGCATTTACCAGGTAACACTGTGCATTATAACCATGTGCTGGTGCCTTTTCTTCCTTTCAGACTGTCAGCTCCCTGAGGGCAAAGATTATGTTTTCTCACTGTTCTATTTTCCCCAGCTCCAAGAACAACTCTATCCATAACAGGCCCTTAAAACAGGTCTGCTGATTGAGTGGTAGACTAACAATAGACAGCAGGGCAGAAAACAGGTTAAATAGCAGCCTGGTGGATAGAGAACCAGCCTTGGAGTTAAAAGGATCAGGGCCCGGATCCCACTTCAGACATGGGCTAGTTGGACAATTCTGGTATAGTCCTGTCCTCTTGGATAACCTCAGGCAACTAACTATGTAGGACTCTGAATTGCAGACAAGGTCAGCGATTTTCATGAGCGGAGGTAGTTCCAGCACCTGGAGTTCTCTCCAGGGATAAAATCACCAGTTCAGACCAATATTACAAGCAATGAGGAGAAGGAGAACGAGCTTCCTTATAGAGGAAGCCTCATAGTGTAATGGGGTGTGGGCAGGGGGGTGTGAAAGGGAGTAAAGATTTGGTCATTCCCTGCTGGCTACTCAGTCACAGAGAGGAAGGGGCACCTTTCCAGAACTGGCAAGGGCATGAGATGGAGGAAAGAGTGGGGAAAAGGTACCCAACTTAGGGACAAGCTAACTTTGGAGGAGAAGGAAGAAGAAAAGGCCAGAGAGGAGAGAGGGGAGTAATGTTTGGTTGGAGCTTTTCCTGAAATATAGTCCAAGAGAGTCAGTCACAGATCAGTAAAGTGGACCCCAGGGGAGATGTTTATGAGCAGGCAGCTGGAGAGGAGGAAGAAGAGAAGGACAAAAAGGACAAGGAAGAGGAGGAGGAAGAAGAGGGGGATGAGGAAGAAGAGGATTAAGAAGAGGAGGATAAAGAGGAGAACAAAGAGGAAGAGGAGAAAGAGGAAGAAAAGGATTAGAGAAGGAAGAAGAGAAAGAGGAAGAGGAGGAAGAAGAGGAGAAAGAAGAGGAGGAGGAGAAAAAGAAAGAGGAGAATGATGAAGAGGTAGAGGAAGAGGAAGAAAAGGGGGAAGAAGGAGGCCAGAGAATCAGAAACAAAGAGAAGTGTATGTGGGGCTTTTCCTGAAGTAGTGGTCTGGAAAAGGCAGTCCTAATGCATGATTTGAGCATTTTTGTTTTTACAATTGCTTTCTAATGGAAGAAACCAAGTCAACCAGTATTTATTAAGTGACTACTATGTACCAGGCTCTGTGATAAGCTCTGAAGATACAAAGAAAGAAAAAAGATAGTCCTTGCTCTCAAAGAGATCCCAGTCTAATGGGAGGGAAAACATACAGACAATGATGTACAAACAAGGTATATATACATATATATATATATATACACATATATATATATATGATATTGGAAATAATAGAGGGAAGGCACACGCATTAAGGGGAATCAAGAAAGGCTTTTAAGGAAGACAGGAAATCCAGAAGGTGGAGATGAGGAAGGAGAGAATTCCAGACTTGGGAACAGCCAGAAAAAATTCCCAGGGTTGGGAGATGGAGAGACTTGTGTGGGAACAGCAAGTAGGTCAATGTAAGTGGACCACAGAGTATGTGTAGAGGAATAAGGCATAAGATGACTGGAATGGTAGGAGGGGCCTATGTATGAAGGACTTTGAACACCAGAGGATTTTCTATTAACCCTAGACGTGACGGGGAGCCACTGGAATTTATTGAATGGGGCAGGGGGTGACGTGGTCAGATTTGTGCTTATAGAAAATGTTTGACAGCTAAATGGTGGCTAAAGTGGTGTGGGGAGAGACTCGAGGTGAGGAGACTAGCCAAAAGGCTATTCTAATAGTGCAGGTGTCAGGTGATGAGGATCTGCACCGAGACAAGGTAGGTGGCACAGTAGATAGAGCACTGGGCTTTGAATGAGGAAGACATCTCCCTGAGTTCAAATCTGGCCTCAAATACCTCCTAGTTGTGTTACTCTGAATAAGTCACTTAATCCTGCTTGCCTCACTTTCCTCATCTATAAAATGAGCCAGAGAAGGAAATGGCAAAGCACTCCAGTATCTTTGCCAAGAAAACCCCAAATGGGGTCACAAAGAGTCAGACATGACTGAACAACAAGAACTAAGGTGGTAGTGGTATCCTAGGAGAGAGGGTCATACATAAGTGATCCTACAAAGGTAAAATTGACAAGACAAGGGAACTGATTGGACATGAGGTGTTGAGCCCCAGTGACTTGGAGGAAGGTGCTACCCATCCATTTTGATGACGTACAATACACCATTGGAGATCTGAATCTGGAGGTTAGGAGAAAGGTTAGGACTGGATAAGCAGATCTGAGAATCATCAGCATAGCGATGATCCTTGAATCCATGGAACTTAAAGATATCAGGAAAATAGCTCTTACATTTGATCTTCATTATACCAATGTATAAATATCTTTCTACTTCATTTTGGGAAGACCCCGCATGAGCCGAACTTAGGTTTTAAGTGATTTTCCCTGGAGCTCTGAGATAGGGTCCTATGGAACTAGAAAGTACCAAAAAGATACTGACCACTTTATTTAATGGAGAGGTTCCCCAGCCAGGCTTCCCTTAGTGGGAGAGACTGCGCACGCCAAATCCACCGGGAACCCAGCGGGTCTGTTGTTACAATAGGAATGTCATTAGGAATGGGATTTTTCATCTCTAGTGAAACACCTTTTGACTAATAGTCAGAGCCACAAGGGAAAGGGTGCTGAATATGGCGTCAGAGGACGTGAGTTTGAATACTGCTTCTGCTACTTACCATGTGACCTTGGGGAAGTCATTTAACACATGTAGGCCTGATTTTCTTTATATGTAAAATGAGGAGGCTAGACTCAATGAACTTTAAAGTCCCTTAAAGCTCTAAATCTGTGATCCTGTCCACCATTGGCAGCTTCTATTTTGCTGAGAGTAATTTTCCCCTGGAAACCAAGCAGAAGCAGAAGCCAAGGATAAGGTTAGCCCCAGGACTGAACACTGGAGAGGGGAGAAGAGGTTTATTTCTCCTCTGGGATTGGAGAAAACAGAGGGAAGAACTGACAAACTAGCTTTAATAAGACTTGGGTTGCTTTCATCTTGATTAATCCCTGGAGGAAATAGGCTTCCGTGCCTATAGCCTAATTGCTTTCTCAGCAACAGCTGTTGCAAACCAGCTCCTCACACGTGTGGAGGCAATCACATGGAGAATAGTGTATACTGAACCCTATTCTCCAATCCACAGGTAAGAGAGTGGGCAGCCATGAGTCATGAACAAAGCCATAACTAGGAATTCTGACATTTAAGATATATCCAGTTGAGTTGGGGCTGGGGGTACCTAAAGACTGAATAGAGATTAGATGCATGAGAGCAGGGGAGGTTGAGGAACTGGGAGGCCGTGATATTCAAAGAGGGTATGGGCTGGAGTGAAGATAAAGAGTCATGGGTGATAGAGAGCCAGGCCTGGAGTCAGGAAAACTCATCTTCCTGAGTTCAAATCTGGCCTCAGACACTTCCTAGCTGTGTGACCCTGGGCAAGCCACTTAACCCTGTTTGCCTCAGTTTCCTCATCTGTAAAATGAGCTGAAGGAGAAAATTGCAAACTTCTCTAGCACTTCTGCCAAGAAAACCCCAAAAGGGGTGACCAAGAGTTGGAAATGACTTAAATGCCTGAACTAAAAACTGTAAACTTATTTATCCTAAGTGGAAAATTTTCTAGCTATGGCTTTGTTTCTGACTCATGGTGCTCTTTCTCTTACCTGTGGGTTGGGAATTAATCAGATTCCCTATAATCACCTGTGTGAAGTTCTGATTTGCAATAGCTGTTACTGAGCTTATTGAGGAGAAGTGAGAGTGACCAGGAGGTCCACAGATGTTAACCACAAGGATCTGGATAGAAGTGAATTGATTTTAAAGAATGAGATGTGATTGCCGAGTGATGAAAGATGAGCCAAAAGAGAAAATGGAGAGCAAAGAGTATGTCAACCCCTCCTGGTCCTGGCTACCAAGGTACATTAGAGAAAGAGCAATGAGTCCCAAGACTTGTCAAATGCGTGTCAAGAGAGGATAAAGTCAGGGTTCAGTTAATGTCAGAAAATGGAAAGATTCTAACAGGAAGAAATCTAAGATGAAGGAGAATTTATTAACAATAGAGCAAGATTCCAGAAGGAGTAGTAGAAGCAAAGGGTAGAAAGATTGGATTTCAATTTACTTTTGGTGGGGTGGGTCCAAGCAATTCTGCCTTTGCTAATATAATGCTCCCTCTGCTGATCCCTTCCTGCCACAATGATCTACACTGATCCCAGATGTCCCATGGGCTACGGACCCCAAGGCCAGGTGCCACGTCAAGAACAATCCCTGGTAGTAAGGCAGGCCCCAGTAAAGGTACAAGATTCCTCATAACCTGACATGGCAAGCAGCACTTAAGACAGTATAGGCTAGTCACGTAGTCAATGCTCAAGTCTCCTCATTCCATTTCTTTTTCTGCTCATCAGGCTTGATTCTGACAGATTTCTGGGTCTACAGTCAGTAAGACCTGAATTCAGAACCATCCTCAGATGCTTACTAGCTGCTAGCTGCGTAAACCTGGGCTAGTTACTTAATCTCTGCCTTCTTCAATTTCCTCATCTGTAGAAAGAGATAAATAATAGCACCTGCCTCCCAGGGCTTTGTGAGAATCAAATGAATTAATGTTTGTCAAGTGCTTTGCAAATCTTCAAGTGCTTTCTAAATGTGTGCTAACTATAGTTTTAGGGACCAGAGTAATGGAGAAGTGAATAGCAATTAACTGTTGATAAATGTGTCTGGCAAAATTATCATAAAACACCTTGGGATCATTTACTAATGGGCTTGTTTATTCATCCGCTTCTCTCCAACCTATCCAAATGGTTCCCATTTGAGTCTCAGCTGCTGTTGTCCAGTAGTTTCAGTCATGTCCAATTCTCCGTGACCCCATCTGGGGTTGCTTTGGCAGATATTGGAGTGGTTTGCCATTTCCTTCTCTAGTTCATTTTTACAGATGAGGAAACTGAGATAAACAGGATTAAGTGGCTTGCCCAGGGTCCCACAGCTAGTAAGTATCTGAGGCTGGATTTGAATTTATGAAGATGAGCCTTCCTGATTCCATTCCCAGTGTTCTAGCCACTTCACCACCAAGTTGTCCATTTAAATTTCAAACCCAGGTCCATCTCCTCCAAGAAAATTCCCCTGAAGGCACGAGTTCTCTCTCCTCCTTCTGAATTTATAACATGAGCCACCTAATCTGAAAGTTTATCAAGCAAGTGAAACGATGTCCTCGATCACCTTCGCCTTTCCACGTTTTTATTTGACTTTCTTTCTGTTTCGTGCTAACTTTTGGTTTTGATTGATTTGCTTCTACATAGGATCAATATATTCCTGAAGATTTGTGATTCATTCTTCGATGATGAAATAAAGGAGAGAAATAAAACTTCTCAAATGAGAAGATCGCCTATATTTCTTGGTAAATTTCAAAGAAACACAGGATGTGGCTAGAGATTGTAGAGGAGCGATTGTACTCAGTGAAATCACCAGTTCCCCAAATTATATTTCACATTATCTTCTGTTTTTCAATTGTTCCTGCATTCATTAGTTATTTTAACAACTGGTTGCTTTCTTCTTTCCTTCTCCCTGTTGTCTTCATTCTCCTTGAACTTTTGGCAGCTTTTAACCTTGTTGACCACCCTGTTCTGTTGACCGTCTGTTTCTTTGCCTTCAGAAACACTGCACTCTCCTGTTCCTATTCTCATCTGTCCTAAAGCTCAAACTTGCTGAAAAATCTTGAGTATTTCCCTATTGCCTATGAAGTGAAGGTTTTAGGAAAAAGCTAACGAGTTCAATTTTGGATATGTCTACTACATTTATTAGTCCAATTCTCATCTCTCCCAGTTCTGGCTCTGGCCCCACTACCTGGCCAATCCAGTTGCTTCGTTGCCCGAAGAATAATTTGCTTCCACAAAGGCCACTCATTTGGCTTCAAACTCACCCATGCTTCCCCTTTCGGTTCAAAGATGGTATCCTCTTGCCAATTTTCCCTATTCTGTTTGCAGGAGCCATGGCTGTCTTAGTATGAGCAAGGCTCCACCTACTTCCCCAGGTTCAGACTGATTGAGGCAGAGATCACCTCCCCCATCAGAGAAATGTTCCTTCAGGATTATGGTACCCAGAGTACATTTCACACGCAGTCATATCCACAGGCAATTCCCAAAATAGTAAGGGAAGGGCCATTTCTTTAAAGACTTGGATCCCAATGTGACGAGGCATCTCAGCATAGGACTTATTAAATATGGGACCAAATATACCTCACAGGGTGCTTTTGTGGAGACAGTGCTTTGTAAGTCACAGAACATTCTGCAGGTGTGAGTGATTGTGATTGTTATCTTGAGTGAGAGTTTAAGATTAATAGCTGTCTGTACTCTGCCATGATCACACCACATCTGAGGCATCATATTCAGTTCCGGGGATCAAATTCCAGAAAGAATATTCAAGCTGGACAGCAGCTAGAAGAAGAAAAGGAGAAAATTGGAGTGCCAATTGATTGAATAATTGTCATCTCCAAACACTATAGCTTTCCTTTATGCCCCCAGTGCTAGGACTCCCCTTCCTCCCAATTGCCTTGTATCTATTGTGTTTTTACTTTATGTAACATATTGTCTCCCCCATAAAATGTAAGTTACCTTAAGAAAGATGTCTCATTTTGTATTTGTATCCTCAGCACTATTGTAGAACCTGAAACACATTAATTAAGTCCTTAATCATTGCTTAGTGATGTAGTCATCCTCGGTTCATCACTTGTCCTCACCATCCCATAGCCAACAATTGACAGATTGTATTATTTCGACCCCCTTGCCAAATACAAGTCCTTCTTCTCTTCATCATTGTGGTTCTTGTCTGGGCTATTATAATAGCCTTCTAACTGATCTCCGTGAACCCAGTGTTTTTCCCTCTCTAACTCATCTTTCTCATTGCTACCAAAGTAATCTTGCTGATCCGGGGATGAGATCATCACTCCCCTACCTAAAAACCTTCATTGGCTTCACTACTTTTATGAATAAACCCTTGGTCTCCAGAGTCTTGGCTTAAATATATCCATCCCTATTTAAGGGTTCTATGCTCCCAGCCAAATGAGACAAATCCCTATTCTCCAGTAGTGTCCTAACTTCTCCCAACTCTGTGCCTTTTGTGCCTACTACAGTCTGGAATGCTCTTCCCTTTTCTGCCCCATAACTGTATATTGAAATCAAGTTCCTCTGTTCAGGGCTAGCTCAGAAGCCTTCTGTCCCCTCCTTCCCTGAATCATGTAGTAAGCTTAATAAATGGTTGTTGACTGACCACACCTAAGCAGTTTGTCACTTTCTAACTTATATTAAAGTTGTCAGATATATGATTATGTAATATATACATATATGTGTGTATATATCCATATGTACATGTATGTATATATGTATGTATATATCCACACATATGCATATATGTGTGTATATATATCCACATGGATTGTCTAAATTATAGGCATGGCTCCTGGTCAATGGAGATAGATATCTCTGGAATCTGCCCCGTCCCTCTTTAATAGGGACTATGATTTCTGCTTTTAAGAGAAAATCATCTCCAAAAGGGATATGAGGTTGGAATTTTATCCATCTTCCCCCTCAAATATCTCTCATCTAGTCTATATAGGAACAATTTTATGGAATAAGAATAAAAGCAATTACTCTGTTCACTCTTAAGGAGGAGGGCAGCCCTTTAGCTTACACTCACCAGCTTAACTCCTTCCCACCAAATGTTGGTTATACCATAGACACCATAGACAAACAGGAGTCACATTTCCCTCCACATACCAGGAAAACACCCAAGTCTTCAGTGGAAGCCCAGTTACAGTCATTCTTGTTCATATCTTCTGCCTCCCACTCAGTCTGTAAGTTCTTTGATGGTTGGAACTATGGGCTACCATTTTTGTATAGGCCACATCTTGCAGTTTTCTGCTTAATAAATATTTCTTGAGTTGAGTTTGCTATAATATCTGTATATTCCGGTGAGGTCCTTGGTCTTATCCCTGAACCTTTGCTCAGGAATGTTTAACGTAGGCTTCCTGCCCCTGATGGTCTCTCCTTAAGCGCTGGTTGTTGGCCAATTGTTTCTGAGTCATATCCAACTCTTCCTGACCCCATTTGGGGTTTTCTTGGCAAAGATACTGAAGCAGTTTATAATTTCCTTCTCCAGCTCATTTTACAAATGAGGAAACTGAGGCAAGCAGGATTAAGCGACTTGCCCAGGGTCACATAGCTAGTAAGTATCTGAGGCCAGATTTGAACTCAAGAAGATGAGTCTTACCAATTCCAATCCCAGTGCTCTATCCAATACTACCTAGCTGCCTCCCTAAGTGCTTAGATATATTGTTTCTGTGTATGGGATTATAGCCACTTTACGCTCTCCTTCAAAATTCACCTGAATACAAATGGAGGCCTTCCTCATAGCCTGTGGTAGATCTGACTGTTCTATGGGTCAGAGCCTTGAGAAAAATAATGCTTGTTAATCTGTCACAGTTACTTCTAGTTCCTTATGAGAAAAGCTCTCTTTAGAGGTTTACTATCATTAGCATAATGAGAGGGTTGTTGGTAATAACAATGATGATGATAGATGCCAAAGAAGCCATTCTATACTGCTTCTAGCCTTTCAACAAAATGGCTTTTCTCTGATTGTGGCAAGTTAGATCACTCTAGAAGTGGGCGACTCTACCCGTGAGCTTATTTGCTTCTGACTCATGGGGGATGACAGTGATTTAATTTCATTACTGTTTCAATTCCAAATTCGAGAGGCTCTTGGGATAGAGCTAGGTAGGCAGCTCAGCTAAATCTCCTTTGACTGACATGTATTGGCATTGAATGAGGATGTTTTCCCCCATTCCTGATTATCCTTCTGAAGCAGCATGTACTGGTTCAGTCTCTTGATAAGAGTAACAGAGAGAAGGGCCGTGTCACACAATTCTTTTCTTCCAGAGTGATTTGTAGGCCTATTTTCACCCACGCCCATAACACTTGTGAGAGGCAGGTGGGAATCATGATGAATGGGACCACTTGCTGGGGGAGGGACTGGGTTTCCTTTAGACCCTATGAAGATAATTTTGTTATTGATATATATCAGATGAGCTCATTCCCAAGGCAGTGTCACAGTATAGAACCTGGGTAGATAATTAATAGAGAGACTTGGGAGTTTTCAAATCCATTTAAAATATGGGGAAATTAAGGTACAAGGAGAGGTGATTTCCTCCAAGGTTATACATATACAGAAAGAGTGGAGGGTAGAAACTGGTAATAGAAGTAAGTTTTCCTCATGACCCATCCAGTGGCTTTCTTTTCTAGATGAAGGAAATCCTGCTGGCAGCCTGTCAAAAATGGATCTCGTTCTATCTCCAAAGCTTGCATCACTTCCTAACTTCCCTGTTGTTCCCACAATCAGAGAGGCAGGACAATTGATCTACAGGAGCAAGAAGACGGCAGCAGCTTCCACTGCCTTGATGAGAACATTCTCCTCTCTCCCGTCGCCTAAGGGCAACTTTTTAAAGCAGAGACAGCACAGGTTTCTGGGTTATTGCTACACTGGTCTTTTATTTGGTGGTTTTGAATGTATTGGGCAGAGAGACAGAGAGAGAGAGAGAAAGAGAGAGAGAGAGAGAGAGAGAGAGAGAGAGAGAGAGAGAGAGAGAGAGAGAGAGAGAGAGAGAGAGAGAGAGAGAGAGAGAGAGAGAGAGAGAGAGAGAGAGAGAGAGAGAGAGAGAGAGA
>CM053626.1:292428100-292458473 GCA_028646595.1 Phalanger gymnotis
AGTAGCTGTGTGATCCTGAACAAGTCACTTAACCCTATTTGCCTCAGTTTCCTCATCTGTAAAATGAGCTGGAGAAGGCAATGGCAAACTACTCCAGTATCTCTGCCAATAAAACCCCAGAGGGGGGGGCACAAAGAGTTGGACACAAGTGAAAAACATCTGGACAACAACAACAAGGATTTAGGGAGAGGCAGAATCAGGGGCAGGAAGCAAAGCCTCAGGAATAAGGCTAAGGAACTCACTTTTGGACCTTTTCCCAACTTCTCACTCTGGGACATAAGCCATGAAACCCTAGCAGTCAGAGTCCATGGGACCCTTACACATATTCCTGTTTATTTTTGTTATTCAGTCATTTCAGTCATGTCTGACTCTTTGTGACCCCATCTGGAGTTTTCCTGGCAAAGTTACTGGAGTGATTTATCATTTCCTTCTCCTTTACAGATGAGGAAACTGAGGCAAATGGGGTTAAGTGATTTGCCCAGCATCACAGAGCTTAGTAAAATGTCTGAGGGTGGATTTAAACTCAGGAAGATGAGTCTTCCTGACCCCAGGCCTGGAGCTCTATCCACTGCACCACCTAGCTGACCTATTTCTGTTTATAGTCCCAATATTCTACTAGTCACCCCATTCAGGACACTGACTCATCTTTGAAATTTGGTAAAATCTAATTTGGCAGACATTTGTCAAAACACCAGGTAAATGTAAGTCACCGTGCCAAGCTCTGAGGCTATATAGGTGAAAATAAGAGAGTCCTTACCCACATAGTGCTTAATATCTAATTGTAGGGGGTGAGTGAGGATGGGATATATGCAAATCAGAATGATGCAAGCTAGAAGGTGAAAAGCACTAAAAGAGGTCCCAGACAAAATGCTCTAAAAAACTGTATAAAGCAGGGATGTCTTTCAGTGGAAGGGAGAAGGAAGGAAGTCTTCATGAAGGAAATGGCAACAGAGATGGATCTGGAAAGAGAAGAGAGGATTTAATAGGCAGAGATATTGAAGAAGCATGTTCCAGGTATGGGAGAAAGCATCCGTGAGCACAAGAAGGTGGAAGAGGTATGACAAAAGAGGGACGGAGCTAACAGGCTAGGTGGAGTGGAGTTTAGATTTTGTGAAGAGGAGTAATATGAAAGAAAGTTTGAAAGCTGAGTGGGAGCCAACATAGGGGTCCTACATGTCAGGCTAAGGACTTGGTATATTACCCATCAGGCAATAAGGATATCTTGAATATCAAGTTAAGGATGTCATACATTGTCCTATAGGCAATAAAGATTATAGGAGTCTTAAATGTCAGATTGGCTGAGTATAGGCAATCAAGAAAGGAAATAAGCATTGATTAAGCACTTACTATGTGCCAGGCACCGAGCTAAGCCTTCTACAAATATTATCTCATTTGATCCTCACAACTCTAATAGGTAAGGGTTATCATTATCACCATTTTACAGATGAGGCAACGGAAGCCAACAAAGGTTAAGTGACTTGCCCAGCGTCACACAACTAGGATGGATTTGAATTTAGGTCTTCTGACTCCAGACTCAGCACTCCATCCACTGTGCCACCAACTTGCCTCTATATAAGAATTATAAGGGTCTGAAATGTCAGGCTAAGGACTTTCTATATTATCCTATGGGAAATAAGAAGCTACTGAAAGTTTCTGAAAAAGAATTATTTCATTAGAGTTGTCCACTAGGAAGATATACTCGATGACTCTTTAAAGGGCAGATTAGAAAAGGGAGAATCAAGAATTAGAAAAGGGAGAATAAATAATTAAGAGGCTATGACAAATCTCCTGTCACTTTATTTTTCTTGCTTTTTTCCCAACATGGCTAATGGGGAAATATGTTTTTCATGACTTAGAAGTAAAAAGGGTACTGCCTCTCTTGCCTTCTCAACAGGTGGGGGAGGGGTTGGAAGGAGGAGGAAAATTCAGAACTGAAAGTAAAAATAAAAAACTAAACTTAGCTGTATACTTCAAAGAAGAAGCTATGACAGAAACCCAGCTGCGAGGCAATGAGGGCTTGAATTGGGGTGGTAACAATGTGGCTGGAAAGGAAGGGACACATTAAGCAATACAGGGAGGATAGAATCGATAGTACATGACAATTAATTGGATGTGAGGGATGAGGATGAGAAGGAGTAATGATGACCCTCAAAGTTTGGAGTTTTGGTGACTGGGAGGATCGAAGTGACGTCAAGAGAAGTACAAAATTGGTGAAAGCATGTAGGATTTGTGGGGGATGGGTAGGAGAAGGTGGGAAAAATAATGAGTTTGGGAAATGTTGAATTTAAGGGATGGGAGATGATCTATGTGGAGACATCCAGCAGGAAATTGGAAAAGCAGGCCTGAGGATGAAAAAAAATGAGAATGGAGATATAAAGTGGGAATCATATGCATAGAGTTAATAACTAAAAGTATTGGAATGGATAAGACTACCAAGAGAGTGTGGACAGACAAGGGAAATGGAATGAGGATAGACCCTATCTCCATATTCAATCAATGGTCAAGTTATGATGATTTAAGGCAGCTAGATGGCTCACTGAATAGAACTCTGGACCTTGAGTCATGATTGATCTGAGTTTAAATGCAACCTGCAACACTTACTAGCTGTGTGACCCCGGGCAAGTCACTTGTTGCCCAAGTTTCCTCAAAATAGATATAGTAATAGTACCTACCTCCCAGAGTTATTGTGAGGATCGAATAAAAAAAATATTTACAAAGCACTTTGCAAACCATAAAGCACATATAAATACTGTTATTATTAATTCCACCTCAAGTCACATCAACAACAGCAAGCATTTATTTAGCACCTATTGTGTGCCAGGCACTGTGCTAAGTTCTGGAATCACCTCTCAGTATTTCTCTAATTGTCCCTTCTTTTTCATCCGTACCACTATCATTCTCATCCAGGCCTTTATTACTACTTGTCTGAATTATTTAAAAATCACTTTTGATTGGTGTCCCTCCTTCCAGAGTGTTCTGCTTCTAAGCCATTCTTCATATGGCTCCCATTTTAATTTCCCAAATGTACGGATGAGGGGCAGTATGTTACGGGTGAAAGAGCCTCACAATCAGAACGACCTGGATTTTAAGCCCCGTCAATAATACCTGTTTGTGTGTGGCCCTGGGCTAGTCATCTAACCTTTGAGAGCTCTGGGAGCAAGCACTAGCTACACCTGTGTTTTTTCATACACCTATCTAAGACATTTAATCACAGAGCAGGTGCTGATCTGCACTGGCATAGGGAGTTTTCTTACTGGGATTTCCAGATATAAATGAAATCAATCTCACGTCCCATCCCTCTTCTTCACCTTCCTCCCAACCTCAATCACACTCATTTCCCTCTGCCACAAGAGGACATGACAGAACCAAATGACTACTGAATGTGTCTAAGTGCCTCAGTCTGCACTGCAGGGATCGCCCCATCCAGCCGCTACTGCCCTTTCCAGTCTTCCCTCACCACACTCTCCTCCAAATATCCCATGTTCTAGCCAAACTGGCTATTGACCATTCCACCAAATGGCCAAGTCTTCTCAACTATTTCGCCTTTTTTTCCCACACAAAGCCCTAGACTTAAAATGCCCTGTTCCATGTCTCTGCTGATTAAAATTCTGCCTGTCCTTCAAGGCTCAGCTCAAAATGCCACTTACTCCTTGAACCCTTCTCTGACCCCTGAGCCATGCTATTGCACACAGTGTGTATGTGTATGCCCTGGGCCTACGATGCATGAAGGTAAGCAGGGATGCAGCTCATCCCTGCTTAGCTTCCTTCAATGAATGAAGGCGCTAACTTTTTATTTGAAGTTTCTTTATCATGCTACTTTTTATTTAAATTTTTTTCCCAATCACACTACCTGCATTCCCCCTCAACACACACAAATACACACACACACACACACGCACACACACACACACCTATACCCCCACACACACACACCTATACCCCCACACATACATGCACATATACATACATTGGCACACCCATCACACATACATCCTCACCCTTGCTCACACATACTCCCACCTACTCACACTCATATCTACCTATACACACACATGCACACATACATACATACATACACACACAGAGAGGTTATTGGCACTTTTTTTGGAATTACCTTGCATTACTTTGTATAAATCTTACATTTACTTCCTTAAGTTCATCTTGTGCCTCCTAATAGAAGTAAGCTCCTTGAGGGACTGTTTAATGTTTTTTTTGTAAACCTAGATCCTAATACAATGCCTACTCCATAGCAGATGCTTTATAAATGTTTCTTGAATTGAATTTTCCTCTCTAGAACTGAGCTGTTTCCCCTCGGAACTCTCACAGGCCTTTGTTCGTACACCATCTATACACATCATTTCTATACTTTATAGCTATTTGAACATGTTGTATTCTCACCCCCAAGATCTGACCGAGGCCTTTGATACTCTCCATTGTGACAGCTTATGGAAATTATGTCAAAATTTGGTTGCCCAGAGAAGTTCATCAGCATTGTACGTCAATTTCACAATAGCTTGCTTGCCTGGGTTCTGGATAATGCTCTCGCGCTTTCCCAGTCACCAATGGAGTGAAATAACGCTGTGTGCTTGCTCTCACACTTTCTAGTATGACGTTTTCGGCAATGTTATCAGACTCCTTCAACAAGGACAACACGGCATCAAGATCAGCTACTGCACTGATGGTAAATTATTTAACTTGAAAAGGTTACAAGCCAAGACCAAAGTGGAGGGAAAGTTGGGACGTGAGTTTTTTGTTTGCAGATGATTGTGCACCCAATGTAGCCTCTGAAGCTGACATACAACAAAGTATGGATAGATTCTCTGCTGCTTGTGCTAATTTTGACCTAACAATTAACACCAAGAAAATACAGGTGCTCTACCAGCCAGCATCACACCATCCATTCGTGGAACCATCATTATAGCAAATGAAGAAGTTTTGAATACCGCAGATACATTCACTTACCCTGGCAGTATACTTTCCAGGACGTACATATTGATAATAAGATTGATACATGCACACATGTCTAGAGCTGGCTCAGTGTTTGGGAGACTCTGAGGGAAAGTGTGAGAGACAAGAGGTATTTATGCCGACTACCAAACTGAAGGACGACAGCCATTCCCACACCCCACTCACACCCTGGCATCACTAGATGCCGCTAGATTTGAAAGCTCACTGGAGGCAAAGACTCTAATTCCTCTGGGCAATTCCCTGAGCACCCAACACGGTTCTCTGTACTTAATAAATATTTGTGGAATTTGAGCTTGAAGAGGCTCAGAAGGACTAGAGGTGGCCATCAGTAAAATTGTGAATATGATACCTGCTTTCAGGTCCCTTTCTGCCTTCTTAGCATTCGCCTGCCCATTCCAGGATTTCTTGTAGTCTTAGGCTGAAAAGATCATCCGTTAAGTGCTAGAAGGGGTCTTCGAGATAATGGAATTCAACAGCCCCCCACTGAACAGATTAAGAAACTGAGGCACAGAGAAGGTAAGTCCAGGATCACATAGCTAATGCAGAATTCAGTCTCAGGTCATCCTGAGCTTGAATTCTAACCGCAGCCTCTCTTAGATGCAGCACTTACTAGCTTTGTAAACCTGGGCAAGTTACTTAACCTTTGCCTTCCTCAGTTTCCTCATCTATAAAGTGGGGTCAATAATCAAACCTACTGCTCTGGGTTGTTGTAAGGATAGAATAGGACAAAATGTGTAAAGTGCTTAGCAAAATCTAAAGCTTTAAATAAATGCTAGTTATTAATTATTATTATTATTAATGATTGAAAACTTGATTCCTTCTGTTAATAGATAATAGTAATTAAGTTCTTATTAAATTATTTAGATACAGGGGCTTTCTCAGCTTCCCACAACTCATATGGACTCTATCTGTTCTACATAATATAAGGCTACTCAAAAAGGAGAGAAAGGAACAATGATTTATTAAGTGCCTGCTATGTGCCAGGAACTGTGCTAAGCGTTTTGTAATTCTTATATCATTTGATCCTCACAACAACTGTGGGAAGCAGGTTTTGTTATATAACCCATTTTACAGAAGAGGAAACTGAGGAATGCAACAGTTAAGTGACTTGCCCAGGGTCACACAGCTAGGAAGTATCTGCGGCGAAATTGGAACTCAGGTCTTCCTGACTCTAGTCCCGCTTCTATATCCACTGCGACTCTCAAAAGTCATTAGGATGCAAGAGCAGAACCAAAGGGCCAAACCAAAATGTTCAGTGAGTTATCTAGTTCTCTCTATCTATACTCTTTCCCAACTGAGAGCTTCTGGCAGGTCTGAATAACCCTAGAAGTATTCAGATAAAAATAAAATAAAATAAAATAAAACCAACAACAACCAAGGACCCTAGGGAGTATATCCTCCAGGCATAGGCAGGAATTTTGTATTAATGAGTCCCAGGATCACTGGTGAGGCACACTTAAGTGTGAGCAATCTCCTCCAAAACCTCAGGGAGGAAAGAGCTCTCAAATGCAGCCTCTCTAGATCCCTTTCTTCTCTATAAACTATCATTCTAATCTGGGAGGAAGCGTAAGTAGGCCTTCCTTGGAGAGGGAGGCACTGCGAGATAGGATACAGTAGAAAGAACACTGTATTTGGAGTCAAAAAACCTAAGGTCAAATCCTAAATGGGCCACTTTCCTTTATTTGGAGGCCTACTGGGCAATTCAATCAGCTTAGGGTAGAGGGGAAACACGGGACTGTCCACTGATAATAACCTGAAACCATTGGCCAATATGACCATTAAGGCCCCTTGCAACATCTAAGTCAGTGATTTTGTAATCAGGCTTAATTTTATTCCATATCCATTTGGAAAGGCTTTTCCATCAGATATGATGGAAAAGAAGATTCCCATTTTCTTCTCTCTGCTTTTCATTTATCCTTCACCTTTAAATACTAAGACCTACATTGCCTTCAGTTGAACCTGTTAGGCAGCCAAACTCCAGCAAAGGACGGGATGGGGAGGGGTTGCCCAGCCAGAAAACAGGAAAGGGGCAATAGTACAGCTAACGAGTTACTGCTATTCAAAGATCATCTTCCCATTCATCCTCCAGGCCAAGCCCTGTTTGGAGTCTGCAAAGCCAATTTGGTCTGAGTTGTCATGGGAACAGAGAAAGGAGTTCCTGGAACTGCTGTAATAATTGCTGTCATCTCAAAGAGCAGCTCTCTTCTTCACTAGCCTCCCATGTGTCTGAATCAGGCTCCCCAGGAGTGGGGAAATGGGTGTCAAAAGTCCCTTCTTTTACACATCATGAAAAGAAGAGTGTCCGCAGCTGTCCACATAGTCCTAGGGAGTGGGTGGGTAGCTCACCTGTGCTTGGCTTGATCCAGCCAAATTTTGCCATTAGCATCTGTTTTCTAATTGCATTTATTGTCCTATATTATGTGGTGGGGGGTGGGATGCTTTGGAGAATGTGCCTCACACCAGATAAAGGAGTCTGAGGCAGGAGACATTCGACAAGAAGGCCCTGAACATTTGCCTGGAGTCAGGAGCGTAGTTCAGTTTCATGGAGCAGTATAGTGATACTGAAGAATGGTAGAAAATATGTGGCTCTGGCTTCTCAAATGGCACATTTCAGCTTGTTGAGGATGCTCAGAAGGAATGGGTCCAGGGTTCAAATGGGCATAAAGACAGAATTTCAGAATCCCGGATCCTCTGGTCCCAACCCACTGTACATGCTATTCCTGGCATCTGTAAAATCCTGCAGACCCTAATAGAATGCCTGAAATATGGGATCCTCAGACTGATTTTGAAATGTCAGTCCATCAATCCACAAACATTTACTGTTTGCCATGTACTGGATATTACAGTAAATGCTAGATACAAAAAAGGGGGGAAAACATGGGCAGCTAGGTGGCACAGTAGATAGAGTGCTGGGCCCAGAATCAGAAAAGCCTGAGTTCAAATTGGGCCTCAGACACTGAATAGGTTTGTGACCCTGGGCAATTCACTTAACCCTGTTTACCTCTGTTCCTCATCTGTAAAATGAGCTGGATAAGGAAATGGAAAACTACTCCAGTATCTTTGCCAAGACAACACTAAATGGGGTCACGAAGAGTTGGACATGACTGAAAAATGACTAAACAACAACTCATTTTTCTATAGTGTGTTAAGGTTGACAGTGCACTTTCTTCACAAGTGAGGTGGACATTGCTGTAGGGGCTTTCTTGTTCATGGTCTAGATTTATGATTTTATTAGTGAGATGTCTGCCTTTTACTATCCCTGACAAATTTCCCTGTACTGATGCAAATCAACAGCTTGTTAACAATATTGTAAAGATAACCAACTTTGAAAGACTTAGGAACTCTGATCAACTGTGACTCCAAAGGAGTCATGATGAAGTCTGCTGTCCACCTCTAGACAGAAAGCAAATAGACTCAGAGTGCAGATTTAAGCACATTTTCTTATCTTTTCTTTCTTCCTCTTTCTGGTATATGCTTGGGCATTCTGTGTTGGCTTACTACATAGATGAAAACAGCCATTTTTCCACTGACTATCTAGCCAGAGTTTTCTGTGTCTTTAAAACTTTCTGATTGAGCACAATCTGCCCTATTTCTTGCATTCACCACAAATGACATCATGAGACAAGAAAGAAGGATCTGAGGATCACCTCCCCTGTTTGGGTCGTATCGTTCTGAGAAACTAGCTTTGGGCTTTGGTCTTATTTTATTTATCCTTTTAGGGTCTAGATGCAGAGTGGAATCTTGTAGCCAGGAGCTCGAGCCGTGAGAATCCCAATCTAGTTATCTAGACTGGCTATTATAGCCAGCCCAGTGAGGGCAAGAAACAAGGATACTAGAACTAGTCCAGTGATCTTGACCTTGGTGGAACTAATAATATGTAGGAAATGAATTAAGCTGTCAACCTAATCCACCTCTGCTCCTTAGATACCAAGGCCATATGGAGAGATTAAATCCCCAAGGTGTTGGGGGAAATGTTTATATGTTTATTGTTGCTATATGTCTTTGAAGTAAACATTCCTTTGTAAAAATAAATAAATAAAAATCTTAGGGGGCAGCTAGGTGGCGCAGTGGGTAGAGCACCAGCCCTGGAGTCAGGAAGCTCTAAGTTCAAATCCAACCTCAAACACTTGACATACTACCTGTGTGACCTTAGGCAAGTCACTTAACCCCAATTGCCCTGCCTTCCCCTTCTAAAAACAAAATTTAAACATTTTTTAACAATCTTATACTAAGTTGTTAAATGGCACTGGAGCACTAGTCACTTACCCCTAGAAAAGAGGGGAAACACAGCTGTTGAGGGCTTAAACCAATGATAGAAGAATAAATTTTCTCCCAAATCCCACAGGGTACTTGAGAACTCGAGCAGAGGGGGTAAAATGTAACCAACCTAGACCAGACTCCAACCAACATTATGATAATTGCTAATATTTAAGGTTTGCAACGTGTTTTACACATATTCTTTCATTTGACCCTTACAACAACCCTATGAGGAAATTGGGGCTGAGAGAGGCTAAGTAGTTTACCCAATACCACAGGGTAGTGAATTTCTGAGGAATGATTTGAACTTAGATCTTCCTTGACTCCATACTCTCTGCTATGCCAGGAGGGTTCAAGTTCATTGAGTCAAACTTTGGAACAATTTGCAGTATGTTATCTCTTGTCCTGTGTGCCTATATGTATGTATGCATGCGTATGTTTTATGGTCATCTTCCATCTTCCTCTAAAGAACCTCGGGTAGACAGCTCCCTACCATGCTGGTAGCATCACCCAAGGAAGAAAAAGCCACCATCAAACATCTACAATGTAGCCCAGCCAAAGTATTCCTTTACCCTGGAACTCCCTGCTGTCCTCTCTTTCCGCCCAATCTACATCAGTCATTTCCTTCTCAATCTAACTTGAAACTCATTCATCTACCCTAAGCAACCTTTCTTCTGCTTCTCATCAAAATATATGACTCATCTTGTACTGTATTAATTTGTATTTGGTGACATGTTATTTTGAAAAGTATGTTCTTCAGTTGTCCTATGCATACAAGTTCTGCCTCCACAATTTAATTTTTGAGAAGGACAAAGATAACGTAATCTTTTTTTTATTTAAAAAAAAGTCCTTTCTAGCACCTAGGACAGTGTTACATACATAGGAAACAACTTATGTTGACTCATTGCCCTAAGGGCAGCAAAGTCATTCCTAAAATGGGACACCCAAAGTTGAACACAATTCTCTAGATGTGATTGTACTAGAGCACAATACAATGGAATTATCACATCCCTTGAAGTGGACACCATGCTCTTAATATGAGAAAATAAGATCTAATTGTTGACTTGGCTTGGAGGATCTTGTCTAGTTTTTCCTAGAATTTCTCACACCAAGAGTAATAAGGCACTGGTTCTGACTCATACCTGAGGAGAACTGCTGCTAGGGTATAACTCAAGGAGTAGAATTAATTTATCATGTCATTTCTTTTTATCTGTTTCATGGTCAAGTTAATAAGCAAGGAGCACTTCTTAAGTGCTTGCTATAGGTCAGACACTGTGGGAAGCATTGAGAATCTGGATACAAGCAGAAAGGTAGTCCTTGCCCTCTTCACTTACATTTTAATGGGGGAAGGCAACACCTAAAAGAATGCTGAAAGGGGAAGAACCAAAGAGAAGGAACTGCTAAAGGGGTATACTAGAGAAAGTTGGAGGGTAAGGAATAGTGCCTGGAGAGTAATAATGACCTAGGTGACCCAGGTAGGTGGAATGAGGCAATCAGAGGAAGGGGCCCCAGGGGTAGAGTGTGCTTCCAGGTTTTTGTGGCATGGTAGGAAAAGTTCAGAGAGTTAGGAGTAGAGCCTAGGAAGGAAGGAAGTTAGCATAGTCAAAGAACTCTCCATATAGCAATCAGCTTCTTGGATATGTTTCTGTAGATATAGCTAGAGAGATTCTTACTCATCATTCATTTAGACTAGATGGCCTCTGAGGTGTCTTCCATCTCTGAAAATCTGTGATTTTCTCTGATAGTAGTAGTAGTAGCAGCAGCAGCAGCAGTAGTAGTAGTAGCAGCAGCAGTAGTAGTAGTAGCAGCAGCAGTAGTAGTAGTAGCATGAGTAGTAGTAGTAGTAGCAGTAGTAGTAGTAGTAGTATGAGGAGGAGGAGGAGAAGTAGCAGTAGTAGCAGCAGTAGTAGTAGCAGCAGCAGCAGTAGTAGTAGCAGTAATAGTATGAGTAGTAGTAGCAGTAGTAGTAATAATTTATGTTGTTGAGTCATTTCAGTCACGTCTGACTGTCCCTGACCCCATTGGGGGTTTTCTCGGCATAGATACTGGAGGGGTTTACTACTTCCTTCCCCAGCTCATTTTACAGATGAAGGACTGAGGCAAACAAGGTTAAGCAACTTGCCCAGAGTCACACAGCTAGGGAAGTGTCTGAAGCCAGATTTGACTCAGGTCTTGCTAACTCCAGGTACAGTGCTCTACCTAGCTCCCTCTGTTGAGATCATGTAAGAAAAAAAAAATCCTGGCAGTAGAACCTGCTAGATCTTAGTGCACACACACACACACACACACACACACACACACACACACACACACACGCTTTTCTGGCATGGACATTGAAAAACCAATTTTACCTTCGAACTGCAATGATACATCAAAATAGGATTTCTCTAGAAGTAACAAACACAGGGGAGATGGGAGAAATATCATCAGTATTTAGAAAATGAAGAGGAAATGAATTTAATTCAATTAAATTAAAATATTAACATAGAGTGCTCAGAAAAGCCATATCCACATACCATGAACCCAATAAAATCATTATGCTTTCTTTAAGGAAAGAGTTGGAAAGCACTGGACATGGTGAGCACTGATATGGTAAAAAAAAAAATAAAAATAAAAATGACTATATTAACATATAGGAAATGCCTGGTTTCTGAAATGGTAGTCATTTGGGAATCAGTTGTCTATGTGTAGACAGCTCTTTGGTTGTTTAGAATAAGCATCTAAAACCAACACTAAGTTTGAAAGAAGGATGAAGATAACATGGTGTATTGTTACAACATTCACCCTATTTTAATAGTTTTGACTCTGAAAAAAATTGTTAAAAGATAATAGAATCTGATCATTACCATTTCTTTGGAAAATTTAATTGATGTAAACATTCACCACAGTGAGAAGGAAAAAAGAGCCTGGAAGCCACCTCTGCTAGCAAGTGCTTGAGTTCATCTCATTTCTGCCATTTTTATGTGACCTTGAACAAGTCACATAACCTCCATGGACTCCATGCTCTACATCTGTAAAATGAGGTGGATGGACTAGTTGACCTCTCAAATCTCTTTCAGCTCTAAGTCTATAATCCTAGGATTCCTACCAAGGAGACGTAGCAGTAAATTGCAACACTCATTGGGAATACAAACTCATTTGCGAAACATTATGGAGGAAGACGATTAAATAAATTATAAACAATATTATAATCCCAAACAACTAAAAGCAGCTATGGGGAAAATGAGGCTACAGAAAGTTTTGCATTAGACCCAATGAAGCCAGATCATCTTGAAAGCATTTTTAAATGAAAGTGCAAGGGTGATAACAGACAATTCAATTTAGCAGATTTGATAGCATTTCCATCTCAATCTGTTCTCATCACTGATAAGGAAAGAAAGGAAAAGAAAGGAAATGGACATTTATTAAGCCTCTATTACAGGCCAGGCACTGCACCGAGCACTTTACAATTATCTCATTTGGTTCTCAAGGAGCCTGCGAGATAGATACTATTATTATGCCCACTTTACAGATGAGGTAACTGAAGCAAACAGAGGGTAAGTAACTTCCCCAGAATCATACAGCTGATAACAGCATAACCACCTCTTTGGACTCTACTACCTCAGTATCCAATGTTACAGTGTTGCATCTAGGAACTGAAAATGACCATTAAGATGAAGGCAGTATGAGCAGCCACATACATGGAAGAAGTTTATGTAATGTCAATTACAATGCAAATGGATAAAGGTTCCATTGAACCCTCCCATGGAGATTCTTTTAGTCCCTCCTTTTCTGCCTCATCCTCTTCTTCACTGTTATCACCCTCCCTACAATTATACTCACCCACAGAAGATGGAGTAAAAAAACTCTGAATGTGATTTGCAACTTTAATGTAAGATGGGTGGATACAGATACTCAGGGTTCTTTAGAAGCCCATAGGAAAGCTTTATAAAACTTCAGTTTCCATTTTAAGTTGGATTCTTGGCTCATGGGGTGGGGGATCCATGTTGGTAGATAAGTGTCTTAGGAATTTCTAAATAAAGCAATAAATTCATGTTTCTAGTAGATCTGATTCCCAAATAGAATGTACCATTACTCAGTTAATTTGCCTTGATACGAAAATGAAATATACCTTGTCCCTCATGTCAGGGCAAAATTTGTAAACTGTGTCAGATGTGACCACTGTAGCTGATATTTGTTCTTAATTGTTTTACTTGTCACAGGGCAACTGGAAGAAATGACTTCTTATGGTGGTGATAATGATGATAGTATAATGATAATCATTATATTAATGATAGTAATAATTATATCAATAGCTAGCATTTACGTTTGTAAAGCACTTTACAAATATTATCTCGTTTGATCCTGGAAGGTAGCTACTATTATTATCCCCATTTTATAGCTGAGGAAACTGAGGCAGATAGTTTAAGTGATTTGCTTAGGGTCACACAATTGGTAAATATCTCAGGATGGATTTGAACTCAGGTCTTCTGACTCTTGACCTAGGGCTCTACCCATTGCCTATGCTGTTATTTATAAATCTTATGCATGTCCTACTGTAGTAATTATCATGTGCACTTTAAAACTGATACTAAAATACAAATTAAAAAGGTAATGAAGTAATATTTTGAAAATAATATCTTACTTATTAAAGATACAATTTTTGCTCTCTTTAAAATGGTTAGAAGTGATTTGCTAGTGAGAACAATGTAGTTTAATGTTTCCTTGTTTTTGAAAATTTAACAATTTAAAATTTTTATTTAACAGTTTGTGAAATTGTAATTCCAAGACCTAATTCTTAAGTTTTTCACTTTGTAATTTGGTTTTAATGGTCGTCATAGCTTTTAAAAAATACATTACAGAGATATATGGCTCCAAATGGAAGAAGCGCCTTATTGGCCAGATTTATGAAATCATGCTGCTCATTTTTCAAATCCATCGACCAATTATGCAAAGGTTTTTGATGACATTCAGCTAGTAAATTTCCATTTTCCTTGATGTCAATTAGCAGCTGTTCCTGAAAAATAATCCGAAGGTGTTACATTTTTATATTTTTAACAAATAGGCTCAAAACCCACTGAAATTGAATTGGAAATTTTTAAACAGGTGAGAGAATTCTGTTCCCAAGTTGCCGTTATTTTTCATGGCTCAGTTATGAGTTTTTAATAGGTAATGCACATTGTTTTCAAAAGAGCCAGAGAGGAGAGACTAAGTCTCCTGGAAGAGAGGATGATCAGCAGAATTAGGAAGGATAAAGCTTCTGAAAAGACCATCGGATGACAGCAATTAGAGAGCATGAGTTACTTTGGAGAGAGTAGTTTCTATTGAGTGAGGAGTCAAAGAAAAGGAGGAGGTTGACAATTAGATTTTGAAAGGGTGGTGATGGTGCCCTTCACAGAATTAGGGAAGTTTGGGAAAAGGCTGAGTTTTCTGAGAAAAATAATATAATAAAATCTGCAATGAATCCTATTTATACTCGCTCAATTAATGCCAACTATACCTACTTCCCTACCAAAAAATTACAGTGTGTGTGAGGGTCTTAGTCACTAGCTACTGCCCCAGAATGGTAAACCACTCCAATGTCTTTGCCAAGAAACCCCCAAATGGGGGTCATGAAGAGCAGAAAGTGACTGAAACAACTGAACAGCAAACTGTAGTGAGAAAGCCACTGTGGGTGCCTGGGTCCAGGTTAGCTTATGACCTTGGAAGGAACTGACTCTGAGCGGCCACACTGGCCAAGGGAAGATGAGGATGTAGTTGGGGGACGTGTTGAGTAATAATGGATTAGGGAATGGGATGGTGTAATGGTGCAGGAAACAAACCTGTAACTGCCTGGCCCTTGGGAGGTGGAATCCAATATTTTACATCTAGAAACTGGAAATGAGTCTTAAGATGATGAAGTCAGTAAGAGTAGCTATACACACAGAAGAAGGTTTGTGTACTATCAATCACTGCTCGTATGAGTAAAGGTTTCAATGAACTCTCCCAAAGGGGCTCTTTTATCATATTTCTACCTTTTAGTTTGTCAATGACACACCTGTTGGTGTCAGATCATGATAACTCCAAGGGGCCACAGACCCCACTTTGGAGACCACTGCTCTAAAACCATACATTTTATGGAAGGTGCTGGTCTTACAATGAAGTTACTCATGAAGAATTTCAAATGTCTATAAAAGCATAGAACTGTTTTTTAAAAAAATCCAAAGCTGTTATATTTAGGGTATATTTATAGAAAACGTCCCACAGTGGCTATCATCCTATCACTATTCTGAAAGCCTCAAAGTCTCCAGGAGAGATGATACTTACCCCCACAGGATTGACAGAATGATCCAAAGGATGTTAAAGCACACATTCTGAGATTCTAAGCACTTCACAACAGTTATGGACCACCGGCTAAGGTTAGCAGTAAGTGGCAGAGCCAGGTTCCACCCCACATCCTGTCTCCAAATGGAACAACCTCTCCATCACAACATGCCAAATTTAAACTAAGGTATTCTGATGACAATCAGTCTAGAAGATGTGGGCACCAGCCCCAGCCCTGCTAGTAATGAAAATAATAACTTACACTTCTATAGTGATTGAAGATTTACAAAGTGCTTTCCTATCAATGAGACAGTGAGGTAGGTAGTTCAAGAATATTAACCCCATCTTACAGCTGAGGAAACTGAGTGTGTCATGTTGGAGTGGATTATCACCAGACCATTCAATTAGCCACACAGAGCAATGGAATCTGAGTCCTCTGGCTTCATGAATAGTTCTTTCCGTTTGGGAAAGGCATTTTAGTAGGCTTCAATTTCCTCATCTGTAAAATGAGAAGGTTCCTCTATGAACTGTAACATCTTTCCCCAGCCTAACATTCTCGGGTTTTTTTTAATAAGAGCTGACATTTGCATAGCATTTTAAGGTTCGCAAAGCACTGTTTGATCTGATCCATCGTAATAGCCCTGTGATATAGGTGGAAATAGTAATTTGTTGTTGTGTTGTTGTTGTCATTGTGTTTAATTGTTGGGTTTTGTTTTGTTGATGTAGAGAATTATGAATCAGACTTGGAGTCAGGAGACCCAGGGTTCACTTCTTGTCTCAGAGGCTTACTAACCGTGAGACCCTGGGAAACTCTCTAAACCTCAGTTTCCACAGCTGTAAGATAAAAATGAGGATAACAACCCTTACGTTAAAGAGTAGTGAGGTCCCTACTCTTCCAACTGGTGATTACCTCTCCAGACCATTGTTTCAAGAAAATTTCATTCCAGCCAGCTGCTCCACAAACTCTGCACTAACCTCCTTCCTCCTAAGAGTACCCCTTCTTCCCTCTCTCACCAGTCCTCTCATTCTGGAACCATGAAGTATGATCAAGTCAATTCTGCCATTGTACCTGGATGGGAAGTGTCAATCTGCTCACAGAAGACCTGTATTCAAATCCAGCCTTTGATACTAACTATGTGACTCTGGGCAAGTCACTTAACCTCTATTTGCCTCAGTTTCCTCAACTGTAAAATAGGGATAATAATAGTGCCTACCCTACAGGGTTCTTATGAATATCAAATAAAAGAATATTTGTAAAGTGCTTAGCACAGTGCCTAGCACATAGCAAGTGTTATATAAATGTTTATTGCCTTCCTTTTCCTCTTCTCATTAGAATGCAAGCACACTGAAGGCAAGGACTATCTCTGTATAAAGATTGGTACACAGTCAATGTTTGTAAAAATGCTTTTTCATTCATACAAATTAACTAATGTATATTTGCTTTAAATCACTGTATAAATATGAGTTATTAATATTAGCCCTATTTACAGACTAGGAAATTGAGGTTTATATAAGTTAATTTTTTTCCTAAGATTATATTGCTAGGAAATGTCAGAGGCAGAATTTAAAATTAAGTTATTCTTGACTCTAGGTCCTTCAGTCTTTCCACAATGGTACAGTGAGTGCCTGAGATTTTAGACTGTCAGTGAGCTATTGGCCACATGTGGCCAAGGGCAGTCAACAGTCTCCACAGCATCCTTGTTTCTTATCTCATAATGAGAATCTGTGCATGTTTGAACAACCAAAAGAACTGTGTGTATCCATTCCTTGGAACTCTATGTTCTCATCCCATTGGATTGTCTGCTCGTGTGGACAGACAAGGAAAGAGCCATTCCAATTAGCCTGGCCACATTACCTCTGCTGGCCCTCAGAGACCTGAGTGTCATTCCAGAGTAACAAGGAAGCTAGCATCTACTCTTGACCTGGATCATACTCTCTTTGGACACACAGATCAACAAGGTAACACGAAAAGCTGAGATGACATTTGGAGTAAGCAACTGGCATCTCACCAACTCTAAAGATACTTTCCCCTCCTTTTTCAAACTTCTTGTCTGGAAAAAAACAATAAAATAATAACAACCCATATTTACAAAGAGTCTTAAGGACTACAAAGCCTTCAAATACATTATCCCACTTGAGCCTCCCAACAATCCTGTGGAGGTAGTAGTAGTAGTGGTAGTAGTAGTAGTAGCAATAATAGTAGTAATAGTAGTAGCAATAGTAGAAGGAGTACCAGCGGTAGTAATAGTAATAGTAGGAGTAGGAGTAGCAATAGTAGTAGTAATGGTAGTAGTAGTAATATCATTAGTAATAGTAGGAGTAGTAGTAGCAATAATAGTAGTAATGGTAGTAGTAGCAGTAGTAGTAGTAGTAGTAGTAGTAGTAGTAGTAGTAGTAGTAATAGTAGTAGTAATGGTAGTAGTAGTAATAGCATTAGTAATAGTAGGAGTAGTAGTAGCAATAATAGTAGTAATGGTGGTAGTAGTAGTAGTAGTAGTAGTAGTAGTAGTAGTAGTAGTAGTAGTAGTAATAGTAGTGGTAGTAATAGTGAGGGGCAGCTAGGTGGTGTAGGGAGTAGAGCACCAGCTCTGGAGTCAGGAGGACCTGAGTTCAAATACGGCCTCAGACACTTGACATACTTACTACCTGTGTGACCTTGGGCAAGTCATTTAACCCCAATTGCCCTGCCTCTCCCCCTTCCAAAAAAATAGTAGTAGTAGAAGTAGTAGTAGCCGTAGCAGTAGTAGTAGTGGTGGTAGTAGTGGTAGTAGTGGCAATAATTAATAGTAGTAGTAGTAGTAGTGATAGTAGTAGCAGCAGTAGTAGTAGTAGTAGTAGCAGAAGCAGCACTGTGGTAAGTACATTACAAATACCTTTTTTGATTCTCACAGCAAACCTGGGAAGTCGGTGCTATTATTACCCCTGATTTATAGATTAACAATAGAAATAAAAAAGATAGCCAGCTAACATTTATAGCACTTACTTTGTGCCAGGCACTGTGCTAAATACCTTACAAACATCTCATTTGATTCTCACCAAAACCCTTGGAAGGAGATACTATAATTATCCCCATTTTATAGATTAGCAATAGAAACAGTAATGACAGCCGGCTAACATTTATCTTGCTCTTACTCTATGCCAGGCACCGAGCTAAGCACTTTACAAATATTGTCTCATTTGACCCTCACGACAGCCCTGGGAGGCAGGTGCTGTGATTATCCCCATTTTATAGATGAATAATATTAGTAGCTAACATTTACACAGCGCTTATGACATGCCAGGTACTGGGCTAAGTGCTTTACGATTTTCACGGTTTGGTCCTCACAACAACGCTGGGAAGCGAATGCTATTGTTATCCTCATGTTACCCATGAGGAAACTGAGGCAGACAGAGTAAGTGACTTGCCCAGGATCACGCAGCTGGTAAGTGTCTGAATCTGAGTTTGAACTCAGGTCTTCATGACTCCAGGCCTGACACTCTAGCCACTGCACTGCCCAGCTGTCCTATATTGTACTCTGGTATAGATATTACCATTCCTATTTTGTAGATGAGGACACTAAGAGTTTGACTTAAATGACATGCCTGTGTTCACACAGCTAGCACGTTTCGAGTGCCAGATTTGAATCCAGGTCTTAGAGCCTCCAAGGCTAGCTAGCATTCTTTCTGTTTCTCTGGGCTACCTCTTGACACAGGCCAAGCCATAATGTTTCTGGTCTAAAAATAGGAGGGAAAGCACTCTTAAATAGTGCAAAGGGCAGTTTATCTGGTAGATAATTATTTTGGAAAGGGAGGCGTGGGAGCAGTTGACTTGTGATTTTATTGGTGGAGGAAATGCTCTCCACTAATGCTTATTCATACATTCTCTGCTGAGCCTTAGAAAGTTTCCTGGGATACTAAGAAATTAAGAGACTTGTCCAGGATCACACAGCCAGTAATAGTTGGAGGCTCATGTACTTAGATCAGCACACAGAAACAATTATATTCTCAATATAGGGGGAACTTGAACTTAGGTCTCCCTGGTTCTGAGGCCATAACTCTCTATCTGCTATGTCCCACTGCTTTCCTAAATATGTGCAAAATAAATGAGGTAATGGAGGGGGGAGCAAGCAGTAGAACTAGCAGCAGGAGGAAGCAGAATTTTTTTTTTACAACTATATACAAGATGGTGTTTGAGTAGAGCTCAGAAGGAGGTGAGAGATTCTAAGAAGTGGAAATGAGGAGAGAGGGTATTCTAGGCATGGGAAACAACTTGTGCAAAGGCTTGGGGGCAGGAGATTGAATGTTTTGTATAAGAAACATCTAGAAAACCAGATTTCACTGAACAGAAAAGCAAATGAAAAGGAGAAATGTTAATAAGGCCAGCGAAGTATGTGGAAGTAAGATTATGAAGGACTTCATAGGTCAAACTGAGGAGCTTGGATTGGATCCCTAGTGGTAACAGGACATCACTGAAGTTTATTGAGCCTGAGAATGATGTGGTCATGCCTGTGTTGCAAGGACATGACTTTGGTGTCTGTGCTGGGAAGGAATGGGCTATAGGGAGGGTCTGGAAGAAGAGAGACCAATTAGGAGTCTCCAGGTACGAGGAACTAGGGCCATCATTGTGTGAGTGGAGAGAAATGGGTAGATGCAAGAGATGGGGAGAAAGAACTGGTAAGACATGGCAGCTGATTGGATATGAAAGGGGTGGGGGAGAAAAAGAAAGAGGAAGACAAAGACAGAGACAGAGAAATGGAGAGACAGAGACAGAAACAGAGAGACAAAGAAATGGAGACACAGAGGAGAGACAGAGAAATGGAGAGTGAGAGAGAGACAGAGAGAGGGAGACAGAGACAGAGAGACTAGAAAGAGAGACAGACAGATATGGAGAAAGAGACAGGGAAACAGACAGACAGAGAGACAGAGAGACAGAGAGAGAAGATGGGAGGAAGGGAGGGAGGGAGAGAAACAGAGAGAGAGAGAAATCAAGGATTGGTCTGCATATGAGATTTTGTGTGGCCAGAAGGAGGGTGATTCCTTGAACAGAAGTGGAGAGGTTTGGAAGAGTGGTGGGTTTGAGTTTTAATGTTACGTTTCCATTAGATCTCTCATATCTGACCCTGCAACACCCCTCTGCTGACCCCCATTTTCCCATTGGTGATTTCCACCTGGCTTCTCCATTTTAGGCAGTGGTCCAGGCTAACCAACCTTCATTCCCCTCCTAAAAATGCTTCTGACTTTCCAGACATCGATGTCATGCCCTCTCCCCCCTTTCCAGTTACCATTTGTGTGTTATATACCCCCTATTAGACTATAAGCTTCTTGAGGGGAAGGACTGTCTTTCTTTTCCCTTGTATTTGTATCTCTGGTGATTATAATGATGAGCACAGTGCTTGGCACACAGTAATCACTTTATAAATGTGTGTTGCTGCCTGCCTATCTTTTGCACAAGCTCAAGCACTCAGCACCATGAGGCATGGTGGATAGAGCTCCAGGCCTGGAGACAGGAAACCCTGAGCTTAAATACAGCCTCAGATACTTACTAGCTGTGTGACCCTGGGCAAGTCACTTAACCCTGTTTGCCTCAGTTTCCTCATATGTAAAATGAGCTGAAGAAGGAAATAGCAAACCATTCTAGTATCTTTGCCAAGAAAACCCCAAATGGGGTCACAGAGAGTCAGATATGACTGACAAATAATGGAACGAGCACAACAAAACTAGCATCCAGCACTGTGTAGTGGGATAATAATGATGGCATTTATATAGGACTTTACAAATGTTACATCATTTTATCCTCATAACAACCCTGGGAGTTAGGCACTATAATTATTCCAATTTAGCAAATGAGGAAATTAAGGCAGACAGAGAGAGGTTAAGTGACTTATCCAGGGTCACACCGCTAGTAAGTGTCTGAGACAAGATCTGAACTCAGGTTTTTCTAATACTCCAAGCCTGGCACTCTACCCACTGCACCACCCAGCTAGCTAGTAGTCTTGGAATCATAAGAGACTAGGCTTAAAGGGTCTCAGAACTACACCTTCCATCTCAGACGAGTCACTTGTGCACGGGCCTCAGTTTACTCATCTACAAAACAGAGAGAGTGAACTTGATAATCTCTCTAGTCTCTTCTAGGTCTAAGATTCAATGATTCTTGGGGTAATGGACCCTTGGTGAGGGACAGTCTCTCCTTCTGTGTAACTGTGATGCCTCTGTAGAGCGGAAACAGAGAATCATTCCCTTCTACCCTGCCCCGATGGATAATTGAGAGAATTGAGTCAACCAGATGGCATGAGATAATTAATTCCTCTAGTAATCCACTTTGCTTTGTCAATCGAAAACTGTTGTGACAGACCAAAGGGGAAGGTCAATAGTGGGGCAATAAACCAAGTTCTTTCCAATAAGCCAAGAAGCAGATGCTCTATTTCATAGCTCCTAACAGGAAATAATTGACTTTATCAAAACCCAAAAGCCTTCTGCTTAGATTAGATTACTTGGATCTTAGCAGGAATGGAACAAAAAAAAAAATCAAAGGGAATTCCTCCACATCCTCATTTCAAAAGACACTGGTGCCCAGGAAATGGTGCTTGAGCAATTTGAGAGGAAACTGAAGTTTGGCTCTTTCTGTAATATCTCTCCATCTCTTCTCTCTTTCTCTTCCCCTTCTGCCCAAAGCCCTCCAGCACCAAAACTTTCACAATCCCTGAATTTCTGTTCCGGAAATATCTCTTTTGGATGACAAGAAGTCAGACTTGGACTTCTCAAATAGCAAAGTTGGGCTCATGTGACAATTCGGTCAAAAACAAAATTGAACAAACACATTTCACATGGACTGACTATTTTACAAACTGGCTCCAACCTACATTTCAAGCCTTATTATACATTGCTGTCCTTCACACACTCTATGGACCAACAACCCGGCCTTTGGGTTATTCCTTACACATGACAACTCCATCTCTCATACCATGCTTTTGCACAGGCTGTGCTGTATACCTGGAGTACAATCCTTTCTCACACCTGCTTCTTAAAATATCTAGGTTCTTTCAGAGTTCAGCTCAAGCGCCATCTTCTCTATGAGGCCTTTTCTGACCCCTTCTAAAAACAATCATCTTTCCCAGACTTACCTTACACTTACTGAATATATGTGTGTTTGTATGTATACATATATACATATATACATATATGTATGTATGTATATATAAGTGCTTGACTTAGTGTGGTAGTTGTGTGAGTAGATGCAAAGGCTTTGTAGATGAACGAGGTATTGTGGGAAAAGAACAGACAAGCCTTACAGACTGATTGGAGATGAAGGGTGAGAGAGAGTGATGAGTTGAGTATGTGTATATATATAAAAATACACCTGCATCTATGTATATATACACGTACATTTGTGTGTGCACACATGTGTACATGCACATGTCTGTGTTAGTTATATGTATACATGCATGTGCATGTATATGTGAGTTGTGTATATGTGTGTGTATATATACGTATACATGTGTATGCACACATACTGTATTTTAATAGAATGTAAGTTCCTTGAGTCCAGGGAGTTTTATTTGGGTCTTTGTGCTCCTAGTGCAAAATGAGATAATACGTGGATATTGCCTTGCACACCTTAGAGTATCATATAAAAACTAGCTGTCACTATGGTTATTTTTAGGGTTTAATACAGTTTCTGGGACTTGGGAAGCACTTGAATATGATTGATTGATTGAATGATTTGAGAGTGGTACCAGGGGAGCATCCTAGAGGAGATACAAAGTTCAGATAGAAGGTCCTACCCTCTTGGAGTTTACAGATTAGTGGGGCTATGGGACGCTGACAGAAGCAATCTGCTGTTACTGGGGGAGGCGGCAGCCTCGCCAGCCCATGGCCCCTAGAATATCTGCCCAGTTGTTCTTCCTGGGAATTTTCCTCTTATACCTTGTGGAATTTTCCTCTCCTTGCCATCTCATGCTCTGAGATCACTATCCTTTGGCTTTTTAAGAGCTCAGAAGGAGCAGAAAAATGCAGAGAGGCTTCCTGCTGGCCCTGAGAGAGCGGAAGATAATTCTCCCCATCTATAAGCTAAAAGTGCTTTCCCCATGTTTGTCTGGCCAGTTCTTTCATCTGAACTGAATTTTAAAAGTTGATGCTCTTGGAAGGATATGAATCCATTACTTCTCAAGACCCAGTGGGCCTTGGTGAGTCCATCAGGAAGCTCTTAGTCCTCTTTCAAGAACTTAGGGATTTCTATCCAATTACTCTTCCTCATAGGATCACTTCTAGCATCCATTTTTCTTCCCGTTAAATGCACTGGGCAAGAGAAAATGAATCCATCTCTGGCTGAATACTGAGCAGCCAGGAACATTTAGCCCTGTCCCATGGGATTCTACTCTGGTCTTCTAAGAGTTCAAAAAGAAACTAAGCTCCACTGCTACTTTCTCGTTAATTAACAAATATCTCTCCGTTTCTTTGGGTTCTAAGGACTTTAGTCCAGTGTAGAGGTTTTTCACCTTTTGTGTGTCCTGGACCCTTTTGACAATCTGATGACATCTAAGGATCCTTATTCAGGATAATATTTTAAATACATAAAATAAAATACATAGGATTATGAAGGAAATCAATTAAATTGAAATAGTCATCAAAATATTGGAGCAGCTAGGCAGCACAGTGGATGGAATGCTGGGCCTGGATCGGGGAAGATTCATCTTCCTAAATTCAAATCCAGCCTCATACATCTACTAGCTGTCTGACTCTGGGCAAGTCACTTAACCCTGTTTGCCTCAATTCCTCATATGTAAAATGAGCTAGAGAAGCAAATGGGAAACCATTCCAGTATCTTTCCCAAGAAAGCCCCAAATGGGGTCACAAAGAGTTGGACATGACTGAACAACAACCATAAAATAAAAAATTTTCTAAAAGAAAATTTCTCAAACTCCAGGTAAATGATCCCTAAATCCCCCGGACTAATGTTCCTAGAGGGCATTAAGTCCAACATAGTTAACAGCCATGTGAGAGTGGGATGCTATAGGGAGAGGTGAAGAGGATAGGAAACTGAATGTTGTGTGGGGATTAAAATTGCCCAACCTACAACCAAAGAGACTGAGGCAGATGCCTCAGTCAACGGCATTTTATTAAAGGGACCTATTAAATTCTCTAAGGCTATAGGTTATAGACCTAGAGTTGTGGAGGGGTCAACCTGCACTGGAAGAAGGAGTTTGCTGACTCAATGAAACTATAGGTCTAGCCCCTCTCCCCATGGAACAAGGCCTCATGACGCACGCTGAAGAGTACTAGATTTGGAATCAGGGGACCTGGTTTCCAAATCTTGGTCTCGCCACTCTATTATTTGTGTCAGTTTGGGTGATCTTTTTGAGACTCGGTTTCCTTAATCTGTAAAATTAGGGAATGGACAAAATGATGTCTCAGGTCCTGTCCATCCCTCCATCTAATGCATCATGCAATTTTATATATGTGTTATAGCTATATCTCTGTTTTTGTCTTATTCCCTGAATAGACTGTAAGTTCTAGGAAGGCAAGGGCAGTGAATGTATTCTCTGACTTTTTATGTCCTCCAGCCCCTGACCCAGTGCTCTCCACTGTGTAAATGTTTAATAAATGTAACATCCTCATTATAGATTCGGGTACCTAGGGGCATGGTTTGGGTTCCTCAATAGTTAGATTAACGCTCAAGCCCTTCTTGCCTTTAATTGTCTTCCTTATGACCATTATAGATATTAATTGCATTATCACAATGTAGTGGCTTAAAATAATACACTTATAAATTCAGGAAAATACATTGTGTGAACGCTCTATTCTCCATTTCCCAAAGTAATCTACCTCCTGATCCCTCCCACTTCCTCATGAAAAGTTGTGAGTCCAGGGCAACAGCCCTGTCCCTATGACTCTTGTCTGCCCAGTGTCTGATAGGAAGGGGGGAGGAGAGAACAAGCATTTATTAGGCATCTACTATGTGTCAGGAGCTATGCTAAAAGATTTACAATTATTATGTCATTTGATCCTTATAACAACCCTGAGAGGTAGGTGCTATTATTATCCCCATTTTACAGTTCAGCAAACTGAGGCAAACAGAGGTTAAGTGACTTGTCAAGTCTAACACAACTAACCTTAACCCTAACCCCAACCCAAGGGCACAAGTGTCTGAAGTCAAATTTGAACTCAGGTCTTCCTAACTCCAAGTGTAGCATTCTATTCACCGTGCTAGTTAGCTGCCTTAATATAGGGAATAAGACACAAGGAGTTAATAATATGAGCCTTCAGTGACCACAAAAGGTGCTGTCTTGATGTCCAGATCATCATTGCTGCCAGGCATATTAATGCTGAGCCTTTAAAAATCTACAACTGCTTCACCCCCTTCTCCTAGGATAGAAGGAGTGAGATCTGCCTGGGGCAGGTAACACTAGACCACACAAGGTCCACTGTAGGAGGGAAGGGGAAACTTCAGTGTCTACAAACTATGGCAAGATGAATCAAGGAAGCCTCTTCTTGTGGCAGTTTCCTTACCTATTTCTTCCTCCTCATAGTCCCTAATATTCCTGGTAGAAATGAGGCTGAAGTCTCCTCTCCCTTGTGGACCCCCAGAAAACTCCCTCAGGTTTAAGGAATTCTGTAAGTCAACCTAACAACTCAAAACTAAAGTCCACAAACTTCCACTAATGTGTTTACCTTTATCCACCTATCAAAGGATTCAAAGCAAAAAGACATTTAGCCAAACCTCATAGTAAATTATGTAATAAGAAAAGACCCCTTCATCCCATAGGGAGTACACTCTCCCACAGGTTAACATACTACCAATGGGAGAGGGCATACTGAGCGTTCAATAATACGTAGAGAACACACAAGAGTAACAACATGCCTGGAAGACACACACATAAAGAACATCTATGACCAGGGAACATGTAGGAACTACATGCGACACATGTAGCTGGAGAACTTTTGTGAAGAGGCAGATGTGATAGGAACATTAACCAGTCAATAAACATCTATTTATTTTTATTGGGGTGTATGGGGTGTTCAAGGAGGACTAGCCCCTCTGATATGAGGGCTTGCCTAGTCTTTTTCAGGGCTGCTCATCCAACTTTGGAGTCCATCTTCACCCAATTCCCACCTGTGACTCCAAGAAGCTATAGTATGTGCAGTGGTCACACCCTAATAAACTGTCTCAGCCAGATTACTCTAGCCATCTCAGTGAATGACTCATTTTCAGAGACTGCCTCAGAGCTGAGCTAGTCAATGAATATGACCATTACATTAGAAAACAGGAGCAGAAGCTAGGCTATTCACTTTCATCGTAGAAGCCCCAGGTAGACTCCTATGGGACAGGGCAAAATACTTCTGCCTACATAATATCCAGACAGAAATGGATTCAGCTAGCCACCTTCTCTTTCCTGCCCATGTTCTTCCTATGTGAGCTATTTAACAAGAAAGAAGCATGGCCCTAATGAGTACGGGAGGAAGAAACAACAACAACCCACAATCCTAGGAAAGAATGAAAGCTCCTAACTGTACTCACCAAGAACTGTCCTGTCCTGGGAAATAGGTACACGTTCTTGTCAGAGTATGAACATAAGAGATTTGTAGTGCTAACATGGGAGAAGTGCTTGGTAGGACCTTAAAGACGAGAGAGGGATCCAATGAGACTTAGAGTTGATAAAGTAGGCTGGCACTTGAGGACCCTGAGGAGGCTCGGAATAGAAAGAGGACATCATTGTCCAATCCAATTTGACTATGCAACGAGGGAGCAGTGATGACTAGCAGGCAGTGATCAGCAGGCAGGTGTTGTTTAGTGATTTCAGTCATGTCTAACTCTTCACGACCCTATTTGGGGTTTTCTTGGCACAGATAGTGGAGTGGTTTGCCATTTCCTTCTCCGGCTCATTATATAGATGAGGAAACTGAGGCAAACAGGGTTAAGTGACTTGCCCAAGGTCACACAGCTAGTAAGTGTCTGAGGCCAGATTTGAACCAATGAAGATGAGTCTTCTTGATTCCAGATTAGCGCTTAAAGTCACATGACATAGAACCGACAGAGATGTTAGAAATGATTTAGTCTCCTTCCATCAATTTAAAACTAAGAAAACTGAAAGTCCTAGGAATGAAAGGGCATTCCAAGGTCATGCTAGTTAGTACAGGTACAGGGAGTAGAATCACTGAATCCCTCAAGGTCAGAGAGATCTGAGAGGCCATCTCATCCCATTCATATTTACAATGGAATACAATTTACATACAATTCCCATACAATTTACAATGGAATTCCCTACAATTCCCAGCAATAGCAATTTAGTCTCCATTTGAAGAGTCCTAGGGAAAGGGGACCCTCACTCCCCACCCACCCCCAGACAGCCAACTCCACATTCGAATTCCTCTGATTGCAAGGAAGTATTGCCTTCCCTAAAATCTGCCTCTTCACAACTTGCCTTTTTTAGCTCTCTGGAGCCAAGCAGGACAAATCTAATCCCTTTTTCCTTTGAAAGCCTTCAGTACTTTAAGACCATTTTTGTGTTCTCTTAAGGCTTCTACCTTCTTTGATTTTTCTTCTCTTTCCAAAATTAAGGGGGAAAGAAAAAAACAACAAAAAAACCCTTTATATTATTGTTACCTTTCTTCTCTAGGCTCAAAACATTTTTAAACTTTACCACTTCTGAGGATATGCTTAATAAGACTGTACCTTTGGGGATTCAGGTTCTCTTTGCCAGAACTTGCCTTTACTTTCTGTGCTTCTTTTACAAACTGAAGTTCACTCACGGGTGCCTTTGTGTCTGCATCACTCTTTTTTGACAGCTCCGTTCCTTTTCTTCCTTGTCATCCTTGTTTCTTTGGGAGTCATCAGAATTTCAGCCTTAAGGGCCTTCTACTTCCCTTGGGTTGACATCTCCTAAAAGGAAATCCTACCTATCATTTTTCTGATCTCCTTAAAATCTGCTTTTCTTAACTCTGATAGGATCATGAAATGATACCCATTTTTTTTTCTCCTATATCGTGAATTCTAGAATCCCTGTTTCCTCCTTTTAAATACTGGGTTTTCCTCGCAAATATCTAATCATAAATGTGAAAAAGAAAAAGAAATCTCAACCCCTAAGTAAGGGGCCTCAGTGTGTTGTTTAATCTGTGTTGCTTCGGGAAAAGGAGTAGCTTAAGGAATTAGGAGGCCTGGGCTGTGGTTCCAGGTCTGCTGTTAGCAATCTGTGCAATCTTGAACAAGTTACTTATTTCTCTGGGCCTCAGCATCCTCAGAAGTGACTGGGCTAGATGATCCCCAATGGGCCCTTCCAATTCTAATATTTTTAAATTCATTGGCAGAAAACTTTTTGCCACTGCAATTAAATTTTATAATAGGGCCCTTGCCTCTGAGTAATGAAGCTCCCAGGGCTAACACAAGTGGTGAGTGTCGTATGAATGCGTTGTTTGGCTCTGCCTCATTTGGAAGACTTTCCCGTCACTCTCTACGTCCAACCCCGCACTTCATACTATAGATGGGCTCTAGCTTGGGCAAAACACTGGGACAGAGCATTCTTTTCCATTGACTGGTAATGAGATAAGTGCATTAGGTGAAGAGGCAGCAATGGGAATTACAGTAAGCACTCTAGCCTTGTTTTTCTGCTAATTACCCATACTCAAGCTCTGGCCACACCAGAGAACAATTTAAGAATGAGAATAACAAGCTATCCATTATCTGTAGATGTTACCTAGGCCCACCTCTGCCCTCTGCCTTCCTCTCACTACTACAGCAGCATCTGGCTCCTTTCTGAGGCTATCTATAATTCCGTAATTCCATGATGTTTCCATGATATAACTCCACCAATCATCCCTCTAGGCTACTAATTAAAGTCACTGGCAGTTATTAAATCATCAAGCCTCAGAGCTGGAAGGAACCGGAAAGGTTACATCGTCTAAACCTCACCCAAATCATGAATCCTTCAAACAGTTCCTACAAGTGACTGGGGTATATGGTATGTTCAAGGAAGACTGACACTTTCGTGGTGAGAGCTTGCTGAGCTCTTTTCAGGGCTGCTTATCCACCTTCTGGTGGCCACCCAGCACTCAACTTTCACCTGTGGCTCCAAGAACCTGTAGCACACCCAGGGGTCACACCCCAGTGGCCACACCCTGAAAAACTGTCTAAGCAAAATGGGCTAAACTAGGTTGAGGGTAACCCATAGGCCTCAAACCCATTAGCAGGGTGTAGACTTCCCCTAGCAGAGTGGGAATAATTCATTTCCAAAGGGAGCTAAAGCAGGCACTGTGGAGCACTAAGAGTTTGGTCAGACGTCAAAAACACCAAGGCCATTCACTGAATCCGAAGACATTGCCAGCATTCTTTTTTTTTCTTTTTGCCTCTTTTTTTTATTTAATAAATTTAGTTTTCAGCATTGATTTTCACAGGAGTTTGAATTACGAATTTTCTCCCCATTTCTATTCCCCCCCA
The DNA here is from genome assembly GCA_028646595.1 of Phalanger gymnotis. NCBI lineage: Eukaryota > Metazoa > Chordata > Mammalia > Diprotodontia > Phalangeridae > Phalanger > Phalanger gymnotis. The sequence goes on from CM053626.1 coordinate 292,458,015, forward strand.
CTCCAAGATGATGTATATTCTGGTTGCCCTGTTCCCCAGTCAGCCCTCCCTTCTGTCACCCCACTCCCCTCCCATCCCCTTTTCCCTTTCTTTCTTGTAGGGCAAGATAAATTTCTATGCCCCATTGCCTGTGTATCTTATTTTCTAGTTGCATGCAAAAACTTTTTTGTTTTTGTTTTTGAACATCTATGTTTTAAAACTTTGAGTTCCAAATTCTCTCTCCTCTTGCCTTCCCACCCACCCTCCCTAAGAAGTCAAGCAATTCAACAGGGACCACATGTGTATCATTATGCATAACCTTTCCACAGTACTCATGTTGTGAAAGACTAACTATATTTTGCTTCTTCCTAACCTATCCCCCTTTATTGAATTTTCTCCCTTGACCGTGTCCCTTTTCAAAAGTGTTTTTGATTATCTTCATCCCCATCTGCCCTCCCTTCTATCATCCCCGCTTTTTTT
>CM053626.1:292458973-292492278 GCA_028646595.1 Phalanger gymnotis
GCAGAGGGAAGCAGGGCTCCAGCCCAGGACAGCCTGGATGGTCTCTGGGTAAGGTCTGTCCCATACAGAGCTCCCAGCCCCCAGCTGAGGGGAGCGGAGCTGAACCCAGCACGCATGGCGCAAACAGACCAGATGTGGACCTACCAGACCAGGAGACGAGCGGAGAGTGCCCTGGCATCCTGAATTACTGAGCTGTGGCATCCACCAGACCTCTCAACCCACAAAGAGCAAAAACATCAGAGAAGGTTAGTGGGAAAAGCTGCGGGACTGAATTTGCGGTTCGGCCACCGCCCCTGGGGCAGAGGAGGTGGGGCAGCTTTAGAACTACAGCTTCAGTTGCTTCTGGCCCCAGGCCCACCTGGTGGGAGGAATTAAGTGGCTGATCAGAGCAGGAGTGAAGAGCCTGCTGAAGATTTAAGCCCAGTCCAGGTAGGGGGTTCTTGGGGAAGGAGGAGTGCTGGTGAGGCAGCGCATCCTCCCAAATGTGGAACACAGAACTCTTTAGTCTATACGCAATAAATAATAAGTGTTAATTAAGCACTTATTATATGTCAGACAAGTTGTTGGGTGCTTGGTGATATAAAGTTTAATTTTTAAAAAAAGAAAGAAAGAAAAGTTTCTACATTCAGCTATCATTTTACCTAATCCTTCTTCCAAGTGACAGTCCATCAGATACTTAGACATATTTCATTTCCCCCAAGTCTCCTCTAAATTAGAGGTGCTCACTTCCTCCAACTGATCCTCATATTGCATGAACACAAGGTCCCTCACCATCCTGGTTTCACTCCTCTATTTGCAATCATGGAATGTTTTGTAAAGAAATGTCCATAGGAGGCTGGAAACAATTTCTGTAACTAGTATCTCAAAGCTCTGTTCCCCAGAGAATACCTTTTTCACAAGGCATGGAAACTAAGTGGAGAAAAGGCATAAGTTCTGTAGGAAAAGGGAATGGGGATCTAGCACGGAAACTTTTCCTTACTTTATTAGGATTGTTTCTTCCCTGTATTCATGGAAGAGGTGAGCCCTGAAGAATGATTAGGATTTTTATAAATTTGGAGGATAAAGGGCACTCAAGAGAATAACAGGAGCAAGGGTGTGAAAGCAAGACCCAAGCAGAGTAACATTGCAAGCCCAATCTGACTTATTTAGAAGAATCATGGGAGACCAGAGTTGGAGGGGATCTCCAAGATTATCTAGCCCAATCTCTGAGTTTGGAAATGAAGACACTAAGAATTGGAAGAAGAGAATTTGAGTACCTTACTCAAAGGCATGCAACAAGTGGGAAATAAGGGCAATTAGATAAGATGGGGCCAAACTATGTAAAGAAGATAGATAAATAGATAGGCAGGCAGATGGACAGACAGATGGATACATGCATGGGTGCATGAATGAGCAGATAGTTATCTATTGCATCCTATGAAATGGATGGTGAAGGTTCTCGTGTTCATGCCATATGAGAAGATGGGTAGACAGACAGACAAACAGACAGACAGACAGACAGACAGACAGACAGACAGACAGACAGACAGACAGACAGATAGATAGATAGATAGATAGATAGATAGATAGATGGTTAGATACATAGGTGGATAGATGGATGGATAATAGATGATGGATAGGTGTATGGATGGATGGATGGACAGACAGGCTGGCAGAGATAGATAGATGGACACATAGACACATAGATAAATAGATGGATGAATAGATGGGTGTAGAGGGGCAGGGAGAGATAGATAGAACATTCATTAATCACTTACTGTGTCAAGCACTATGCTTAGTGCTAGAGATCCAAATAAAAACAAGCAAAACTGTCTCTACCTTCAAGAAACATATAGTAATTAGAAAAGACAGCCATAACGAGGTGCTATAAAGGGGCTAGCCTTTCTGAGCCAAGGGATACAGGGATAGAGTCCAAGTTTCTGATGGGGTGGAGACATAGGGAGAGTAGGCCATGGTGGGGGGACAGCCAGGAAGTGGCATGGAGTTCCCAGGCCTGGCAAGATAAGGCAAAGGCTCCCATATCAAAGCTTGAGGACCCTAGGGAGGATCTAAATTACAGGTGAAGAAGTTAACAATACTTTACTCTATCAATAAGAATTCATGAACATTGTATGTGGCACTTAATAGTACTTTGTGGCTTACAAAGGGTTTTACTTGCAATATCTCATTTATTCTACCTGCCTCACAGGGTTGATGTGAGAAATCACAGAAATGTTAACCATTATTATTGTATAAAGTAATCTCAGTTCTTAAATCCCACAACAGTTCTGCAAGGTAAGTAGCACAGGAATTAATTTTGTCCCAATTTTATAAATAAGGAAACTGAGATTCTGGGAGTTTGAGTTTGAGCTTGGCCAAAATCACACCCAGAAAGCAAGACACAAAACTGAAGAAAAAAGTAGAGGAGATTAGAATAAATAAATGGATGAAAAATGAATGAATGAATTTAGCTCTGATAGGGTAGACCATGGAAGAAGGAACTCATCCTCAGATGCTAGTGTTATAAAGGGTTCTATCATATTTGTGTTATATACAAGACAATAACAATAATGATAGCTAACATTTATATAGTGCTTACTATGTGCCAGGTACATTGTAAGTGTTATCTCATTTGATCCTCACAATAACCTAGGAGGAGGTACATCCCTACTACAGATGTAAAAAACTGAGGCAAAGACAGATTAAATGACTTGCCCTGAGTCACACAGTTAGCAAGTATCTGAGGCCAGATATGAACTCAGGCCTTCCAGACTCCAAGCCCAGCGTTCTATCCACTGAGCCACCAGCTGCTCTAAGGTAATGGGCAGGATTTTTAGTGGGGTGGTGAGAGAAGACTATTGGGATGGGTCGGCCTCCGTACATTAGATTCAGAGAAAGCCATCATGTAAGTAATTCTCTCCAGAACTAAAGATGAGGGTATGGCAGAAATTCCTGGTGAGTGATTTCGTAGAAGTGTCAATTAGGCACTTCCAAGGGGTTGAAAACACTCTAAACATTACAAATGTTCTTTTACGTTGGAAACAGTCTGTGCTGATAGATCTGAAACGATTATCTCCATCATCCCAAGCATTCTGTGGCTCCACCTCCTTTAGAAACAAAGGGCAAAACAAAGGGCAGAGAAGACATGGTGTTTTGGACAGCCTGGGTCGTGTCAGGGGGATGAAAGCATCTCTTGCCGTCTGTCCATTCTTGCCTCTATTATGGATGCCAGGTGACAAACGTGGCAAATGTGAACAGTCACAAAGAATAATCACCCGGACACGTGGGGATGTGACCATTGGAAATCAATTCCCCTGAAGGGGAAAAAAAAGCTGAGTTCACTGTGTTCCTAGGGACTCTGCTGTGACAATTTGACTTTGTTGCTTTTGTCCCAGAGTAAGGAGTGCTAGTTGGGATGCAATTATAGGTATATGCCACCTGACAGCAACGATTGGTTCCATGAGAATCTGGTATTAAGAGCAATTGTTTTGCAGGGGGTCATGATTCACGAGGTTAAACCATCTGATTTGTCTCTTGGAGGGGAGAGGCCAAAAGATTCTCCTTCAACTTTTCTTGCCATTAGAGAGAATCACAATAACCTTGTAGCTACATTATTGCAAAAGTTAGGGTGAGATTATATGAGGCAAAATGATCTTTGCTCATGTGTTAAGGGTGCTCTGATTTCTTCATATGCCCATCATTTTTTCCAATGCTGGACCCAATATAGAAAGGAGAATTTATTTGAAGGAGAAAGATTTCCTATGATGGAATTAACTATCAGTGTGATGTTGGACAAGTCAGTTAGCCTTGAGCCAACTAACCAGTCAACATGCGAATGCCGCCATTTGCCCTGCTGTTGTCTGCCTCCTCACGTGCAACTGCACTCTCTGGACTGATTTTCCAGAATCCCTCCTTGGGGGAGTTAACCCATATTGGGCTGAACTGTCCCAAAAGATGAGGAAATGAATGCACGCAAACTTACCTAACACCATACCTATCTAGGCACAGGCCACGTTTCACACCTCGTCTAGCCATCCATTTGGGTATCTTGCCATTGGTGCTTGTATAATTCCTACCCCTCTGCCCTTCTCCTGCTTTGATCCCCTTGCTTTATGAATGTTAATCAAATTAAAACTACCACTGTTTTGGGAAAAGGCATTGCAATCTAAGGTTCTATGAGCCCCTTCCCTATCCCTGCGATCCTCCAGACCAAAATCACTTTCCCTGGCTACAACTCTTCTGCATTCTATCCAGCCAGTTAAGTGGAACAATGGATGGACTGTTGGCCTTGGAGTCAGAAAGACCTGACTTCAAATCCCTGAATGTGCGTTATCTCTTTGATCCCATATGTTCTCATCTGATCATCATAATAACCCGGTCATGTTGGCACTATTATAATCCCCACTTTACAGATGAGGAAATTGAGTTTAAGTCACTTAATCTCTCAGCGTTGAGTGAGTCATCACCTCTCCTAGCTGGAATTTTACCATAAGTTAAAGATGGGTTCAAGATTCTTTGATCTTATAAACTGGCAATTTGTTGAAATTTCAGAATGTGTCTATTGATGCTTCAGTTGGAGCTCCCCAGAAGCTAACACAGTGTTCTACATGTACACAACTCGGAAAAGAAGTTAGTATTTCCTGCTTCCTTCAAGTCCCAGCTAAAGTCACCTCTTTGGCAAGAAACCCGTCTCAATCGTTCTTAATGCTAGTGCCTTCCCTCTGAGACTACCCCCAATTTACACTGTCTATATCTTATTTAAACAAAGTATTTTGCTTGTTGTCTCCCTGTAAGACTGTGAGATCCTTGAGGGCAGAGACTGTTCTTTTCCTCTCTTTGTATCCTCAGAGATTAGAGCAGTTACTGGAACATAGGAGGTGCTTAATAAATGTTTGTTGACTGATTTTATCAGTGCAGGCAACTCCCAGTACAAGACCTCCTACCAACACAGATCACAGGCCCATCCACAACTTAGTAGATGATTGCTAGGGAGTTAACTTAAACATGTAGAGTCTAAAGTGACTTGCCCAGGGTCACGCAACTAGTGAATTTCAGAGGCAAGATTTGAACTCAGGTATTACTGAAGGAACTAAGTTCAGACTATCTCTAACGAATCTTCACATCTAATCAAATCAAGCGGTCATAGGATCATAGATGTAGAGCTAAGATGGACCTGAAGATCATCTAGGTTTACAGATTTAGGGAAACTATGGGCCAGAGAAGTTATTTTCCCAAGATCATATAGGTAATAAACATCGGACACTGGATTTGAATTCAGGTCTTCTGAGTTCAGAGTCAGTGTTCTTTCCTCTATACAATGATGGCTACAATCCAATCCAATTAACATTTATTAAGCATTTGCTGTGTGCAAACTATTATATTAACTACTGGGGATATAAAGACAAAGCCAAAAATAGTCTCTGTTCTCAAAGAACTGGAGGATTCTAGCATTGCTTAACAAAATCTAAACTGTATATCATGTAAACAGATATATATATATATGCATATATATACATATATTGGATAAAAGTGTATGTAATATTACATGTAAATATATATTATATATTTATGTACTTTTATCCTATATATTTTATACATAATATATAACATATACTTATATACACCTTGATACAGCATCTATTATTTGGGTATATATTTTTATAGCACGTAAACAGATAAGTATGTGTATGTATACATATATTACATGTAACATATATATATCATATAAATGTATATATAATATTATATGTAAATATATTATATATTTACATACTTTTATCCTATGTATAATTTGTATACATAACATATAACATATACTTACATACACCTTTATACAACATCTATTATTTAGGTATATATGTTTATAGCACATAAACAGATAAATATATGTGTATATATACACATATACAATATATATTTGATAAAGGTATATATAAACACATCATATATAATTACATATTTTGTCATTACATTAGGATAACTATGTATTATGTAGTATTGATTTTATGTACTTTTATCCAATATATTATATATAACAAGCTATATTACATATAACATATAATCTATATTTATATATTCCTTTATCTAATGCATACATATATTTGTGTATATACCTATATATTTATCTGTTCACATGCTAAAGAGTTTCGATTTTATTAAAGAAGTAACGATGAAGAACCAATACAGCTTCATGAAGAACAACTCATGATGGGCTAACATCATTTCCTTTCTGACAGTATCTGCAAACTAGTAGATGAAAAGAAAGCTGGGGATATTGTTTACCTAGATTTTAGTAAAGTTTTTAGTAAAATAGTATTACATCCATAAAGAAGATCGAGCAATATGCATTAGACAATAATACAATTAAATGTAATCAGAACTGGTTGCTTGGCCATACTCAAGAGCGGCTGGTAATGCTTCAAAATCAACATGGTAAGAGGTCTATGGTGGAACAACCCAGGAATGTATGGTCAGCCATTTTCCATTTAACATTTTCATCAGTGACTTGGATAAAGGCATAGAGGGCATGCCCATGAAATAGGCAGATGACACAAAACTGGGATAGGTAGCTAGCACATACATTATGACAGGGCCAGGATCCAAAAGGGGCGTGACAATCTAGAACATTGGACTGAATATAATATGATGAAAGTCAGTAGGAATAATGCCTTTTGGTATAAAATATCAAATTCACAAATAAAGGTGGGGAAGGCATGGGAAGACAGTTATTTGCAAAACATCTGGGAGGTTTTAGTGGAGCACCAGCTCAAGATGAGGAGTTAGTGGTGTGATGGGCAACCAGAAAAGCTGATGGTGTCTTGTGCTGCATTCAGGGCCATGACTTCGAGGAGTATGGAGATAATGATCCTACTGTGTGTTCTGCCCTCATCAGATCTTATCTAGAATATTGTGTCCAGTTTGGGGCCCCGCATTTTAAGCGATGTTGAAAAACTGGAGAGCATCCAGAAAAGGGAAACCAGCATGGCTAAGTGCCTTAGGATGGGTAGGTAGCACAGAGGATAGAATGCTGGGTACAGAGTCAGAAAGACCTGAGTTCAAATTCAGACTCAGACATTTATTAGCTATGTTACCCAGGCAAGTCATTTAACCTTTGTCTGCCTCAGTTTTCCCAACTGTAAAATGTAGATAACAAGAGCATCTACCTCCCATTGTTGTTATGAAAATCAAATGAGATAATGTTTGTAAAAAGAATTTAGCACAGTTCCTGGCACATAGTAGGTACTTAATAAGTATTTGTTTCCTTTTTCCTTTCTTCCTTCCTTAAGTTCTTGTCACGGAAGTATTAGTTGAAGGAACTGGGAGTTTTTATAAGCAGGAGAAGAGAAGAGTCAGTGGATGAGGGACAAGATTTGTTACATTTGGCCAGATGATGGGAAGGGGAGGAATGGGTGGAAATTACAAATGTCAATGTAGGCTTGACATCAGGAAAACATTTCCTAACAATTAGAACTGTACAAAAGTGAAAAGTGCTGTCTCAAGAAGTAGGAAGTTCTGCCTCTTCGGAGGTCTTCAAGGAGAGGCTGTACAGATACTTTTTAAACATACAATAATGGAGATTCCTTTTGTGGATAGGCTGATGTTTGATGGCTATTGTCCACCTTTCACACTCTAGAAATCTGTGATGTACACATACACACACACATACTTGACTTCTCTGAAATGGGTGCATAAGTAACGTAAAAGTCTATTTGGGTTGTTGAAAACTTACATATTGTAAGAAGGCTTCAGTTTTCTTTAACAAGAAATCTAAAGCATAATTTAAGGAGTGCTAGGTGGAAAAATGGAGCAAATCAATAGTGGGCTAATGTAGCAAAGCCAGGCAGCCAGTGCTGGTACACTGAAACAACACTGTACTTAATGCTAGTGACTTCCTTCCAAAACTCTCAACACATTATCCCATATGGATCTTGTTTGTACCACCAGTCTCGTGACTCCTGCTTCCTATTGGACATCTCAAACTGGATAATCTGTAGGTATCTTATACTCAACATGTCCAAAAGAGAACTCTTCATTTCCAAGTCTTCCCCTCTTTCTAACTTTCCTACTACTCTCATGGGTACCATCATCTCCCGAATCACTCAGCCTCTAAACGTCAGCTCTTCACCCTCTCAATCTCCATAGCCAGTCTGTTGCAAGTCCTGTTGATTCTACCTTTGCAATATCTCTCATATTCATTTCCTTCTCTCCACTGACACTTGCGACCACCCTGATGGAGGCTCTCATCACCAATGCCTGGACCATTACAAAAGCCTACTGGTTGGTAGCCTTGCCTCAAGTCTCTCCCCACTCTAGTCCATTCTCCACTCAGCTACAAAATTGATCTTCCGTAAACATGAGCTTGACCATGTCGCCCTCCTATTCAATCAACTCCAGTGGTTCCTGATTACCTCTAGACCAAATATAAGATCTTCGGTTTGTCTATCAAAGATCTTCATGGCCTGGACACTTATACCTTGTTCTTTCCACAAACTTTATAGTCCAGTGACGCAGGCCTCCTTGCTCTTCCTGGCATAGAACAGTCTCCTGACTCTATAAATCAAAGAGTGCATTTTGTCTGGCTGTCTCTCATGCCAAGAATGCTCTCTCTCCTCATCTTTACTTCCTTGCTTCCTTCAGGTCCCAGTTAAAACTCTACTTTCTACAAAAAAGCCTTTCCTGATTCCCCCTTGATACTAATGCCTTCCCTCTGTTGATTATTTCCATTTATCTGGTATATATAGTTGTTTGCATGTTTTCTTGCCCAATTCGACAATGGAATCCTCATGGGTATGGTCTGGTTTTGCTTTTCTTTGTATCCCCAGCACTTAGCATAGTGGCTGGCACACAGTAGGTGCTTAACAAGTGCTTATTAGCCAACTGTACATAATTATTTGCATGTGGTCTCCCTCATTAGACTGTGAGCTCCCTGAGGGCAGGGACTGTTTTTGCCTTTCTTTTGTATCCTCAGTGCTTAGCACAGAACCTGGTACATGGTAAATGCTTAATAAATGCTTGTTGACTTGACTTAGAATTACAGGAGCAGAGATCAAAAACGGCCTTAAAAGAAAGCCTCAAATCTAAGATAACCTAACTCAATCCCTGTATTTTGTCAAAGAAGAGCCTCAAGCCCTTCTCCAACTGAACTCTCACTCAAGTGATTTACTTAGGGTCACATAGTAACAGAGCAGGATTGCAAGATTGTGTCTCCTCATCCCAAATCTTGCCTTCTTTCTATTTCCACCACTCTTCCTCCCACCCCCAGCTGAAGCCATGAGTCTGCATCTGGGCTCTGTCAGCTGCTTGCTACTTCCCCCGATCAAAAGTCTCTTTGCCTACATGCCCCACAGTAATGTTGGCATTGCCAACCTTGTAGGGTCCTGATGGAGAGAGTGCTTCAAAAACTTCCAAGGGACTTGTCACTTAGTGTAGGAAATCTTCCCAAATCAACTGAACGCTGGGGAAAATTTGCCCCCCAAAATGTGTTTCCCACTCAGTATTGTCTCCAAGAGGCAGTGGAGCAAGAGGGGAACTGGTGTTTGTGTTACTGACCAAATGAGATAAGCAGGACTGCCCTGTGGTGGATGAATTCTGGATTGTAAACAGCCAGATGAGCTGGAAGGAAGAGAAGTGGGCTGGGGTGGGGTGGCCAGAGAAGAGGGATGGGGGGGGGGGATGGATAGGGCCAAAGAACATTTGGTTCAGCACAGGTATTGAACCTGAAAAGTACCTGGGAGACAAACATGATCCAGCTGGTGACTTTTCCCCTAGTTTGCCCCTCCTCCCTCCTTACTCCTCTCATCCCTGGGTCACTGACGGTTCATAATGTCCTAAGATCCTCATCCTGCGCCTCTGCCTCCCCACTTCCTCAACAAACATTAATGAGCATTTCTACAGTACCTACTACTATGTACAAGCTACTCTGCCAGCAACTGCGAAAACAACGAAAAACAACCCAAGGCAAACAATCGAGGGACTTAAAAATTGATAATAAAAATACCAACAATAATAAGAACAGCTAACAATACTCTGGAGTCTTACACAGATTATCACAATTGATTGTACACTCCATGAACATGAGAAGTGTCACAGGACAAAAGGAGATGGCCAAGAAAAAAACACTGCTGAAAAACCGTTTGAGGACGGAGCTTGAGAGCATGTCTAGCTGAAGGGGAAACAGGAAAGGCTTGATGGAGTAGGTGGTCCCTCAGTGGGAGCCTTGAAGAAAGCAAACAACTTCAGTAAGTGGGGGAAGGGAATAAGGATTTATATAATGCCTACTATGTTACAGGCATTGTGCTAAGTGCTTTTTCAAATAGTATTTTAATTGCACAATAACCTTGGAGCTATAGCTTGGAGCTATGGCATTTATATAGTGTTTATTATGTGCTGGGCACTTTGTAAATATTACTGATTTGATCTTTATAACAACCCTGGAAGATAGGTGCCATTATTATCCCCATTTTACAACTGAGGAATTACAACAGGCAGAGGTTAATTGACTTGCCCAAGGTCCCACAGCTAGTAAGTATCTGAGGCTGTATTTGAACTCCAGTCTTCCTGACTCCAGGCCCAGCGATCTGTCCACTACACTACCACCCACCAGAACATGCAGTTATGGAGGGAGCACATAAGGGTCTGCTTGCACGAGAAGTAATCCTGTTTAGCTGGAGCATAGTGGACATATAAGAGAGTCTCGTGAAAGGAACTGTAAGTTGTAACTATATGATAAAGGGCTTTAAATGACAACCTAAAGATGACGCACTTTAATCGCAGAGGCAAAAGGGAAATTCTTTTAGCCTTTTCGCATCCTAATATTGAAAATAACCATCAGGGATGAGCAGGTCTAGCTCATATATCACAGGTAAAGGAATAGAATTTGGAAAGGACTTACAGACTCCGAATGATGCAATGACCATTCACGACTGCAGAAGACTGATGACAAAACATGCCAGCCAGGTGATGGAAAGCAGGTGCAAAAGGAGCTATTTGTTTTCCTTGGCTATATTTACTGGTTATGGGGGAATGTTTTTATGAGAAGACTTATGTGAAAATTAGTGATTTCAAAAAAACTGAAGAAGAAAATGAGTGATAATAGAACATTTAAAAATACACAGAAAAGTGCAGAAGGAAATTCAGATTGGTGAAGCAGACAGGCAGGGTGGCATTGGTATTTCGAAATTAACTTTTTTAAGTGTTTACAAAGTGATTTATTTATTTTTAAATCAATATCTTTTGTTTTTACATAACCTATATTTCCCACCTCCTTCACCATCCTAGAAAGTACAGTAAAGAATAAAAAAGTGGAAGAAAAAAATTCAGCAAATTATCAATATATAGAAAAATGCTAATGAAATAAAGACCTTTTCAAATCTTTGCTTTGGGGCCAAACTTGGTCATTATAATTTTGAAATATTCAGTTTTTATTGTTTTTTCTTTGCTTTTTGTATTGCTATAGTCATTGTGTAGACTGTTTTCTTGACTCTGCTTACTTCACTCTGTATCAGTTCATGTAGATCTTTCCTTGATTCTCTGTATTCATCATGCTTGCCATTTCTTACAGCACAGTAATAGAGCATTACATTCATGTACCACAATTGGTTTAGTCATATCTTTTCAGTAAGCATATATATTGTTTCCAATTCTTTTTATCAGAAAAAAATCTTGCTATAAATATTTTGTTGTATATGGGGATTTTCTTCTTACCAGTGGCTTTCTTGGGTTATAAACGTAGTAACAGAATCTCTGGGTCAAAACGTATGGACATTTTAGGCACTTTATTTGCATAATTCCAAATTGCTTTCCAAAATGATTCACAGCTCCACCAACAATGCACTAGTGTGCCTACCTACTAGTAATCCCTCCAACATTGACTGTTGCCATCTTTTGTCCTCTTTTTCAATTCATAGGAGGTAAAGTAAAACCTCAGGTTGTTTTGACTTACATTCGTCTTATTCTTAGTGATTTGGAGTATTCTTTCATGTGGTTAGGAATACTTTGCAATTTTTCTTATCAGAATTATTTATATCCTTTGACCACTTATCTATTGGTGATCAACGTGTGTGTGTCTATAGATATACACACATATACATATATATGCATGTATATATATATATGAAATCTAGCAATTGTCTATATATCTTGATATCAAAACCTTCCTCTTTTACCCTAAATGAATAATGCTGTCTGTACAGAAACCTTTCAGTTTCAAGTAATCAAAATTATCTATTTTATCTTTTGTTGTTGCCATTATCTCTTGTTTGGTTAGGAATATATCTCCTACCTTATAGTATGATTTTTTAATATTAATTTCAGAATTCATTATGGAATAAGATATAAGGTGTTAGCCTAAGCTTAATTTCTGTCAAATTTCTGGTTTTCACAACAGTTTTTTTTTCAAAATAGGAGTTCTTTCTTAAGTAATATGTTTTCTAGTTTATCGAATACTAGATACCAGGTTAAATTTAATACATGCTTGGGGGAAAAAGCTGTATATAATAGAGAATCATAGTTACATAGGCAATCTTTTTCTCTTCTTCTTTGTATATGGAGATTAAGGCTCAACCCAAATGCTATCTTTTCCAATAATGCTTTCTTAGGCCTTCTAATTTCTAGTGTCTTCCAATCTAAAGCTACCTTTTATCGACTTTATATTTATCTTATATTCACTGATTTATGACTATGATGTTTTCCTTGTTAGAATATAAATTCCTTGAGGTTAAGGAGGTTTTTTGTTTCTTTCTTTGCTTTTTTGTTTGCTTTTTTCCTTTTTCTTTGTATTCCTAGCACTTAATACAATTCCCTGCACTTAGCAATTTCTTAATTAGGCCTTACTGATTGATTTTTAAAAATGAAATTTTATTGATCTTCTGTTTTATATTGCCTAAATATCCCTTGAATCCTCCACCCTTCTAAGAGATCCATCTCATATAAAAACAAATTTTTAAAAATAAAATAAAAAGAAGAAGAGGTAAAATTCAGCAAACCGATCACTACATTGGAAAACTCTGACAATGTATGAAATGTTCCATACCAGTGGGCCTCTCTCTTTTCGTTAGCTCATATTATATCTTCCAATGCTTCTGTTTTCATCATATTCATCATTTCTTAAAACATAGCAACATTCTATTACATTCATGGACCACATTTGTTTAGCTATTTCCAAATAAATGGACTTCTACTTTTTTCCCAGTGCTTTGCTATTACAAAAAAAAAAAGTGCTGCTATAAATATTTTGGTGTATGTGGGTCTTTATTTTGTCAATGACATCTTTGAGATATATGCCTAGTAGGAGAATCTCTGAGTCAAAGAGTATGGACATCTTAGCCTCTTTATTTGTATCTAACTCCAAATTCCTTTCCAAAATAGTAGTACTAATTCACAGCTCCACCAACTTTACGTGACTCCACCACACCTCCAACATTGACTGTTCTCATCTTTGCCAGTTTGTCGTTTGATTTGTTGCTTTTTGATGTTTGTTTAGGAAGGACATATGCCAACTGGAGATGATATACTGAAAGGTACCAATACAGTGAAGGTCGTGATAGCACCATATGACCACTGGTTGAAGGAAGTGCCTATGAAAGAGAAATATGAAGGAGGCTATGATAGCTGTTTTTGCCTTAGACTATGCTTTTCTATAAAGGACAATTCAATTTAATATTTATGACATAGTTATACTGTGTTGGGGAATACAACCATAAATATAATCTAGATCTGCCTCTCAAGAAGTTTACAATCTAATGGAGAGAGGAGAGGATGTGAATGTATAAAATAACTCATCTATGTAGTATGGACAGGTTAGTGCCTTTGGAGAGTCCATAAATGCATTTCTCTCTACCCTGCCAAGGTCATGTCCCCTGAAGCTCAGTGTCTAGTTTGTCTTTTCTTAGCACTGTGCTGGAAGCATTATTTGTTACTAGACTAGTCTCTCAGATGGCAGACAACGTGGTCAATGAGTAGGGAAGAAGGTCTATGACCCTCCCATCTAGGCTCAGGCCCGAGGGCACTCTTTCCTTCAGACATTGTTCTTGATATATAGGGAACCAGAAGTGTGGCTAATTCTTTCAATCAATCCCAATACATTTCCTTTGTAGGAAATCACCTGATTTCTTCCAATGGCTAGAAGGATGGCATTCCTCCCAAACTGAGTACTTATTTGCACTTAGCTTATACCTGTGATTGAGTGGTGGATTCAATAGAGGTATCCAGGAATTGTTCATGCCTAGCTTATACCTTTGATTGATAAATAAAGAGGCAGCTTAGTGGGTAAAGTACTGGGCCTACTGTTGAAAAGACCTCAATTCAAACCCTACCTCAAATACTTAATAGCTGTGGGACTCTGGGAGAGTCACCTAATTCCTTTCTGCCTCAGTTTTCTCATCTGCAAAATGTGGATAGTAATAGCACCTACCACCCAAAGCTGTTGTGAGGATAAGATGGGATAATTCTATGGTGCTTTGCAAACCTTAAGGCATTATATAATGCTAGTTATTATGATTATGACTGATTTTAAGGGTCAAAGAGGTGCTCTTACGTGGTATAGTTACCATAGTGTAGCCTATCTTGTTAGTTACAGTAATTGGAGTTGGGTTTATGGGTTGAATTTACCCCTTAGATAAAAAAGCTTCATCTCCATTATTCCCTTGACCCACCAGGTTAGTAACCCTGTCAACTAAGGTTAATCTGGCATGATTGGTTTTTGTTGAAGCTGTTGATCACTGTTTCCTTTTCTAGAGGAAAACTATCCATCCATTTATTAGTATGCTTTAGAATTTTCTCAGGAATCAAAGTCAAGTTTCCCCAACTTGAGTTTACAGCATTAATTCGCCTCCCTTTTTCTAAAAAATCAAGGACATTTGCCTATCTCCAAAGAATCTCTCTGTGATAATATGATACTAAATGCTTAGCAACGTTTATAGATGAGGAAACCAAGCACCAGTATGGTTAAAGAACTCATCCAACATCACAGTGATAATAAGCAGTAGAGGCAGAATTTGAACCTGGGTCTTCTAAATAAAGAACCCAGTGATCTTTCCATCAGTCCATGTTGCCTTTCTCATCAGCCTCACCAGACCTCAGTTCTTCACTTATAAAATGGAGATAATATTAATTACATCATCTACCTCCCAGAATTGTTGGGAGGAGAAAGCAAAGTTAATCAAAAGTATCACTGTGGTATTTATTAGAATATTTAGTATTTTGTTACCAATGTTTCTTAGGCAGTCAAGTTCTTAGCATTTACAAAATTCTTTCTTCCTAAAAACCTTGTGAGTCAGGTCAGTATTTAGAAAGAGGATGCTAAAATTCAGAGTTCATGTTTTTGTACTAAAATTCAGAGAAATGTGTTGTCTCTAATTATTATGTTAGGCATTATCTTGGTAAAATATTTGGATTCTGGAAATATCCATAGGAGGAAAAATGGGCTGTTGTTTTCATTTTGTTTCGCTTTGGTTTTTTTTTTTTTTTGGAGTAGGACTGGTTATTGGTACAAGAAGTCTTAGCATTACACCAGTCAGGTCATGAGATAAAGAGAACAATGACTGTAAGATTAGCAGGAACCAAGGAACTGATTTTGTAAATGCTACAAAATAAAAAATAGCCGTAAGGAGTCCATTTTTCACAAGAGTCAATGGCCGGGCAGGGTGACGAAAAGAAAATGAAAAGGATCCGAATCCTGGAAGTGATGATGTTTGACAGAGAAGCAGCAGAGATAAAGCTTCTCAGCATTTCCATCTTACCCCATTGATGTATTGGCCACAAGGAGATATGCCACAATATATGTCAAGGAGACCCATGGCGGTGCAAGAAGGAATGAATAGAGGACAAAAGATGGTGAGGATGGGGAAAAAAGTCAACAAAAAAATAAAATCATGACATCCATAGAGTCCAACGGAAAAGTTTCATAGCTCTAGTTATGTCTCTTTACCAGCCAAGTTTAGGAGGCTGCACAATCTGGAATAAACAGGTAGTGGGGAATAGTGAAAAGAGCCCTAAATTTGGAGTCTGAGGTCCTGGGTTAAGATGATAGAATTTTAGACATAGAAGCAATCTCAATAGCCATTTAGGCCAAACAATACCTGGAAAGAAATACCTACCAGAACATACCAAACAAGGAGTCTTTCAGCTTTTTTTTGAAGATGTATAAGGAGGGAAAACCAACTACCACTCAAGATGACTTATCCACTAAGAATAGCTCTGATTATTAGGATTTTTTCCCTGACATCAAGCATAAATTTTCCACTTTCCAATTTCTGCCTATTTCTCTTAATCTTGCCATCAAAGGCAAATGAAAAGTCTAATCTCTTCCATGTGGCAGCCTTTCAAATAGTTGATGGTAGCCGTCATGTGCTCCCGAGTCTTCTCTCCAGGTTAAACATTCCAAGCTTTTTTAATAGATCCTCATATGATGTCAACTCAAGGCCATCCTGATTGCCCTCCTTTGGGTGCTCTCTAGGTTATCCTTGGCTTTCCTAGGATGTAACACCCACTACCAAACACAGTACTCTGGATGGGATCTAACCAAGAGAGACAGAAGGACCATCACTTCCTTATTATGTTTCCTTTAATACAGCTCAAGATTGCATTAGCTTTCCTGGCTGCTACATCATATTATTGACTCATAGTGAGCTTCCAATCCTTTAAAACTACCAAAATATATTTTTAATATACTCTACTGTCTCACCAGACCTCTCTCATCTTGAAAAAGTTGATCTTAAAGTCTGAGGATAAGATTTTTACATTCATCCCCTTTGAATTTTATCTTATCAAATTCGACCCAATACTCCATACTGTTTTTTGATCCTGGCCGCCATCCACTATTAGCTGTCCTTCCCACTTTTCTGTCATCAGCAAATTTGGTCAGTATACCATTTATGCCTTTCTCCAAGTCATCGATCAAAGTGTTAAATAATACATTGCCAAACAGAAATCCCTGGGGCATCCTGGGAGACACCTCTTGTCAAGTTCATAGCAAACCATTAATGACTCCTCTGAGCCTAGCCACTCAACCAGTTCTGGATAAATCAAATTGTACTTTCATCGACCCCACATCACTTCATTTTTCCACAAGAGAAAATATGAGAGGCTCTATCCAATGCTTTTCTAAAATCTACATAAATGGGGGCAGCTAGGTGGTGCAGTGAGTAGAGCACGGGCCCTGGAGTCAGGACGACCTGAGTTCAAATCCGACCTCAGACACTTGACACGTGTACCAGCTGTGTGACCTTGGGCAAGTCACTTAACCCCAATTGCCCTGCAAGAAAAAAAAAAGGCAAAAAATAAATAAATAAATTCTACATAAATGCCATCATTCCAATGATCTACCAGTTTAGTAAATTTAGCAAAAGTAAAAAAGGAATAAATTGAATCTGAAATGATCCACTCCTGATGATGTCATATTGGCCATGTGTAATCAGTGCTCTCTTTTCTTTTGTTGTTGTTCAGTCGTGTCCAATTCTTCATGACTCCATGGCAGGGCGGGGGGGGCGAGTTGGGAGGATGGTGTTCCTGGCAAAGATACTGGAGTGGTTGTCATTTCCTTCTCCATCTTACTTTACAGATGAGAAAACTGAGGCAAACAGGATTAAGTGACTTCCCCAGGGTCACACAACTAGTAAGTGTCTGAGGGCAAATTTCAACTCAGGAAGATGAGTCTTCCTGACTTCGTGACTGATACTCTGTCCTCTGTGCCACCCAGCTGCACTGCTCCCTTTTCTCAGTGTTCACTAACCGTTTTTATGATGACCTGTTTAAACTCAGTGATCCACAGCTTGAAGATTCTGTCCTCTCTATGTATCCTCTATTTTTGAAAATCAAGACATTTGTCCTCCTCCAGTCCTAGGGTACCCTTCCCTTTCTCCACTGTCTTTCAGATATCACTGATGGTAATTCAACAATGAGATCCATGGGTCCTTTTGATCCCCTTCTCTCCTCATAGAGCTTTTCAAAACAAAACGAACCTTTTGTTGCTGTTGTTGTCCTGAGCTTTCATCACCAGCCCCAACTTCTGGTGAGTTTTAACACTCCTGACACCATGCCACGCTTCTATAGGCATCCCCTGTTACCTGCTTTTGCTTCCATCTTCTGTACACGTCATTTTTACTTCAAAGTTGATTTAGTGAGTCGTCCGTGCATCCTTATGGGTTCCAGGAGAAAACTTTCCATGTCATTTATATTCCAACAGTTGGTGAGTCCTCTGTGCATCCATATGGGTTCCAGCAGAAAACTTTCCTTTTCCCTTATATCCCAAAATCATATCCAGAATAGCATTTTCCCTTCGTGGATCCACCCCCTTTTGAAAGCTAAAATCAGAAAGTCAAGAACACATTAGCTCATCTTCTTCTGGTACAGATAGTCTTTTTGCAGATATCTGGATAAATGAAGTCCCCCATTAACATCCTATCATGCGTCTGTTCTAGGCTTGGGATCTGTTTCCTGAGCTATTCCTGATCCGTTTTCTCCTCGTGGTCTGTATGTAATGTATGCTGATGACAAAATCGCTTCTGTTTCTCCCTCCACTGACTTGTACACAAATACCCCTCCCCATCCTTGTCCTTAGATTTCCTCACATGAGTATACCTTCTGAAGACATAATACTACCTTCTTCCTTTGTCAGTCAATAAACATTTATTAAGCACCTATTATGTACCAGATAATGTGATAAACCATGAGGGTACAAAAGCAAATGAAAAATAATATCCTGTCCTCAAGGAGCTTATAATCTAATAGGTGAAGACAATACACAAAAGGAAGCTGAAAATGGCGATGTAAAAGTACCCAGCATGAGAGGCATGATGGAGTCCAGTCCAAAGGAATGCAACCAACTAGGAAGTGAAGAGATGACTCAGCTGGGATACCTTTTTACCTGGAGGCTTTGGGAGGAGTTCTTTGCTCTGCCCTCCAGCCCTCCAATCTGAGGGACAGGGGACTAATGAAATCTTGCAGGATGAAGAGGTTCCTATGGGACATGATAGAATCTAGTTCAAAGGAGTGCAACCAGCTGGGAAACACCACCTTTCCCCCTATACTCTGTCTTTTGAATAATATTTAACCCTCCAGAGCCATATTCCAGTTACACATTTCATTCCAAGAAGTTTGTGATGTCTCTGGAGCCAAATGCGCCACTTTGTAATGGGAGCTCTTGTTCACCTTGATAGTCACCTGACTTGGTGCATTGGTGTGTGGTCATCTGAGATCTTAGAGCTTTGGTTAGCATTTGTCTCTATGAACTCTTCAGTTCCTCAACTGATACTCTAGTTCTCCTGTATGATTTTGGATGAATCATTTAAATATTGGGCCCCATTTTACTCATTCGCAAAATGAGAGGAAAGGGGAAGGAAGAAAATTTATTAAGCACCTACTATGTTCTAGGGACAGTGCTAAGCACTTTGCAAATACAATCTCATTTGATCCTCACAACAACTGTTTGAAAGAGATGTTCTCATTATTCCCATTTTACAGCTGAGGTAACTAAGGTATGTGACTTGCCCAGGTTCATACAACTAGTAAATATGAGGCCAGATTTGAACACAGGGCTCCCTGACTTTAGTGGAGAGGGTTTGGAGGGGAAGGGTTGAGATCTATTTAGCCATGATTTTTGTAAGTATTTTCTTAAAGGGCCCTTTGGGCATCTTAGTAGGGACATCTTGGGGTTTTAGGCCTGCTTTACAATGAATGTATCCAGGGATCCAGGTCATCCTAGGTAGCTCTTGGTCTTCCATGTCATCCCCAAATAAGTCCTCTCTGTATCTTTTTATTCCCGGTTGCCAATTGATGTTGACCTGTTTTCCCTACCCCTTAAATTGTCTGCCTCATCTTTCTCTCTTGAGCACAGACATCAGAAACAGGATGACGGGTATAAAATGGCAGCCCAATGGATCCACAGAGTCTAGTAAGATAACAATAGCTTACATATCTATAGTTTTTGAGATTTACAAAGTACTTTCCCTATAACAGCACTGGAACATATGCGGGTGTGAGTATAACTAAATGCATTTTGCAGATGAGAAAGCTAGGACTTAAAGAAATTAAGCAACTTGACCAAGATTACACAGCTAGTAAGTGCCAGAGCTGGATTCCTATCTTCTTACTCTATATCCAGCATTGCTTTTGGAATGATAGATCACCTCCTGTGGTTCACATAAATCTCAGAAGAGACTAGGCGGTCCAACGCCACCTCCCTTTCACCCAGAAAAATCATCTTAATTCAGTAGAATGTAAATACCTTGAGGAATGGCATTTTTTTTTCAGTATATCCTTAGCGCCTAATACAATGCCATGCAGTCGGTTCTTAATAAATGCTTATCACTGACAATGGCAAACTTAGTTTATCAGGAAGAAACAACTAGGTGGCACAGTGAAGAGGGTACTGCAACTGCGGTCAAGATAACCCAAGTTCAAAATTGGCCTCTGACACTTAATAGTCGTGTGAAACTGGGTTGATCACTTAGCCTGTGTCTGCCTAAGTTTTTATCTAGAAAATGGGACTAAAGATAGCACTTACTTTTCAGAATTATTATAAGAATAAAACCACATTGTATTTGTAAAGTACTTCACAAATTTGTAAGTATCATACAAATACTAAGTATTGTTATTATTAGAAAAGATAAATGGAGAAGCAATAGAAGTATGTAAACTAAAATAAAGCATTGAAAATCATTTTCAGGGATGAAGAAGGATGCCAGTAGAAATAAGGAGATAGGAGAAGAAAATTGGGAAGGAAAAATTTAAAGAAAATCAGTAAACACCATATTCAGTTCTTTCCCTTCCCCCACCCTTGGATTAATTTGTGCTCAGAATAAATAAATAAATAAATACATACATACATACATACATAAATATATAAATTGATAAATGAATGAATGAACAAATGAATGAATAAATAAATAAATTTGTGTTCAGAATATGTTTTCTATCCCGCCTTGACTGACTTGGAGGATGGCCCCCAACATCAATCCCCACTTCCTACCCCCAACCAAGAAAAATTGAATTTCATCCTTTTTTTTGCCATTTTTGGGTCAATTTTATGGCTCAGAAGCAGCTATGCTGTAGTGGATAGAGAACAGGCCTTGAAGCCAGGAAGACCTGAATTCGAATGATAAATATGGCTTAATGTTAGACAGTTCAAGTCAGTTACTCTCAGCGTTCTAGGCCAAGATTATAATTTCCAGAGAAGGTAACATTTCCTCTTCCTGGAGTTCCCTACGTCAAGGCATAGCTCCTAACCCTTGATAGGTGTAGATTTTTGTCGTTGTTGTTACATTTCATAGTTTCTCTTTCTACCAGTCTTGTGACTATTCTCTTCATTGAATTCAGCTATAGTTTTTTTGTCCAATTCTACAAAATTTCCCACTATTACTTTGACTGATATAGTATTAAGTCGATATGATCATTTCAAAGTTGTTTTCATTTGCATTTTTTCTGATTACTAGAGAATCTGAACAGCTTTTTAAGGGGTAATTACAGTCTGTAATTTCTCCTTCAAAAAAATGCCTTCTTATGTGCTCAGACCATTTTTTCCTTGCTGGACTGAGTAATGCTCACAGAATCTCAGAATTTTAAAAGAACACAGATGGCCATGTAGTCCAGCCCGTACCTGAACTGAAATGCCATTTGCGCCATCACTGACAAGTAACCATTTAGCTACTAGTCAAAGACCTCATGGAAATAGGAGACACTTTTAAAAATTCCTAGCCATATTTTCTATATTTTGGATGTCAAGTTTTCACCAGGCCTATTTATTGAAAATGTTTTTTCCTCCTTTATTTTTTTCATTTTCTTTTGTAGACTGTGTGCTTTGTCATGAAAAATCATTTAATTAATTCCTTCGGTACATAAACCTATTGATTCTGTCTCTGATAATTTATTTCATTTGTTCAATAAAATTTTATCTCCTCTTTACAATAGAGATTCATTTTTCTTAACATCTTTAAAACACTTTTAGATTTAGATACTTTATCTAATTGGAGGTTATTATAGGGTATAAACCCATTTTTTACCATATAGCTATTCAGTGTTCACAACTTTTGTTGAATAATGGTTCTTTCCCCCGAGGAATGCACTAATCTCTTATCCATATTACATTCTATTTCTGGGTTCTCTATTTTGTTGCATTGATCTATTTTTCTATTTTTTTTTACCAGGAACAGACTTTATAATTACTACTTCATAAAGCGTTTTGAAATCTGCTGGGGTGAAAGCCCTTCAATAATTCTTTTTTAAAAAGCCAAGAATTCCTCTTGTTTTTTCTTGCCCATCTGTTTTCCCATGTGAGTTGATTATGGCTTTATCTAATTCTATGGTAAAGAAGTGTAAATGACATTTACCAATGTGTGAAGTTATAAAATGTGGCTAGATGAATCCAAGTACCCAAAGAAGAATTCCATTTTTGAAGATACTCAGGGTTCCATTTTCAAGAAACAGAGGAAGATATAAAATGATCAGAATCACAGGTGGTATCATTGGAGCTTTGCATTCCAATTGACTGCAATTAAGCAGTCAAATGAACTACTGGAGCTAATGCAGTGCATGTTGTATGCTAAGCTTACCTTACTTAGGTTAAACCTCTCTCAGCTGGGAACTTCAAAGATCATCTAAATTCAGTTTGTACCAGGCAAGCATAATAGACAAGGAAGATGTATTCTTCAAGTAAAACATTTGATCAGGACCTAAATAATTAGGAAAGAAAGAGGGAAAACAATGTACATATTTCAGAAATTAGGCTGACTCCTTTCCCCCTCTCCTCATCTCTCCCCATTTGTCCCACTCTCTCTCCCTGCTAGGCCATCTCTAGTTGTCCAGATCTATATCTGGCCATTGGACCCGGACAGCTGTGGAGGAGAAAGTGAGGCTGGTGCCTTTGCACAGCCCTCCCTCTCTTAAATCCAATTCACTTGCAAGTCATGGCATCATCTTCCTGATGTCATGGTCCTCTTCAAGAATAAAGACAAGCCACATACACAACAACCCTCTCTCCCTAGATCCAGGAAGGTATCATCTCCAGTGCTGGCAACCTTGCCTCAAGACTGCATCTGCTAGGATCGAGCACAGGTGTGGCTCTGCTTTTGGAAACTATTTTTACTTGCTAAAAGAGCTATGGACGTGTGAGTTATTATATATATATATACATATATACATGTATATATATATGCTTTCAAAGACTAAATTCAGCCCTGAAAAGACAAATAAGCACCCAAAGTCCAGTCTGCAGGTTCCAAGAGCCTTTCAAAACTGAGTCACTTGAGTTTTGACTCCTGTTTTCCTGATGTCCAGGGTTAGGAAATTGTCTGTTTATCATTTGTATCCATTTGCACCTGGGATATAGAAGAGGAAGGGGAGACAACATGACCACATGGTCTTTACTGGTGGGGGGAACCAGGTTAGCCCCAGGAAATGGTTCTGAAAAGCAAGTTCTGTGGGGCCCTGTGGGACACATATACATACACATGCCAGAGGTTATTGATCCCTAGTAGGGTAAGAATTCTACAAAAGGAGGCTACAAGTCTAACTTATAAAACTAGTTCAATTCAAAAGTTCTAGTCATTACATATTCATTAAGTGACTGTTGCATACAAGGGACTGTGCTGGGCACAGTACAAAAGAGTCCTTTACCTCAAGGAGCTTATGTTCTTGGGAGAGTGCAGACATACACAACTAGGCAAATACCAAGTAATTTGAGGAGGGGGTGGAGCACTAACAATAGGGCAGGGGGCACATCAGGAGAAAAGATTTCCTTTTGGAAGCAGTACCTGAGTTGAGTGTTGATGGGAGGTAGGAATTCTAAGAGATTGAAGTCTAAAGGGGGGGCATTCCAAATGTGACTTTCCTGCCCCTCTTCGTGAGCCCCAGGGGGTGAGTAGAGCCAAAGAGAGGCTCATGGTGGTAAGAGTAACAAAGGAAGCCAGGATGAGGGATTTAAAAGATATGGAATCTGGATATGAAAAGAGAGAAAGATAAGATTGGTATCCTGCTGATATGACTTCCCCCTCACCAATTGTCTTGGCTGAGATTCAACAACCATGCAACCTACTCCCATAGTGGGGAAAACTCCTCAGAATAGCATGAAGTTAAAGGAGAGAAATGAAATGAAATGAAATATACATGGGTGAAAGCAAGAAAATGGGAGTTGAAGGAGCCTAATCTGAGACACCTGAGAGCAAAGCAGAATTGGTGAGTGTCTTTCTCCTTTCTCAATTCCAGGCCCCATTTGGAAGAGGCAGAGCAGGCTGCATTAAAAGAAAACCCATGAATTGAAAAAACCCTGTCTAAATCCAATTGGGAGCAATAAGAAGTGAGCTTGCCCTACTTGGCTCTTGATGGGTGGAGATTAGGAGCTGAGGCTTGTTAAGGGCTGTTAAGGGGTCCCCTGAACTTATCTTTTTAAGTTGCCATATTTTCCAGAAACACTGGGCCCAGAGCATGCAGGAGGCCTTGAATGTGTCAAGGACAAAGTACCGCACCACACACAGCTGACATCATTTGTTGTTGCACCCCAAGCTAGACTCCCTGTGTGTCCTTGTGAGGCAAAATAGGAACCAGCCAGTCTGTGCCAGGCTGGCATAATGCTTGTGCAGCTGGGGTCCTTTGCAGATAAGCAAACCCTCCTATCTTTGCAGTTCCCAAGGGAAAAAAATGAGGCTTTTGCCATCACCTTGCTCCTCCCCCCGGGGATTAGTCTTGTCTTTTTTCCCATCTTTGCTGCACCGTTCCCCCTCCCATGTAAAGCCCTTTCCTAGTAAACCCTCTGCCCTTTGTCCTGCTATTATAAAAATGTAAACCTCTGCAGAGAGTGGGAATCCTTTGGGTTCCACATGCATGTTCATTCTCTTGTAATAAACCTTGTTTTCACATAAGTCTTGTGACATTGTGATCGCCTGTTGACATTTGGTGGCAGTGGTGGGCTACAATGAGAGAAAGGGGACTCAGAATGGCCAGAAGGTTCAGATGCAGGGCTGAGTACCAGCATGGGTTTTGGGGTTTTTTCCCCCCACCTGTATCAGATCTCTGGTTTGGGGAGTTTCCCTTCACTTTTCTCGCACTCCCTTCTCTTTGGGTTGAGTTCCTCATTAGGAGAGAAAGCAAGTTGTCCATAGCAAATGGGGACAAAGGTAAAGCCTTGTTTGGTTAAGGGTATCCTAGCCCATGAGGATTTGAGAATCTGATTTGGATAAGTAGGCTGGATGTTTGGATAAAGGTTATTCCTAGCTAGGACAGGATTGGGCTTAGTTGATCCTATCTGGAAGACTCAAAGAGGGCTTTGGGAGGAGCCCTGTTATAGGTTATCCACCTCTGGGTGGCCGAAGGGGGCCAGGTTTTTGGTCCCATTTCCTAGGTGCTGGCTGAGGTGATACAGTCCAAGAGGGCACATCAAAAGTAAGTGTTGTAGTTCTCCTGGATGGCCACGTGCCTGGCATAAATAAAGCAGATAAGATATATATAGATAGATGTATATGAACTGGAAATACAAAAGTTTGGGGTTATTTTGGTTGTCGTCATTTTTTGTTTCTGTCTTTCTATGTGTGTGTGTTCCCCATGGGTACTAAGGCATCCAAAGATGGCTTTGCTCCCCCTAAGGGGACTGTCTTGGGCCAAATTTTATAGCTCTATGGCCCTGAAACCTGCAGATGTTTATGTGATTGGCAAAGATGTGCATTTTAACTTGATTCATAGATCTAAAGCCAAGGCTAGCAAGGAATTTTCAGTGTTGCTAAGTTCTTGGTCTGTTTGTGTTTCTTTTATCTGTGCTTATATGTCTCTCTGTGTCTTGTTAGCTAATTTACATTTCTAGAAAGATTTTGTTCTCTTCCTTTGCATTTCTGAACTGTGGTCAAGTTCATTCCTTCCTTCCCCCACTCCACCATGACTGGTTTACTGTTTTACAGCTAGGGAAGAAGGTCATTTCACTACTTATAAAGAAACAGGTTCGGGGGCAGTGTCAGTGAAAATTTCGAGGTTTGCACTTTAGAATTGGACTGTGTTTAATCCTTTCCTGGCTCATGAAAAAAGGGTAAGTTCTGCGTACTGGGACATAACCAAAGATTAATTGAGTTTGATTGGAATATCTAGTTTGGCAGTTAGGGAATCATACAAGTCAAAACTAAGCACTGGTGAATGTAAATATAACTTTTTGAACTGGTGTGTGTACTTTGAAATTGGAAATCTTGCTATAAACTCTATGAGACTCCTATTCATTTTATCATAGATTTCTGTATTTGAACATCAAGAAGTGTCTTGCTCCTTATCTGTAGGAGAGGAGCTTATTTCTGAAAGTAACTTGAAAATGCTTTGCTGCTACTTTTGTGAATATGCCAGAACTTGTCTATTAACTTGAATACACCAAGTTTTATAAGCTCTTAAAGATTTTCGTAAAGGCTAAAAGCATCTTTCTTAAGTATGCGATTGTGTCATTCAGCTTTTGAGATTCCATCTCCAGGATTATCCATTCTAGTACTATCCAGAACTATCCCATTCAATACTATCCTAGGTCCTAGGGAGCTAACAAAATGCAAAATGGCCCATTTCCTACTCCTTGAAAGGTGTTTGGGAGTAAAGTACTTTGTAATCTCTTAAGTATTATGTAAGTAGAACATGAAATACTCCAGGTTTCTCAAAAAGCATAGTCTATAGTTGAAATTATGTTTTTGTATTATATTACATTTATATTACATTCATTTCTAAATATATTCCTTCTTCTCTCTTACCTAGAAAGCCATCCTTTATAACAAAGAATCAATAAGGAAATAGGAGAAAAAAATAAGTTCAACAAAACCAAACAACATATCAAGTCTGCCCCAGCAGTGTGTGTAACATGTGGATAGAGGGCCAGGCCTGGAGTCAGAAGGGACCTGAGTTCAAATCCGACCTCAGATACTCGCTAGCTGTGTCACTCTGGGCAAGGCACTTAAACTCTGTTTGCTTCACTTTCTTCTTCTGTAAAATAAGGATCATAGAGCACCTTCCTCTAAAATGGTTTTGAGGATAATAAGATCATATTTGTAGAGTGCTTAGCACAGTGTCTGGCACATAGTAGGTGCTTAACAAAAGTTAGTTGTATTCTGCATCCATAGTCTCTCCCCTCTGCAACAAAGATGGAGGTGACACGTTTTTTCAACTGTTCTTGGAAGCCAAGTTTGATCATTATAATTAGGCATCATTTCCTTTCCCTTTTCTTTGTTGTTTCATTTACATTGTTGTAGTTCTCTGGATTTTGATCATTTCTTACAAGGCAATAACATTCCATTCTATTCATTGTCATAATTGGTTTAGCAATTCTCTAGTTTCCAGTTCCTTGTGGACAAAAAGTGATAACATGAATAGTTTGCGATATTGGGTACCTTTCTTTTTGTCTCCGAACATCTTAGGGTATTTTTCAAGGGCACAAACTTACTTTGAAGCAGAGTAAAAATACAGTTCCTGATGATGCTTCTCCCTCCCTACTCCCTTCGCTCAGACTTTGACTGCAGATTCCTCTGAAGACCTGTTCATGGCATTGTGGTCATGGTCTACTCTCTCAAAAGGACTCTGAGCTCATACTTATATAGAATTTTAAATTTTACAAGCAATTTCCCCATCATAACAACTCTCTGAGGTCAGTACTCTGCCTATCATTTTTATGAAGAAATAGGCTCAAAGAAGTAAGGTAATTACTTGCCCAGGGTCATATGGCCAATAAGGGATGATGCTAAAACTTGAATCCAGGACTTCTGACTCTAAGGTCAGTGATCTTTCCACTTAAGCCCAGAAAGTGGGTAGAGATCAGGACTCATCATCAGCAAAAGCCAGGACAAATGCACATTTCATTAAACGTGAACACAGGAGTAAGTCCCACGATGTTTGCTTTGCAAAGGGTACCTGTGCATCATGCTTGGGTTCCTGCTTTTAATCCAGCCCAGGTGCAAAATGGGCCTGGATTGTTTGCATAGCAAAACTGCTTCCTCCCAAGCATCTCAGACAGAGTAGGGGCTCTGAGCAAGGGAGAGAGTTTAATTTCCAGAAACCTCCCAAGAGATGAGCTGGAGATCGTGGTGCCATTCCCTGAATATGTATGAAAATTCCCTGATTTGTGTCTGGTGTGTGTCTGGGAAAGAACAAGGGAAATTAATCATCTTTGGTGAGCTACCACCATTAGATTGAATTTATATGCTACAGGGGCAGGGGAGGGATGGGCTGCACGGCAGGAAGCTTCCCGCAGAACTCTAGATCTGAATCATCCCCCTTAAGGCACAGGCATGTCTTGGGTAATAATGAGGAGGTTGTCTGAGAGGCTGGGGAGGGGAGGGCCCCTGAACCTAGCTCAGCAAGACAACTGAAGCATCCCTCAGAATCTCTCTTGCAGAGCAATATGAGGGACGTGGAGTGATCACATTACAGATATAAGGCCTTCTTTCTGGTTCTGACGTTTGTAGGATATATGTCATGGGAACAATATAACTTTTAATAAGTGTGTCTATCTGATTCACAAAGGTGATATCTGAACTGCTTCACACTGACCTTGAGGCCTTAGATATGGTTAGTTCTATAACCAAGACTCAGGGCGTACATATAGATAGATAGATAGATAGATAGATAGATAGATAGATAGATAGATAGATAGATAAGTAGATATAGATAGATATACACACACATACATATGTATACACATATACATATGTGTGTGTGTATATATGTATATGTATGTATATGTATGTGTGTATGTATATGTATGTATATCTGTATGTATTTGTGTATATATGTATATATGTATGTGTATATATGTATATAGCATTTTGCATTTTACAAAGCACATCATAATAATAACAGCAACTCTGTAAGATAGATAGTATAGGTTTTATTCTCCCTGTGATGTGTATGAATAACATCTTTGAAGACATAAGGGGACTCAGGAAAACGTGGACCCGAATCTCACCTCTGCCGCTCACTAGACACATCACCTAAGCCCTCTGGTCCTTAGTTTCCTATAATAGGAGGGATTTGCATTAGATGACTTCTGAAGTCACTTCTAGCTCCTATAAAGACAGCCACAGGAATGCAGCTGCTGCCACTTGGGAGACCCTGATGATGTGTTACTAGGTTGATTTGGAGATAGGGTTTTTGTCGTCGTTGACTCATTTCGGTCAAGTCCGACATGTGACCCCATTTGGGGTTTTCTTGGCAAAGATACTAGAGCAGTTTGCCATTTCCTTCTCCAGTTCATTTTACAATGGAGGAAACTGAGGTAAACAGGGAGAAGTGACTTGCCCAGGGTCACACAGCCAGTAAGCATCTGAGGCCAGATTTGAACTCAAGAAGATGAGTCTTCCTGACTCCAGGCCTGGTTAGGTTTGAATCTGAGCTCTGGCCCTTACCTGCTGAGTGACCTTGGGCAAACCACTTGACCTTTTAGGGCCTCAGCTTTTTTTTTTACTCTGAAATGAGGGGATCAGACTAGAGTATCTCGAACATTCCTTCCAGATCTAAATCTCCAATCCTACACCACTGTCTCCTCACATAAACTGCAAGCACCTTGAAGGCAGGAACTATAGCTTTATATTCCTTATAGCATCTAGCACAGGACTGATCTGGTGCAAGTCAACTCACCTCTTCATACCTTAGCTTCTCCTTTGTGCAATGAGGGGATCATAATAGGTGGCTTCTAAGGTTCCTTCCAGCTCTAAATATAGGATGCTTTGGTCCTCTGACCCTAAGGAAGATGTTTAAAATATTTATGAGACAAATTCTTTCACTGGAATTGTGACTCGTTTTAACAGGGAGTCCTTATTCCACCAGAGCAAGGCAGAGAGCTGAGGTTTAAACAGAAGGAGCTTTCTCTCCAACATATTAGGAAACTGAGGCCCAGAAAAGCCCATAGTCTAATATATTTAGAGGTGGAAGAGACTTCATAAGCCATAGGGTACAAAACTCCCATTTGACGGATGAGGAAACTGAATCCTGGCGAGATTAAATGATTTGCCCAGTCAAGATCACACAGCTAGTAAGTATTTGAGGGAGGATTTGAATCCAGGTCTTCCTGGCTCCAAATTTAGCAGTCTGTCCTCTAAGCCAGGTTGCTTTCCTCTCTCTCTCTCTAAATTAAATGACTCACTCACTAAACAATCGGTTGGTGATATCTGGTACTAAGATCCAATTCTCAGTGCCCTTTTCTTTCCCCTAAGCCATACTGCCTCCCTTTTCTTGAATGGTTATTTACTTTGTTAAGAACATTGGAAAATGACCCTGGCACGTGTCAGCTACATTCAGCTCTGGGTTGGGGGGAGGGGGGCGGGGAATCAGCTAGTTTCTTCAGGTAGCTGAGAATCTTTCCAATACGAGGGAGCTCTCTCCAGGTAAATCATATGTAATTAGCGCCTTCTCTAATGCATTTACTGAAACCATAGGCAAGCTGGGGGGAAAAAAATCTCAATAGGCTTGTACCCAAGAGGGCCTGTTATAGACAACCCCTAGTCTGAGTCACCTTTCTATGCAGTCAGCACAGGACCTAGTGTGCACATGTCCCAGAAAAAGAAAAGCTGGTTAAAAGGAAATTTAACATAGTCAGCTCTGTGAGTTTTCTCCATTTAGATCTGGGTTTTGTTTTTATTGGGTTTTGAGTGGGGTGAGTTGGTAGACAACTGTGTCACTAGGAAAACCTTAGATTGGTTTATAGCAGACAAGAAGATCTACTTTTTCAACTGAGTGAAATATGTGCCCCCCATTGTTGTTGTTCAGTCATCTCCTTCATGTCCAACTCTCCATGACCCCATTTGGGGTTTTCTTATCAAAGATACTAGAGTGGTTTGTCATTTCCTTCTCCAGCTCATTTTACAAATGAGGAAACTGAGGCAAACAGGGTAAAATAACTTACCCAGGGTCACACAGGTAGTAAGTACCTGAGGCTAGATTTGAACTCGTGAAGTTAAGACTTCCTGACTCAGGACCCAGCACTCTATCCACTGTGCCACCTAGTTGTCCAACTAACCAACACTCCCCCCAAAAAGTCCTTCCTATAACAAATCCATTAAGTGGTCAGCCATCCTTTTGTTTGAAAAGTTCCAGTGAGGGAAAAACCATTTTCTCTCTCAAAAACTCACTCCAATTCTAGATTGTTCTCTTTTTTTCTGAAGCAAGCCTACATTTACCTTTCTGGAGCTTATTCCTATTACTCTTAAGTCTGCTCTTTGGCACCAAGAAGAACAAGTGAGGTCCCTCTTCCATATGACATCTTTTTGAATACTAGAAGCCAGCTAACACATTTCTCTTAAATCTCCTTTTCTCCAGGCTGAGCATCCCCAGGTCCTTCAATTTATGATGTTGAAGGCTCTTCTGCAGCCCAAGAGAGTCAGGAAGAGGGAAAAGAGTGAGAGCCATAGGAAGTTTGGAGAAGGTCAGGGAACTATGTGGTTCTTAGCAAGTTGTGCTCTTTATCTGTAGCCCATTAAGGATGCCAGTGTATCTGAGCTGTAGGAAAGTCTTGGAGATTTACCCAGCCACCTCCACCTACAGGAAGCAGATTGAAGCAGGAAGAATCAGAGCCTTGGGGGAAGGGGGAGGTGCAGTCACCAGCATCAAAACTCCTTTCTCCATAGAAGACTGTGGTAGAGCGGTGCATTTGGAGGTGGTGGACTCACATTCAAGACCCAGGGTGGCCACCGCCACCTGTATGGATCTGGGCAAATCACTTCACCTCATTTTCATCATCTGTCAAATGAGAGAGTTGAAATAGTTTGTTCCAACCTCCATTTCATCTCTATTCGATTCTAAAATCCCCTTCACGATACTGGATTGGGATAACTACCTCATATCTTCCTGTAGCCTCCTGGTGGCATAGGGTACACTGAGAGAAAGAATAGTGAAAGATGGAAAATCTTAGTGATCTCTGAATTCCCATAAAGGTGGGTGGGGCACTGAGTGAATTCATTGCATAGGTAGAGTGGTGAAGTGAAAGAATGTTAAGTTTGAACTCAAAGGCTCTAGGTTCAAATCTTGGCTCTGTTTCCTTCTTGTATGATCTTGGGAAAATTACTTCACCCTCTCTAGGCTCATCTGTAAAATGGGTCTAATGTTGGTATCATAGGCTGGTGAAAACTATAGGCCGCAAGATCTCCTGAACACCTTTTTATGGATTCTTTAACCGCTGTGGTATCAGCTGACTCAGGGACTACGGTGTGTTCAAGGAAGACAGTACCTCTGGTGTGAGAGCTTGCTGAGCCTTTTTTAGGCCCGCTCATCCACCTTTGGTATCTACCTCTCTCATCTCTCATCTACAGCTCCAAGAAGCTATTGCTAGTACGGCAGCCATACCCCAGTTGACGGTCTCAGAAGATGGGCTAAACCAGGTTGAGGGTAATTGAACAGCATCAAAATCATAGGTGAGTTAAGGGAGTGTCTGTCTGAAGCATGTGAAGACTTCCCCCAGTGGAATGGGCTGGTGAGAACAATTTGTTCCAAAGCCATGAAGGTAGCTAATGCAAGCACCGTGCAGAGCTCAGAGCTCAATCAGACATCAAAGACGCCAAAGTCGTCCATTGCCTCCTGGGCCATCACCAGTTATCTTGACTTTTGTCTTGCCACTGGACTTCAATGGCTCTGGAAGAGAGAGTGAGGCTGATGACTTTTTGCCTCACTGAAATCCACTTCCCGAATCAAGATGTCCCCCTGTGATGTCATTGGTCCTCTTCGAAAGCAAAGGCCAAACAACAAAAACCGGCTGACTCCCAGGAAGGGGACACCCAATATTTGTGCAGCTTGGGTAAATCCAAAAGGTGTTCACATAGAAGGTAGGAAGTAGGTATAAACTAGCAGGATCAGAAAGGGGTTTTGCAGCAGAGAGAAAAAGGAAACCCATCACCGAGATCTTTATTATGTTAAAATTCAGCTCTGCTGAGGGTCAAATAACATGCCCATGCACTTATTGAAATATCAGGCATCTGTCTCCCTACAATAACAAGAGCCTTTTGTGAGGATGTTCTTGTTCACCAGCCCGTGAGTTATAATGAGCTTCAGATGGATTGTCTCAAAATGAGTCATCATCCAAGAATGCTTCCACCTCACTTCACAACTGCCTCCCCAACATCCATTCCTTATTCAAACTCCAACTAAAAACTAGATTGGGAACCAGCAGGAAGGAAGGAAGCATAGGCACTTCCCAACTTATGAGGGACTTGTTTTTAAATTATTTGTTTAGAAGCAGAACATATTTTTCCCATAGAAATGGTCTTGCAAAGTAGAGGTTAGATTCTATTGAGAAGTGGAATAAAGAAACTTCAGCTATAGTGTTGTAGGGCAGGGCAAATGAAGCTGACTTATCAAGTAAAGAAGGGGTATTTCTGAAAACTGCCCCCTACTTAGACATTTGT
>CM053626.1:292492378-292507892 GCA_028646595.1 Phalanger gymnotis
GAAGGAAGAAGGGATGAATGGAAGGAAGGAAGGGGAAGGAAGAAAAAGAAAGATCATTTATTAAGCACTTACTTTATACCAGGGACCATGCTAAATCCTTAGGATACAAATGCAAAATTGAGGTAATCTTTGTTCTCAGGGAGTTTTTATTTAATGGAAGATAACAATGGTCTGCTTGGCCAGGAAAGGGTGCTTTGGTCTGAGGAATCACAAGATTGGAGTCATAGGGAAGTACACTAATACATAACCTTTCTAACAGCAATGACAGTATTAATTTGATTATGGTGGGAGAACTGGAAAAGGCATTGGGTGAGGGAAGCAAGAGTACCCATATAGAGGCAAAATGGCAGGTGAAAAGACATCTGGCTGAGCCATACTTCATATGCTTCATCGATGTAGCCTTCTTGTTGTTCAGCCATTTTCCAGTCATGTCCAACTCTTTGTGACCCCATTTTAAGTTTTCTTGGGAAAGATACTGGAATGGTTTTCCACTTCCTTCTCCAGCCCATTTTATAGACAAGGAAACTGAAGTAAACTGAGGTTAAGTGACTTGTCCAGGGTCACACAGCTAGTAAGTGTTTGAGACCAAATGTGAATTCAGGTTTTACTGACTCCAGACCCTGCTCTCTATCCACTGGGCCACCCAGCTGACCCTTCTAGCTATCTGACTACTCTTTGTCTCCTCTACTCCCTCACCATTCATGTTATGCCCATTAATTGTGGGTGCCCCCTAAATTTTATCCTAAGCCCTTTTCTCTTCCCTTTCTTTAAGTAAACTTATCAGCTCTCACGGACTTAATTATCATCCCTGTGCAGATGACTCACAAATCTACATATCCAACCCCAGCCCCCCTGGCCACCCCCCCCACCCCGAGCTTTAGTCTCACATCATCAGTTTTCCACTGGACATTTCACACTGGAAGTCCT
The DNA here is from genome assembly GCA_028646595.1 of Phalanger gymnotis. NCBI lineage: Eukaryota > Metazoa > Chordata > Mammalia > Diprotodontia > Phalangeridae > Phalanger > Phalanger gymnotis. Next base: position 292,493,306 of record CM053626.1, read on the forward strand.
AGAGCTAGCTCAAATTCATTATGTCCCAAATTAAACTCTTAGTTTCTCCATTTTTAAACCCACAAAATCTCTAAAATTTAAAAAAGAAAACCTATCCTCTAAGTTCTCCCTCTTTTTTAGGGTACTATCAGGAAGGGTTCTGCTCCAGGATGAGACGGAGGTAGACAGTAAGCAGGGATCACATTGTGCGAACCATTGTAACTCAGGGGCTGGTGAATTGGGGACTTAGGAAATACAGAAGGCTCTGGTGGAAGGGTGGGGTATGAAACTAGATGGAGCAGGGGACACAGGAGGGGAAGGCTGATTGTAAGGATAAGTAAAGATCTGTCCTGGAGATGACAGGTACAGGAAAGAAAGACAAAAGAGAGAGTCATCGCTTTATGACAGGGGATGCTCCTCTCCCTTGGGACTCATCAGGTTAAGTGAGCTACTAAAGGTTACATTCTGCTCACGCACACAGAGCATGTTCAGTCAGCCGTCTCTGTGGCGATACCTCCTGCGACATCGCCTCCCCCCCCACCCCGCCACCTCCCACTCTTGGCACAGCATTGGGAAGGAGCCTGACGTGCAGTGTAGTAGCATCTCCTCGATGGCTAAGAATAGTCCTAGCCCTCTGCATCAATCTGCTGTCCTTTATCAACAGCAGGTGTGCGTGTGTGTGTGCCTGCATTTAGGGTTCGCTCCTGCCATGCACGGGTGTTCTTGGGGTATGCATGCTTTACCACTAAAGTCCACAAAAGCCCTGGGACATCTAGGCAATTGATTGTGAGCTAACAAGAAGAGCTAGAGGGTAAGTAAGGAAACCGAGACACTCTTTTGTGATCATTTATGGAACCCTACCCCAACATTCACGCACACATGCTGCCGTGTTTCTCCAGGGATGAACCATTTGAAACCAATTAAAGTTGAGTTCAAAATGTTCCTGGTTTTAAATAAGATACTCTGAAAATGCAATGTAAGGTAAGGTATATGAAATAGGAAAATGTAAGGTATTTAAAAAGAGGCAGCATGGTGGTTCAATGGATAGAGAGCACTGGGCCTAGAGTCAGGAAGACCTGAGTTCAAATCCACACTCAGGCACTCTGTGACCCTGGGCAAGTCACTTAACCTCTGTTTGCCTTAATCTACTGGAAAAGGAAATAGCAACCCACTCTAGTATCTTTGCCAAGAAAACTCCATGGACAGCATGGGCCATAGGGTCATGAAGAGTCAGATACGGTTAAATCAACAAAACAACAACAAGGCATTTAAGTGTATCGATGGCCCTCAGGTATGTAAATGTTATCTCATATACGTGAGAACAAATTGCAGAATCCCTCCTTGTACTTTATACCTGAAGCATACAGGATACAATTTTCTTAAGGTCTTTAAGAACCAGCTATGGCTATAGCTTGCAAGCCAAGTCATTATACAAAGGAACAGAACAGAACCGAACCTCAGTCTTAGTATTTCCATCTGTCAGATAAGGAGATTGTAGAATCTCAGAGTTGAACGGGACCACATAAATCATCTAATCCAATTCATATGGGATCAAGATACCTGACTAAAGTGACTTGCCCAGGGTCACAGAGCTAGAGTGCCTGAGGGTGAATTTGAACTCAGGTCTTCCTGACTCCAAGCCCAGTGCTCCATCCACCAAACCTCATTGCTGCCTCTTTTCAAATACCATATATTTCCCTATTTCATCCTACTTTTGCTTGAAGACCCTCAGTAATGGGTAGCCTATTACCTCCAGAAGAGCTCATTTTGTTTTTAGATAACTCTGATTGTTGGATATTTTTTTTCATCAAGCCCAGGAGACCCTGACTCTGTAACTTGTACCCCATTACTCTGGGTTGTACAAGTCTCTGGAAAAACAAGCAGAATCTCTCCTCTACCAAACAGTTTTCAAATACTTGAAAACATCTGTTGTATGTCTTCCTAAGTTTTCTCTTCTTTGAGTAAAACATCCTTAGATCCTTCAAGCAATCCTCGATTGCCATTATCAAGGCTGCCTTCTTATGGGTCCATTCTAAAATGGCACACTCAGAACAGAAGGCACCGCCATCCTTCTAGTGTCTCAGGTTCATAATCTGGACATTATCCTGGACTCCTCACTCTGGTTCATCCCACATATCATGTCATTTTCCAAATCTCTTGCCTAGATTATTACACCTCCCTTCTTGGCCTCCCTATCCCAAGTCTGTCCTGACATCAGACTATCACACATACTCCTGCCAAGGTGACTTTCTATAAGCACAGATCTGACTTTATCAATCCCCTACTCAGCCTATTGCCTATAGGATCAAATAAAAACATCTCTGTTTAGCATTTAAAACCCTGCACAACCTAGTTGCAACCTTGTTTTCCAACCTCATGGGACATTAATTACTCTTCCTCCTACATAACCACTCACACTGGCATTCTTTCTGTTCCTTACAAAGAATATTCTCTCTCATCTCCATGCCTTCACACTGGGCATGTGCCTGTAATTCATTCTTTTTTATACATTTAATAGAACTTTATTTATATCTTTTGTTTTATATCACTCAGATCTCCTGGTATCACTCCACCTCTCCCTCCCAGAGAGCTGGGAGAATTTTTGTGAAAAAAGAATTTTAAAAATCAGATGCTCTATTGCTTACCAATCTGGTAACCCTATCAAAATGAAAAAGAAAGAAATGAGGTTAGTGTGGCATGAACCATTCTTGATGAGGTCATAGCTGGCTCTTTGTAATGAGCTTTTTCTTCTCTAGAGCTTCATTTACCGTTTCTTTAATAATACCTCCCAGAATTTTGCTAGGAATCAAAGTTGAGCCCATGAACCAAGCTGGCTTATAGGCTCTCCTCTCTTCCCTTTTAAGAAAATTGGATATGCCCTTCTCCAGCTCTATGGCTCTTCAATTGTTCCACACACTTTCAAAAATCACCGACAGTACCTCGGCAGTCATGCCTACCCATTCTTTCAGTACTCTTGGGGGAAGTTCATTTGGCTCGGTGACTTGAAGTCATCAAGGGTAAGCTCTTATTATCTCCCTATTCATCTTAGGTAAGTAATAGAACACTTGAAGTCTTGGCTCTGACACTCTTTGTGTGACTTTAGACAGGTTATTCTGTGCCCTTTTCTATAAAAGGGGAAAAATTATTGCTTTAACTCCCTACCTCAAATGAGTATTAGAATGAAAATCCGTTGTAAAATACTATGAAAATGTGAGCCATAATTAGATGCCCTTGGGGAAAGTGTCTGAAGCAGATGCAGATGGAATGAGTTATATGAAGTCAAACATAAAGCTGGTGGCATGAAATAATGCTCCTTCAGTGAGTGTATAGCACAAGTCAATAAGCATTGATGACTATGAGTCACAGAATACCAGAGTCTCTAATGAATTGAAACTTGGAGCACCCAAAAGGCAAAGAGAAGGCTCGTGGCAGCTGTGCGTGGGCTGCCATGCATTAGTAACAAGGAATTATACAGGAGAAACACTGTTTAAGGTGTCATCTGGGAATCACCAGAAAAACGTAGGTACCAGTGAGGCTGGGATAACCAATGGTTAGACCACCTGTTCCAAACGTATCCACACAATGTGGACTATGGCAAAGGCTTCCAACATTTTGGGTATATTCCCAGTCATAGATTAATGGGATAACATGGACGAGGGGGAAGAGAACAAGCATTTATTAAGTATCATCTATGTTCGATGAACTGTACTTAATATTTTACAAATATCTCCTTTATTCAGAACAACTCTGGAAAGTAGGTGTTATTATCCCTATTTTATAGTTGAGGAAATTGCGCAGATAGAGGTCGAGCAACTTGCTCGGAGTCATATAGCTAGCAAGTGTCTTGGGTTGGATGTGAACTCAGTTCTGCCTGACTCGATGCTCTATCCACTGCACCACCTTGTTGCCAAGGTGACCTTGTGTGGACAAGAGCCACACAAGGTGATCTCCATCTTTGGAGAGAATGCTCACAGACCCATTGAAGAATTAGACTATTGAAGTTTTACGTTCAAGGTATATTTTATAGCCAACACCATTAAGAAGGTTGGCTACTCCAGAAAGGTGGTGTTTTCTAGGGTTAAAGGGATGGATTTGGAGTTAAGACAGACTAGAATTCAAATCCTTACTCTGACATTTATAAGATGTGTCACTCTAGGCAAGTCACTTAACTTCTCTGTTTCCATTTTTAGAAAACCACTGTATTTTTTAGATCTATGTTCCTAGGAGAGCATTAGGGAAGTGGTTAAATTGGAGCCCGGATGCCTCTGCATGAACACACATTTTCTTTATTCTCTCTATAAAACACATTTCCTTATCCTTTTATCATTTTGGCCCTCTACACACTGACCCCAGGCATTTACCCTAAGCATTTTCAAATCTGTTCTACCCTCTGTGACTTTGCACTTTTTTCAGACTGACTCCTGGCCCCTTCCTCACCTGGTGCCTATTGCTGTCATTCTCCCTTTAATGGAAACTCACCTGTCCTTATGTCTCAACCCCTCTGGGCCTTCTTACAATTTTAATTAGAGGTCACTGTACATCAACCTGTTAATGGGAGAGAACCAACTCCCAGGAGCATATGCAGATTTTCGCAAAATCCTGAGATCATGTCCCTTCCCCTCCAAAACAACAAAAAAAAAACCTATCCATGAGTGATTCTAATTTCAAACTAAATATATGTATGTCCAGGGCAGGAGGGAGTGACAACAGTCAACGGAGTAGGTATTCTTGGTCAGAGAAGACTTCCGATGAATATTGCTTGAATCCTGTCAGGCAAGGGCCACATATTTTCACCTGGGCTTAAGCTGGCTTTCTTGATCAGTAGGATTCCCTTAGCATCTGCCTCTAGAGCCAAGAACTTCTGTTTGGTCTAAAGCTAAACCTCTGGGCTTAGCATGAAATATGGGGTAACATTAGGGGTATGTGTTTATTTCAAGAGGCTATATCTGCTTCTCTCTTTTCTGGCCTCTGCAATTCAGATGGGAATTTCTCATCTAGTATTTATTAGCATTCAATGCTAAGGGCCAGTCTCCTCTAGTTAGAACTGTCTCCTGCTCCTCTCAGCTCCTTGGCTTCAGTCATTCAGTTCAAGTCAACAAACACTTAGGGCACAGCTGCTATTCTCGTACCAACTTGCATTTAATAAAACCTACTGTGTGCCAGGCACAGGGCTAAGTACTTTACAATATTGGCTCATTTGATCCTCACAACGACGCAGAGAGGTTGGTGCTATCATCAACCCTCTTTTATGGTTGAGGAAACTAAGGCAATCAGAGCCCAAAGTCACATCACTAGCAAATATCTGAGGTCAGATTTGAACTTAGTTCTACCTAATTCTAGGACCAGTGCTCTAACGACCTTACCACCTAACTGCTAGGTACTACGCAAAATAAAGATATAATTAAAAAAATAGTTCTCAAGGAGTTTATACTCTAGAAGGAGGAAGCTAAAGCACTGGCTTTGTGACAAAGCCTAAGGCAAAGAGGGAGGAGAGAATCACAAAGAAAAGGAAGTGAGATGGCACCACAGACCAATGAGGCTAATGGAAAATTTTCCTAAGCATTATCCTGATTATCAACAGAATAGAAAAGTCCTCAAAACCTAAAACCATGGGAATAAACTCGTGAGTGTATTTTTTCTGGTAATAACAGTGGCATTGCTAAAAGATCCCATGGAGGTAAAAAAAAATTAAATCTTTCCCTACCCCTAGAAGAGATGAAAAATCCTCATGCCTATACCTAGGCTATCTCTCCTGGGCTCTCATCTTCTCGAAGTGATTTATCACCTGAGTACCTGTAGAGAAATGCTTTTTTCTTATCACACAGTACCATAGCAAAGGCTAGTTCCTTACTTTAAACAAATGCCTTGTTTTTCTTCTTTCAACTTTCCCTCCCCGACTTTTTTTTTGGCTTATCTACACCCAGCAGGGAAAGAGAAATGCATCTTCTCTGATCTGTATTTAGAGATTTGCTATATACTGTGTTTGTTCAGGGATTGCTATAAATTGCTAGCTGGGCACAGTTTGAATAAATAAAGCCTACCTCTTCTATTTTAGATTCCATTACGGCAGAGAAAAGAAGACAGAAAAGACAGAAAACACACTTCCCTGTGGATTTAAAACTTTGTAATTTAAAAAATGATCTCCAATATAATATTTGATCTTGGTTCTATATTAGTCACTCGACTCAATCCATCTTATTCCAAGGCAAGCAGGAGCCATGGGCTGCAAAGGGAGCTTGGAGGTCATCCCACCCAACCCCTTAATTTTGAAGGAAAGAAAATTGAGGGCTAGAGAGGTTAAATGATTTGCCCCAAATCACCCAGATAGTTAATGAATAAAGACAAGACTAAAACCTAGGGCTTTCCAACCTCACTGCCTCTTCTACTACATAGTTCTGTCTCATCTTTAGTAGAAGATCTTGGGCTCATAGGATGATGATAGGAGATTTTAGAAACTGAGGGACTTTAGAGGCCATCTAATCTAACACCATTTCACAGTGTAGTAGCACTCCCTATCCCCTTGTTCTGTCTGCTCTTAATCTGCCCTGAAGTGGTACAGCTTTAGCTAGGGAGTAGCAGCAAACAGTCTGCAGATGCAGATGGCAAAGAGGAACACCAGTCAAGGTCAAGAAGGGACACAAGAAGAGACAATGGTAACAATGCCTTTTGATGGGGCTGACTACTCATCCTACTCCTCCTGATTTGCAATGGACAAGCCAAGACCCAAAGCAGTCAAGGGTTCCTTCCAGGAACAGGAGAGCTAACAGTGGGGAAAGCACCAACATATATGAATTCCTATTCGAATTAATGATAGGCTCAGATTTAGATCTAGAAGAGCCATCTAGTCTAAGCCACTCATTTACACAGAAGGAAATGAATGCCCAGAGACGCTGTGACTCGCCACAGGTCACACAGGGAAGGGACAGGGCACGATTCAAACTAGGTCCTCCAACTCCAAACACAGTGTCATTTCCACTGCATCCTGAGTTCCATATTCTGGAATGAGCCGAGATCTTGAATCCAAAGTTTTTGAGTCTTCATCAGACTGACTAAAGTAGAAGCATGAGCGTAACTCCCTGTGGAAATTGAGTTGTTTGCACTTCTTTCCTGTTCAAAGGAGCACTCCCACTGTGCACTTCTTAGAATTCTAGGGCTCTTATCAGGCATTCTGCTGAGGATTTCTGGGGTCAGGAAGAATGGCGAGTATGTAGCCACCCAGCAGGTCTTTAGTTAGCGTTTTTTTTAGTACCATGTACTATTTATTTCCTCATTAATTTAATTATAAGAATAAAACTCTGCATAGAGTACCCAAGCCTGTTGTGTGGAGAATCAATTCTCCATAGACTAGGACTCACTGAAACATACCCAGTTCAAAAAAAGAGATAAGCTAGACAGTTGTTCTGATTGGGAAAATCCACGAATCTCCACACCCCTTGATAAGGAGTTGACCCTGCTCTAAAGAGAGAGATAGGACTGGGGGACAGAAGGTCTCTGATTCTCTGAAAGTCATAGAGAGATCAAATCTCCTCAAAACTTTTGCCCAGCAGGATGCATGTTCAAACCACTAGGCTGAACTTTAGCTGATTCCCCTGGGGCCAGACAGTTTTGGACTAAATAGTGATAAGAATGCCACCTGGTGGTTAAGTACATATGAGGAAACTGAGGACAAAAAACTTTCTCAAGCTAACTTTTAATCAAAGGACCTCTGTTCTAGGCCAGGTTCCAACATTAACTACTTTTGTTACCTTGGAAAAGTCACTTATTCATAAAATCATGGAATCTGAGACCCAGAGGAGCTACTAAGGTTATATTATCTATAATGTACCTAAAGAGGAACTCTCCTCTGTAACATCTCTGATAGTTGTCCAATTTTCTCTTGAAGTGATCCAATGATGCTTCCTGTAATAACTCAAGGTATATCTGAAGGTGACCCATTTCATTTTCAAATAGTTTTAGTCATGAGGAAGTTTCATTACATCCAACTGAAGCCTATTTTTCTATAATTTCTTCATTCCACTCTTAGCTCTGCCCTCTGAGGCAGAATAAAGTTAATCTCTCATTAACATGATAGCCCTTCAAGTCTCTGATGACAGTTATCATGCCTCTACCCCCAATCCAAGTCTTCTCTTAGCCCAGCTAAATACTCCCACATCTATAGATGATATGATCAACTTCCATTTCATGACTAAGCAAGAAATTAGACAAGAACACAAAAGATAAAATGGGTAATTTTGATTCCATAAAATTGAAAAGTTTTGCACAAACAAAATCAATCCAGCTAAAATTTAATGGGAAACTATTAACTGGGGGAAGGCTTTGAAGCTTCAGATTTCTCTATTAAAAGTCTGACATCTAAGATATTAAAGGAACTTTCCCCAACGCTACAGTTCCCCAAAGAATTTAATTGTGGATCACCCAGAGGGTTATAGTCAAAGGAAGAAATCCAACCTATCAATAGCCACAAGAAAAAAATGTTCAAAAGCACTAAAAATTAGAGAAATGAAAATTAAAATAATTCTGAGGTCCCATCTCACATCCATCAGATTAGCAAAGATAACAAAAAAGGAAATTGGCAGTTGTTGAAAAGCCTACATAAAGATAGGCACACTAATGCTTTATTGGTGTAGCTGTGAATTGGTGTAACCTTTCTGGAAAACAGTTTGGAATTATGCATCAAAAACCACTAAACTGTGCATACCCTTTGACATAGCAATACCACTCAGATCCAAATGTAAAAACAGGTTTAAAGAACTAGAAACAAAGTGAGGGTAGCACATCATTTGGAGAATAGCCAAAAAAATATAGTCTATGGAAGTAAGGGAATATTATTGTGCCATATGAAATGACAAAGAAGATAGGTTCAGAGAAAACTATGATGACTTGGACTAACCAATGCAAAGTGAACCAGAAGAACAATTTACACAATTACAACATTTTAAAGAAAAGCAAGTTTGAAAGACTGAAGAACTCTGATCAATGCAAATAACCAACCATAGTTCCATAGGATAAATGATAAAGCATACTACTTATCTCCTGACACCTAATGAATTCAAAGTACAGAAGAAAAAATTCTCCAACATAGATAATATGTGGATTTATTTTGTTTGTTGTTTTGTCTGTTTGTTGTTTGCTTTTCAATTGGGGTGAGGATCTGAAAGGGGGTAAAGGGTGGCTAGCAAAAGACTTGCCCATAAAAGAAGAAAGAAAAAATGTCATTAAAGCATTTAAAAGAAAAGACGTATAATATAACAGAAGGAAAAAGAAGAGCAGGGTAGTTTTGAAAATAATGTAGAGTGAAATGAGCTGCATTAACTTCCTTCTCACTTCTTGCTCACTTTACTGTCTCTTCTTGAGGTGAGGAGATTGAATATATGTGTATGTGAATATGTGCATATATACATATATACAGATACATATATACATGCATATGTATATACAAAGATATAGGTAATATACTTATATACGTATATATGCCCACGTATATATGTGTATACACAGATACACATATGCATACACATATACATACACACACGTGTATATATAAAAATAATGTGTACATAATAGAAATTTGTGGTTTTATATACAATCATTCATCTCACTTTCTAAAATGAGACACCTAGAATTTAACCTCCTTAATCCTCAATTTCTTCCTGTGTAAAATGAGAAGGTTCAACATAATCTCTCCTTTCAGCTCTGACATTCTATGATTGTATGACTATGATATGAAATTGCCAAAGTGGAGATGGAAAATATTTATTTGAAATAAACTAGTTCCCTTCCTCCTGGGATTCAGCCAAATAGATTGCAAAAAGCATGTTCTTTGAGGAGAACAGTGCCATTCAATCTCATCTCCACTGACCTAGCCACAGAAGCTGTATTACCACCAGTGGTAGGAAGTGGAGAGGTTAATAGTCCTCAATCATAGATCCACATTCTTTCCCTCCAAATCATCATTTTCTGTTTTTATCTCGAGCTCTGTTTTTTTTAATCACTTCCTGTAAGCCTTGCTTTTGTCTCCTCTGTATTATGCTGAAATATGAGACATGAATTTTTTAAAACCTATATAAAAGATGTCATCAGAGGGGTGTACCACAACACTGAAATGATGCTTCAGTGGGATTATTTCCTTCCCATGATGCAGCGCACAAGCCCTCTATGCCTCACCAACCTGTGTGTCTCCTCCAATTCATTTCCATCTTTAAAAAGAGGTTCTAAAAATGGGAGAGGAACTTTCTCTCTTTGAGATACCATCCATTGCTATCTATCCCTTGCTCTTGCCACTTGACCAGCCCACTTTTTATAATTACTTTTTCTCTGTTTCCTTCATAATTCTTTGGTTTTAATGTGTTTCAGCCTCTTTGCACTCATTATAAAAAGAGATAATTTTAAAAAATCAATAACTCAATCAACAAGCATTCGTTAAGTACCTGCTATGTGCCTAGACTGCACTCAATCTAAGGATATAAAGACAAAAATATTTCCTGCCCTCAAGGAGTTTACATACTACTGGGAGAGTGCAACATTTGCACAGAGAAGTAAATAAAAGTTAAAAACAAAAGAAATCAAAGGAAATAAATAAATGAAACATTAAGCACTTACTATGTACAAAGCACTGTGCTGCAAACAGAAAAGGAAGACCACCCCTGCTCATATTTGAGTAGGGGAGAAAACGCATGCAGAAGGTTTCAGCTACAAGTCAGACAGAAATGTCCCATGGTCCTTAGGGTATAGAAACAAAGCAGATCTCAATGCCTCTTCTTTGATGCCATTTCCACTGATGAAATTCATCAGTTCCCAATATAATGGGAGAGGGTCACTAACTAGGAGAATCAGAAAAGGCTTCTTGAAGGAAGGCACTTGATCTAACCTTTGAAGGGACCCAAGGGTTCCATGAAGTGGAGGTGATGAGAGACAGGAATCCAGGCTTGGGGGAAGGTATGAGAGGTGTCAAAGGCATGGAATGTTGAGACCATAGAATGTTGGACCATAGAAAGTGTAAGAAGGAAAAATAATTAGCCCAGAAAGACAGATTGGAGGAAGATTGTGAAGAGTTTTAAATGCCAAACAGAGGAGTCTGTGTTTTTTAAGGACAATAGGGAGTCACTGAAGTTTCTTGAGCTTGGCAGTGAAGTTGGCAGAGAACTATGCTGAAAGGATGTCAATTTCACAGCTTCATTGGAGAAAGATTGGAGAGAGGAGACTTGAGGCAGCTAGGCCAATCAGAAGGCTATTGCAGCAGTCTAGTTAAAAAAGGATAAGGATCTGAAACAAGATGGTTGTGGTTGGAGTTGAGAGAAAAGAACATATGGGACAGAAGTTATGAAGAGGGAACTGACAAGATTTCACAGCTGATTGAACATTGAAGTTGCATGAGAATGAAGAGTCAAAAATAAAATAGCAAAAAAACAAAAACAGAACTTGAGGTGATTAAAGGAGAACTTTTCCCAACTATGATGAAGAGGAGAATTCATAACAAAAATAAAATGATAGAGAAGGTGACAAAAAGTAAAATAGACAGCTTACATTTTAAAGCTCTTGCATGAATGAAATTAATGTGGCCAGAATAAGAAATGCTGTCAGTGAAGAAAAGCTTTACATAAAATATTTCTGACAAAAGTATGCCAACTAAAGCATACAGGGAATTGAAACAAGCATGAAAGACTAAGACCCAGTAGATAGTAGAGGAAGAACAAGAAATTTTGAAAGAAGAAATAGAAACTATCAACAACTATGTGAAATTATTCCAAAATCAGTTATTAATACAAAATTACTGTGAAAAATACTCCAAGTCAATAATTAATAATAAAAGGAATACAAATTAAAACTCTTCTGAGCTTTCATCTCACACTCATCACACTGCCAGTGACAAAAAGAGAACAATAGTCAATGTTGGAAAGTCTATGAGAAATCATAAACACTGATACACTATTGGTAGAATTGTGCATTGTTACACCAACCTAAAAAATAATGTGGAATTAGGTGAGAAAAATCACCAACCTGTTCATACCCTTCTGCTCACTACCAACTTCTCCGTAAGACCTTTTCTGACTCACTACCCACCCTCCTGGTTGCCAGTAACATATCTCCCTTAAAAAATCACTTTTTGTTTATAGATCTGTGCATGTTGTTTCTTTCTAGCAGAATATTAATTCCTCTGGGGAAAGGGCTATATTTTCTAAATTTCCAATGTCTAACATAGTGCCCAGAACACAGTAGATGTTTACTAAATGCTTAATGAATGGATGAATTATCTGGTTGGTGGTAGACCTGTCCCAGGTCCTAGGTTCTCACACTTAGAGCTAAATGGTTGGGGTAGAACATATTCCTGAAAGAATAGAACAGTAAACAGCATTGTCAAATGAATATATCTGCTAGACAGCCAGAACTAATCTAACATCAAGAATGAGATCTTAGAACTCTAGAAGGTAATCTTGCCCATCTTATACATCCTCCACATCTTCAAGGTCATCTTCATCCTACTTATCATTCTCAAATAGCAAATCACCCATCTCCTCAAAAAGATGAGGGTCTCTTACAAAAAGACCAAAAGATGAAGAAGCTCCCCTAGAAGTTAACCCTTTGAAAAGCAAATCACAGGATGAACAGAAAGATACATTTGTTTTTTTCCTGCTTCATAGTATTTTATTCTTTCCAATTACATGTAAAGATAATTTTCAACATTCACTTTTATAAAATTTTGAGCTCCAATTTTTCCCCTCCCTCTCTTCCCTCACCCTTTCCCAAGATGGCAAGCAATTTGATATAGGCTATATGTGTATATATATATATATATGTATATGTATATATATATATATATATATGTATATTGCTGAGAAAAACTAACTCTATCAAAGTTGATCATCACACGATGTTGCCATTACTGTGCACAGTGTATTCCTGGTCCTGCTCACTTCACTCAGCATCAGTTCATGTAAGTCTTTCCAGGTTTTTCTGAAATCTACCTGCTTATCATTTCTTATAGCACAGTATTCTATTATATTCATATACCATATATGGCATCTACCATAACTTGTTCAGCCATTCCCCAATTGATGATAATAGTCCAACATCAGCCAATAGGTCTTCTTTTATTGATATACAACCTAGTCAGAGTTCATCTTTTTCAGATGCTCCTATGCTTAACACAACCCATCCTGTCCCCCCCCCCCAACAAAAACTACTCCTTCTCAACATTCAGCATAGTCCTGACAGGGCTGGACATAGTTCTCTTGAAAATGGTTCTAGTTGAAGACGGTGGCCGGAAAGCAGGGACTTGCTTAAGTTCTCCCCCAAATCCCTCCAAACACCTGTAAAAAATGGCTCTGAACAAATTCTAGGGCTGTGGAACCCATGAAATAGCAGAGAGAAACAGGTCTCCAGCCCAAGAGAGCCTGGATGGCTGCGAGGAAGGGTCTATCACATGGTTCTGGGAGCAGAGTGCAGACCAGTGTGGGTCTCACCAGGACAGACCAGAACCAGGGTCAGCCAGCCAAAACAGGCCTTAAGGCCACGAATCATTGAGCTGTGGCAGTTACCAGACTTCTCAGCCCACAAACGCCAAAGAGCAGATTAGTAGGAAACTGTGGGATCCAGTTCAGAGCAGTCTGGCCACCAGCCCTGGGGGTAGCTGAGGTGATACAGCAGTGGTAGTGGCAGTAGCAGAAAGCTCCCGAGGCTGCTTCCAGAGATCCAGCGTCAGCTGCTTCCTGAGTCGCTGGCTCACACAGTGGGAGGAATCTAGCAGAGATCAGAGCAGGAGTGCAAGGAGCGCTTTGTGGGCACAAAGGCAAGTTCTCTTGTTGTGCCCTGCTTTGATCTGTATTGTGGTCCTGGTTGGCGGTCCTTGGGGGAGCACCCTTTGGTGACAAAGAAGAGCAAAACATATAGCCAGAAGATGTCAACAAAGTCAAAGAGCCTACAACAAAATCCTCCAAGAAAAATATGAATTGGTCTCAGGCCATGGAAGAGCTCAAAAAGGTTTTGGAAAAGCAAGTAAGACCAGTAGAGGAAAAATTGGGATGAGAAATGAGAGTGATGCAAGAAAACCACGAAAAACAAGTCAACAATTTGCTAAAGGAGACACAAAAAAATACTGAAGAAAATAACACCTTAAAGAACAGACTAACTCAAAAAAGTCAAAATAGCTCTAAAAAGCCAATAAGAACGATGCCTTGAAAGGCAGAATTAGCCAAATGGAAAAGGAGGTCCAAAAGACCACTGAGGAAAATACCACCTTAAAAATTAGATTGGAGCAAGTGGAAACTAGTGACTTTATGAGAAATCAAGATATTATAAAACAGAACCAAAAGAATGAAAAAATGGAAGACAATGTGAAATATCTCATTGGAAAAACCACTGACCTGGAGAATAGATCCAGGAGAGATCATTTAAAAATTATTGGACTACATGAAATCCATCATCAAAAAAGATCCTAGACATCATCTTTCAAGAAATTATCAAGGAGAACTGCCCTGATATTCTAGAACCAGAGGGCAAAATAGAAATTGAAAGAATGCACTGATCACCTCTTGAAAAAGATCCCAAAAAGAAAACTCCTAGGAATACTGTCACCAAATTCCAGAGTTTCCAGGTCAAGGAAAAATACTCA
>CM053626.1:292508392-292529046 GCA_028646595.1 Phalanger gymnotis
CTACGATTGACTCTGGTGTTAGCACCTCCCTTCGTTGGCCCCACCTGTAGCCCCACCTTAGTTACCAATTCACACCCACATAGGCTTAGCACCTAATAGATAGGGGTTTGGGCCTGGGACTTAGCACCTGGCAAGACTCAATCAAAGACACTGAATTAATCAAAGGAAACAAAGGCCAAACTCTTCAAGGATCCCCAATACACTATAATATTCCTGGGAGTTTTTATTTTGGGATCTCTTTCAGGTAGTGATCAGTGAATTCTTTCCATTTCTATTTTATTCTCTAATTCTAGGATATATGGGCAATTTTCCTTGACCATTTCTTGAAATATGATGTCTAGGCTCTTTCTTTGATCATAGCTTTCATGTATTCCAACAATTCTTAAATTATTTCTCCTCGATCTCTTTTCCAAGTCAGTTGTTTATCCTATGAGATATTTCACATTTTCTTCAATTTTTTCATTCATTCGACTTTGTTTTATTGTTTCTTGATGTCTCATGGAAACATTAGCCTCCATTTGCACAATTCTAATTTTTAAAAAACTATTTTCATCAGTGAGTTTTTGTATTTCTTTTTTCCATTGGCTAATTTTGCTTTACAAGGAATTATTTTCATCAGTGAATTTTTGTGTATCTTTTTCCATTTGGCCAATTCTGTTTTTTAAGGTGTTACTTTCTTCAGTATTTTTGTCCTTTTTTTTTTACCAAGTAGTTATCTTTCCATAATTTGCTTCCTTGCCTAATTTTTCCTCTCCACTCTTATTTTATTTTGAAAATAATTTTTAGCTCTACCAAGAATTCTTATTGGGCTTTTGTCCAATTCATGCTTTTTCTTTGAAGCTTTGCTTATAGCTGTTTTGACTTCATCATCTTCCCCTGAGTTTATGTCTTGATCTTCCCCGTCACCATAGCAACTTTTTACGGTCAAGTTCTTTTTTGTTGTTGTTTGCTCACTTTCTCACCCTATTCTTGTTTTGGAAGTTTATGTTAATATTGGACTTTGTTGAGGGGCACTGTCTCAAGCTTCAGGCTTTTTAGCTCTGCTGTTTTCAAAGCTAGTTCTAGGGGTTAGAAGATTTCAGAACTTTCAAGGTAGTATGCTCTGGGTAGTGGGGGGAGGAGCAACCTGGGATCTTGGCCACACACTGGAGATGGACCAAAACAGGGCTCATGAAGGTGGGAGCCAAGTGACTAGTGGAATTTCTTTTCCAAAGTCAGTAGTCAGGTATTGGGGCATAACCATTTACCGCAAGAAGGGCAGCAAAGCAAATATCAAAGCTCTCTTCATAGCAGCTGCTGCTTCATGAAATGCCAGGTACTAAAGAATTTTAAACACAACTAACCACTTTTTTTTTTCTTTCTGCCCACCATCTTTTTATTGAACAAGTATTCATATATTCATGACTTCTAATTTTTCTAGAAACTTTCAGGCAATTTTACTCTGTATGAAAGAGAATGGGAGGCAATATTTGTGGAAGGTTCAGTGAAACTGACAAGATACCAAATAAAAATCAGCTTCTATTCTAATAACTTGCAAATATAAATAGTTCCTGGAAACCTGATATTTCTTATGTTGAAACCAAGTGACAAGATGAAAAATAGTCTCTCTTCTTTTTCAAAATTAGCCTCTCTCCCTGAACCTATGATCTCATTCTCTCTTGCATCCTCCAGGACCTTATTCCTAGTTCTATTTGCATTTTCAGTCTTACTCTTTTAGGTTCTTCTCTTTTCCCTAAAAACGTGCTTGGATCTTCCCTATCCTAAAAAAAATCTTTCCCTCATATTTGTTGCCATGCCATCATGCCCCTCACCTTTACTGCCAAATTTCACAAAATAAGAGTCTACATATGTTGCCTAACCTCCTCTCCACCCACTAACTTCCCAGTCTCTTGTTTTCTATTCTCTATACCAGATTGTGAACTGAAACCTCTCTTTAAGGTCACCAATGACTCATCACTAAATCAAAAGCTCTTTTTATTAATCCTCATTCTGTCTGACCTCTATGCTGCTTGTGACATTGTCGATCACATCCTTCTTCAGGACACTCTCGAATTCTATGAAATTCCACTGATTTGTGTCTTAATTTACCTTTTTAACTCTCTCTTTCTCCTTCCCTTCCTCCTTTTCCTCCTTCCTTCTCATTGTAGAAATCCCTTAAATTTCTCTCTTTGGTGTTCTCTTCTCTGTATAGTGTTACCATAAGTGCTCTCATTCATTCCCAAATCTGCATTTCCAAACTCAAACTATTTTCTGAGCACATTTCTGAGTACCTATGAGATATCTCTACCTCAATGCCCTGCCAGTCCTTCAAATCTAACATATCCAAAATGGAACTCATCACCTCTACCTCCACATTTGACTTCCCTTGTTCTGATAATGATACTATCAATCTCCAGTCACTCAGGTTCAACACTTCTGAAGTATCTTTGCCTTATTTCTCTCTTGATCACCAAATACAATCAGTTGTCAAATTTTGACAATTCTACTTCAGAATTCCTTCACTCCTTTCCTTTTCCACCAATAACACTCTACTTCATGCCATCTTTACCTCTAGCCTAGACTATATTGTCTAACCAGTCTTCTGTTTTCCTAAATGACAATTTTCCCCCTCCTATTCATCCCATACACACACTACTACTAGAATAATCTTCTCAAATCCTAGCTTCAATGATATGACTTTTGGCTCAAAAACCCTCAGTGAATCTTGAAACCAAAGGAACAGAGTCCAAAGTCCTCAGCTTGGCAATGGAGGCCCTTCTTAACATGGCCCAAACTTTCCAGACTTTTCTGCCATTATTTCCCTCCATGTACTCTATTCTCCAGTCAAACTAGATGACATAGGATTCCCTAAACAGGAAGTATCCTTTCCCATCATGACATTTTCCACTTAGCATGCCTTTCCTCTGAATTCTTACCTCTTAGAATCTTGCTTCAAGACTCAGTTCTAATGCTGAGTCCATCTATCCATCATAATCTTCCTAGTGGAAGTGATCCCTCCCCCCTCTAGACTTTTAACATACATCATTCCTCAAGGATCTGTGACTTTTGTCCTTGAGGAAACTGACAACGTAGGAATTCTCTCCGTGTATGACTTATAAAGAGGTAAGACTTCTACTCATCAAATATTCTTGAATTATGGTAATCTGCTTGCATGTCTTATCCCCGATACCAGACAATAAGCTCCTTGAGGACAGCGATTATGCCTTTGTGTATTGTATTATACTATATCTTTGTATAGTATAGTATATCTTTGAATCCCCCATAGTACCTAGTATGAGGCCTCACTCTGAGCAAGAGTTTAATAAATATTTCTTCTATCAAAATTAATTTAATAGTAAGCCAAGATAATGTCTGCTATGAAAACATCATTGTCTCTCAATCTGGAGTCAATATTGTTTCAGTTTATAAATGGTACCAAGCTAGAAGATTCTATTCGGATGTAAGCCCCTTGAGGGCAGGAACTGGTTTTGCCCTCTTCTTGCATCCCCAGTGTTTAGCACAGTGCCTGGCACATAACAAGTGTTTAATTAGTGCTTGTTGACAAGCTGAAAAGTTGAATGTAAAAAGGAAAGTCAACCCCGTGGACAATTCAAAATCAGAAGTACTTGCACATGTTGTCAAAGTGCTGATTGAATAGAACAGAGCTGTTCTCACCGGGTGAGGTCATTCCAGGCTCCAAGGGTCCTTTTAGCCTTATGTGCTCTGAGGTAAATGATGTTGAGTGTACTAGAAAATCGTCCTATATTCCTGCTACTTCTCACCAGGGTGTAATATCTCTGACAATAAGAAGTCTGTGTGGGGATGTGACTATTAGGCTCTCAGCTGCCAGGCCTATATCCTAGCTAAAAGAATATGCCTGTGCCATGGCAGAAGGTGCCTGAATTAAGAGGCAGCAAGGCAAGGACAATGTGGTACAGAGGGAAAAGCACTGGCTTCCTATAACAGAATTTCAGAATGATGAGTTCCTCTCTGGACCCACCATATGAGGAAATTCCCATACCAGTCATCTTCATTTCTAAATGAGCACAGCCTCTGACTCTCTGGACCACTTTTCTGCCTCTACCCTAGAAACCTTCTTATGCTGGCAATTTCTCCACCCCTGTAGAGAATTTCTCCACTTCTCTAATTCATCCCAGAACCTCCATTTGAGGAAGTGCTCACACTAGCCATTTGAGCAAAGTTAGAAGTGAACTTCTAACTAGGATCATCTACCGAACACTCTGGACCACCTTCCCGCTCCTCGCCCCCACCACCTCTACTCCTACCCCTCTTTTTTTAGCTCTGTTTTATGCTTTTGTGTGTTTTCTTCTCCCGTTAGAAGCAAAACCCTCACAAGCCGGAACTATGTTTTTCTTGTGTAATCTGAGGAATAGAGTTGTTGGGAACTTGGGAAAGAAGAGATCTCTCATCTTCTGGCTTCCAGATTTGAAAGAGAAGACAGGTGGTTCCAGATTCTCTTTAAAGAAACATCTCTAAAGGGAGAGAGACTCTGGGAAGAAGCCAACATGTAGAAAAGTTGGTTCTTTAATCATGTTCCTATCCTCAAGTTACCCCCACCAGAAAAGAAATGAGGGGAAATTAGGGGGGGGGCGGGATTTCCATTGGGTAAAATATGATACTCTCTCTTGGTTGAGCTGAGATATCTTATTCCATATACTCTGGGTATTGTATGGGATGTAAATACACACACACACACATTTGTATAATTTCTCTGATTTATGTTTGCTATCAGCTTGTATAAATAAATAAATTCACTATCTGTAGTTCTTGTGTGTCTGGCACTTGATGGGCATTTGGATATATAGCTTGGGGCAGGCCTTTCCTGTTAAAGAATAGTGATCAGGAATACAGCTTGAACCTAAAAATATTTCCCATAGACTAACAGGTTTTTAAGGAGTGGATAGATAGTAATTGTAACCCAATATCCCCTCTCTGAGGAGAGGAGAATGATCAGCTTTATGGCCCCAGTCTCCTGCTCCCCTCCTGATAGGAATCAAATTCTCTCATGGAGACAGGTGGACAGAGAAGATTTAAAAGATGCCTATTCATGCCTCCCTGTGAGCCACATCTAGACAGATCCATGTGGACATACACGTGTCATGTGCTGGAGCCACTGCCGATTGTTAAATTATCAGTAAAAGCCTTTATATCTTGGAAATCAGCAAACATTACAAAGCAAACCTTGATTTATTGTTTTGATGGTTGGTTGTCTCTATCCCACAGAGCCTCTGAGTCAGCCTCTGACTCTCTAGACTTCTTTTCTGCCTCTCCCCTAGAAACCTTCTTATGCTGGCAATTTCTCCACCCCTGTAGAGAATTTCTCCACTTCTCTTCCCAGAACCTCCATTTGAGGAAGTACTCACACTACCCATTTGAGCAAGGTTAGAAGTGAACTTCTAACTAGGATCATCTACCTAACTCCCTAGACCACCTTCACACTCCTGACCCCCACCACCTCTACCCCCACCCCTCTTTTTCTATCTCTCTTTTATGACATGGAGAAAAAGTTATTAATGCAGATTAAAATTACAAATGTGTCATTTGTAATTTTTTGAGAGCTAGTTGTCAAACATTTACAAGCATACCCAATCATATAACCAGCATGGGCAACACAGATACACACCCCATGCTTATATTTGAAATCTGAGTGTGAGCACATTGTAAGAATTTAATAAATGCTTTATCTAATCTAGTCTCCGCATAAGAAAAGAATTCAGAGGCTATCCTCTGACCTCTACCTGAAATAGAATCCTTTTTTCAATATCCTTAATAAGTATTTTTGGAAACTCTCCAATGATATGGGGACTCCTGCCTCCCAGAGAGAGACAGACCTTTCCACCTTTGGAAAGTATTAGGAAGTTATCATTTAACATTATACCTATCTAGAGCTTTCACCCAGCTCTTACTTCTGCCCTCTGGGGCCAAGCAGTCTTGTCTATTCCTTTTTCCACACAAAAGCTTTCCAAACACCTTTGAAATACCTTCAAGTATTTGAAATATGAAAATGAGTATTTGATAACCATCTTGTCCTCTCTATGGAAAAAAACCACAGCTTTCATTCTAATTCTGCAATTAACTACTATGTGACCTTGATGTGACTGGTTCAATTCAATCCCATCAAATTTTATTACTGTGTTGAACACTAATAATAACTGCTCTTATTTTTTACAACAATCTAAGTGTTTCACAAAGTATTCTTTATACCTGATTGAAATGTAAGCCCCTTGTGGGCATGGACTTTCATTTTTGTCTTCGTATCACCCAGCACCTAGCACAGGACCTGGTACATAATAGGTTATTAATAAATACTTTCTGATTATAATGGATTATTTCATCTGATCCTCATAACAAGGGGAAAGTTGGACTGATAGCTTCTGAAATACCTTTCATCTCTGAAAATCATGATTCTGAACGTGCGAGATGCTGTTCTGTAAGAACTAGAAGGTATTATTATCAGCATTTTACAGATAAGGAAACAGTCTCAGTAGTGACTTGTTCAGGGTTATACAGCTTATATGCTGTCACTCTTACTTGGCCTTCAATTTTTTCACCAATAAAATAAACTTAAAAGATGTGATCTCTACGGATCCCTCCAGCTCCCATGTGACATGACTTTAATGAGAAACTTCCACTTATTCCTTGAGAATCGTGGGTAGTTGTGACCATAAAATTCTGTTCAAGGATGCTTCTAACACTTTCCTTCTAGGGGATACCAGCTTTGAGTTCATGATATGTGTTAAGCAATAGCGTTAAATCAAATTGAGTAGGGAAAGTGGGGCCAGTCTAGGGAAGGCCTTGAAAGTCAGGCAGCAGAGGTTAGAATTTACCTGATAGAGAGAAGAAGCAGCTGGGGGTTCCTCAGCAGGAGAGGTGGTCACAGCACCAGACTTTTTTTTAAAAGCAGTCTGGGGCCTTTGAGATAATCTTGTCAAACCTCTTCATTTTATAAGCGAGGATGATGAAACAGAGAAGTGGTATTTTCAAGAAATGAAATGAATGAAATTTTCAACAACATTTTATTTAATTGAAATATTAACAAACAATATCTTCAATATGATTTCCATCATTTCTGATGCAGAGGTTGATGCACTTTGCAAGATTCACGTGAACTTGATGCAATAACTCCACATTGCCGTCAAATTTAGCACATTCACTCGTTATGCGTTCAATCAAGTGTGTTGCATCTGTGATTTTCATTGAGTGCACCTTCTCCTTTAGCATACCCCAGAAAAAGAAGTCAAGGGGGCTAAGATTTGTTAATATTCCAAATATTTCAAAATATGCATTTTTGCCTGTGTCCAGACACCCTGTAGGGACACCCTGTACTTAGTGGTAGATCTGAGACTAAATGTCTCCTGATGCCCAGCCCAGTGCTGGCTCTCTTATGCAAGGCTAACTGTAACTGGCCTATTTGCACACAGATAATACCCAGAAGGGATGTGATAGAAGGGGAGTTTCAGGAAGAACAGCCTGTTAAAAGACAGGAAAGACTGGAGAAAGGGAACATATCTATGGGAAGCATGTAAGCCTCACTAGTCATACACAGGATACTGAGGCATGAATTAGGAAAGCCATTTGGCTAAGGTTGCCAGTAAGTCAGGAATAAAGTTGAAAATAGAACGGCAATCTCCAGGCTCAGAGTCCAGTGTGCTTTTCACCAGGTTATTCTAAAAGGCAGAGAGAGAAAAAGAGAGAGTGGGGCCTAAAAAGCTTTCTCTAATGAGACATTATGTAAAGAGTGGACTTAATTTAAATGACGTTGTTGGCCAAAGCAAACAGCAATAGAGCAGAGGTGATTAAAAACACGTCAATCACATTTGCCTCATCGAGCGGACAATGTGTACAGTTTCCTAATGACATCGGCCACCCCAGATGCCATCTCCAATAATCTCACATCACTGCCTCAGAGGGGGTAGATCAGACATTATTGCCCAACAATGTTTTAAGGGTTCCATGAAAGAAATGGGGCTCCTCTCTCTTGAACAGCTGTTAATTTCACAGTTAAACAAAGCAAGATGCGTCTTCCTGAAACTTTTGTACCATAGTCCAGAAAATAAATCTGAGTCAATAGATGGGTAAGAGAACAGAACTTTGAGCTGAATGAGACCTCAGAAACCATGTAGCAAACCCTCTCATTTGTAGAGAAACTGGTTATTCCCAACACTACATCACTATCAGAGTTCTGATGTCTTGGAGGCGGTAGAAATTTATGGGCCTTGTACTTCTTCCAAATATTAATGCCAGGTTCGGATATGGTTGCTGATTATATTTGCACGGTATTTTAGGGTACAGGTTAGCAGAGTACAAAGGAGGAGAAAAGGAAAAAGGTTGAGGAAGATGTTAGACTTGTAATATTTTCCTCAATTCATTACTAGATTATAAATGATTTTACTAAATTTTGATCCAATGTATTCAAGAGACCCAAGGGTTAAGAGGGAATCTCATGGTAATAGTTTAGGCATAGGTATCTGCTTGTGGAGAAAACATGTTTCTATTGTTCTGGAGAAATACAAAAGACTAATATGACTGAAGTATCAGTATTGGAATCAGACAGCTCGAGGTCTTAGGAAATCTAGGCGCTTCCCTGAGGTCTCCAATGATGTGTGGATTTTACTCTCAGCTCTGTTCCTTTTGCTGTCTGGGCTTCAGTTTCCTCATCTAGAAATGTAAGGACCAGACTAGATTAGATCTTAGAGAACCAACAACCACAAACCGCTAGCTAGGCTGGAGGCCAGTTTGATGAACATCTGCGACAACCATTCCCATTCTTCTCTATCCCCTCTCCCAATGATCTAAAGATATCAAAGAAATGAAAAGTAGTTTCCCTCTCTGGAAAATTTTGAAGACTACTATACTATGTTGTCTCTAAAAAGTCTAGGATTCTCTATGAGTCTGGGCAAATTGCTGATCTTTTGAAGTAACTCAGCTTTCTCATCTTTGAAAAGGGCTTATGGAGTGGGTAGGGAAAAAAAACCTGGGAATATTCAGGTTGATTTAATACCTTAATGCTTCAGAGCAGACTGTGAGGATCAATGAGGCATCCCATTGTCCTTAAAACTTCAAGATTATGTGTAAATTTTATTAAATGCATTTAGAAATGCACACTCATGGCTTGAAAGAATTTCTGGCTCAATTTGTCACTTAGACCTTCAATTACCTCATTTATAATATGATGTCCTGGGGTAACCTACACATACAGAAATAACACAACCATCTTTAAAACCCTTAAAGTCACATTACCTATTTGGCAAATTCTCATTTCTATTAATGATGAATATTTCTTTTTTACATATTTTAATACATCTTGGGCCTGTATCCAACAGCCAAAATGAAATGGTTCTGAGTAAAATTGTCAAATAGATGAAATTTCTTTGGTGACCCCAGCCTCCCCTTTCTGTACCTCTCTCTTTCTGTACCTCTTTCTGTACCTCTTCACTGCCATGCTTCCAGCCATTTAGATGCCCGATGCCCTCATGATGTCTCTCTTCATCCTACCTCTTCTCATCTTTCTCTCCTTTCTTACAAAACCTGTTACCAGAAGAGAGACTTTGCTATCATTTACACTTCACTGTGAAATTTCCCAGTTTTCCCAGAAGATTGTATAGTTAATAGTGACATCAAAAGGTGGAATGAAAAGCTCTGTCTCCTGTTGAAACAATTGAGGATAGCAGGCAGAAGGTGAAGAAGATATTGGAGTAGAGTTGAGCATAGGAGACCAATGACACCCTACCAAGTTTCTGAATTTTGACCATGTAGACCATGCCTATTCTGCCTACATGCAATGTTCCCAAGCCATAGAACAGATTTCCACGTTTTAAATTCCTCAAACCTATATGCTATTTACCAATTAATGCTATCTTCCCTCATTTTAATGAGAGCTCTCTGAGGGCCGGAACAGTCCTGTTTTTTGTATTTATATTTCCTGCACTTAGCACAGTACCTGACACATAATAAACACTTAGTAAACATTTTTTATTCATTCATTCACATTTATTCATTTCTTACATGCCATTTTAAATACTTTCGATCTCTCACATAAATTCAGTTTTCTTAGTAACTTCAATATTTCAGTTCCTTGATAGATACTTAATATGTGCTTTTGATGATAATGGTGGTGGCGGTGATGATAATGGCTCTGCCAGTTACTTCTGTGTTACTTAAGGCAAATCACTTAACTGCTCCAGGGCTGAGTTTCTGCATCTATCAAAAGACGTAAGTCTAGAGGACCTCCACCGTCCATTGCAAATCAAATCCTATGGCTCACCATCCTTATGATGATGGTAGTTGTGTAAGGGTCTGAATTTTAAGGAAGTATTGATCAATATTTTATTAAATACAACATTTATGAAAAATATACAAACTACTTTAGAGGACATTCCAGAAAGATGCAAAGCAAATGTTTCCCGCTTCATTGTACTCCAGGTTTCCACTTTGGTCAAGGTCAGGGACATCATTTTCAACAAGGTAAGAGTCTGTATCCAGAAATCAGATCAGTTCTGGATGGCCTGAAGATGTTAAGGGCTCTGTAGTTTTATGCTGGAGAGCTAAAGTCTCTCGCCAATGTGCCAGTACAGAAGTAGATGACAAATCTTAGGCATCTTTGAAAGTGCCAACCATGAAGAAGTCAAATAAGACCAAACACAAAGAACAATAGAATTCCTTTAGAGTCAAACTCAGTATTCATGGATTACTGGTCACTCTATCTCTCTCTGTCTCTATCTTGATGTTCTGGGCTGAGGCTGACTCAGGCCAATCCCCAAGTGGTTTAAGTTCAATACTGGAGTAAAATGAAATGCTTCTAGGTCATTTAGTTTAGTGATAAAGAGAGCAGAGCTATGCACCTGGAGTCAGAAGAACCTAATTTAATACAGCCTCAGACACATATAGGTCTCAGTTTCCTCATCTGTAAAGAAGGGGAAATAATAGCACCTACCTCCCCAAGGTTGTTGCAAGAATAAATGAGATATTTGTAATGCGCTTTGTAAGCCTTAAAGTGCTATGTAAATGCAAATTATTACAACCATGTTAATGAAAGATTTGCTTAGCCAAAGAAGGAAGACATTCAAGGAAGGAAGGAAATAAGTATTTATTAAGCACCTACTATGTGCGAGGCACTGTGCTAAAAACATTACAAATATTATTTCGTTTAATTCTCACAATAACCATGAAAGGAAGATGCTGTAATTATGTCCACTTTAAAGTTGAAATAAAAGAGTCAAATAGAGGTTAGGGTCACACAGCTAGTGAGTGTCTCAGGCCATATTTGACTGCAGATCTTCCTGACCCCAGGCCCAGGGCTCTATCCACTGAGCCACCTGGCTCCCTAACAAAGCCAGGTATTAAGAACCCCCTTCAATTGTTTCAGATGACAGAAGCTCCCATTAAGATTCCCACGCCAAGCACCTGTGAGATAAGCTGCTTTGTACTTTCATAATGAAGTGGTATCAGCCTGAGCCCTTAGATGCCTGTCAACCAAGTCTCAGGCAATATCTTGATATCTTTTAAGGAAAAAATAGCCTAACCTACAAGAGGGGAGGGGTGAGAATATTGCTTCTACCATATTTATTCTCTGAATGAATGGGGCTTGGTCTAACAAGCCTGCACTAATGGTGAGGATTATAATGGAAAGTACGGTAGGTCAGAGGGTCAAGAGAGCTGATTGTAAAATTTTCATTGTGAGTATTCACACCTCAGAAATTGGCAAAATCAGGGTTTGGTTGATTGTTTTGTTGACTGTCAAGACTTAAGAAAGTGATGAAGAAAATGCTAATAATATAAATTAAACTTAAAGGGTGTCTCATGGACTTTGAGAACTCTTAAACATATACCATTGAATAGATCTGAAGTCAGAAACTTGGGTTTCTGTCTTAGCTCTGCCACTTATTAATCAGTTGGCCTTGAGTATGTCATTTATCCTCACTGAGTCTGTTTCTTAATCTGCAAAATGGGAAGAATATTTGAAGTACCTACTTACTACACAGCATGCCTTGAGGATGAGATGAGATCACATATGCAAAGTGCTTTGCATGCATAAACGAGGCACTATAAAAGTGTCAGAGATAATGAAGAAGAGGAAGGGAAAAAAGGAAGAAGGAAGAAGAGAAAGAAAGAGAACAGAAAAAAGAGAAAGACAATTATGATGAGGTGAAAAGAACAATGATCAAGGGGATGGAGAAGGATAATGGCCAAAAAAAGAGGTGGTGAAGAAATTGAAAATATTCATTGTAAAGATTGTATCATAAAACACTGCTTCTTGCTATAGTAGCAAAAAGCAGCATATTAGCAGTCAAAGGCCTTGGGTTTGAATTCTGACTCTATCACTTCCTACCTGTATAATTCTGGGAAAGTTTCCTCATTTCTAGGGGGATATGTTTGCTCATCTGTAAAATGAAATTTAGACCTCTACCTTTGAAGTGCATAGAATCAGAAGCAGAAGTGGGAGAAGAATGGAAATGGTGGCCTGAGCTCTTTCTCAAAGGAGGAACTTATCAATGGCAGACACTCACTAGAAGGAATGGCAGAACTAGAGGAACTTATCAATGGTAGAAAAGGCCTACAAAGGCTGAAAGATGTTCCTGGATAAGAAAGCCACAGGGGATGAGGGAATCTCCAGGGTGAGGAGGCAGATTAGACATACAGGCAAAGTCCTGGACGTCAGGGGCAGAGCTGAGAGAGAAATGGAGGGTGGCCAACCTGGGCCCTTCCTCAAAACGAAGGCTTAGAGAGTTCAATTTAAAAAACATTTTTCCCTACTTATCCCCAACGAAGGGGGATGGGGTGAGTTAGGCAAATAAACAAACGAATGAATGAATGATATATATAGTCTTGGCCCTTTATGAACTTAAGGAGAATTTTGGGCTCCTCAGAATGAAGAACAGGTCAACTTAACCATTCCCATGATACCACAAGAAAAAACTAAGATTTTTCCTGTGCCTCTCTTCCTACCTCACCTCTCAATCCTTACGCTGCCAATCATAACCCCCCACCCCCATCCATGCACATATATACCTAGCTATGAAAAGTACTGAACAGGCATAAAGTATGAGACTTGGCTCCTCTCCAGGGCAGACAATTAGAAAAACATTAGCTCCCTTTAATGGGGCAAATCAACATTAAGCAGATGGGATCCAGGGCCTGGGAAGAAAGCCCGGTCACTCTGTGGAGAGCCCAGGCTGAGGTGGGGCTGCCAGCACTCAAATGTGACCTCCAAATTGAAATTTAATTGGCCATTAATGGCACTCATCTAATTAAAAACACTTGTAATTAAGCATGAAAAAGAACAACAGCCTAGATTTGGGGGGGAATATAGAGAACTACATTTGCTTTGGTCAATAAACTCATACTTAAGAGCATATGCAATTATTTCTCCCTTCTTGTTTTATTGAGCTCTTCTTAACTTCTACATTAATAAGGCAAAGCTAGTAATGGCCCCACCTTGCCTTTCTTCCTCACTGCCATCCTCATGCCCATTCCCAACCCCATCCCCTGCACTGTCCATAGCCCAACCACCCCTTTCTATCCTACTGCCTTCTCACTACTTTCCCTCAAGGGAAAGGTTATGGTCTGTCTCTTGATATGGCAAGGACAAGCAATGCAGAGGCTTCTTTTGAAAGGAGCCTGTTCATATTGATAAGGGACTAGATCCATAGTTTTCCATAGGGTCATTCAAGGTCAGGGCAAATCCAATATTTTCATTCAAGTACAAGTCAAGAGGACCTAAGTTAAAATCCTCTCTCTTCCTAGCTGTATAACCCTGGGCAAGTCAAACTTTCACCTTTGTCACCCTCAGTTTCCTCTTCTGTAAACTGAAGGGATTGGACTTGATTACCTCTATCTAAGCTTCCTTACGATCCTAGGATCAGTCACAAGGAACATAGATTTAGACCTGGAAGGGACCTTAGAGATTGTCTGTTGTTCTGTCATGTCCTCCTCTTCTTGGCCCCATTTGGGGTTTTCTTGGCAAAGATACTAGAGCGATTTGTCATTTCCTTTTCCAGATCATTTTACAGATGAGGAAACTGAGGCAAACAGGAGTAAGTGTACTATTTATTTCCTGGGTTTTAAGAACAGAGCTATGGATTTCTATTTTAACATATAACGGGCTGCCTTGGTAAGTAGTGTTTCCTACCACTGAAAATATTCAAATAAAGGTTGAAAGACAATCTTGAGGGGATATTATAGGCTTTAAAGTTCCTTCTAGCTCTGTGATCAACTCTTTTTCCTCACCACCACCCCCATATATTTGTTGTCTCACTACGGAAAACAAGCTCCTCAAGGGCAGTATCTTCCTTTCTTTCGTGATTGTGTTTCTAGTGCTTACTTAGTACAGTGCTTGGCACATAGTAAGCACTTAGTAAATGGGTTTCACTCATCCATTCATTCATTCATGCAATTACCCATACGGGTTGTTGGAAGGATCAAATGAGATATTCTTAAAATCTATGTAAATGTCGGCTGTTATTCATTTTTATGTGGCCTTGGGACAAAGTCAGTTGAGCTCCCCAAGAAGAAGGATTCAAGATGACCTGAGGAAGCCATCCTTGGTCCTAAGAAGTATGGGATTTCCAAGTCTGTGAACAAATGGCTAACCCAGAAGACGTCTACATTTCCCTTACCCAGTGGATATGAAACCTACTTATTCTAGGTTATTGTGTAATGCATGATATAAATATTAATTATATAAATTATTATATAATACTATATAATATTTTAATATAATTATACATAGTTATATAAATATTAATCATCATACCCTACATTTTTGTAATAATTTCAACATTTTTCCTAAGGACTTTCACATCCCATTTGATCCCTATGTTATCCTTGTCATGTGGATAGGGTACTAAGATGCAAATCTGCTGTTGGCAACAATAATTACTATGCCTGGATTACAGAAAGTCAGAGAATCCTGTGGAGATTTACACTTGACCTTAATTATGCCTTAACTTTTCTTAGTTATGCTCAGTATGTTAACTAACTGGTTGGAAGAGGCTAGTAACGGGGCATACATCACTTGATGAGGTCAGCTGACATCTATTAACCACCTAGTATGAGCAAGACCCAGGAGAGTAATTTGTTATTCAATCCTGTCCAACTCTTCCTGGCGCCATTTGGGATTTTGTTGGCAAAGACACTGGAGTAGTCTACCATTCGTTTCCTTCTTACAGATGAGGAAACTGAGGCAAACAGGGTTAAATGACTTGCCCAGAGTCACAGAGCTAGTGTCTGAGGCCAGATCTGACCTCACAAGGAGAAGTCTTCCTGATTCCAGGCCTGCCGCTCTATCCACTGTGTCACCTAGATGCCCCCAGGAGAGTAACATAAAGATAAATAAAATGGCCCTTTCCCTCATGGGGCATATGGTCTTCTCTAAGACATGCCATAGCCATATATCTGCATATATTATAACTAGACTAGGAGCAAAAGTCTAAGACAATCTTGACCCAAGAATAGAAAGAGTATTTTTAATAAGACTTTGCAAAGATGATACCCTTTGTTATTTTGATTCCAAAAATGTGCTCTCCTGCCAGGAGGTGAATCAGCCACATACCCAAAACCCTTCATTGGAGGCAGCTAGGTGATGCGCTATCTACTCTATCCACTATAGAGCACTGGTCCTGGAGTCGGGAAGACCCGAGTTCAAATGTGACCTCTGACGTTTATTAGCTGTGTGACCCTGAGCAAGTCACTTAACCTCTGTTTACCTAATCTGTAAAATGGGGATAATAATAGTATCTACCTCACAGGGTTGTTGTGAAGATCAAATGAAATAATAATTGTAAAGCACCTAGCATACAGTAAGTACTGTGAGAATATTAGCTATGATTAGCAAGTGTGGCAATACCTGCGAGGGAAGAAACCATAGACAGAATTCGGAGGAGAGAGTAAGTCAGGAATCGGAGAAAGTCAAAGTTTTCATGGGTGAGCTTTGTTAGAGTCAGGCCCCCGTCATCCCCATTTTACATGTGGAGAAACACTATTTGCAAATAGTGAAATTTCTAAACCAACAGGTAAGGCTTATTCCAGAAATATGGCATAACGGAAGGACCATGGGAGTCGGTGTTGGCTCAGATCTTCCCTTTGCCACTTGTTGGTATAATATCAGGTTAGTCCTTTAATCTCTAGGTTTTGGTTCTTGCATCTATAAAATGGAAGGGTTGAGTGAGAGAAATTATTATTAATAACCAATAATTTGGGGAGATCCAGACTTCTCCTCTTCTTCTAAAATCTGAATTTTAAAAAAGTAACAAGTTCAGCTTCTGGAAGGATATTACTGATAATGAGACTGAATTAACTCTCCCCATCTGGGTAGGACCCCCACCCAACCTTATAAGGAATTTAATCTAAGGTGGGGAAGCTTACTGTATTCTACTCAAGCTTGGGAGAAGAAAGATCCTTTTGTCTAGATAGCCTAAAGTCGGGGTGGTCTGAGTATAGAGATAGTTTCTCTGTCCAAATAGGACATGATGTCACTCTCAGCCCTTCCCCTTAATGTACTCCACTTCCCATTGTATTATCCAATCAGAGTTGATTGCCACCTCTCAGGAATACCTACTCTTTGAAGAGTGTATTAACTGTGAGCCTGCCGCCATGATTGTCTTTGGTCTAAGAGATGTCCAAACGACCATCCTTTTGTTAAGAACATGCTGCCTTATTAATCAAATGATTAAATTACCCAGAAACTATGTCTCTTGAACCTTTTTACCCCCCACAGGGGCCCACAAAAAAAAAAGACTAACCAATCTCCCTTTTTCTCATCCTCAGTCCAAAGTTGTTGCTGTTTTTTTCTTCACAAAGATCCCTGTTATCTCTAACCCTCCAGGCCTAATCATAGTTTCTGCTAACAATAGTGATTCCTATAAAATTGTTTTACTTTTTCAAAGCAAATTGTGAGCTATTTTTTCCTCCCAGCGGCCCCATGAAATAAGTTGGGCAGTGTGTTGTGTTTTATTGATGACTTGATCTGTGATTGTTGCTGGGGGAAGGGAAGAGGTAAGGAGAAAGAAGAGGGGCTATGAAAAAGGCTAAGACACATGTCTGCCCTTGAAAAGATAAAACACCACTACCTAAAGACTTAAATAGCAAAATAACACAAGAAATGCTACAAGGTATTGCTAAATGGGTGAAGACATCCAGATAGGACCTGTATGGTAAAGAGCCTGGAGATCATCCTCTATGAAGACAATTGAAAGAGTGAAGGATGTTTACCCTGGAGATGAGAAGAATTAAAGGGCTCTGTCAATGTCTTCCAGTATTTGAAGGGTTATCAAATGGAAAATGGACTGGGTTTTTCCTATTTGTCTCCAGAGTTGGTAGAAGCTGAAAAAAGGCAAATAAAACCTGGCTAAAAGGGGAAAGAACTTACCAATAGAGTTATCCAGCATGGAATGGGTAGGAGGACCTTCACTAGAGGTCTCCAAAAAGAGGCTGGACGTTCACTTGTTGGGTTCATTGTAGGAAAGGCTTTTATTCCAATATTCTTTGAGATTCTACAATTGTAGATTATTAGAGCTAGAAGCGACTTAGAGACCATATACTCCAAAGCTCTCATTTTTCAGATTAGGAAACAGAAACCCAGAGAGATTAGATGAGTTATCCCAGGTCATCTAGTAAAAGAAACAGGATAACTGCAGAACATGGGTTTCCTGACTCTTAGTCCTACAGTATAGACATTGAGTGCTATAAGTTCAGAAGAGAGGAAGGCCACTATAGGTAGGATTGGTACTTGAAGGCTTTGTAGAAATTTAAGGACTTTTTCTTATTCCCACTTTATAGATGAAAAAACTAAAGACTAGAGATTTGCCTGAGGTCACCCAGCTAATTAGAAAACATACTCCCTCCTCCCTAAAGCCTTCCCTGGCCCTCCCAAATGGGTTTCCTTTGGCTACTTCATTTTCACAGAGAAGATAGAAAGGACACTGGGAGAAACTCATCTAGATGATTGCTCTTCCATACTCATGAAGGGATCACTGAGGCCTGCTGTTTACTGAAGCACTTAGTACATCATGTGATTAATTACTTTTTGTAGCTTTTCTAGCTTTTAGCACCCAGGAATAGGGTCACATGAAGACCCCTCAGAGATCTAATGGGCAAAGTGTAGAGTAGCAGGTTCTCTCTCTCTCTTTCCTTCTAAGTTGGGAGGCCCCAGAACTTGTGGACCTTGAACCCCATGCACCTTCTATTGGGTGTTCACACCTGGTATGGGAGGGAGGATATGGTGATAAACTGATACCAGTGTTAACTGAAAAGGTTTATTTGACCTTCACATTGAGCTAGGGGTAGGGAACTCAGCAGGTCTCCCTGAAAGTCATTTGCTGTTATGAGCCAGTGTTTTCTCTCATTCCACAGCCTTGTGCCCTTTAGGTAGAATAGATCAGCAGAAAGTGAGACAGAAGATGGCTTCAGAAAATAGTTGGAATTTTTGCTTCCTTGCTATATCGTTTGAAAGCAGGGAGGGAAAATGTGACAGGTTCTTTTTATTTCCAGTCTCTGAGAAGACTCTACCAAGGGGAACTATGCTCATCACAATGGCCAACTGAACCAAGCTGAGTTTTGGTATCAATAATCTTTAAAATATAGAGGAAGAATCCAACTGAATATAAAAGGGGAAAAAACTTGACAATTAAAGCTATCTGAAAGTAGAATGGACTGGCTCAGGAGGTAATGAGTTCCATGTCACTGGATGTCTTCAAGCAAAGGTTGGATGACTATTTCTGGTGGAAATTCTAGTGGGGATTCCTATTTAGGTTCAGATTGGACTAGATCAGGGGTGGGGAACCTGCAGCCTCAAGGCCACAAGTGGTCCTCTACTTCCTCAAGTGTGGCCCTTTGACTGAATCCAAACTTCACAGAACAAATCCCCATAATTAAGGATTTGTTCTATAAAACTTGGACTCAGTCAAAAGGCTGCCCCCAAGGACCTAGAAGGCCACATGTGGCCTAGAGGCTGCAGGTTCCTCATCCTTCCACTATATTCATGCAATTCAACTTAAACAACATTTACTAAGTGCTTACCATAGCAGATGAGATAATATTAGTAAAGGGTTTAGCACCATACTTGAAACATAGTTAGGTGCTTAATAAATGCTTATTTTTTTTCCTTATTTCCTTCCTTCTTTCTTTCCTTCCTTCCTTCTTTCCTTCTTTCTTTCCTTTTTCCTTTTCTTTCTTCCTTCTCCATTGTAAGGCAACGTGCTAGGTTCTAGGGATACAAATATAAGAGCAGAAAACGGTCCCTGCCTTCAAGGAACATACAGTCTACAAGATAACTTCTTAGGTGTCTTCCAACTATGATTCTGATGATTACATTAAATATTAATTTAAAGATTAAGTATATCATGATTAGAAAACCTGATCTTGGAACCAACTAATCTCTGGACAGAGTTTATCTCAGAGCTTTTGCAAAGATGGGACACAGACATACTTCATAAAAATTAGTGTCACTAAGGTCCTATTGATGGAGTGCTTGAGTGCTTGTGCTTGGGCCCCAATTTTAAAATCACATTTCTCTGGGGGCGGAGCCAAGATGGCCACATTAAAACAGCATCTTACCAGAGCTCTCTCACAAGGTCTGTCAGATTCCTACAAAAAAGTGAATTTGAGCAGATTTGAGAGAGTTAGAAACCACGAGCAGTCTGAGTGGGGCAAATTTCCAAGCCGGGACAGTCTGAAAGGCCAAAGGCACGACTCTGTAGGCTTGAAGAGTGCTCAGCGTGCGGAGCTGCTCCAGACCAAAGCAGAAGGGGCCAGCCAGGAAACCCATATGGGAGACAGGCTGGGAGAAAGCTGGGCACCGGAAACCGGCGGAGATCCCCAGGCCTCTCAACACAGGACGGCAGTCTGTGGAAGCAACGAGAGGCAGCGCAACGCCACTGGCCGTGAAACATCAACTCCTGAGGCTTTCAGCCCAAAGGTATGAAATGCGGCTTCTTGAACTTCCAGGAGACATAATGGCCAGGTAAAAGGCTCTAATCCCTCCCCACCTCACCCAGAGAATTCTTCGGAAAAAAAAAAAGAACGCTGGAACATAGGAGATAGAAGTGGGGCTTCGGTGGCCAAAGAGACTCACAATCCCCAGAATAAGAAAGCTGGGACAGTGAGTCCTGACCCCCAAAGGTAGAAATTTGTTGCAAAGCCAGGAAAAGGCTAAGCAAAATGAAGAAGAACACAAAAAAACCGAGGACCATTGATTCTTTTTATGGAGACAGGCATGATCAAAATACTAATTTGGAAGAGGACAGCAATAACATTATAGATACATCTGATACCTCAAAATGTAATGTGAACTGGTCTCCAGCCCAAAAAGAATTGCTGGAAGAGCTAAAGGAGGATTTTAAAAACCAAATTAGGGAGCTGAAAGAAAATATGGAAAAAAATCCACTGATGGAAATCGAGTCCCTAAAGAATAAGATTGGTGAAATGGCTACGGAGATTCAGAATCTAAAGAGAGAAAATGACACCCTGAGAGGTAAAATCAACCAATTGGAAAAGGAGACTCAAAAGCAAAATGAAAATACTAACTCATTAAAAATTAGAGTTGAGCAAGTGGAAGCTAATGAATCTATGAGGCACCAAGAAGTAGTAAAAGAAAATGTAAAGAATGAAAAAATAGAAAAAAAATGTGAAATGTCTGATTGGGAAAACAATTGACCTGG
>CM053626.1:292529546-292609347 GCA_028646595.1 Phalanger gymnotis
GAGGAAGGGAAGAAAATCTGGAACTCAAAATTATGTAGAACTGAATGTTGTAAACTAAAAATAAAAAAAAAGTTTAAAAAAAATCACATTTCTCCTTAGCTTCAAAACAGTATCCCCAACAGTTTTCTCCCCAACCTAAGGACACCATGATTAGTAATAACTCATGAGCAGGATCCAGTAAAACAAACTTTCTTTCCTCATCCCAAGAACAAGCTGACCTCTGAAGAAATTCTCTTGTAAAAACAGGAATATCTTGTAACCACAGAATTATCATGTATTGATTCCCAAAGTTATCATATTCAATCCAGAGGTCAAACTATAGACATCAACTCTCAAAGCTATCTTGCTACAGAAATAACAGAGTAAAAACACATCCCCGAGGAATCCCTTCCCCCGGTTTCCAGTAGTGAATGACGCCAGTGACCAAGATTGTACATTATCACCTAATTAGCATGTCTGCCAGATAATCCATTACTTTTCCTATATAAACTTTAGCATCATTCCTGTTAAGTTACAAGTTCCTTAGGGAATGCAAGTTCCGGAATGCCTGCTACATTGGCATTACAATAAAACTTCACCACCTTGACTCAAAGAATGCTTGAGTCTATGAATTCATTCCAGATGACCCTCTCCTGTACTCCAGTCCTTGAGGGGTCCCTGAAACCCTCAAATAGCATCACTATGAGTAGAGTAAGGATATCCCCCTTGTGCCTTTACTAGGTGATCTGAAACAGGAGATAAGCAAGATCTGCTTCAGCCTGGGAGTATTCTTCTTCTAAGGGAATAGACTGCCTTAAATAAGCTTCCCCTTGATCATAATGGATGACTCTCTCTACCTTAGCAGACTTGAAAGAGTCATGTTTCTTCTTCTATAGACATAGAGAGGAAATCCACCTCCCTGCCATCAAAACAGTCTTATATATGCTTCTTTGAGAAAAACACAAGTCATCTCTCAGCACAAATCATTATGTCATTACCTGAATAGTGATAAATTGGAAGCTAGAAATACTGCTCTGGCCCAGCACCACTTGCTAGATCTTGGGTCTCTACAAGACACAAAATTGTGCACAAAATAAGAAATTAGATCAGTTCCAGGCTCTGAATCCATATTGATTCCTGTTCAGGAGCACTTAGATTTTGTTCCTCCTGGCACAGCTCCAAGATAAACTCCAGATCCACTGAATAAACAAATATTTATTAAGTACCTACTGTTTGCAAGGCACCGATAGTATCTTATGCCTGCATGGATATTTACTCCAGAATTTTCTAACTGCTTTCACTTGTGATCTCCACAAGGGACAGGGCAAGTAATTTAAATGTCTATTTTATTCATGAAAAAAAAACTGAGGCTCAGAGGTGTAACAACAATGTTGCTAGCAGTTGCTGTGGAGGTGAAAGACCACCAACAAAAGCAAACAAGAGGGCTGCTAGCACAGGTTCTTTTGATCTGCTTTTCTAAGGAAAGCAACTTTAAGGGGTTAACAATTTCACTTTAATTAAACATACATGTGTCATTCACTTAGTTCAGGGGGAAAAGTCAGCACCCTGAACCTCAGAGCAAATACAAACAGAAACTATGTAAACAGAGCAAAATAAAACAAATCAGCAGACAGGCTTCTATCTGTCCGTAGCAATTCATACACAGTTATCAGAGAGAGAAGCACCAACATCTGGTTTTTCAAAGCCAAGGGGCTCCATGACGGCTACTTGGAGTCTTGTCTGGTCAAATCACAGGACACTCTTCCAGTGAGTGAGAGCCCCAAAACAAAAACACCAAACTCAGATCTTACATACCTTACTCAGGGTCAGAGAGTGTCTCAACCATGCGACTCAAACCCATGTGAACTAGGCTTTCTTGTTTCTTAAGCAGGTCATCAAAGGCTCTTGATTCAATCAAAGAAACAAAGGCAACACTCATCATAGGCATGTGATTACCTGAGTGCTGAGAAGCACTCAAACGAAAAACAGCAAAAAGTCCACTTCGCTTGCCATTACATTTGAAAGGCAAGACTCATCAAAGGTACCTGATTATTTCAGCATTCCAAAAGAGAAAACCTTAAAAAAGTCTTGCCCTTCTCACCATTACAAGAGGTTATTTGACTTGATCATCTTCCCCCTACCAAGTAATTAACATAGCTAGGACAGGGATTCAGATCTTTTCTCTCCTAAGCCAAAAACTTTTCCATTACAATCAAGACCATTGATATAAAAGTTAAGTGGCTACAACTCACCTAAAGTTCTAGGGGTTAGCATTGTCATGGAGAAAAACGATGATAGAGGAAGGAAGAAAAAATGAGTGAGCATTTTGTACATGATCACCTCCTTCTACTGAATACTCTGTTCTTAGGGTTGGAGGAACATTCCTCTTTCCTGCTTCTCTTCCAATCTGGATGACTGCTCCTTTCTTCTCAGCATCCTTTTCTAGATCTTCAATCAAGTCATGTGCACTAACAATGGATTTCCCCAAGGCTCTGTCCTGGCCCTTCTCCTCTTCTCCCTCTATATTATCTCCCATGGGTGTAATTATCACTTCTATGCGGATGAGTCCCATTTCTATATATATTGTCCTAGTCTCTCTTCTGAGTTCAACCCCCAACATCAACAGTCTATTTGATATTTTGGACTGGATGCTCTCCAGCCATCTCAAACTCAACATGCCCAAAGCTATCTCCCAGGTTTGCAACTTTCATGCGATCTTTGACTCCTAATGCTCACTCACTCCACGTATTAGGTTCCAAATTAGGTGTCTCTGTCTCCATAACTTCTCTCGTTTCTTCTCTTCATTCACACAGCCACCACCCTTAGTTCAGGTCCTTATCATCTCTCCCGTGGACTTTTATAACAGCCTTCTAATTGGGCTTCCTGCTTCAAATCTTTACTCAATCCAATGCATCCTCTACACAACTGTCAAAGTGATTTTCCTCAAGTGTACAGGATTAAGTAACTTTCCCAGAGTCACACAGCTATTATCCTTTTGCTTAATAAATTCTTATGGCTCTCTATTATCTCCAGGATCAAATATAAAGTTCTCTCACTGGCATCTAGGGGTCTTCATAACCTGGCCCTTCCTACCTTTCTAGTCTTCTCACACTTTGTTCCCCTCCACAAACTCTACAGTCTAGTGATACTGATGTGGTTTAGTGCTGGGAACCTTGAAACACAAAGGGTGGAGGTGAGCTCCTGCCTGGAAAGAATTCATTCACTCAAGCCTTCTTTCAGTCAAAGGAGCAAGGTTTATTTGTATGCCAATAGAAGGGGGCTAGATTCTAAGTGAATTTGCACAATTTAATGAGGGTGAGATTCATAATTACATAGGAGAAAAGTCAGTGATAAGCTCTGGATGGGAATAAGGAGTGGTAAATAGCCTGGAGTGGTCCAGGTGCAGACAATGAAAGGAGTTCCATGTATGTAGGTGGGCTGGGATGGACCAGATGCCTCAGGGCAAGACACCAGGGACTTGGTTGTGTTGGAAAGCTCAGGCCCTGGGCTGCTTTCAAACATATGGTCTTTTTCTTTTAGATGTCCAAGTCCCATCACCCCATCAATACCAATCTATGTGCTGCTCCAGGAAGTTGGGTGGTATGGTAGATAGGCATTGATTCTGGAATCAGGATGATCCAAATCTAAACTCAGACATATACTAGTTTTGTGACCCTGGGCCAGTTACTCATCTTCTATTTGCCTCATTTTTCCCCAATTTGTAAAATTAAGGTAATAATTGTGCCTACATCCTAGGGTTTTTTTGAGGGTAAAATTAGATAATATTTGTAAAGTGCTTTTCAAACCTCAAAGTACTGGTGTCATTGAGTCATTTCTGACTCTTCACGACCCCTACCGGGGTTTTCTTGGCAAAGATATTGGAGTGGTTTGTCATTTCCTTCTCCCTTTTACAGATGAGGAAACTGAGGCAAACGGAGTTAAGTGACTTGCCCAGGTCACAAGGCAGGATTTGAACTTGGGTCTTCCTGATTCCAAGCCAGGCACTCTATTCACTGTACCACCTACCTGCCCCTAAAGTACTATACGAGTTCTATTATTATTATTATTATTATCGTTATTATTATTATAATTATTACATATGCTTATACTCTATCTCCCATCCTCATGCCTTTGCACTGACTGTGCCACATGCCTGGAATGCTCTCCCTCCTTACTTCTGCTTCTTGATGTCTCTGGCTTCTTTAAAGATACATCTCAAATACCACCTTCTATAGAAGGACTTCCTGGTACCCTCCCCAGCCTTTCCATTTAAAGCAGAGATATTTAACCTGGAGGGCGGCTAGGTGGCGCCATAGTGCCCGATCTGGAATCGGGAAGACTCATCTTCATGAGTTTAAATCTGGTCTCAGACACTTATAGATGTGTGACTCTGGGCAAGTCACTTAACTCTGTTTGCCTCAGTTTCTTCATCTGTAATACGAGCTGGAGAAGGAAATGGCAAACTGCTCTAGAAGAGTTAGATGTGAGTGAACAACAGCAACAAGCTTAACCTGAAGCCCAGGGACTGTATTTCAGTATAATTGTCTTATTTTTTAATCCAAATATTTAATGTTACGAATTTAAAAACATTATCCTGAGAAGGGGTCCCTGGGCTTCCCTAGACTGCAAAAAGGGTCCAAGACACACATGAAAATTAAGAACCCTTTGCTCAAAGTCTACCTTCCTTCTACTCTGTATATGTTTCATATGTGCCTCCTTACTGTCGTCTCAACCATTCACAGGTAAGTTCCTTCATGGCAAGGGCTATTTTTGTCTTTTTGCTTTTCTTTGTAGCTCCAGAACTTAGCGTCGTGCCTCATAGTAATCACTCAGTAAATGCTTAAAGTTTGATTGATAGAAAAGGTTTAAGAAATGAAGGGGGGCGGCCCCCCCCCCGGGTGTTGAGTAAGTTCACCAGCCCTAGCCTCCCTCCTTATGGTAAATTGATGAGATCATATTCTGAGTGGAGATCTGGGAGGATGTGGTGACATCAGGGAGGCAGGAAAGTTTTGGAACAGCCAATATGAGAAATGAGATTGAAAAATCCATTTTTTAAAAATGAATGCAAGGATTTCCCTGAAACAGTGAGGGCTCAGTCAAAATGAGATAATAAAAATTTGTAATGAGTAGAGTCAACATGGTTTTGGGATCTCTTCCAGCAGTTTACTTAGAAATTGTGCCATATTCAATTCAAGAAGCCTTTATTAAATACCTACTGTATACAAGGCACTGGACTTCAATCTGGGAATTAAAAAAATCAATCTCTTCCCTTAGCAGATTACATTCCCCTCACATTCTTCTGGGGAGATACAATACAAGTTATACATGAGGAAGTAAATACAAAGTAATATGACATGCTTTCAAGAGGGATAGAAAGTGAAAAATTAGAAGGAAGGGAACAGAAGGAAACAAATACCAAGTGTGTGCTAGGCACTCTGCTAAGCTCTTTACCAATATTATCTCATTTGATCCCTACAACAGCCCTGGGGCATGGATGCTATTATTAGCGCTGTCTTACAGTTGAAGAAACTGAAGCAGACAGTGGTCAAATGACTTATACAGGGACACAAAGACAGTAAGTGTTTGAGGCTGGATTTGAACTCAGGTCTTCTTGACTCTTGGCTCACTGTTCTATGCACTATGGTGCCACCTTGCTCCTTTATGCCTACATACAAGGCGGCAGCTCAGCCATGCCTTGAAGAAAGCTAGAAATTTCTAAGGGGTGGAGGTGAAATAATAGCATACGCCAACATGGGTCCACTTCTGCAAAGGCCCAGAGCTGGGCGATGGAATGACATTTATGGACAATAGCTAGTAGGTCAGTTTTGTGGTTGTCAATGTTGTTTGTTCATTTTTTTTATTTTGCTTTTTCTTCCCAAGGAAAACAAATTTGTGTTGCCTATTGGTCATGTATATCTCATTCTAGACATGCAGTCTATCACCTCTCTACCAAGGGGTGAGGAGTGTGTTTCATTATCAGTCTGCTGGAGTCAAAATTTGTCATTTCATTGATCCAAGTTCTTAAGCCTTTCAAAGGTGTCTTCCTTTTATAATGTTGCAGTCATTGCAAAAATAGTTCTGGCTCTGCTCACTTCCCTCCATATTAGTTCATCTGAGTTT
The DNA here is from genome assembly GCA_028646595.1 of Phalanger gymnotis. Taxonomy (NCBI): domain Eukaryota; kingdom Metazoa; phylum Chordata; class Mammalia; order Diprotodontia; family Phalangeridae; genus Phalanger; species Phalanger gymnotis. Next base: position 292,535,646 of record CM053626.1, read on the forward strand.
TCCTAAGTTTATTTGTTTGTTTCTTTCTTTTTTGGAGAGAGGAAAGCAGGGTAAGTGATTTGCCCAAGGTCATACAGCTAGTAAGTGTGTCAAGTGCCTGAGGTCGAATTTGAACTCAGGTCCTCCTGATTCCAGGGCTGGTGCTCTACTCACTGCACCACCTAGCTGCCCCTCCTAGGTTTATTTGAACATGCGCATCCCTTTGTTATTTCTTATGGCACAAAAATATTTTATTATTCTACCTTGTAGGATGGGAAGGGAATTCATGGCACATGGCAAAGAGCACTGTCTCTTGGATCAGAGGAAATGGGTTCAGATGCTTCTTCTGATCCTTCCTCTTCTGTTTAATAATAATAATAATAATGATAATAGCCAACATTTATGTAGCACTTCCTATGTGCCAGGCACTGTGCTAAGCACTTTGTACTTATCGTCTCATTCAATTCTCACAATAACCCTGGGAGGTAGGTGCTATTATTATTCTCATTTTATAGATGAGGAAACTGAGGCAAACAGCGATTAAGTGACTTTCCCAGGGTCACACAGCTAATAAGTGTCTGAGGCCAGATATAAACTCAAGTAAAAACTGTATGGCCTTGGACAAGTAACATCCTTTCTGGCCCTCGGCTTGAGCTAGATGGCCTCTGATGTGCCTTTGAAATAAAAGGACCTTAGATTTAGGACTGGCAAAGACCTTAGAGACTATCAAGTATAAACCTATCATCTTACAGATAAGGAAACTGAGACAAACAGAAGTTAAGTGACTTGCCCAAGGTCATATAGCAAGTAAATATCTGAGGCAGGTTTGGAACGCAGGTCTTCCTGAGTCCAGCTCCGATGCCCTAGTCCTAGAGTCCTCTGCTTCTCTAATACCCTATGAAAATGGGTGACTAAGATTAGATACTGCCTCTTCCATGTGCCAACTCTGGGTAAGTCTCTACGAACTTAAGCGACTTCCAAGGACTTACTTATTCAGTTATAGAAATTTGGGTACCTGCATCAGTGGAAGGAGTTTTTCCACACTGGGAATTCTCTCAAACACACAACCTTTTTGTGCTGCTGTAAATTTCCCTAAAGAGGAGTTCCTGTGCAGAAATTAGGGGTCATGTTAACCCAGCTACATTATCTTCCTCAGCCCTCTTTTAATTAATGGCATGCACTGAGACAGCTGTCAGGTCACCAAGGCAGTCTGTGCCTGCAAACAGCACAGTCTTGTTCATTAGAATAGTATTAGAGATAGTGCGGCTTAAGTCAATAAGCCAATCTACACATTTTTATTGAGTGCTTACTATGCTGAACACTGGTGGGGCGGGGAAGAGGAGGGGTGCTGCAACAGAGCCAAAGCAAGAATCAGACGTGCACCAGGATACCCAAAGAACTGGCTTCTCATCTGGGCTCTGGAGTCCAAGGGTAGGTAACCTGCGGCCTCAAGGCCACATGTGGCCCTCTAGGGCCTCAAGTGCGGTCCTTTGGCTGAATACAAACTTCACAGAACAAATCCCCTTAATGAAAGGATTTGTTCTGTAAAACTTGGGTGCAATCAAAAGGCTACCTCCAAGGACCCAGAAAGCCACACATGGCCTCTAGGCCACAGGTTCCCCACCCCTGCTCTAGACACTGTGTGGTCTTAGACATTATGATTTTAAAGAAGCCACTTAACCTTGCTAAGCTTCAGTTTCTTCAGATGGAGAATCAAAGAGGTAGGTGAACCCTCACAGGTTTCAGACTCCAAAATCTTTCCAAACCATGAATCACATCTGTAATAACTGCCCATAAATGACCATCCAGTCTCTACTTGTATACAACCATGGACAGAAAACTCACTGCCCACCAAGTTATTTCTAGGTGGTACAATCAAACCTGTATAATTTAGCTGTCTGAAGTAGGCTACCATACACAGTAAGATAGTTAAATTTAGCTATTCTGCCCTGTGGCCCACACAACAGAATGATACAATAATTCAAGAAGGCAAGAAAATTTCTATGTAGTTAGACTAAAAATCTCTATGAGTAAATCCTTAACTATTGAGGTATGAGCTCTCATTTAGAAAGGCTCAGCCTCCAATGATTTCATACTATTATTCTGTAAAAAAAAAAAAAAAAGTTAGACCAGGCTGAGCCTCCCCAAATCACTTTATGAGATTACAGAGTCTGGATCTCTATGGACACGAAGGTGGACATACATCTGATTGAGGTGGACATCTGCAGTAACCCTTGTGAGACAATCCTCTCTCCTATTGAGTTCCTTACTGGGATGACACAGGAGCTCCCTGTTGGTCACCAAGGACCGGTTTGGGGGAAATTTAATGGTGCCTGAGAATCAGTGGGGATGGCCTCTTGTTATAGGAATCTCTGTCCTCTATAGTCCTAAAAAATTAAGGTCTAATCGCTTTTGCTAGAAATCCAAGCAAGAGTTAATGGTACAAAATGGTCAAAAAAAAAAAGGCAGAAAGATCCCAATTAGAATTGACCCTCACTTGTGGGATATAGAGGATAATTCTTCTCTAAAGAACTTTGGAATTGATTGGGTGACATGGAAGACACTGTCAAAGGACCTCCCAGTATGGAGTACCCACATCAAAGAAGGCACTGTGGTCTATGAGCAAATCAAAATTGAAGCTGCTCAGAGGAAACACAAGATGCACAAATTTAGAGAATCCATCCCAAACATTCACATGGACTATTCATACCCGACCCTTGGTAGAGCATTCAGAGATCATATTGGTCTGATCAGCCACAGCTGAACACACTCTACCTTGACTATAACGTAGCAATGTCATTTTGGTCCTCTGAGAATGGACAACAACCAACCACCACCACAGAGGGTAGAGACTGCTACAAGAGTCTGCTCCCTATCTCCATGTTCAGTCATCTTCAAGACAAGTGACCAATGTCTTTATGGTCTTTGTGAGCTAGTAGACTAATCTTTTTTTTCCTAATGACCAATCAGAAGTTCCTTGTGTCATCCCAACATGGAGCTAGGTCATGTCTTTCCACAAAGGCAAGCATGGAAGGTACCCACTTTTGTGTGTACAAAGGTCAACACCCTGTCATTTCATCTAGTGGACTGGGGTAGGACTCATGTTTATCAGATGCCATCCTGATCAATCAATTCCCCGTTACGCTGAGGTCCTGAAGTATGAGTTACATTAAAGTTTAAAAGAAAGAATTGGGAGATAGAGGGGTGAATAAAGCCTGCAGTAATTAAAGAAAGCTTCCTAAAGGAGGAAGATCTTGAGAGGAGCTTGAAAAAATGACAAAGATTTGGAAATGGAGAAGGCATTCTAGGTAGGGGGAGGAATATGAGTGAAGGCATGAAGGTAGGGAGGAGAAGAGCTTGTGCCTGGGACAAGTTGATAAGAAGTCTTAAATTTCTCTCTTTTGAGTGACCCAGCACTACTGATGCCTAGGGTACTCTGCCCTCTGTTCTAAATGGTGGGCACTGCCTGTCTTCTGCCTAATGTTATGCTACTTCTTCATTCCCTGCTTGTTGGCTCCCTACCAATCTACAGTGAGCTGTCAGCCTGGAAACTAGAGTATCTGAAAGGAGATGAAACTCCAATCTGGCCCCGTCAAAAAAGGTTTGATGAAGAAGGTCAAGATCTTGGGGTGAAATGAGGATTAGAATGCTTTAGTGGGTTACTTTCATCTGAGCTATTCTCATAACAAAGCCACCACTAGCAAACTACTCACACGGTACGCATCTGTAAAATGAGCTGGAGAAGAAAATGGCAAACCATTCCAGAATCTTTGCCAAGAAAACCCCAAACAGGTTCATGAAGAGTCGAACGTGATTGAAAAACGACTGAACAGTGAACTCGTATAGTATTCTCCTAATGATAATAGTTAGCATCTATATAGTGCTTTAAAGTTCACAAAGGGCTTTGCAAATATCATCTCATTTTATCCTCACAACATCCCTGGGAGACAGATGCTATCATCATCCTCATTTTATATATGAAGAAACAGAGGTGCAGAGAGGTTAAGGGATTTCCCCAAGGACACACAGCTAGCAAGTAGCTGAGGTATTGCTTAAATTTGAGTACTCCTGACTCCAAATCTACTGTACCACCTAGTTGCCTATTCGTGCAGCTTTTCCCTCTTCAAAATGTTGAAGTTTAGTCAACAAGCATTTATTAAGCATCAACTTTGTGCCAGGCACTATGTTAAGTGCTGAAGATGCACAGAAAGCCGAAAACAAGCCACAAAAACAACACTTCTTAAGTAACTCACTAACCAAGGGAGTGGGGGGAGAAACAACCTGCAAACAACTTCTTCAACAAACTTCTCTGTTCCTTAAGAATTTCCCTTGTTGTTCAGTCGTATTTGATAGCCAACTCTCCCCTCCACAGAAACATCCACTAGCATTCTAAGTGGGTTCAAGGAACAATGCAACGGAAAGAATTCAGACATTGCAGTTAGAGACCCTGGTTCAAATCTGGATTTTGCTACTTCTCCCTTTGTGATTTGGGAAAGCCACTTAGCCTTTCTGGGCCTCAGATTCCTCGTCTTTAAAATGTCCCAAGGCCCCTTCCAATTCTACATCTGTGATTCCGTGGCCTCCAATGAATAGGAATCCACTCTCTCCAGAGATGGCTCATTCCACTAATGAATAATTCTAATGATTAGGAAGCAGTAAGCCTCCATTTGCCTCTCTTTCTGCCCCCACATCCAGGACTCTTTCCACTATACTCCATCTATCCATCCCAGGCATGACTAAGAGTTGGCTGTAATTGCATCCAGGTGAATTGAATTAATGCTATTTCCCAGTTTGTGGGTAAAAGGCTAACCTGGGAGTGGCTTCCCTGCCTGGGTGATCTTGGCCAGGTGTATCAGTAAGGCAAGATTCACAATATCGATGGTGACCATGAATATGCCTGTATAGTTGAGAATCACGTAATATAAGAGACTTTCTATATAGAAGGCAGAAGAAGTAAAACAATTATTTGGACACCAGTGGATCAAATCCCCAAACCAAAAACTCCACTTCGACATAGTAGCAATTGTATTCCAAAACCAGTAAGTCTACTTCACTATAACAGCAAGGAAACTAAAACACAATATCGAAGCAAGGAGCCAAGCCATCATGTAACCTTCCCTTCTGCTGAGACCTTCCTGTAAACACTCACAAACCCTAGCTGTCTACTTGGCTGTGTCCTCTCTTCCAGAAGTTCTCCATCTCTCTGTCTCTGCAGTGCTCTCTCTCAGCCCTTCCAGTTCTCTAAGTTTAATGAATGGCTACCCTCAGCGTATATGTATATGTGTGTATGTACGTACACACACACACACACACACACACACCCTTCTTAGGTCCTGAGGGCTTTACACCTAATCAGCAAAAGGCTGTGAGCCTGGGGCTTGGTACCTAGTTAGCAAAAGGGATGTGGGCCTTCCTACAAACAAGCCTCCTCTAGTTAAGCTTCCCTTAGCTAGCTCCACCTGAGGCCTATTAAGGGGATGACTGGGATGGGAATTTATTTAATCATGATTAGCTTCATACCAGGTCTTGAACTACCTGCTAAATAATCCATTCCATTTACAGAGCAAGGATCACAACTTTCTTGAGCCTCTCTTTTCCTTGTTGCCCTCAAGAACCAAGAGCAGCTAGATACTGCTCATTGCTCATAACCAAAGGGGCCTCAGTTGGCCAACTAGTGCTTCTTCCTCACCATAGCTCCTTGCAAATTCACAGCTGAATCCACATACCTACTGGAGGCTTTGCTGGGTTATGAGTGGAAAAACATGCTAGATTCACCCCATGGGAAGTGAATAGACAGGAAAATGACTCATTGAAATGTACAGTAGTGGAAACTGTACCATCTTGCTCAGAATTCTCTCTTATTATGTTCATTCATTCATTTAACATTTATTGTGTTCCTTTTAGTACAGACTCCTTCAATGACTTCCTGTTTCCTATTGTGTCACATCTAAAATCCTCTGCCTGCTATTCAATACCTTGGATTATTTTGCTCTACATGAGTTTCTCAAACTGATGTGTGTGTGTGTGTGTGTGTGTGTGTGTGTGTGTGTGTGTGTGGCCATAACCGCTTCTCTACTCTAGTAAGGCCAGTCTTCTCAATGTCTCATGGCAAGATATATTCATTCCCACCTCTGAGGAGTTGCTTACTGTCTTCCCACCTCCGCCTCTCTAGAACAAAGGTCCTCACTGTACCATAATGCAGGAGCACCAAACATTTCTGCTCAGCAATCCAAGTGGCATTTGCTTTATTCAATAGACCATTAAGGCCTCTGTCCCACACCATCAACAAATGCATCAAACATTCAAAGACAATGAAGCACATAATACCTTTTTAGAAAGATTTCCATTAATGAAATAACTAAAATGAAAATGGGGCATGAAAACTCCCAAATATCTGGTGAATTCTCTCATCTAGAACAGTTAATTTTTCATTGAATCTGTATAATGTTCATATGGATAGACCCTGCTTTGTCCATTACTGTATACCTGAAAAGATAGACATGAACCTAGATTCCCTCATTTTATTAAATAACTTGGATAAAAGCCCTCCTGGCATACTAATTAAATATGCAAATGACATGAAGCTGGGAGAGCTAGCTAGCACACTAAAAGACAGTGTCAGGACCAAAAGGATCTTGACAGTCTAGAACACTGGGCCAAATCTAATAGAATAAAATGTGATAGGGAAAAATGTCAAGTTCAAAAAATGATTTTCACCAATATAAGATGGGGGATATGTTGGCAGTTCACCGGAAAAAAATGACCCAGCTGTTTTAGTAAAGTAAAATCTTAGTATAGATTAATAATGTGATACGACTGTCACAAATGTTAATGAGATGTAAGGCAGCATCAAGAGAGGCAGGGCTTCCAGGAAAAATAAGGTAATAGCCCAGATGTACTCTACTTGGTCAGATCACATCTGGAGTATCAGGTTTATTTCTAGCATCACATTTTAGGAAAGACTTCGATAATCTCCCTAGTATCCAGAAGAAGGCAATCAATAGCTAATGTCAACTGAAAAATTGGTTGAAGAAAATGGGGATGCTTAGCCTTTAGGAGAATAACTAAGAAGAGTATAGAAATCTTCAGCTTTTTGAAGGACTTTCACATGGCATATGAGACAGGGATCAAATTTGTCCTAGTTGGCCCCAGAAGACAGAACAAGAAGCAATGGGGTTTCAAATGAGTAAATTTGGGCTTTGTGGTAAGGAAAAAGCTTCTTCACAGATGAAACTGTCCCAAGTGGAATTGGCTGCCTCAGATAAAGAAACCATGCTGACGATGTAGACAATATTTTATTCTGCTTGCCCCACCACCTCTTTGCCATGAAGGAGGACATATATTCTATTCTGTCTTCCCTGTGACTTTTATTGGCTGTTCCCTTACTCGGAATCCAGATTCCCTTTAGTGAGCTTCTCAGTTACATTCATGTAATCATTGTGAATACTGTTCTTTTGGTTCTGTGTATTTAGCTCTGCCTGGGTTACAGATTTCCCCATGTTTCTTTGAATTCTCATATTTGTAATTTCTTGCAGCTCAATATTGTTTCATTACTTTCATATACCATGTTGTTTTTTCATTTATTCCCCAACCCATTGGCACTCTCCACTTCTCTGCTTCAAGAAAGAATCGCTGCTGTGAATATTTTGGTCTATAATAGACTTTTGTTTCTGTTGTTGACTTCCCCAGGGTATATGTCCAGCAATGGGTTCAAAGGGTTGATAACTTTTATAAGTCATTTTTCTTACATAATTTCATAACAGATGCAGAATAAAATAAACAGATCCAGGAAAACAACATACACAATGACTACAACACTCTAAATGGGAGTGGGGGGGAACAATGGCATACAAATAAAAGTTAAAAAAATGCATGTTGGAAAGTTATAAAGAACAAGAATGACTTGTAAGAAAAGACAGTAGAGGACACTCTCAACCCACCCATTCCTGGAGCTAGGAGGTCTGCAGGTATTATACATTGTACTTGTTTTCAAACTTTTCTGATATATTGATTAGTTATGATGATTTTTTTTCTTCTTTTTCTTTTTTCTTTTGTCTTTAAAAACACTATTTGTTACATAGGATATCTCTCCTCCAGAGGAAGAAGAAATGAAGCTGGGGAAAACTACAATAATATAAAAAAAAGTCAACAATGAAAACATTTTTAAAACTTGCATTTCTTCAACTATTAGTGATTTGAATAATGTTTTCACGTGGTCATTTATAGCTTGTAAATCTTTTCAAAGTGATGGTTCTCTACTCCTTTGACCACATAGCTCCTGGAAAATGGTTCCTGTTATATGTTTAGGTCAATTCCCTAAATATTTTGGACATCAAGTTTTTATGAATGATATTTGATGTAAATATTTTCCCACTCTGCCATTACTCTTTTCATTTTGTCCTCATTGATTTTGTTAATTTCATTAAAAAGCAAAAGCTTTTTTAATTATACAAAGTTAAGATTAACCATTCTGGGGTTTTTTTATAATTTCCTTTAAACCTGTATCTTAAGTTGTTTCTTGTACCAAAGTTAACACTGTGGAGACTTCTGCTTGCAAGAAATCAATAAATATGTGATGAATGATTAAACGTTTCCAATTAGAGGTAGACTGCTCTCTTATCGTAAGGAAAAGCTATGATGCTCTGCCATTCCAGGAAAGAAACAAAAACAGGAGGGGATGGGTTGTCTACTCCCTCTGGAAAACTTACTTGCTATATTGTGGTCTGTTCTGCTCATTGGTCCTATGATTTGTATGCAGAACAGGAGGAAAGGTAGAGTCAGACATGGGCACAACAGGGAAGGCTTCTGTCTTTATACTATATTGCCATGTACATCTGAGAGCCTGGCATAAACATTGGCTTTCTTACATCCCCAACTGGTGTCTGCACATCCCCCAGAGACAGAGCATCTGCAGCCAGCAAGCTACGTGCCCCACTGCATCTTTATCCAGATCACACTTGGCCAAAAAGGCAGCCATCTGGACAATGACATGCCATTATCAGAAGACACAGACGTTAGATACTAGTTACACATGACAGTCTTTCCCCAGCTGGCTTCTCTAGGCACTAAATCTTGCACTTAGAAAGCATCTGGTGGAGAGTTATTTCCCAGGGGTTTGGAAAGAAGAAAGGCTGAGGGACGTGTAACATGGCCAGTTTCTGTTGATGTAGTTTGAGCAAACAGCTGGTTGACATTGACTTGTCTCTCTCGCCCTATTCTCAGGTGTGCCATTGCTCTACTTCAAGGACAATGAGTATAAAACAATAATTATTATTACAAAACTTTTGTAAGTATAATTATTGTTGGGTGTGTTTATTTTTTGGTTCAGAACTATGATTTAATCAGCGCAAGGAAGTCTCGTATTCATAACTGCTTCTATTGATGAAGATCAGCAACTCATATGTAACTTATGGACACTGAGAGATCAAGTGAAATGGGCAGGGTGACGGCCAATGTGGGGCATCCAGGACTGGAAATTCTGTCTACCATGAGGCAAGTTCTCTATCTGCTATGCCTTGCTGTTCTTCTCATCCAATTATTGCAATTAAAGTCACCATTAAAATAAGCTAGGTTTGTCATATAACAAAAATAGAGTTAACAGATGGGTAGGCAAACATTGCCCTGGCATTTAAAATGCATAAACGTACTCAGAGAAAGGCCTCCAGGGTATTAGGTAGGTATTTCGTAGGTGATTTATGGAAAGATGTGGACGTGAATCGTGATGGATAGGGAAGCCTGGGTAGGTTGTGATCTAAACTCCAAGGAGGATCTCATCAAGACCAATAGATCCATGCAAGCCGTTATAACCCACATTTACGATAGTAAGTAGTATAGTAAGTAAGCAAGATGAGTAAGTTAATACAATTATTATGCCTATGCACACATGGAAAAATAGAAGTTTGGAAAAAAAGTGATTCGCTCATGGTCACAAAGTTAGTAAATGTTGGCATACAGCTTCAGTTCTCCTAACTCCAAATCCAATGTATGTACCTATAGCACAGTGCTAGGGTAATTAGATTCACTCAGACACTCAGGCATCTGGTTCCAGAACTCCAACCTCAGAATTCATCTGTTATGACCACAAAGGATCTTTGATTAAATTTGGAAAGGAAGAGGATATCTAAGACTGTAAAGCAAAAAACAAAACTAAACCAAAGTTTTTCAAGTGCCCCACCCACAGACAATTCTATTTTGACAGCCCTGTTTTGACAACCCTTCTCTGGGCTCTGCCCAGGTGCAGTATGAAGTGGGCATTCTGTGTTCATCTTTATGTCCTCTCTTTCTTCATCAGGCAGAAACCTGTGTGTCATGGAGAAGGGAAGCAATCTCTCTAGACACATAGAAGAGCGTACAGGCAAGCAAAGGTTTTCACCACCTCTCAAGGCAGGAACAATATCCAAATAGTGGGTCCCTTACAAAGATGGTTCAGCCTGGATTGCCAAGCCAAGGGATTTCAGCCATAATGGCTCTGAGTTCATTTCCTTTCCCTAACATGTGTGACTTTGGACAATTCTGTTACCCTTTTTACACAAGGGAATTTGTACAGCAGGTGCCTTCCTCTGTTCTTTTGAAGGAAGTTCAGTTGCCATGCCTGGTGGCTACCCCATGCAAAGTATCTTCATGGAAATCTGACCACAAGCAAATATCTTCCTGCCTACTTCTACTATGTATGACATTGTTGTGATGTGTCCCCCCACAACTGCCTCCTAAGCCAGAACTCCTTGTATATACTAAAGGGTCAACTCCTCTGCTCTTTTGGCTTTGAAGTATAAGAACCATTTTGAGCTGCACCCAGGAGAGTTGGTAGAAACCTTATTCCTTAGTGACCCCATTCAGTCATGAGCAAATGTCCTATTTAGTCAAGCCTGTGCCTAAGATAAGACCACCTCTCTTTTCTTTCATTTTTTCCCTCAATTCAGTACCTGAGAGAGACAAATCTAAGCTACCTTGTGAGTCCAAGGAGGTCAGAAATATTGCAGTGTCTACCAGAATGGTTGATTGTGCTTGGATCAGAAAGACCAAGAGTGGGCTAGTGCCAAGGAAAGAACTGGCATTGGAGAAAGAAGAACCACCAGAAAAAATCATGATTAGTATGCTTGGCATTTAATCTGACTATTCAGTAGAGGTGAAATGTGAAACAGCTAATTAGTAGAATTGCCAAACTCTGCTTTGTCCAGGTAACACCCTATTAGCCTCCCAGTAGATTGTAATCTGGCTATAAGTTGAATTTGTAAATCTTGTTTAAAATTCCGTTAATACATCATGTGATTTTCTTATACTTAACATTGATTTCTGTGTAGTATTAAAATACCCTGTACTATGATCAATTCATATTGGGTATCTCTTTTACTTCCAATTTCCTTTTGAGGAAAACCCTAGACCAGAGCCATAAATAAAATTGTCCCCAGAGTAGCTATGGTACGGGTGATGAGCCAATAAATCGAAGAACTGGAGAGACTACTTTCCCTGTGGAAAAGTCAGGCTTCCTCAGAGCTGAACCCCGGACAAACTAGGACAAGACATAAAGGACAGAAATTGGAAATTCCCTGTAGCCCTAGCTAAATGGTACCCCTAGCTAGACTCTATGCTAGGCTTGTCTTCTTTCATATCCTAAGATTTAAAGGAAAATATTTGGCTTACGTTGGATATTTCTTTGTATATCAGACATCTGTAACTACAACCAGTGAATTTCAGAAAAAGGAGGATTGATAAAGAATTTTAGTATAATGGAATGCTACTATACTGTAAGAAATGATGCCCAGGTTGATTTTAGAAAAACACGGACAGACTTGCATGAAAGAATAAAGAATGAAATGAGCCGAACCAAGAGAATATTGCATATAATAACAGCGAGATTGTTTGAAGAATAGCTGCGAATGACCAAGCTATTCTGAGTATTATAAATATTCAAATCAACTACAAAGGACTTATGAAGGGAGGTGCTACCTATCTATAGAGAAAGAACTGATAAATAGAAGTATACATAGTATGGTTGTGTTTGTGTCCATTCTGTATCAAATGGTGACCTTCTCTAGTGCCAGATGGAGAGGGAGAAAGGGAGACAATTTAGAACTTAAAATGTAAAAAAAAAAATTAATTAAATTTAAAAAAAGAAGATAAATAATTTTAGTCCTAGAAGAGACCTCAAGAGCTCATCCAGTTCGGTTAGATATTGTAGGATGGCATAATGGTTAAACAGTTGGCCTCAGAGCTGGGAAGGGCTAGATTCAAGTCCCACATCTGACTCATACTGACCACGTGAACCTGGGGCTACTCACTTGATCTCATAGGGCTCTTGGTAATTCTCTAAGACTATAAATTGCCAAGAATGTTTGGGTCTGAGTTGGTAAAGATAGTTTCTTTATTTAGGAATTCCCTATACCAAAAATTACAGATTCAGTCCCATCCACATTTTATGGATGAGGCAACCAAGGCACAATATGATAGTGACTTATTAAAAATTTTGATTTTTATAAATTTAATTGTAATGAAAGGATATACCTTAAAAATTTGGATGTGGCATTCTGGTGAATGACCCTGCCTTGTAAGGGAAATGATTATTCATAGCCAATGATTTGGGAGATCCAGAGCTTTCACTCTTTTTCTAAAGTCCTCACTTCAAGGCTCAGCTTCTGAAGGACTAGATATATAAGAGCAGACAGAATTAACATTCTCTTCAATCTAGGTATTGCTACCCCACCCAACCTTGCAAGGAATTCAAACTAAGGTGAAACTCTGGCCCACTGTGTTCTACTTGGGCTTGGGTGGGGGATATAGATACTTTGTCTAAATTGCCCAAGGCTGGGGGTGATTTGGAAGTAAATGACATGTCCCTAGCCCTTCATTAGACTAGGTACACCTCACGTCATAATATTCATTCTCTTTCATTATTTATTGACCAATCAGAGTTAATTGCCAGCCTCAGGAACACCCACGCTTCCAAGGGCATATAAGCATTGAGTGGGTTCCATGAGGGCTCTTCAGCATGCAAGAGTGTCACTGACCCTTTTATTAATAATATGCAGCATTATTAATAAAATGATTAATTACCCAGAAACCATACCTCTTGAATTTTTTTAAACGTCATACTTCCATAAAGACATCCTTTGACATCACTGACGGATAGACCTTGGGTCTCATCTAAAGCCTCTAGAAAAGTAAATAACAAGTGGATGGTTTAGGAGTGCCACCTAGTGCCTAACTAAGAAATTTCAGCTGTTTCGCAGGGCAGGAATTAATCAATTGACAGGTATTTTTGAAGTATTTATTAATATCCAAAGGATAATTTAAGTTTTCAACAGTCATACTTGACATCTATCAGACCCAGAACGAACTACTGGTTCACAGTCTCAATATTAAATCAGACTAAGATTCCTTCAGATGACACCCTCAAATGTTTGATATGTTTTTATTTACTTGTACTTGGAGGCTCAATAACTTCTCAGACTTTCTGGTTTGCAATATCTTCAATATCTTTTTGAAACTGGGGTTATTACAATAAAAAAGCAAGTGGTCTTCTAAAATCACCGTGGAACAAGAAATAAGGGTCAAAATATGAACCCAGAACCCCTAGCTCTAAATTCCACACTCTTTCCACTTAACTATGTCACCTTCTTTGTAAAGCTAGCTACTCCTGGGTTGAGATGATCGGTCCATTCTACAATCACAGCTAATGCAATGTACTAATGCAGAATCCTGGTCTCTCCATGGCATATTTAGGGTTCTTCTTCCATATTACCTCTCTAACTAGATGCCTCTTTTCCTTCTGCCTAAAACTGGGGGAGCGAATGTAGATACACAGAATTATTGGGTGCAATCAGGGTTGTTTGTTCCATCCCAATAATAGTCTTTTCACAATGTATCAGTGCCTGTTCCAGACTCCACAAGTACAATGTAGTGGACTTTGTATTCAATGTATGTATGTATGCGTATATGTATGTGTGTTTATGTATATTTACATGTGCGCATTGTGTATACATACACACATACATATATGGAGAGACAGACAGACAGCTAGGTGGCACAGTGGATAGAGTACCAGGCTTGGAGTCAGGAAGGCTCCTCTTCCTAAGTCCCAACCTGGCTTCTGATACTTACTAGCTGTGTGACCCTGGGCAAGTCACTTAATCCTGTTTGCCTTAGTTTCTTCATCTGTAAAATGACCTAGAGGAATAAATGGCAAACCACTCTAGTATCTTTGCCAAGAAAACCCTAAAGAGGGTCATAAAAAGACACAACTGAAAAAATGACTAAAAATAATAAATTATATATATACATATATATACATATGTTCCTTTACTTATGTATGCACATATTGTATGCCCTCAGTAGAAGGTAAGCTCTTTGGGGAAAGAAATTGATTATTTTTGTCTCTATATCCCCAGCATTGATCACTGTGCCTTTTACATAAGAAGATCTTAATGTTTGCTGACTTGAATTTCAATGAACTTATTTTCTCTTTGATGACTGGGCCTTGTCCCTGCATTGGGGCCATTGTTATGAACATTGGATGTCACTGGACAGAGGTATAGATGTAGGTAATAAGATTTAGAGTTGGAAAGGCCCTTAGAGGTTGTCTAATTTAACCTCACCATTTTACAGAGGAGAAAAATGAATCTGAAAGAAGCGAATTGATTTCTCCCTATTCATGTACACAGGTAGGAAAGTTAGGATGCAAACTCATGTCTCCTGACTCCAAATGGTGTTCTTTCCATTGTACCAGAATGTCACAGAATCACAAAATTAGAAGAAGGGTCATAGGCCATCTAGCCCAACCCATATTTCCAACAAGAATCATCTCTAAAACACCCCTGACAAGTAGAAGGGGAGGCAGTGCCCAATACCGCCCAAGGCCCAGTGGACTTCTTTCTAGCATTTTCTCTACTTCATTTATGAGCATCTCCCCTCAAAAAAGCTGGCTTACTTTACGTCTAGTTGTAAGCTCCTTCTTTCCTGGTACTAGATCTTTGGCATTCTGTACTCTCCTGAGTCTATATTAAGACTACATGAATGAAGTTCCAGCAAAGTAGACTGAGAAGGAGCAGGCAGATGGGTAGGAGGAAATCCAGTAGAAAGCAATGTGAGCAAAACCCGGAGAGGAGACAGTGTTCAGGAGAAAGTGATCAATAGTGTCAAAGGTTAGAGAGATCAAGAAGGATGTAGGTTAGGAAAAGGCCACTTGACTTGGAAATTAAGAGAGTTTTTGATAAATGTGGAGAGGGCAGTTAAATGAAAAAATCAAAAAAGCCAGACTGCAGGAGGGGAAGTAGAGGCACCTAATATAGACATATTTCCCAAGAAGCTCATTAAGGAGAAGAGAAATACAGGATAATCAGATCAGTAAAGTTTGTTTGGTTTTATTTTTTAAGGAAATGGGAGACATGGGTATGTGTTTGTAGGCAGCAGGAAATGAACCAGTAGATAGGGAGAGACTGATGATGATAGAGGGGGAAATCTATCTGAGAAAGAGGCAGAGGATGGGAATACTAAAGGCATATAGAGAGGGTTTTCCTTGTCAAGGAGAAGGTTGACCTTTTCATGTGAGAAAGGGGTGAAGGAGAAGTTAGGAGAGGAAGGTATCTGAGTGATATGAGAAGAGGAGACGATAAGGAGAAGCTCTTGGAAGAATAAATTGTTGTTTAGTTGTCACAGTAATGTCCAACATTTCCTGACCCCATTTGGGGTTTTCTTGACAAAGGTACTGGAGTGGTGTGCCATTTCTTTCTCCAGCTCATTCTGCAGATGAGGAAACTGAAGCAAACAGAGTTTGTCCAGGGTCACACAGCTAGTAAGTGTCTGAAACTGGATTTGAACTCAGGTCTTCCTGACTCCAGGCCTGGTACTCTATCTACTGTGTCACCTAGCTGCCCTGAAGAATAAATAAGACCTGGCAAACAAACTGATTGAATGGAGGGAGTAAGGGAGAAAGAAGAATCAAAGATAACTAAAAGAATGACAATACCTGTATAAATAAGGAAAGAAAGATAGTATTTTCTAGATACTTGCCAAACCACCTGGAAATTTCTAACCTAACAGTGAACTGTTATAGTTGGCCAGTAGCACTTCAAATCATGATGAAAATGATGATGATGATGGTGGTGGTGGTGGTGATGATGATGATGGCAGCAAAGAAGAAGAGGAATTCGAGCACACACAAAAATCCATTTCTCCATCTGGAGCAATTGGGGAAAATTGGTAACTTTGAGAAAATGGTTTTTAAAGTAGGTTATAATAAAAATAGCTCATATTTGTAGAGTCTTTTAAGGTCTTACAAAGTGCTTTCCTTCCTACAACAATGTGAGGTAGGTAGTACAAATGTTATTATTCCTTTTCTGCAGATGAGGAAATAGAATCCAAAGAAATGAAGTGACTTGTAATTAAGTGACAAGGTGATTAAGTGAAATTAAATGACAAAGCAAGTTAGTATGGGAGCCTGGACGATTGATCCTTGGTTCCTACCACAGTCTAAAAAGTAGGATGAGTGTCTGTTTGTATATCCAAAGCTTGCCCATATCGCTATGGAGATCTGAGTACTATGAAAAGCTGTCCATTAAACAGAGGGAAAGATTATGAGTGACTTCAACAACTCTGTGTGTTCTTTATGAGTTGAGTGGATAGTCTTGCTATCTGATAACTGTCTAACTTCAGGTCTAGCCAAACTGCCAAGAAAGAAAGGGCTACTTCCAATTGGTTACAGAAACAGCTGGTGCCCAAGGGGGGTGGGGACACTTCAATTCAATAAATATTTATTAAGAACCTACTATGTGCCAGTTACTGTGCCCCGTATAGCCATTCTGTTCTCCACCTCCCTTGCTGGTCTGTAGAAAGGCTCAAAGAAAGGTTAATTTCATTTAAACTAGGAGAGGCAGAACACTCAATCCATAACAGCGAGCCATTAGAACAGAGAGACAATAGTGAAGGAGAGGATTATGTCAGAAACCTACCAGGCACACAACCACATGCTAACAAGCCCCTGGCTATGACTAGTTTCTTCTGCAAAGTACATTTGCCATTGTTTCCCAAGAGGACAAACTGCCTGATAAACACTCCAAGAACCCTTATCATTGTGAACATTCTTACCCCCTAAGGCAAACTGCAAACTTCTTGCTTACTTATTTCACAAGAAAGGGAAAGTTTAAACACAGGTGTTTCTAAGGGGACATGAGGGTAGTGGCTAGAACACTGGAACTGGAGTCAAGAAGACCCGGGTTTAAATCCTTCCTCAAACACTTACTTGTTGTGTGATCTTGGTAGGTCCTCAGCTTCCCTGAATCTCATCTTCTCGATTTGTAAAATTGGGATAATAATACCAGCTTCTTCACTGAGTTGTTGTGAGGATCAAATGAGATCACATCTATATAAGCTGGCTTCCAGTCAAACATCGGGGGGTTTTGCAGAGCGATAGTCCAGTGATAAGTAAGTGGACAGAGATTTCAGTTGTGATTGGCTGAGAGCAACGCTGAGAACTTGCTGGTTCCAGGGAAGAAGCTGAGAGAGAGAGAGAGAAATGTCTGACTGGAGCTTTCAGAACCAAGGACACATATGACAGTTGGACCCATAATGCTTCTTGACCTCCAGAGCTTGCATTTCTAGATACTGTTCTCTAGAGGGTATCTCTCTTGATTTAAGTTGAGATCTTACCTTACTCCCATTGAAGAGTTCATTTGTTCTTGTGTATTTTTTTGGCATATTCTAAATCTGTAGAACATCTCTGATTTCTGCTTTACTTAGATAAATGGTTTTATTCATTATTTGTTACTATTGGTCACTATTACTACTATCTGTGATAGTCTTTTGTGTAACCCAAATTTGGTAGGAAGGGATTAAGTTGGTGAAATAAGCTAGTCCATGAGCCAGATCAAATTTTAGATCATATCTATTCAAAACATCCATAAACCACATCCATATATTTAAATAAGCCTATGCAAATATTCTGCATGTTGGCATCAGGTGAACAGCGATTTGTAGAAGCCAATCATGGGTAAGTAATCAAGAGGTGGTATTGAGCTACATGGGGCTGCCAATTACCAACAAACAGATAACGATATATAATGGAGTATAATAGAAACATCACTGAATCTGCTATCAGAGGACCTGAGTTTGGCTCATGGCTAACTATAAAGCTTTGGACACTTTATTTCCCTTCTCTGGGCTTCAATTTCTTCATCTATAAAATGGGAGGATTGCAAAGAGATGAGAGATAGAATATAGTAATTTTTGTGGTAGCAAAAATAACTAAAAACAAAATGGAAATGGCTGAACAAAGTGTAGTATATGAAGGGGTATACTGCTAAATGTCTAACAATTGACTCTCATACACACACTCATGTATGTATGTTTGTGTGTGTGTGTGTGTAAATATTTTTCCTAAGATATAAATGCTCACATTCAAAATTTAACAATTGGCTTTGGCAAACTATCTATAGCCATATAAAAAACGCTCCAAGTAGCTAATAATCAGTGAAATGCAAATTAAAGCCACTTTGACCTTCTACCTTACATCCATCAGATTGGTAATGCTGACATAAAAGAAAAATGGCAAACGTTGGAGGGACACTAAGAAAACAGGCACATTGAAGCACTGATAGTGGGACTGTGAATTGGTCTCAGCATTCTGGAAAGTAATTTGGAACTATGCTCCAAAGTTATTAAATTATACATATCCTTGTGTTGGTAAGCAAAATGGGCTCCTTAGCACTTAGTTCAACAGGTGCCCTTGAGGAGTTTGGCTTTTGTTTGCTTTGAGTGATTCAGCTATTTCACTGAATCTTGCTAAGTGCTAAGCCCCAGGCCCAAAGCCCTATTAGGTATAAAACCTATGTGGGTGTAGATTGATGACTGAAGTGGGGCCCAAAGTGAGGCTGGCTAAAGGGAGGTGTTGACTCCAGAGCCGACCCGGAAGCAAAGCCAACCTGGAAGTAGAGCTGACCCGGAAGCAGAGCCGACCCGGAAGTAGAGCCAACCTGTGTGTGGACTGAGGAATGCCGAGCAAGGACTTGAGGGCGGTGGGTAATCTTACCAGAGAGGGGAAGCATGAATATGATTTGGTTTAATACCATCATGTTTTTCTGTGGCCTCCTGGTTACTCTTGTGAGGCGGACTTATTGGGCCTGGAAGCTTTTGACCAAAATATCAAAATGGGGAGGCTATATAAATGCTTTAATCCTTCTGCCTTCTACTTAGGGAATTCCTTATATCCTGTGGTTTTGAACCGTTCAGACATATATATGATTCTCTTTGAAATCACAAATTCTGCCTTCCTACTACATCTGGCGACAAGGATGGGATTCGAACCCACGCATGCATAGCACAATGGATTAGCATTAACCCAAGAATACCACCACTAGGTCTATGACCTCAAAAAGATTTTTTTTTAAAAAGATAAAAAGGTTCCACATGTACAAAAATATTTATAGCAACTCTTTTAGAAGTGGAGAAAAACAGGAAATTAAATGGTACCCATCAATTGGGGAATGAGTGAAAAAAAATATGATGTATGGATGTAATGGAATATACTGTAAAAAATTATTGAAGGGCTGATTTCAGAGAATCCTGTGAAGACTTATATGAACTGATGCTGGATGAAGTGAGCAGAAACAGGAGAATAATTTATTCTATATCAATGTTGTAAAAATAAACAGTGATCAAAATCTTATGAACTCTGATCAAGGTAATCAGCCATGAATCTAGAGGACTAGTAATAAATAATGATACCCATTTCATGACAGAGGAGTGGCAGAACAATATGCAGAATGAGATATACATTTTTGAACCTAGGGAATGTGGGATTCGTTTTGCTTCACTACACTTATTTGTCACAATTTTTCTTTTTCCCCAAAGAGGGAACAAGATGTGGGAGGAGGAAAAATAAATGTTTGATAATTCAAAAATAATAAAATTTAATTACAAATACAGGTAAAACTCATTTATTGTAAGAATTCTGATCTAGAATGTTTACGATATAATTTTCTTCAACAACAAGTTTGTCTTTCATTTCTTTAACTTAAAATAATACAATGCTTTAAGGTGTGCAAAGTGCTTTGTACATGTTCTCATTTAAACCCTACATCAACCTTATAAGGTAGGTATTGTTAACACCATTTTGTATGTAACTACTTCCACTCAAGCCTGGGATGGTTTTGTAGAAGGAAGCCCAATCCTGTGTACTGTGTATGCCTAGAGAAACATGACTCGTGGTTGATTGAGAAACGATGAGCACAATGCTTTAAACCTACCCAAAGGATTTACTTCAGTTGATTCTAGACTCTCTTTAAAGAGAGACATAGAGACAGGCCCTCCAGGAAGGTGATCAAGAAAAAGACTTTGGAATGGCAGATTGAAACCTTTAGAGATGCAGACATGCACAAGAACTTATCACATCATGACCTCCAGGGCTTGCAATTCTAGAGATTGCTACAAGTGTTTTGGTGTGAGCTAAGATCTTATCTCACTCTCAGATGAAGGGTTCATTTACTCTTGTATATTTGCTGGTATCTGTAGAATTTACTTTAATTCTAGTTGCTATTTTGCTTGGAGTACCTTACTTGGTTTACTTATCTCTTTACATCACTCTTTGTGATGGTCTTTTGTGTAACTAGAGTTACAAGCCCTGGAGGTCAAGCCGTATAATGTTATCAGCTCCTGTTCAGGTCTGTGGCTCTGAAGATTTCAATCCACTGTTCCAAAGCCTTTTTCTTAATCACCTTCCTGGAGATGTGTTTCTATGTATCCATTTGAAGAGAGTCTAGAATCAACTGAAGAGCTGATGGGGAGGGGTTAATCTGGTCAGTGTGAACTGAGGACTACTCTCCCTTACAGGTGTGATCAGGAAAGTCTCTTTCTTTCTGAACCCTGACTTGTACCCCTAGACCAGGAATATTTGAGGGGGTGGCAGATAGAAATAATTATAGCCTAAAAGCCCTCTGGGAAACAAACTGAAAGAATGATCCTCAGTGCCTGGATCCTGCCTGGCCCTTTGGCTAGCTAGGCTGCTACTGGTGTCTATACAGTCTTTTTTCCAACTCTCTGATGGGTAAACCAGATATCAAATCTTATCAAGTTATATCACCCAGGGGCCATGTCTATATACTTAAACAACGCACATACAAATATTAAATAAAAATGAGAAATCTGATAATTGAATACTGAGAATACTCCGACTATTCAGAGAATGCAAATTATTTGACTGTTATGACATAGATACAAATTGCCAAAGGAAGATTTGAACCCAAGTCTTTCTGCAGACAGATGAAGTAACTAGCCATCCCATAGCATACTATCTCACAAGGAAGTTAAGCTTAGAATAGTCACATGCACTTTTTGAAGGATCTTTCTTTGCTGTTCTTTTGCTTGTGTTCTGTGCAGTGTTCAATAATGCATTGTTAATGATCCGTGAACAGATGTTATTTAGCCTAGTACCTCTGTTCCTATTTTTACCTCTGTGGAGTTGCTAAGGACTTAAAAAAAATCAAGAGAGAGAAAGAGAGGGGGCAGGGAGGGAGGGAGGGGGGAGGGGGGAGAGAGATTTCTGATGTTCCTGACATGTAAAAAAAATGATTAACTCTCTCTCCTAGAGCATGGCAGGGGCAGGGGGAGGATGGGTGAAATGAAAACTCCTTCCAATGGTTTAAATATCATCTCTATGCAGATGCCTACAAAATATTTATATCTGTTAGCCTCAGCCTCTCCCTGAGCTTCAGTTCCACTGGGCTAATTACATATTGGACATTTCAAAGCAGAAATCCTAAAGATAAACTAGATGCAATTCATTATCTTTCCCTCTCTTCCCTATTTCCCTGTGTCTGTTAAAGGCACCACCTTCCCCCCAATCTCCCAGGTTTTTTGCCTTGACATTATACTAGAATCTTCACTCTCTCACCTCATACAGTCATTAATTTACCAATCACAGCACTTCTATCAGGCCCCCCTTACTTCTCACCTACATATTGTAATAGTTATTAATTGGTCACCCTGTCTAAAGTCCCTCCCCACTACTTCACCAGGGATATCACGAGGATAAAATGAGATACTTGTAAAGAGCTTTGCAAGCTTTAAGACGCTATTCGAAATGCTAGTTTTGGTTTTGGTTTTGGTTTTACTAACCTACATGTTGCTGTCAAAGTAATTTTCCTTAAGCACAAATCTGACCATGTGTCTCCCCTCTCAACCAATCCCAGTGACTTCCTGTTGCCTGTAAGATAAAACATAAGCTCCTCTGTTTGCTATTAAAGCCCCCTACAAGCGGTCCTAAGCCCGTCTTTCCAGACTCATTGGCCTCATTGCTAAGGGCTCATCTCACTCTCAGATGAAGGATTTCCTCCTGCGTATCCTCGGCGTCTGCAGCACCTCCTTTACTTCTGGCTGCTGTTTGGCTCAGAGTAGTTTACTTGGTTTATTTACCATTCATTGTTTGTGGTGATCTTGCATAACTCATTATTCCCCATCGTGCATTCTGTAATCGAGGCAAATAGGCCTCTTTGTTCTTCACATAAGACACTCTGATCTCCAGTCTCCGAGTCTTTGCATTGGCCATCCCACATGCCTGAAAAGTACTCCCTCCTTACCCACACCTCATGGAGTCCCTATCTTCCATTAAGGTGCAGCTGAAGCACCCTCTTCTGCATGAAGCCTTTGCTGAGCCCTTTCAACTGCTAATGTAGTCAATCCAAGATTATTTTGTACTAACAATTGTGTGCATTTGTGTATTTATAGCACATACGTTGTCTCCCCCATTGGAATGAAAGTTCATCGCAGAGATTATTCTTGAGTAGAGATTGTTATTATTATTATTTCTTTTATCCTCAGGACCTGTCACAGTGGCTGGCACATGATAGGTGCTTAATAATACTTGTTGAATGGTTGGGACAGCAACAGAAGCCAGCACAACAGGGTAAAAAGGACACGATCTGCAGTTTATATCCTCTTTATCATCTTTTTCTCTTTCTATGACCTTAAAGTGGAAACACATGTGAGAAGATGGGCAGGACACTCAAGGGTGGGAATAAAAAATAAAGAGGGAGGGGGTGAGAAACAAAAGAAGGATCCAACCAGAGTAGTTGTTGGGCCTCAGGTGGAAAGCTCTGTGGGTTATGACAGCATTGGAAGCAGGATCCTCCTACTAATGGCTACCCTCTTGACCTTGCACTCAGACCATGCCAGGTTCTTGTCACCTCCTCCTTCTAAATAGGATCCCTGGGTTACATCCTTTGAGTATCAGAGCAACTTGGCTGTGCAGATAAGGGCCAAGGATTTTATGGAAAAGGGTCAGATATCTAGGAGATGCAGCTAATCAGATTTCTACCTCTCTGTTATCACAGGCAGGGAATAGCTGGAAGGCCTAATTGAGTACAGCATGAGGAAAGAAACATCCCGCTTGAAAGATATTAATGTGGAAGTTTCCATGTATGGAAGATACTGGAAAAAGGAGAGAATGCCAAGGCAGGAGAAAGGGGTATGTCCAGAGTGCAGGAAGTCTAGAGCCTTGAGCTCTGAGCCTTCTGGATTTCAGAAAAGTCTGAGAAAACCAGAGGAAGCAACTGATTGGCACAGTGGATAGAGTACTGGATTTGGAGTCAGGAAGCCCTGAATTCACATCCTGCTTCAAACACTTACTGGTTGTATGATTCTGGGCAAATTATTTAATACTACCTGCCTCAATTTCCTCATTATAAAATGGGGATAATAATAGCACCTGCCTCACTGTAAGCATCAAATGGAATATTTATAAAGCACTTTACAAATATCTACACAAATACTGAACTTTAAAAATATCAGTAGTTAGCTATGATTATGCCAGTTGTTGTTCTAAACTGCTGAGCAACAAAATGAGATACTCCGTCCCCTGTACAATCTGCTCCAAAATTAAGAGATCATTTCTACCAATAATCACCTTGTGAGGTGGTGATGGTTCTGGTATTTGAAGCTGGAAATCTCCTTCCCCCTTCAAAACATAATTGGAAGTTCAAGTACCCATTCAATAGCACTTCTCATCTGTGACCATTAATCTTACTCATCGTTCATGTCCCAAGCATGACCAAGACTGGGAGTTTGAAATGATGAATGCTATTATCATTAGTATTTTAGTTGCTATTACTCATCTGCAAAGCTCTTCATATTTTCAGCGAATTTCTTTAGGGTCATGAATTGACATCACTTGTAGAACAGAAAAAATGACCAGTCCAAAGTAAGAATAGCCATCCTCAGTCCTTTTTCTTACTCACTGCTGGCAGTAGCATGGGTCCCAATGATTTAAACTGAGACAAACTTTTTCCCCAGCGACCCCATGGTCCCTGATCCAGGGATAGGCACTCAAACATGTTTATTTTTCCAAAGTCAATGCTTTCAGGTTCTGAATGATATCCCAGAAATTTGGGCCATCTACTCATTGACCTGTCTACTTTGGGAAATGATGTTATATTCATCAGTAGCCAGAAGAAAAATCCTTTACTTTCTCCAAAATATATGAAGTTGGAGAATCTTGGGTCCCACTAGAACAGAAGTAACCAAAATAAATTTGTGTACTAGATATATTAATATTTCCATGGAAAAGACCACATGCCAATATGATAGATATCACAAAAATCCCTGAGTGGTGATTATGGAAGTCAGATATGAAGAAAAAAGAAAGAGTTCTTTTAGAGATAGGAAAATTGAAAAGTAAGCAGTGTGGGTAAATAAAAAAGGCTAAGAGATATTCCGGAAGACTCAAAACCAGACCAACGTGAGTACAGATTTGACCTTGAGAAAAAAAATCACTTCACATGGAGGGTCTTAGTTCCTCCATTTCCAAAATGTAGGGGCTGGAGGAGGTAATCTTAACATCTCTTACAGCTCTGGCATGCTTCAATTAAAAAAAAAAACAGCAGTTCATTTGAAAAAGATAAGTCATTAGCGGGCTGCAAACTAAACATGAGTAAACCGTGTGATATGACAAAGATGAAAGCTAATATGATCCTGGATTGAAGGACAGTTGTTTCAGTCATTTTCATTAGTATCTAACTCTTCATGACCTCATTTGGGGTTTTCTCAGCAAAATTACTGGTGTGGTTTACCATTTCTTTCTTCTGCTCATTTGACAGATGAGGAAATTGAGGCAAACAGGGTAAAGTGATTTGCCCAGGGTCATACAGCTAGTAAGTGTCTGAGGCTGGATTTGAACTCAGGAAGAGGAGTCTTCCTGACTCCAGTTGTGCACTTTTTCCATTATGCCACCTAGCTACCCAACATAAGTGGGTGATAGTCTGCCTTGGCCAGACCATATCTGGAATATCACATGTTTGGTTCTCTGTGTTACATTTTAGGAAGGACATTGATAAGTAAATGAGTAACAGAGAAGGGAAGACAGATTGGTGAAGGACCCTGAGTTAATGCCGCATTAGAATTCATTGAAAGAACCCAGGATGAAGACAAGATTTAAGAAGGAACATGGTCTCTCTTCAAGCATTTGGAGAGTTGTTCCATGGGAAAGGGATCTGATTTGCTCTACTTAGCTCCAGAGAGAACAAGGAGTCATGAGCAGTTGAAAAGGGCTAAATTTAGGCTTAATATAAGGATATAACCTGCTAACAACTCAAGCTATTTCAATAGAGGATGGACCACATAGAAAAGTGGTCAGTTCTCTACCCCTTGAGATCTCCAAGCAGAAGTTGCACATATGAATATGTCACATATGTTTTAGGCGGGGATTCTTATTAAGATCCAGGTCGGCCACTCTACTCCTCTTCCAGAACAAAGCACCACCACCAACAACAACAAGGTTGGAAAAGTGGGTTATGAAAATAACGTAGAAGGCCTTGAATGCCAGGCTGAGAATTCTGTCTGGCCTAGTTTTTCCTTGTAGACAAAGGGAAGCCATTGAAAGATTTTTGAGTGAGAGGAGGGGATGATATATTGTTCAGACTTGGGTCAAAGAAAAACTAGTCTAGCAGTAATGCAGAAAATGAATTTTCCTTATGCCCCTTTAGGAGCGACTAGAAACAGACAAGGTCTGCTTAGGCTCTTGCAGGAGAAAGGTAAAAGATGAGCCAGGTTGGTTGGTGACCACAGGAAAGAAAAGAGAGTCTTATTTACTCAATGACAAAAGATGATTAGTTCTGGCGTTGGACAAAGTAATCCAGTGACTGATAGCAAAAGAGGAGTTGGACAAACAGGGTGAAACAAAGAGGCCACAGAGTGACTGATTCTTTAAGCTAAATCTACTTGCAGGAGGAAAGACGACACACCCAGAACTTTAACTGTAGCTCACACCATGACATTTCTGGCCACTAGAGCAGAAGAGTGAGTCTGCGCCCTTCAAAACGTTGAATGTTAGAGAGGTCTGGGAGGGGCAGCCCTGTGTGAAGAGAGTGACGGGGCCCTTGGGGGCTGATTTTCGAAAATGGAAATCCTTTGTGCCTCAGTTGGGTGAAAGCAAAAGGTTACTGGGGAGTTTTCTGTTTGGGGGAATCCTGGGTTCAAAGTAATAAGCAGAAAATAAGTGACCTAGATAAGAGGCAGAGACAGATGCCCAGAGAAGATAGAACGAGACAGACAGATGGACACAGATAGAAATGAGACGACGGACAGAGAGACACAGGATGATAGAGCTGGGGATGGAGAGAGGAGATAGTGTCAGACAGAGACAGACAAGAGACAGAGGAATAAGACAATAGGCCAGAAATCCACATGGGTAGAGTGTGCGGAGGGAAAGACACAGGGAGACAGAGACAGAAACACACACACACACACCCACACACACACACACACCCACACACACACACACCATACACACACAGAGAGAACAAAAAAAACATTTCTTAGGCTTAATCCCCAGCTCCCATGGACACGAAGGAGGAGGAAGAGAGCAGTCCTAGCTATGCCAGCTGAGGCCCAAGAAGCCTGGGCAGCTTTGCCCACTGAACTGGTAAGAATTGTCAGCCTCTGCACTAAAGGACTGATTCCCACAGCCAGAGAAATCTGCATTCCAGACTCCTGGAGGTGGGAAGAAAACAAGAGAGGCTCTGAATTAAAAGGAAAAAGAGGGTGAGTCTTAAAAAGCAAACATGCCACACTCTCCCCACCCCCTCCACCACCACAGGCAGACAAAGTTTACTGAAGAAAAACCAGTTTCCTTATCCAGACCCAGCCTGACCCGGCGAGGAGTATCTTTAGCAGTGTGAGAACCCCTATATTTTATAGGTAAGTGCTATTTACTTGTTGGCTTTTAAGTGAGGTTCTAACCAGCAAGCAGCTGGAGGGCTCCTGATTGAGTTCCCAGGGAAACTGGCTGCAACATTTGCCCTTAAAATACTATAAAATGGAAAGATCTTTGGTTCTGCTGCCCAAAGATCTATGGTTCAAATTCCACCTCCGATATCTTCAGTATATTTTTCAGTACTTTTTTGGGTCTCCTTTAGCAAGTCATTGACTTGTTTTTCATGGTTTTCTCGCATCCTTCTCATTTCTCTTCCCAATTTTTCCTCTACTTCTCTAACTTTCTTTTCCAAATCCTTTTTGAGCTCTTCCATGGCCTGAGACCAGTTCATGTTTTTCTTGGAGGCTTTTGATGAGGCAAGCAGGGTTAATTGATTTGCCCAGGATCACACAACTATTAATGGTCTTGAGGCCATATCTGAACTCAGGAAGATGCATCTTTCTGACTCCAGACCCAGCACTCTGGGCACTCTGGCACCCACCTGCCACCTTTTCCTCTACATGACAGACTAATTACATGTTAACAGGAGTAAGCATGCAGCAATAACATATTGTATGATATTATTCCCCCTCATAGGACAAGAGGCCTCAGAAAAGTCTATATGACAAACGCTAATCCCTGGCCAAAGACGGTCACCATTCTCTGGTCTTTGTATTGTAGAAATATCTCAGAGGGCTGCTGTGAAGAAAGTGCTTTGTGAACCTTGAAGCACCATATCAGTGTGATGTGCTTTTTAAATCATTATTAGCCTTTAGGCCTGGGAAAACCTCTTTGTTCTCGGCCTTCTTTTGTGTATCAAGACCACACAGAAGATGAGAAGACACATGGTCGGAAGAGAGCTGTCCAGACGGTGGGAGACAGAGAGGAAGGATGCCAAGCGGGCTGAAGCCAGGCTCAGTCTAGGCCTGCTCAGGCTGGAGGAGTGCCGGCTCTATCGCATGAAGACAGTGGCCAGGGAGCAGAGGCAGCTGCAGAAAGAACTGGAGAAGCTGGGACGGGGTAAGACTGGTCTTGCCTGCACTGGGAAACTAGGGAAGCTTCACAGCCATACATTGCTTACCCAGGTCAAAGGAAGCAAACCTGCCACAATTTAAGGAACTGAATTAGCTGATCTTTCAGGGGCCATCAGTCAATGAGAGTTTACAGTTTAGGAGCCTGTGACTTC
The DNA here is from genome assembly GCA_028646595.1 of Phalanger gymnotis. NCBI lineage: Eukaryota > Metazoa > Chordata > Mammalia > Diprotodontia > Phalangeridae > Phalanger > Phalanger gymnotis. Next base: position 292,563,980 of record CM053626.1, read on the forward strand.
TTAAAAGTGAACGTACACATTCTCCAGGCCTCCAAAGCAGAGGAAGAAAGGTCCTTTCTGTCTGATCTTAGCCTTCATTTTCATCCAGTCTGACCTCTAGAGAACTCCCTGTCACTGAGTTTCCCTCAGATGACTCCAAGTAAACTCTTCTTTGGCTTTATCCTCTCAACGGCCAAATTGGCCCATTTCGTTAGACCTTCATGACTTAGTTTCACTCTCTCCTACTTGCCAATGCCTAGATTCAACCTGTCTTCCACTCTATTCCAATACCTAGTTCAAAATCCATGCCTAGATATTAAAAATTACATAGGCAAACATTTGGAGAATTGCCTTTTTTCTCCTCCAGTGTCCCCATGTTCCATTCACATATTAAGAGATAGCCCTAGGACTTTTCCTGGAACTAAAAGATTTTATATTTTATGTATATACATATGTATATATGTATACACATATACATACATATATATATGCACATATATACACATATATACACCCACATACACCTTAGGCATAGGTCTTTGTATTCCTTAGACTGTTCTGTTTTCTCTTTTTATCCAAAGCAGACAACTCCAAGAAAAAGTTCTCATCTTTTAGCAATGTTTTACTTGGGACTCGGAAGAAGCCTGAAATTCCTGTGACTCCCCAACAGAGGCACAGAACTGCTGAACCTGGTGGCATTAGGTAAGGAAATGCTCAGAGATCCAGTGTTTTAGGATTTGATGGTATGCCATTCAACTGAATTGAACTCAAACATTTACTTGTAACTGTGTGAAAGGAGAAACAAATGTGACAAGTGACCTTGCTCTCAAGTAACTTACAAGGTGATGGGGCAAAGAACAGTTTCAAAAATATGATGGGGTATTGCCCCTGTTCTGGAGTTGCAGGCAGCCCTGGAAGCAGCCACATAGTCCCGCTAGTTTTACCCTTCTCTGCCTTCTGGAGATAAGAACGTGAGTTGCTAAGAAGCAGCCTGAGTCAGCCCTACATAGACCAGCTACTAGCTAAAGCCTTTCTCCTAAGGTTACCTCCCCTATACCCTGCATGTAACTTGGATGTACCTGTTTATTTATGTGTCATGTCCTCCATTATAATGTAAGTTCTTTGAGGGCAGGGCCCATTTTTGCTTTTCTTTGTAGTCATACCACTTGGCACAGGGTCTAGCACACGGTAAATTCTGGATAAATGCTTGTTGATTTACTGACTGTATAAACCATTTAAGAGATAACAACTAGCACCCTTTGCTTAAGGAGAGCTGAAGAGTAGGGAATAGCAGCAGAACTAAGCTCTAAGGACCCAAAGCTTAAGGGGTGATCAGAAAACTGGCAAAAGACTGAAGAATAGAGCATAGATGTGAAGGAATGAATTCCAACGTGGGGACCCACCCAGGACAGTACTGTATCACAGAGACTACGCCCTTGGAGAAGGGTGCTTCATTCTAGTGACAGGCAGAGGTAGGCTGTCTCTGGACTCTCTACACATGGACTCAGGGAGCAATGAGCCTGACCAATCCTATGACTCGTTTTTCAAGAACCTGGAGAATCAGTCTCCCCAATTCAGGACCTCAGCAACCCCTTAAAAGAAGTTAGTCATTGGCATGTATAGAGTTTTGTGCTTTACCCATAGTGGTGTGAAGACAAAAAACTAGAAATATTAGGGTGTGTGGACTATGAAAACCTTAAGAGAATTGAGATCAGTATATCAAGCCATAAGTTCAGGATACCTTAGATTGCCTGCTGGGCAGCCAGTTCTCCATGGTGGAGTCTATGTACATGGTAGATAGCCATGTCTAGTGGGGTTCTATCAATTTGAATGTATAATGGTAAATATTTCCAGGACCCTAGCCACTTTTCAGTGGCTCATGGAGAAGGTGGCAGATAACATGAACTTACTTTAGAGGGGTTAGTTCGCTGGGATGGCCTTGTCCTTTAGTAGTCTAGAAAAACATGGAGACAACTAAAGCTGAAGGTTGTTGGTCTAAACACATGGCAGTTTTTTTCAGCCTCTCACAAATATGTAGGTCATTCAGATTACTGTGATTACAAAGAAGTCACATATTCACAGATTATGAGAACTGGAACACACTGCAGGGCCTAGCCTAACCCATCCACAAAAAGAACCTCTACTCGAACATATGTGGTCATCTAGCCTCTGCTTAAAGACCTCCAAAGTCAGGGAGCCCACCTTCTCCTTTGATGGGAAAGCAAAGTACAAAGGAGACATCTAGGACTATGAGAAATATAACAAGGGAGACACCACGTGCAGCTAGAGGGGCCAGAGAATGCTCCACGGAAGCAGTGTCACTCGAGTCCTGAAGAAACTGAATGATGAATATGGGGGATGGGAGGGTCCATCAGAGGATTGGGGGAGGGTGTGAATAAAGATCAAAGAACCAGGAAAGGCAGGCCTTTGGTAGCATAGCCTCTTTACTTCCTTGAAAATGTCCTCAAATCTATTTTCTCTCTTGAGGGAATAAAGAGCCTCATTCAGTAAATACTAGCTCCTCTCAAGCATGTAGAAAGATCTCTCATTCCCTCCCCAGTCCACCACCAAAACATGCTTGCCTCATCTGATCTTGTCGAAAAGGCTTTAAGAGTCAGGACAAATGAACCAATAACCAGGATACTGGAGAGAATGACGTGAGTCCAGAGGGGAGGTCTAGTAACCAGGATACTGGAGAGAATGATGTGAGTTCAAAGGGGAGGTCCAGGCAAAGTGTAATGAGAACCTTGTGTGTGGGGGGGGTCATTTTTATCTGTTATTTGCAGGTTTTTCCTGAACCATGATAGAGACTGCAACTTCCTTTGGCATTGTTTTGAGTTGAAAGGGATCTTAGAGGTAGTCTAGTCATACCTTCCCATTTTACAGATGAGGCAGCTAAAGCCCAGAGTGACAGGATGATTTGCTAAGTCACATAAGTATTAAGAGGGAGATTTGGGGTTTTAATCCAAATTTGGCATATTTTCCATTGTATTATTTCTCCTCATGTTTTTATACCTCCAGTGCCTACCATGGGGCCCTGCCCCAAGTAGGTGCTAAATGTTTGCTGAATTATGCCATAGAATTGTTGAACTGTGAGGCTTCATGGGTGCTTAAAGGTCTTTTCTCCCTTTTCCAGAACAGAAACTCATCTGTTCCAAACTAAGGAATATGAAATCTCCAAACCTATCAAAATATCAAGTTCTTATCCCATGAACTGCACAAAGAACAAAGAAGAAGCACTTTCTCAAAGGCCCAGGGCCTCTCTGGTAGGTGGACCTAAAGTTCCAAATAGAAACTCAGTCACAGTCACTAACTCGCCCCAGGAAAGAGATTCTATCAACCAACCACAAGGCATCTCTGCTGACCCCCAGAAGCCTGAAGCCTTCAGCAAAATAGAACAAGCCCCTGGTGCTACCCCAGGTGAAAGTGAGGTGACAGAAATCATGGTGGCCAGCCCCCGTGGGGGTGTTGGCCCAAAGCCTGGCAGTCATACTGGGAAACAGAACTATACTCCAGGTAGAGAGATGTCTACCTTTGATCCCAAGGCCTATACTCTTTACAGTTACCTCAGGACAGTGGACACAATGCCGACCTACCTGGAACTCTTTGCAAAGGTCAAGAATGCCCGCTACCTCCGGCACAGAGTACCACCTGAATTTGAGAGGGAGCTCAGTACTGGGGAAATATTTGGACATGAAACACGCTTATAGCCCTGGGAAGGAAGTGAGCCTAATGAAAGCCTAAGCATTTGAAGTGCCTCTCTGGTCTCGCTTTGGTCCAGCTGGCCAACAGCCAATAGCAATGGCTAGATGTATCCTTAAGACATCTTCAGCAGGAAGGAGAAAAATCAAAACCAAAAACAAGGGTATGACACAATCCGATTTAGAAATCCCATACATTCATTTCTTCTGGGGCGCTTCAGAATGAACTAGGAAGAATACCAACCTATTAACTACATAAAAAAAGAAGCCTTCTGAAAAACTGTAATACTATTATAAATGCTAAATAATGCTAACAATGAGAACCTAATTTTCGATCTGCGCTTGAAACATTTTGATTGTGCACCCACCATGCCTGTCTTGAGGACCTTCCAGTGCTGCCATCTACTGGCAAATGACAGAGCATGCTCTCCTTAACTTGCAACCATGACACCATGATAACAGTAATTTGTCATTTCTACAGCGCTGTGGTATTTGCAAAGCGCTTTGCCCATATGGTCTCATTGGGATCTCAGAAGAATGCAGTTATTACTAGAGCCCATATTTCACATATGGGGAAACTGAGGGTCAGGGATATTTAAGTGGTTTATCTAGTGTTATATGGCTAATATCAGACAAGTAGGATTTGAAGCCAGGTCTGCACCAATGTTGCAGTCAGCATTCTTTCCCCTAGGCCTGATGGTGATAACGGAGAAGGAAATCATTAGAGGTAGAAAAAGCCTTGGAAAATATCTGGTCTGTTCCCTCTCTGCAGCTGAGGAAAGAGATCCATAAAGCAAGATGTGCTACCCAAAGTCCTACAGTGCTAGTTCAGTCATTTCAGTCATGTCTGACTCTCCATGACATTGGTATTTTCTTGGCAGAGATACTGAAGTGGTTTGCCATTTCCTTCTCCAGTTAGTGTTACAGATGAGGAACTGAGGCAAACAGGGTTAAGTGACTTGCCCAGGGTCACACAGCTAGTATCTGAAGCCACATTTCAACTCAGGTCTTTGTGATTCAGGCCTAGCAGTTTACTCACTGTATCACCTACCTGCCCTGCCCTGAAAATAAGTCATTTTTTCTTCTCTTCATCCCATGGCCTCTGCTAAAGATCTTTGTTGCCTTTATTTCTAAGTTGCTCAGGCTTAATTTCCCTGCCACCCTTTAATCTAATGACAAAAATTTTTTCAGTCCTAGTAAGAGAACAGGAGCAGTTTGGCATCATCCAATCCATTGGCAGCTAAGCTTTTGGAGTGTTTTTATCCTGCTCCATATACCACACATAGCCAACACTTTAGGCAGAGAAACAAATTCAAAGTAGACAGCTTCAGAAAAAGCTGATTATTAAACTGACTTCTTAATTTTTTAATGTTTTCAATCCCAGCTAACACAAACTACATACTACAAATTGTCAGTTAAAAAGAAAATAGTCACCACATTAGTGTATGTAGGTCAACACTCTGATACATAACACTGAGGTTTGTATTTTTCCATGCTTGCAAGAAGGGAGGGTTGCTTAGGACTTTGTTTTTTTCCATACCCGAGGGGCTGTAAATTTCCACAAGATGAGTGAAAATGTTTCAAGACCCTTGTCTTGTGCTCATAAAATTGTTACAAAGCCAGTAAGTCTTAAGCATAAAGGAGAGCCACCAAAATTCTGGACTTATGTCTCTAAAGGGCAGTGATGGTTACTTTCAAATGCAGTTGTGTGCACTGTGTACAAAAGAAAGAAGGTGCTAGAAGTCAGGGTTGTTGTTTTATGTCTCCCTGAGACATATGGACTGTCTTAGGCACGCTGGACCTTGACAGAGAGGGAAGGCAAAAATTCACCATTAAGTCTTTCCCTTTCCTACTCCTCCCTTTGAAATTTAATAAAGAAAAACGCAAAGTACCAAATTTAGGTTCTAAAAAGCCGACAGCTCAAGAACAGACTGGAGAAAGCCAGGCTAGCTTGTGTGAACAGTGAATGCAACCAATGCAATAACACAAATCTACAGACCCTGGCTATTCACAAGCCTGTAAAGCAATTAACACAGTTTTTATAAGCCCATGAGATATAAAATACATAAGGAAACTGAGTCTAGAAGTAGAGACTTGTCTGAGACAACACAGCCAGCATCAGAGCCCAAACTCGAACCAAACTTCTGACTATGGATCTAATGTTTTCCCCTTCTATGCTATGCTGCCTCCTAGATGAGCCAAAAAGAGTTGACCACTTTAAACATCATAAAAAATACAAAAATTAGGTCACAGGTGTCTTCAGGCTTCTTAGTGCTACTTAGAATAAAATTCTTAAGAGTTTATAGATGATGCATTGTATGGTTCCACAATAAACCTGTATCAAATATTGTCTTTCTTTAACGCAGGGTTGGGAGGAAGAGGGACAACTCGGAACTCACAATGTAACTAAAATAAGTAGTGTTGTTGCTGCTGTTGCTTTTAAAGAGAGATTATAAATGTTCAGAAAAGGTTACACTGTTTTTTCATAGCTGAGGACTATCCTTTTTCGTCCCCAAAATAAGTTGCCCTTGAACTGCAATTTATATCTACCAATGGCCTTTGCTTTGCAGTAACTTGGACCACAATGTTCTGACCTGTTAATTTCACGTGAAAACTTTATTTTGATCATCCCCAAGAACTACAGTGTTTCTAGAACAGCTCATACCCAAACAAGTTAGTTTTATTTGGAACACGTCAACGCACTGCAGACTAATGACAAAAAGGGAGAGAAATTAACTCCTCTTTCACTGGCTGGAAATCAGACTCATGTTAAGTGAAGTGATTTTCCCAGGAAGGCAACGTTAACAGCCGGCAGAATCCAGAACTCTGTCTTGATCTTAAATTTTACAGGGTAACACACACTCCCTTAGTTGAGAGGGATGCAGCCACACCTGCTTGTGCAGGACTCTAACCCCTGCTACTAAGAAGTTTGGGACTGGACGACTGCTTAAATTGAGGGTCCCTGGACCAAAGAAGGACTAAAACTAATAGGGTGCCTGAGCTGTGTCCTCAGGAGCCACCCAAGGAAGGGTGAACTGGTCCAGGATGGATAAACAGAACATGTTACAACTTCCATACCAATCAGCATTGGGACTGAGCTCATGAGCGGTCATGGTCCTTCTAGTCCAGGCAACACAAGGAGACCCAATCTCCCCACTCCCCACACAAAGGAGGAGTAGAATACCTGTCCAGTGAGGCTTGCTTTGGTCCTAATTTTCAGCTACAGAATACTTTAACACTACAAATAATGGTTGCCTGTTTATTTAAATCACAAACACCCTTTCCTTTCTAAGAGATGGGATGTCACACATAGTTTAACCATGTTATGAGGGAGAAATAAGGCAGAGTAATAATAAAGAGGCCAACTCTCAAGGCTATAATTAGAAGTAGTGATAGAAATGACAAAGTGTTGTTTCTAACTGGATGTCTAAGAAGCGAGTTTTTTCCCCTTCTCTTTTATAGGACACATATGTATACACACATGCACGTACATGCACACACACACATCAGGGAGAGTGAGACAAGATTCTCCTGGCTGTTCTATAAATGCACATCACCCAAATGAATGAAAGTGGAAGCCCTCAGAATGAAAGCATTGGATGGTTCTAAGAAATTCATTTTTGACTCCTGTTCTCCAGTGACTTGGCTCTGATGGCCCCAAAGCGCTTTTCCAGGTCCAGCAAGTTTAGGTAAAATTTTTCAGCAATCTCTTCATCCAGATCCATCTGCAAGAGAAGCAGAAATAGGGATACCAAGGGTCCCACTGGGGAAGGAAATATGGGATAAAAGAAGGAAAGTATCCAACAGAACTGCAAGCAAGAGAAGCTAGAAACTTGCCAAAGAATGGCGCTACAATAGTGATATGGGGCAAGAAAGAGGGCTTCTTCATCAGAGGTGGCCCATTCAGAAAAGTCACTACAATCTGAAGATGACAGAGAATTGCAATTTCATCCTTCCAAGATAGAAGACAAAAGGGCCAAATCCAAGGAAAAGCTCAAGAACTGTAAATCTGAGTCCAACAAAAATATATTTGTTTCTTTGATTTATCAGGAAATTTTTTTTTTCATTCCAAGTCTGTATTCATCCAGCTTGAGGAATTACAAGGCCTGATATTTGCAGTCAGAGAAGACAGGCAAAGCAATAGTTTGTCTTGAAACTGACAGAGACCAGGGGAAGACAGGTAGGTATGGAGAGTAATTTTAAAAAGGGAAGAAAAGTACAAAAAGAACAATGAAACATTGGAAATACAGAGAAGAAGAAAAAGTTTGGGAAAAGTCAAAGATAAGCAGGGCAATGGTTGTAGAGCAGTGTTAAATTTTTACAAACACACATATATGTAACATATGTATGTATGTATATATGTAAATATTCATATGTACTAAATTTATAGTTTCATATACGAGCCTCTTATTCTCTTCATTATATATGGCAAATTTAGGTTTGATATTTGTCATGTGCATAATACAAAAAAAAAGATTTTTTAAAATAAATTTTTAAAATGGAAGGAAGATCACTCCAGGGCACAGCCTTCCCCAACTCTAGCTGGCGTTTTTTTCAGCTAATGAGCCTGTTACCAGTTCCTGTTACCAAGCTATCTTTAATGAGGCTTACCTTCTGAGGGTTTACATAATTGTTTCCAAGACCCGTGGTAGCACTGTGATATTTGGTCAAGGGATTCAGAAACTCAGGCTTTTGTCGGAAAAGCCATAACTAGAAAGGAGGAGGAAGAAGTGTATGAGTCACACCTGTCTTGAGATAAATCTTGACATCAAGTACTTTAAACAGCTTTGAACAAGTTTTAAAACCCCATCAATCATCATTTGGCAGAATCTTTTGGCTCTAAGATTCTATAATTTCTCAATAGCTAAATGGAGTTGTTGAGCAATTCAATCCAAGGGAAGGAAGAAAGATGGCTAAGTGACCAACCAGTTTTCTCTGCAAGTTATTTGAAGTTAAATAAGGTAGGGCTGGCCTTCAAGGTCTACATTAAATACCAGGAATGAAGTCTAGTTCCCTCCCCAAAGATACTCAGTTTATGCCATTAGATGGTATAGCTCATTGATCAGTTTTTAAAATGAAATATTAACTCTGGGATTTAAAGGCCTATTTCTAAATAGTATTCCAAACCTACATACATATATTTATATTCACGTATATATGTGTATGTGTGTATACATAAATGTGCATACATACACATATATGTATACTTTTTAAGCATACTGCAAGTGTTTTTCATATCAGCATCTAGTGAAAAATTATTATTAGTCACATTTTCCTGCTGGAGCTTGAAAAATGGAGAGCTAAACCAAATTTCCAGGCCCATGTCCAACCATTCGATCAAATTATCCAAAGCACTAATGCGGCCCTTAAACCATGACACGGCAAAGTGTAAATGGTATATCTTCGCCAACACATACTTGCAGCCTTCTCTCCAGGGTAAAAAAAAACTCTGCAATAAGATGACAGCACTCTGCAAATCTCTAGATACTATATACATGTGAGCTATTATTTTTACCACACGTCAGAACTAGTTCCAGTAAAGTTTGAGCAGAATTAAATCAGAAGAGGCAAGGGTAGACAGTATCACCTTGTGTCTGAGAAGCTAATTTCACATCCCAACCTTTCCAAATTTGTGAACTCTTTAAGGCCCAAACCAAGTCCCACCTACTCTGAAGCCCCTCTCAACTAACCCAGCTCACTCTAATATCTTCCTTCTGTAAAGTACTTATGTAAAGTATTTACTGTCTATACCAGAACTGCACAACTTGGCAGTAGATAGGGGCCAAAAATAAAATAGGCTAAACTTCTCTGGGCCCCAGGGAGGTTTTTAGCGGCTTACTTTCCAAGTAAAGGTAACTAGAGACTGACAATGGTTGGTTGCCACTGCCAAGTCACATGATGGGCATAATAGTGACTAGTGGACAGAGGCGGAGTTAAGTAAGGCAAGGACAATGCACTCGTTACATCTTTACTTTCTTTTACATCTCTACATTTTTCTCGGGCCACCTGAAATCCTTTTGTGGGCCACAAGCAGCCCATGGGCCACATGTCGTAAAGGCCTAGTGTACACCACATAATTGAACACCTGATTACATAACGTTTTATACTGTTTTCTGTGCCTGTATTTTAGTGTTGTCTTTCCTATCTTTTTCTTTTGTATTCCCATTATACCTAGCACTAGGCTGAACTCACTCTAGGCCTTCAAAAACACTTGTGTCGAACAGTCCTGAAAGAATGAGGCTCTAAATGGCCCTGTAACTGCAAAAACAGAGACTGTGAGGAGGCTGGTCACCAAGAAGAAGGGAATCCCTCTCCTCTGTCTCCACCAAGTCATCATACTGGCTGTGCTTGGAGATCTCTACACAGTGAAGGGAACAGAGTTTCACAAGGCAGTCTATGCCTCTAATTGTAGGGCACAGCTGATTCACATTAAACTTTTGAGGGTACCTCTCTGCTACCCTGCCCATAGCCCTTAGCTAGGGCCAAGCAGAACAGGTGTCATCCACTTCCCAAAGACATCCCTACCAATTCTTAAAGACAGCAGGCATAGACCCCTCAGCTCTATCTGGTTTCCTTTTTATATAGAGAGGGTGAAACAAAAACCACCTTAGAGGTTAAAGCTTCCACAACTAACTTGTCCCCTACCACCAATTACGTTGATTCCAAAAACATTTCCCAAGATGAAGGTTACTTTTCTTTCACCCCAGATCCCAGACACTCCAAGGGTTCTGTATCTCTCAGTAAGATGTGTCATCTGTAACCACTGAATTTCTGATTATTGTCTCCTGGACCATCTCCCATCAAGGTCCCAGGGACTTACCAAGGCTTCTGCTCCATTATAAGGTGTAACTGTTAAAGACTTTACAAAAAAGCGCAGCTGAAGAAAGGAAAAAAATGCTATTTGTTAACATGTAAAGATTACCAGAGACATGAAAAACATTAGCTGTTCAGCTTCTAATACATAAATCCCTGGAAGAAGCAAATGCTTCCCAAAATTCCTTGTCTCTCCAGTATATAAGATTTTAATAAAGCTCAAGTCTCTTCTAAACGAGTGTTTATCCATCCCTCAGAGATGACAGCCACCTTAGAAGTTACACTCTTGATGTGCCTCACTAGAGAGTTAAAGGGGCACTTACTATCTACCAGAAACTAAAGCAACCATTGATCCCAGACTTCGGGCTTCTCATGTCCTGTTCCCCCAGGCGAAGCTCAGTTCTGGAATCTGCTCTGCCTCGTCTTTTCAAAGAAGCAGACTTAAAAAGTCATTCTTCAGTTAGAGCTGCTAAATAATCTCTGTGCTCGTGTGCTAGAGTCATCACCAGGGAAATACAATTAGCACACCTTACTACTCCCCAAATTATCAGTTATTGATGGAAAGCCTACTGAAGAGATCTAGTTAGCTTGGAAATGAACACCTAAGCAGGCACTTATGCCATTCCTTATCTTGCATGTAAGAATTAGCCAAGAACTTGTAATTGTCCAATGAAGGGATGGGCAAAGGACAGAAAGCCCCAAACTCCTGTAGCTATTATAACATAAGGAGCCAAGGAGAGGCACACAAAACCTCTATTTGTGGAAAAGGAAGAACAGAAAAAAGAACCCTTCGAGGTTGAGTCATATAATCCAATGATCTCAAATCAACCTTCTCATTTTACAAATTGGGAAATGGAGTCCACAGTGAGAGATAAGTCACCTAAGGTGACTCTGCCAATGAGGCAAAGCCAGGGCTAGAACAAAGCTTTCCAAATTTGAAACAGAAAAAAAAAGTCTACTCTGAAGGAAAACAACTAGAACTTCTTTTATTTGCTTCAGAAATGCACATATTAGGCTACCCTAGAATTCTAACCTGTGGCTTCAGGACATCAAAATCACTCATATCTAGGAGATAAAAAGTTTCTCCAGAGATATGAATAAGTCTGTAGATACAGACAACTAAATCAGGGGTCACTGAGAGAAACATACCGGAACAGCGGGTGTATGTAACTGCTAGAAATCAGGGAAATTAGAATTGTAGAGTAGCTATCTTTTTAAAAAGATAGGTCTTGTTGGGTAGGATACTAGCATACCAACAAGCAAATACTCAGATGAAATTGGGTCAGGATGCTAGGTAGGGTGGTACACAGGTCTCCCATTAAAGAAGCTTTGAATTTCCCTAAAACCACAGGATACACTAATATTCTAGTGAGCAAATCATTTCCTTGTACTCAAATTTATCTTCTATGATGTCAACTTGAATATATTTGGAAAAATAATGAAGAAAGAACATAACACTCACCAAAAATATAACTGGAGCCAATAGAGTCCAGATGAAAGGTGGCAGAATTCCGTATGTCAGATTGGTCAGCACAAACCCTGGGCACACTACACTGGAGTAGAGGCCCTGGCAATACAGAAAGAGATGAGAATGAGGGAAATGGGCAGATGGTACCGATTAAGAAAGGAGAGCCTTTCAAAGTATTCCTTCCTACAGTTACTAATTCTCTGAAGTCTTATGAATGGTTGGGGATGGGGGTGAGGGGTGGGGGACAGAAGCTGTGGCCTCGAGGCCACATGTGACCTGAATAAACCTTTAACACTGCAAGAATCTATAATTTGATCATCATGGTACTCTTCCATCATTGATGCAGATTGTAATTCTTCTTTCTATTCACATAAGACACTGTCCTCAAGATTTATTGTAGCCAAAAAAATTTAGACTGAGACCAAGTCTGGAACAGGGTCCCTGCAACCTTAGAAAGGCTTAGCCTTGACCAACAGCCAGTCCATCACTTGGCAGGAATTTGAAGCCTTCCAAGATTGGCAGGATTTGCCACGTCTCACATGGTAGTCAAAAGAAGTGGTACAAAGATATGCTCAAGGTCTCTCTGAGGAACTTTAATGCTGATTGTGAGACGTGGAGATGCTGGCACAAGACCAGCCAGCACAGTGTGCCTGCATCAAAGAAGGTGCTGTGTTCCAAGAAGAAAGCGGAATCACAGTAGCGCGAAGGAAATGTGAGATGTGCAAATCTAGAAACATCGTCTCCATTACAAATGTTCAAATGGACGATAGCGCCCAACCTGAGGCTCCGCCTTCCTGGCTCATATTGGGCTAATTAGCCACAACTGAACATACTATACCTTGACTCCAACATCCAGACATCATTAAGTGTTCCTGGACAATATTATTTGCAAGAAACAGTGGAGACAGTGGTAACTTCTGCATACCAACAGACATCTAAGGAGGGCTTGCAAGCCCTGTGCCATCTGGCTCCAGGCCATCTTTCTAGAATGACTATACATTAATTCACTTTGCATGCTCTACATTCCAACTAAAGGCCCATTTCCTGCTCCCTGTACAGAATTTCCTGTCTCTGTCTTCCTACGGACTCTTCCCCCATGCCTGAAAAGCACTCCTTCCTCAATTCCTCTGGGAGCCCTTGAAGGATAAGATGCCACCTCCTACAACCTGCATGTCCTGATTTTCCTAACTGATAGTGTTCCCCACCGCCCTACAATTATTTTGTAGAGATTCTGTATTTAACATGTATGTTTCTTTTTTTTTCCCGCACATAGAAATTCCTTTATTATAGTGTCTGTCAGTAAATAGTGTTTCTTAGTGAAAACAACTAGTGCTAAAACTTTATATTTGTAACTTTTTTAAAAAAAATTATTTTTGACTCTTTATCTATTTTGTTTTCAACATTCATTTCCACAAGATTTTGAGTTCCAAATTTTCTCCCCATCTTTCCCCTTCCCCCCACCCCAAGATAACATGCATTCTGATTACCCCTTCCCCCAGGCTGCCCTCCATTCTATCATACCCCCTCCCATTATCCCCTTCCCCCTTTTTTTCTTGTAGGGCAAGATAGATTTCTATACCCCATCGCCTGTATATCTTATTTCCCAGTTGCATGCAAAATAATTTTTAACATTTTTTTTAAACTTTGAGTTCCAAATTCTCTCCCTTCTTTCCTCCCCATCCACCTTCATTGAGAAGGCAAACAATTCAATATAGGTTATACATGTATAGTTATGCAAAACACATAATAGTCATATTGTGAAAGACTAACTATATTTCCCTCTATCATATCCCATCTCCCATTTATTCTATTTTCTCCTTTGGCCTTGTCCTTTTTCAAGTGTTTGCTTCTGACTACCCCTTCCTACAATCTCCCCTCCCTTCTATCACCCCCTCTTATTCTCTTCTCCGGTAAGGTAAGATACCCAATTGAGTGCATATGTTATTCCCTCCTTAAGCCAAATCCAATGAGAGTAAGATTCACTCATTCCCTTTCACTTCCCCCCTCTTCCCCTCCATTGTAAAAGCTTTTTCTTGCCTCTTTTATGTGAGATACTTTACTCCATTATACCTCTCCCTTTCTCCTTCTCCCAATATATTCCTCTCTCACTCCTTAATTTTATGTTTTAGATATCATCCCTTCATATTCATCTCACTCTGTGCCCTTTGTCTCTGGTCTTTTCATCAAGAATTCTTGAAAGTCCTCTATTTCATTGAATATCCATTTTTTTATCCTGAAAGATCATGCTCAGTTTTGCTGGGTAGGCAATTCTTGGTTTTAATCCTAGCTCCTTTGACCTCCAGAATGTCATATTCCAAGCCTTTCAATCCCTTAATGTAGAAACTGCTAGATCTTGTGTTATCCTGATTGTGCTTCCACAATACTTGAATTGTTTCTTTCTGGCGGCTTGCAATATTTTCTCCTTGACCTGGGAACTCTGTAATTTAGCTACAATATTTCTAGGAGTTTTCCTTTTGGGATCTTTTTTCAAGAGGCAATTAGTGGATTCTTTCCATTTCTATTTTACTTTCTGGTTCTAAAATATCAAGGCAGTTTTCCTTGATCAATTCTTAAAAGATGATGTCTAGGCTCTTTTTCTGACCATAGTTTTCAGGTAGTCCAATAATTTTTAAATTATCTCTCCTGGATCTATTTTCCAGGTCAGTGGTTTTTCCAACAAGATACTTCATATCGTCTATTTTTTCATTCTTTTGGTTTTGTTTTATAATTTCTTGGTTTCTCATAAAGTCATTAGCTTCCATTTGCCCCATTCTAATTTTTAAGGAATAATTCTCTTCGCTGAGTTTTTGGACTTCTTTTCCAATTGGCAAATTCTGCTTTTTAAGGCATTCTTCTCTTCACTGGCTTTTTTGACCTCTTTTGCCATTTGGGTTAGTCTACTTTTTAAGGGGTTATTCTCTTCAGTATTTTTTTTTGGATCTCCTTTAGCAAGTAGTTGACTCATTTTTTCATGCTTGTCTTGCATCATTCTCACTTCTCTTCTCAATTTTTCCTCTACTTCTTTTACTTGATTGTCAAAATCCTTTTTGAGTTCTTCCATGGCCAGCAACCAATTTCTGTTTTTCTTGGAGGCTTTGGATGTAGGAGCTTTGACTTTGTCTTCTTCTGGTTGTATGTTTTAATCTTACTTGTCACCAAAGTAAAATTCTATAGTCTGCGGGGTTTTTTTTATGCTGTTTGCTCACTTCCCCAGCCAATTACTTGACTTCTGACTCTCTGTCAAGGTAGGACTCTGCTTCCAGAGTGGAGAGTGCACTGTTCCAAAATTCTTGGGTTTTGTGCAGCTGTTCTCAGAGATATTTCTAGGACATTTCTAGGTAAATTTTCAGTTCTTCTAAGGTGGTATGATCAAAGGAGAGGTGTTTACTCCTCTCCTGGCCTGTGCTCTCATCTGTGAGTGACCTCAAGCACTCTTTTCTACCTTGGGACTCTGAAGAGGATTCTCTCTCCACAGCCGCCACAAGCTCCACCACAGCAGTACTTCTCCTCACTCCAGGACCGCCACCCAGGACTGTGACCCAAATCTAAACAGAGCAAAGCAAGAGAATGCTGCCCCAGTGCCAGCAAAGAGATCCTGGCAATCCCTGTCTGATTAGTAGCTTGATCCCCCTACCATCTGTGGGCCAAGAGCTCCTGAAGCAGTGGCTGCTGCCACCACCGCCACCTCCCAGAGGCTGGGGCTGGACCATACTCCTCTCTCACCCAGATCCAATAGTTTTCCCACAGACCTTCTACATTGTCTTTGGCGTTTGTGGGTTGAAAAGTCTGGAAATTGCCACAGCTGCCAGTGATTCAGGCTCCTGAGGCCCACTCCAGACCCATCTGTGCTGGTGTGGCCCACGCTGGACTGCATTCCATTCCCAGCCTAGTATGACAGACCTTTCCTGTCAACCTTTCAGGTTGTCTTGGGCTGGAGATTTGTTTCACTCTGTCATTCTGTGAGCTCTACTGCTCTAGAATTTGTTTAGAGTCATTTTTACAGGTATTTGGAGGAGTTTGGGGGAGAGCTCAAGCAAGTCCCTGCTTTTACTCTGCCATCTTGGCTCCACACCACGCTCCCCCTCACCCCCCCCGCCCACAACAAGTATGCTTCTACTCAGTAAAGTGTAAGCTATTTGAGGGCAGGAATATTTATTTTGTTTTCTTGCATCCTTCAGCCCCTGAAACTTTTTTTTTAGTTCCCACCTTCTGTGCTTTCACTGGCACCAGGAATTCTTGGTGAGAAAACTGTTTAGCTATGTAGGTCATCTGATAGTCTTAGAGAACTAGCTGGGAAACCAAAAGATTAGATAACTTGCCCAAGATCGCACAGAGGCAAGATATGAACCCAGGTCTTCCCTGATTCCTATGCCAATTCATCTGTTGTCCTATGCGGCCTCCCCTGCCTGGCATGCTGTAGGTGATCAAGCAACGCTTGCTGAATTAAATTCAAAAACTTTCCCATCTTTTATTTTATTTGATCCTCACTTAGTGAGTTAGGCAAGTCAGATAGTGCTATTTCCACTTTAGAAATGGAAAAATAGGTAAATTAAGTGACTTGCCCAGAATTCCAGCACTGGCCAATAAGAGCACTAGGATTAGAGCCTGGGTCTTTGGCTTCCAGAAAGAGGTTTACCCACTCCAGGGGGAATTCTGCTCTTTTCATCAACACTTAGGGGCTTGTATCCAGCAAGCATGGTACCTGGCGCATAGCAAACACTTAACTGAAGTCTTGTTTCCTTCTTTCCTTGTATTTCCCTGTTCAGATTAGGAAAAAATTGTCCTCCAAAATCACAGCTGCTGCAGTCTTTCCAATAGTCAAGTCCACTCACAAGGATGACTTCCCCAAATCTCCAGACCTGTGGCTCTCTCAGCCATGTGATTTTGGAGCCACTTTTGCAACCACCATTAACTGAAAGAGCCAAACTATTACTGGATACAATCTGGTAAGACTCATTTTAATAGAGAAATTTAAAGTCCCAAAGACTCACAGGTGGCAACTTGAGAACCACAAGTGAATATTATTATTCCAACCATTTTGTTTTTCTGTTGTTTCCTGTCAATATAGCATTCAAGTCGGACCAATAATAAAAAAATGCCCTGAAATCTTTCTGGTCATTGTATCGGCCAGGTGCATTGTCAGGAAGAAAAAAACCCATATTCACATAGTGTTTGAGGGTGTCCGAAGCACATTCTTTACAATCCTGTGAGGGAGGCGATGTAACCTATACTCCTACCCTTTTGGGACATTTGCAAAAGTGCTCAACATCAAGTATCATCTTTGATCCAGCCTCCCAATAAAGCCTATAAGGGACGTGCTACTAGTACTATTATCCCCATTTTACATATGAGGAAGCTGAATCTCAGACAGTATAATGAAAGTGTCCATGGCCACACAGCTAACCACTGTCTGAGCCAGGACTGAACCTATTCTCTTCACTCCAACTCTTCAGGACCTCTCACCTGTTGGTTAAAATTCCTGTTCAAAGCCAGACTCAGAAGGTCAGTGGCATATTTAGAAGAGCTGTAGGGTTCCCGGCCTTTGACGTGCTGGAAATCTTCTAGGCTGAAATTAGATTCTCTGGCGTTGCTGGAAGACGTCCAGATGACCTGAGATGGAAAGTCAGGATGACAAAGAAGAGGCTCCAGCTCCCGAATCTGAGATAAAAATGAAAATCTTTTCTTAGGGCTACCAGGTAGGTCCATGGGAGCTCTCAATGCTTACCAAAAATAAATTTGTCAAAGGAACCAAAACCCAATCCATAAGCACCACAGTGAATGTCCCTATAATATCATTCCTCCAGCTATTAACTTGTCCAGATGGTTGGCTTCTAATAGCCATAATCTTAATATGAGGGACAAAAGCCCCTCCAAAACAAAATTCTGGCAACGCAATATAAATAACCCTAATAGGGAAGACAGCAGAGTATCAGAGAGAATACTTAGAGAAGTGAGTGTACAAGGAATACTTTGATGAGCTAAGAGTAAAAGGACTTCTACAGAAAATGGAGCAGATCCAAGGCCATGGAACCAAGGATGAGTAAAATGGGATGGCACAGACCTGTAAGAATGTCAAGAAAACTAAAGCTCAAAGGGAAGGTTTTTTCAGCTTTCAACCAAGAAGAGTAGGGTATATCTAACCTTTAAGACAGAAGATTCAGGAGAACTTAGTGACTTGCAAATAAATGTCATTTAATAAGAAAGGTCCCACTGCCACAACTACAAAAGGTTTGCCAAACTATAAGCAAAAAAGAAGAAAAAAGGGAGGCCCATTGTTTGGCAGCAATATTACAATATTAATAGGCTATATTGCTTCTGTTAAGGAGAATCATTTTCAAACTTGAATGGAAAGAAGAAAAATCAGAGAGAATTAAATCCAATATATACGTGAGGAACGTATTGCCAATCTGAGTTCATGCGGCCCCAACGAAGAACCTGTAGCTATGGCCAATGGTTGTTGGAGAATCATGGGGAAAGGAAAGGTTCCAGAGGGCTGGAATCAGGCAAATAACATCCCTATTTTCAAAAAGCAAAAGGCAGATTGCCTGTTAACCAGACAACCTGATAGTCATTACTAGCAAAATTCCAAAAGCGATCATCAAGTAGATGGTTTGTGAGCACTTAGAAAAGGAAGAGGTGATCGCAGTGAATCAGCATGGAAACATCAGGAACACATCAAGCCAAGTGATTCATTTCCTTCTGATAGTTACTAGAGTAGCAGGCCAGGAGACTGCTTTATACACAGTAAAATGCCTTGCTGAAATCTGGATTTACTGGCCTTTCATATCCTTGTAGTTTGGATGACAGTAGCTAGATTCATAACTAGGTTAAATGACTAAACCAAAATACTACTAACAGATCCCTGTGAATCTAGAAGGTCCCTAGTGGCTTGCCATTGACCCAGCTAGTTTAGTTCTGCAATTTAATCACTGTCTTAGCCAAAGACAATACAAAAGATCTGATTATTACGTCCGCAGAGGGCTCAAAACTAAAGGGGACAGCCGATACGACACATCTGATGAAAGAAATTCAATCTAACAGGATAGGCCCAAATCTAATAAGAAGAAACAATGTTTTACGCTGAAGATGTCGCTGCACATGTAAAAAGATACAGACAATTCAGTTAGACAGCAATTCTTATCAAAGAATCTAAGACAACAGATGGCATGGCTGCCAAAAATGTCAGTGTGATTTTTTTTTAAAAGTCCAGACCTGTAGTTTCAACAGAGTAGGTGAGCTCCCCAGGTAGACAACTCCCTTCACCAGTACAGATCAGAACCTGATCTGCAACTTATAGTCTTAGAAAGTTGTCTAGGACATTGAAAGGTCCCACAGCCAGTAAGTGCTAGAGGTCAGATCTGACCTAAGTCTATCTGGCTCTGGGGCTAACCTTCTATCCACTATACCATGGTATCTTTAATGTGATCTTGGGCTAAAATGATAAGCATTCACAACAATGAAGGAGACAGTTTCAATGTACCCTGGCTTTCATCGCACCAACTCTGGCATATTACATTTTGTTCTAGGCACCATATTTTAGAAGGACCACTGAGAAAATGGAGAGTATCTACATGAGCACCACCATGATAAAGGAATCATGTTATAGGTATGGATGGTTTGAAGAGCAGGGTATATCTAACCTTTAAGACAGAAGATTCAGGAGAACTTAGTGTCTTACAAGTAGATGTCATTTAATAAAAATGTATTCAATTTCATTGCAATTCGCCTGTATTTGAGGGGCCAACATACAAAAGGGAAATTAGGCTTACACTTGGATGTGAAAGGAAGGAAAAATAAAGACAAAGCACAGTTACAGAGGCACATTTCACCTCAGCATAAGGAAGAATTATAATCAGAGCAACTCGTAAGTGGAATGGACTAGTTCCTAATATTGGGTTCTCTATCATTAGAAGTAGTCAGCAGCTAAATAAGACTCGTCAGGGATGTTGTACAGGAAATGCCTACTACACGGGGAGTTTAATAAAATAACCTCTAAATTCAACAACCACCTCTGCCTCTAAGATTCATAGTTCTATGACTCTTTACACCCAGACCTACGAAGGCCTGCTTTTGTTTCCTATGAAGTGTTTTACAGCAACACAAATGAGATCTGAAAACCTAACTCAAAAGGGAGAGGGAAGCCCGGAGGAAGACAAGTAAGCATGAGTGGCCTTGGTATTATTTTGTTTGAAGAAAAGAAATCTTTAGTGGGAAGAGGGAAGAGGAATCTCCCACCAAAAGGCCACACAAATAGGAGATGTGAATGCTTAAATGCTTTAAACAAGTAGCTTTTATGATAAAAGAAAAGCAAGGAAAACCAGAAAGAAAACAATCTATCTCCCAGGTATATTATAAACAATTAAAGAAAAGGGGGAAAGAAAAAGGCAAAACATAAAGAGGACTGATGTAGATTCTAAAGAGTAAAAAGGAAACAAGTAGACTTCTTATAAATTATTACTTCATACTTCCGTGATTCCATACTTTACAGCATTTAGCTATCAGCTATCTCTAAGAAACAGCAACTGGGATAATCATCCCTGGCCCTTAACTAGGGGTATCCCTAGCTGGGACATGGATAAGATCATTATAACTGTCTGAAGAAGCTAGCAGGTTGAGGAGAGGGTAATGGTCCCGCTAGTTAGTGCTGGAATAAAGAAAGTAATGTGAAGCACTTTTTTACATAAAATTAGCAACCCTCTCCCTATAATACATCCGTTAACCTCCATGTTTGTCCTCCACAACATCTCTTTTCCCTTTCAATGTTACCCTTACATTCATCAGCCTGATTTGCCTCGTTGGCACACATCCCTTTAGGGATGGCTTTGCGCACAGTGTGGTCCACTGTGGGAACTCATTTCTTTTCCGAAGCAAGTAAATGAAAGCTGATATGTGAAATGAGACTCTAGAGTTGTTGGGTTAAAGAAATGAGAATGATCAAGTGTTAGATCTGGGCAACAGAAACAACCAAAGAAATACTAGACCCCATCTTGTACCAGACAGTGTCTGGTGGGACAATGAACCATGGCAGAAGTTCCAAAGGGACTGGATTAATGCCAGGTATGTTTATAGGACCAGCAAAAAGACAGAGCACTGAAAAGAGGGAGAAAGTCCTTGGCCTGGAGAGTGTTAAGAAATTCTAAGTCACGCAGTGGGTAGAACTATCCATTTGAACCATCTAGCTAATATGAAGTGGCATTTCCCAGGACAAGTGAGGTGCCAGAATGGACCTGCCTGATCCCAAGAAACAAAGATAAACCCAGTTGCGGGGTACCAGAAAGAGTTCATAAGCAGTTCATAAGCTTTTTGTATATTAAGCTTTTATCTTGCACTATTTCTGTAAGGGGGGGTGGAGATATAGGATTAATCTGGCATAGGAGAGTTTTCTCCTATTTATTTGTACTAGTAGGACAGAAGCAATAACAGGGATAACCAAAAATGGCAGAGACATCAAAATTGTATTCAACCAGAGAATCCATTATCCCCATAACTGATGGTGGCAGATTTACAACCTGAAACCTACAAAGACACCAAGATCCCGTTTCTCGAGAACATGGTCCACAAGCGGCAGGGGGTAGAAGATCAAGAGTGTTTTGGACATAAGGAAATTTTAATTTAACACTGTTTATAAAACAACTGACCAAGCAGATGGAAAAACATCTGGGAACAATGAGAATTGACTGGTTTTGGTTTTTATGTAGAAGTTTTTAAAGCCAGAGCCTGTAAACTTGAGTGTGTGTACATGTGTACATACATACATACATACATATATATACCTATATGTATATAAACTTAGATATATATAAATCTATATATGTATATACATATATATATAAACCTACACACACACACACACACACACACACACACACATACATACGATTTGGTAACTGCATTTCAATATAACTGGTTTCCTTTGCAATGTTGTATTTCATACATTTAAAAATGAGAAGAGGCTCATAAACTTCACTAGCTTCTCAAACGGATCCCCTCGACAGAAAAAAAAAAGTTAAGGAGCTCTATTTTATGTGATACAAGCACGTGACCATGCTTAGAAGCAGATAAGGAGAAGTAATTTTCCAGTATTTAGGATAATAACCTATTTTAAATACAACTTAATAGAAGTATTATTAGCAATAATTTCTATTTAAAAGAACAGCAACAGAATGTATTCCTCTCTTCTTTCTGCAAATAGGTTGCTCTAACTATCTAATTCTAAATCAGATACAAATAAGCATGGAATCCCTCCTGAACCCTATCAGGATATCACAGAAGACTTTAGAGCCCTATCTATTTTAGCTACTTCAAAATACATAGAATTACTCTTTAAATTCCTCTCTGGGGTCCATGCTACCAAGTCATGTCATAAAAGGATCTTTTGGTAGCTAAACCACCTAAAGACGAAGTCAAAGTTGGCTTGTCTAAAAGGAGTGATGTCTAATGAATGTATGTATTAATGTATGTATATATTGTATTTATGGATGGGTGGATGGATGAAGGGATGTACTAATGAATGACGTATAATGAATTACAAACTGGGTTTCGTAAAAGAAAAGGGCAGTGAAGGTCAATCAAATAAATCATGCCAACGCTCATAAGTAACCTCAGACTGTAACCTCCTGTTATACAAGGAGATGACAATGGAGGCAGAGGCCCAGGAAACGTGAGGGGGAAAACCAGACATAGCTACTCTAATTAAGTCTTCCCTAGAATAAGCTCCTATTTAACAATCAGCTTCTGTTCATTCTCACGTACAGGACTGAAACAGGACCAATGTAGTGAAATGGTCTTAACTTCCCATCACAACTAAGCAAAAGCTCAAGAGTCCGTCTTTACCAGAATGAAGTGGCCAAAAACATTGGTTTCAAACACCTCCTGTAGTCCATCTGCAGTGACCTTGTCATCCTGGGTCAATAGACCTTCGGCTGTGGAGAACATATGAAATACTTTTCTGAAAGAGAACAAAAGAATATGGTAAAACCAGAATGCTTTAACCTGATCTCTTGGTGTCAAATCAAACTCACCAAATCTGCCCACTGCTATTCAAATCACATAGTTCAAACCACAAGAGTCTAGTTATCTCACGATTTTACCAATGGCCTTGAAGGATAATGACTCAAGAAAAGGGCCTTAAAAGAAGGCCTGCTGTCTTTAACAGTCCTTTGTGTTCCCAAGGGCTGGGAAGTGAATATAACTGTATGTACTATGTGATTTTTGAAATGCCTTCTTTCAGATAAACATAGCCCCTCCTCCTAGCAACTATCCACTGGGGTGTGTAACCCTAAAAGCATCAAAATTTCACAGAGCTTTGATAACACTTCGACCAAGATATGACTGACAGTATTCAATTTCCCTTTCATAAAGGTGGTAAGATCAGCCTCAAACACGATCTTTCTATCCAATTACCCCCACCACTTTTCTCTGACATTCCCAAACCAACTTGCTATATTGATCACTGACAAAAATGGACACAAAAAAATGGAAGCAGCTGAACTCCACTGAGTAGCTCTGCTTCCGACTAGTCATGTTCTGGTCCCTACCAATGGACCCTCTGAACTAGACCTCCAGAGGCCAAGCCTTAGAGGAGCTAAATCACTAAGCTCCCAAACTCCTGCCCCAGGACCATGCTGTCTTCCCTGGGGAGAGCTCCCATTATTTAGCTGGCCTTAGATCCCTGAAAATGTTTCTCTATAGTTATCTTCCTGCCTTGGCAAACCCATCTCCTCTACCTTCTCTCCCTGACTCCTACTCCTTCTTTCTCTGGCAATAATAATCAAAGCATCTCCAACATTTTCTAGTAAAGGTGTATTAACTATACCATGTTCTATCTACCATCTCTGTAACTTCCCAGACCAGAACACCCTTCCCAGATATATTGTCTCATCCTATTTGAAGATCCTTAAGGTCCGAAATGCTCTTTTGTGTTTATTTATAGCCCCGTGTACTTAGCACAGTGACAGCACCTGCAAAGTGTTTAACAAATGTTTTTATGTTCATCTGTTTATCTGAAAAATCTTCAAGTTACCTTGAGAAGAGGCCAGAAAAAAGTGCTTTTAAATTCAACTGTGGATTTGGCATAATTCCAGCATTCATATAGAAGTAGTCTAGACGCTCAAACCTAGAAGTAAAATACAAATACAAAATCATTGATTCATTCAGTACATATTTAGAAAACTTGAAAACCCCAAATTACGGTCATTAAAGAGAAATGCACAAAGGGTAAAACTTTCTTCCTGAACCAATAAGATGACAACGGTTGACAAAGAAACATGTCATGAGGCTTTTCTCTTCATTGTCAAAAATAAACGCTCAAATATCACTGTTAGCTCTTGGGCTCAGGTCTTCACATGTAAAGAATTTTCCAGCGAGGATTATGTTTCAGGAGCAAAAGTACTCTTGATTTCCCTATCAATAATTGACAACCAGGTGAGTCTAATTATCAAAATCAATACGGTGAGACCAGGAGAACATCTATTTTTCATACCAAATTCTATTCAATTCAGCACACATTCACGTAACTAGGAGTTTAGAAAGTGTTCCCAAAAGAACTTCCCAAAAGGACATTACAGCTAAACCTATTCACGCATGATGAGTTATTGATACATTATCTAATTTAAGCACCTATTTAGGCATATCACTATCTTTTTCTGGAAATGTAATATAAAGATTCATTTCTACAACACAAATAATCTGACTTCGGCTTAACTAACTACGCTCAAAGTTGTGAATTTAAGTCTGCCTTTAAAAAAATAACCAAACTAGAACAACCTTTATTTTTCATGCCTCGCTGTTTTTTCCTATTAGTAATCAAATGCAGCACTGAGATAAAAAGAAGTTGCTCAGAAGAATAAAAATGGCATAAGTAAGCACGCTGGAAGATCGTGCCAAAAAGGTCTCATCATATCCCCCGGGCTTCCTTTCAGTTCAAGTATTCTTCATGCAGTTCTGTAACTTAAAGACAATGTCTAGGGAGCAGACTGTACATTAAACTCTGCAATTAGTTTCTGAAAAATGAACTCTCCTTCCCTGAAGTTCTTTAAGAACAAGACCTACACTCACTTAGCTAAGGCCCCACTCCCAGAATGCAATGGTCCAACCCTACAGTGCTTTAGATCAATCCACAGTGACTTTTTGAGGATCCGGGCCAGAGATTTTTTCACTTCAGAAAAGTTCTGGGGTAGAAATCTCTAAATGGATCCCAGCCAGCACCTCATGTTGACTTCAGCTTATTGTCTTGAGAGTTGTGGAGGCCAGGGAGAGGAGTATACGATTTGCACATGGTCACATAGGGAACATATGTCAGAATCAGAACCTGAACCCATATCTTCCTACTTCCAAAGTCAGCCCTCTAACCATTAAGCCACCCTGATTCTCTTGACTATTTCTTCTCTTTTTAAAAATTTTACTGACATGTTTTTTTCCTCCAGAAAAAAAAAAAAGCTTTTACAGAGAGAAAATACAACTCCAAAGTGCTTTATTTCCCAACCAACCCACTTTACCCTAGAAGTAATAAGGGACTCAGACCTCTCAGTTTTCCCTCACATACTCCATGGGGCCAGGGCAATAGGGATGGGGGGCAGGGGGCAGAAGGGCTAGGGGCAGGGCAGAAGTTAACATCTGGCCTGAGAGCTGCTGGGTAAAGTGTTAGAGAGAGAGAGAGAGGGAGAACTCCAAGGACAGCTTTATCCAACTCATCTTCTTCCTCAACTGGACAGGCCTAGGAGCTTTACTGTTCCACTCCAAGGAAGAGAATTCCCTTACTGGGCTCGGAGGAGGGCTGGGATTGAAGGAAGCAGACAGAGCAGCAGGAATAGCCAGGGCCAGGGGCTTCAGGGCCATAATTCCACTTTGATTACTCTTTATTTCCTGACCAAATGCCTAGGCAAAGGGACCCATCCCCAAGCCACACTACTCTGCTATTGGCTAATTCTTCCATAGGGCTGAGCCCTCCTGCTTGGCGTCCCCAAACTGGGGGTTGGGGTAAGGGGAATCTGTGACATCTCAAAGTCTCATCTGTCTCTTGGAGCACTAGCTCTTACTGGAAGGGATGAGAGGAGGGGCTGGATGATATGGGGTCTGTGTGTGGTAGGGGTGGGAGGTGTATGTGTGTCACTTTAAGGGAAAAAGAAACAAGATTTTAAAGAGTGACAGCCTTTATAGGGCCCAGTCAAGCCATGCTTCTAATGGGTGTCTGGCATTTGGACCTAAGACAACAGATTTCCTGAACTACCCCACCACCCCACCAAAAAAAAAAACAAACCCAGAAACTAAAACACCAAAACTGAGTAGAGGCAAGGTTTCAGGGGCTAAGGAAAGGATAGCATCCAAGTTGCAATGAGAAGCCTTGCCTATTTGTCATGGCAGCTGTGCTAAAGATGGGGAGATTTCCCTCCTTCAGACTTCCAGCGATGTTGTCTCTGCCTCAGGTGGTGCATGAGGAGCCAGAGCACGTCAGGGTGGTGCAGGCTGTCCTCATCCCAATCACATCCTTTAACCTAGTTAGCTCCACGGAAGCCTCAACGCTAAGTGCTCAGACCTTGACATCATGGTCTAGATCACGAGTGGCCGGCACGGGCAGGTGGGGGTGGGGCTCTAGACAGTTCACCACATCTCCTTTGTTCCCTTCCATGAACTGGATGATCTGGCAGGATGACTTCTCCCAAAGGAAGATGTGCGCACAGTGGCTGCCGCTCTTCTGTGCATTACTTTGGTGCCCCTTTTAACTCTTGAGGTACTGGGCACCATCGCTGTGAGAAGAACTGAAGAGATAAATGCCTTCAGCGTTGTAACTGGCAAGCAGCTCTGTGCCGCCATGGCCACACACAAGACAGGTGATGTGCTTTGGACTCACCGTTTACCAGGTGATGAGGACAAACTTTCTTCAGCACACCATTATTCTCATTCTCATCAATTTTACGCTGGTCATAAATCCTCACAAATTGATCTTGCCCACCCACTGCAAATTGGTTAAGTGTTGGCGGGGTTCACGTAGATTGTGTATAGCCCAACTTTCTTCTCCTTCTCCTTTGTCACCACCAGTTTCGATGCTGTTAGGTCTTCCTGGAGGTCAATGGTGAAGACAACTGCATCTTCATCAGCAGACAGGATAGTACAGGGAGAGTCTGGGTCCAGGGGCAACTTATGGGAGGCTCCCTCATGCTGGGCAAAATGCTTGGTGTTCTTGCAGCACTGATGGACAGCTCTGCTACCAGCACCTGCCCACCACAGGCACATACGGCAAGAGTTGAGTCAGCACTGTTGGGAAGGACTTGGTCTGGAAGACATTATTTTGGGGGCACTCTGAAAATGCAATACAGGTCACCTGCTACACCACCACCTTGAGGTCATCGCTGCCACCCGCCAGCCAGGTGCCACGCTGTTTAAAGGGCAGGGTATGGACACAACCAGTGTGGCTTTCTAGCTCATGCTGCAGGTGGAAGCACTGCACAAAGACTCATGCTCCACAAGTTTTGTACCCACAATGAGCACTTGAGCCCAGCTCCCTGTCTCTCAGGGCTGGGGGCCAGGGCAGAGCTGATGTCTCTGAGGTCACCCAGTCCTCAAGGACTTGTTCATCATCTGATGAGTTCTGTTCACGATTGGCTCATTTGTGCTGAACCGGCACCAGGGCTGCTCTTCCTCCTTTTCCTTCTCCAAGTGGTCATGGACCTGCTTTTCATCATTAATGGAGTAGTGGCCAGTGTCCTCCATGCTATCAGAGTCTTTGTCTTCACCTGAGCTCTCTGTGTCTTTGCCTCAGCTTTCTGTGCTGGTGCAGTTGGAGCCACCCCTGTCATCCTCAAGTTAGGCTCAGGCTTAGGTCTGAAGCCCCCACCTCAATGCTTGAGGATGTTACTCTCCCCTCTCCTGTCCTAGACATTTCCTCTGGACTGCTGGATAAGCTTCCATTCAAAAGGTCTGTTTTGCCATTTGTGCTGCTCCCTTTACCAGACATCTTGACTTGTATTTGTTGTAGCCAGAATGGACTTCCCACTTTATGGCTGAAGTAAGGCCTGGCTGGACCCCTGAGAAAATAACTCTGTTGACTCACTGAAAGACGAGCAGGTCAGAGGTTGCCTGGCTGGGGCGGTTACAAGCCTGGGAACCAGAGAGGCTCTGTGCCCCACTCTCCACTTCGGGGCATCCTTCTGCCAGCAGCTGCTCTGGCTGCGCCAGGCCACCTGGTCTGCTGCCCCTACTGCCGCCGCCATCTTAACACTGACAAGACATGGTTTACTTTTTTTTACAAACATTTTCAGATTACTCACATTCCTTGAAAACTCTTGTGTAACAAAGTAACACAATTAGGCAAAACTAATGATAATGACCTCAACTGAAAGTGAATATACTCCTCATCAGTAGAAGCCCATCTCCACTTCTCTATTTTAATTTTTTTTAATTAACAGAAATCTACTTTATTTTCCTCTCATCACCATTTCCCCACCCCACTAGGAAAACAAAGAAAAGAAAAACAAATTCCTTCTAATAAATATGTATATTCAAATCAAATTCCCTCATTGGCTGTTTACAAATATACATGTAATTTTATATATGTATACACACACACATATCTGAATATCACTTCTCTGTCAGGAAGTAGAAAGTATCATTGGTTCTCAAGAATAGTCACTGTATTAATCATAGTTCCTATAGCTTTCAAAGCTATTTTGTTTTTCATTCTTATTATTTTACAAATTGTTCTGATTCCATTCATTTTTATAATACTGATATTACCACATAAATTATTCTGGATCTGCTCACTTCTCCTGCCTCAGTTCATGTAAATCCTTCCACGTCTCTTCTATTTCTCATTTTTTACAACACTGTAGTACTCCACCACATTCAAAGACTGAATTATCCAGCCATTTCTTGATTGATGGGCTTCCTTCAGCTTCCAATTTGGGGGAGAACCATGAGAAGAGATGCTATAATTTATTTTTAATGCATAAGATCTTTTTATATTTCTCTGATTTCTTTTGGGTATGGGCCCAACAGTGTTATAGCTGGCTCAAAGGGTATGCACTGCTTAGTAACTATTTGTATATTAATTCCTCACTGCTTTCCAGAACGGCTACACCCATCACAGGTACAACAACAGTGTTATCAATGTGTGTCTTCCCAGAGTCCTTAGAATATTGATCATTTTCCCTTTTTGTCATCTTACACAATTTGGTGTGTATGAGGCAGGATCTTAGAAGTGTTCTAATTTGTATTTTTTGAATTAGTGATTTGGAGTATTTTTTTCATATGGCCATAAATACACTGGATCTCTTCCCTTGAGAACTGCCTGTTCACATTCCTAGACTACTTATTAATTGGGGAATGGCTCTTGTTTCAATAAATTTGAATCACTCCTTTATATATTATAGAAATGAACTTTTATTAGAGAAACTTTCTGCAAAGATTTTTTCCCCCAGTGTCACTTTTCTTTATTGGAGTTGTCTGTACAAAAATGTTTTAATTTTATGTAATTAAAATTATCCATTTTGACTTCTATGATCCTTTCTATCCCAGGTTTGGTCAAGAATTTTTCTTCTATCCACAGAACTGATAAGTAAATTTTTTCCTGTATTTCTCTAATTTGCTTTTATATGTAGGTCAGATCTTAATTTGGAGCTCATCCTTGGATAAGATGTGAGGTGTTGGTCTAAATCTAATTTCTTCTATACTGCTATCTAATTTCCCCAGCAATTTTTGTCAAATATTGAGTCCTCATCCCAGCAGCTGGGTCTTTGGGTTTCTCCAACACCAGGCTTTGAGATACGCTTGTTTCGTTATGTTGTGTATGCAATCTGTTTTACTGGTCAATTGCTTTATTTTTTAAACAGTACCAAATCATTTTGAGAACTGCTTTGTTATGGCTTAAGACCTAGCACTAGTCAGGCCCTCTTGATTCCCAGTTCTTTTAATTATTTCTTTTGAAATTCTTAGCCTTTTTTGCCTCTATATGAATTTCATCATTATTTTTTCTACTTTATAAAGTAAAACTCTAGTAATTTGTTATATTATGAACTAAGTTAATTTAGGTAGTATTATCATTTTTATTATGTTGACTCACCCTACCTATGAGCATTTAATAGTTTTCCAATTATTAAGACTTGTAAATAATAGTTTGTAGTTGCATTTATACATTTCTTATGTATAACTTGAAAGGTACGTGCCCAAAAATTTTATACATCCCATAGTTATTGTAAATGGAATTTCTTTATCTCTTTCTTATAGGCTTTACTGGTATTATATAGAAAAGCTGATGACCTGCATTAATTTATTTTATATCCTGCAACTTTGAGGCGGTTACTGTTTCAATCTGAGGCAGTTACTGTTTCAATTAAGTTTTTAATTCTACCTTCGGCATTCTTTAAGCCCATCGTCATATTATTTGCAAAAAAGTTCTAATACTGCTTCTTCTTGACTCGTGCTTAATTCCCTCAATTTCTTTCTCTCATCTTAATTCCACAGCCAGCATTTCTAATACTATGTCAAACAGAAGAGTTGACAACGGACATCCTCACTTCATCTGAGCTTCCTGGAAAGGGTGGTAGTTTATCTTGATTAGTATTTGATTATTTATCCTCATGCATTGGTAGTTCTTGGTTTTAGATATAGATTATTTTTCTCTGGGCTATTTCACATCATCATCAACACCCTCTATGGTGAAAGGAATCACTTGGTGCTTGGAAGCAGAATTCAGAAAATGTACTAAGTTTCCTAAAAGAACGGTATTAGAAAAATTACTTGGAAATCCAAAATATGGGGCAGGGAAAGGACACCAATGAAGTAACACGGCCTGTAACAACAAGTGTTGGGAGGAGGAAAGAAAGTGAGATTTGTCCCTTCTGAACCCACACATCTAGAAAAAGGGAAATGGAAATGGTTCTAATGACACAGGGAATCTATTTCAGGCTTTGGAGGCCAGGGAAGCAAGAGTATCAGTTTTTGAAGCAGATGCCAGCACAACAAAATAACCCCTGCACTTTCTTTCATGTTCTCCCTTCAGCTTCTCTGCATAAGGCTCAAGATGGCACAGCAGACAGAAGGCAGGGGCTCGTGCACCTCTGACCCACACTGGCAAGACGCTCATTCTCTCAGAGCCCCAGAAATCACTCTAAGCAGCAGGGCACCTACTGATCTGTACTGGGAATTCCCTATAAAAATAAAATTAGGAGTCCAGTTCATCTTATCTGCACAGGGAGAAAAAAAGTCCACATGTTAAATTTCTCACACTGGACCAACTTTAGAAAGTTTGTTACATTACTGCTCTGAGAAACAAGTTAAAACTCAGCATTGAGAAGACATAGGGCTGAAGGAAAAGAACACTAGCGGTGAGGTCAGACATTTGGGTTCTAACTGAAATTCTGTCACTGACCAGTTTTGTGCCATCTCAAGTTTATTTAACCTCTCTGTGCCCCACTAACAAACAGAAAGAAGCCCTATCCCATGTACTTCACAGGGTGGCTCCAAAGATTTTAAAAAAGGTGGAAATGGGCATAAAAGCGCTCAGAAAAATATAATATCTTATGCAAATAGAACATACAATTACAGACAATGATGCGTCCATTTACAAGTTACTGAGAGTGCAGTAATTTCTGACCAGTCAGAGACAGCACATATGACAAATCATGAATAAGATACCAAGGCAATGAGGGGGGAAACAGTGACTCAGGCAGATGAGCGACCGTCAGCAGAACTCAGGAGGAAGGACAACGGTCAGGGCCAAGAGATCTGACACTTCCTAGCTATGTGACTCCCAGGAAAACCTATTTAAACTTCAATTTCCTCAGCAGAAAATGAATGAGGACATTAAGCCTGGTGTGACAGAAGAACCTTTAAAACCTTAAGCCACTACAGAAATGGGAGTTTCCCTTTTTCCATTTGATCTGGCTAACCTCATCACCCTGGAAGACCCTCCTTCTAACTGGAGGGCCCCTCCCAGAATCTCCCTGCAACGAGGGTGCCCCGGTCAAGTGGTCTCATTTCCCACCAGGCCGTTCTTCCTCATGCCCTTATGCCAGGCACCTTCCTTTCCTCTCTTACCTTCTCCATGCCAGTCACAGTGGAGAGTGCTGGGCCTGGAATCAGAAGACCTGAGTTCAAATCCAGCCTCAGGCAATGACTAGCTGTGTGACCCTGGCCAAATCACTTCACCTGTTTGCCTTGGTTTCCTCATCTGTAAAATGGGGGTGATAATAACAGTACCAACCTCCCAGGGTTGTTATGAGGATCAAATGAGACAATAATTGTAAAATAGTACTTAGCACAGTGCCTGGCATATAGGAAGTGTTTATAAATGCTAGCTATTATTATTATTATTATTAAACACTTACTAACCGACTGGACCCCGCTGACCACCCTTATTTTTAAAAAGCAGACCACTCATCACTTCGGAGAACCAGCTACTAAGACACATACCTTCGTTTGAGTTCTCTTGAGGCCTGAAACACAGACTGTAGGTTACTAACATCTATCTGAATGAGTGTGATCTCTGCCGCGGGGTGGGAAGACAGCAGGGAGACTCGGGCAGCTTCGGCCTTTCCCAGGTTCCTGCATGCTAAACACAGGTGAAGTCCATCATCTTCAGAGAGCAGCCGTTCACAGAGGGCCAAGCCGATGCCACTGAAATGACAATTCAGGGAGATGATATACTGGCAGCAGGACAAAGCTCCCATCCAGCCAATCTGAAATTATGCCTCATAATAACTGACACTGCCCGCTTTGGCTCAGGACATCCAGCTCTCAGCAGGAAGCAAATGCAAAAGCCACGAAAAATATTTTTAAAAAATTGAGTCATGTCAATAAGCACCTACAACGTTCCAGGTACTGTGCTCAGTGTTTGGGATACAAAGAAAACCAAAACAGCCCCTGCCCTCGAGGAGATCATATCATAATGGGAGGAGACAACACATAAAACTATGTACAAATAAGATATATACAGGGCCAAATAGTGACCATCTCGTAGAAAAGGCACTAACATTTAGGAGGCCTGGAACAGGTTTCTTACAGAGGGTGGGATTTTAGCTGAAACCTGATGAAAGGAATGGGCGGACAAGTGAAAATGCATGGAGTTGAGTAATTCCTCATGTAAACAACAGCCATTATCATTAGACTGCAGAAAATGTGGAGGGGAGAAAGGTGCAAAAAGACTGGAAAGGTAGGAAATGCCAGGTAATGGAGGGCTTTAAAAGCCAAACAGAGGCTTTTATATTTGATCCTGAATGTAATAAAGAGCCCCTGAAATTCAATAAATGCAGGGCAGGAAGAGGTTGAGACGGTCAGAACTGTACTTTAGGAAGATCACTGGAGAAAAAGGAAAGAATCTGTCCCACAGTCCCATACAAGCTGAATGGCTTTGTAGGTGGACAATAACCACTGGAGGAACCTCAGGATTGGATTTTGTTTATCTTGTCTTTAACTCTTTTCAAGGTCTAATGATGAGGAGACAATGACAACATCTTCATGTGCTAAGGATAGTATGTTATTCATTGTTTCACATAGGGACCTTTCTACCTTCCTAAGTATATAGAAACAGTTGCAAACTTGAACTGATTGTGGGATGTGTTTACTTCTACCATGGTCAAACAAATACTATCAAAATGCCAGATGATCCCAGGAATGCCTCCCTACACTGAGGGCCCTTAGGGACAATGAAAAGCTCCTTGAGGGGTGGGGGAAGAAGAGAATCTAAAAAGGCAGAAGAGACCACAGGTCAGGGGCCACCTGATCAGATTCCACCTCCTACCTGAGATCTTTCCTGATGTCGCGACGTTAGGGCTCTCCAGCTTTTCAAATTACTTTGTATTGTTTGTATGAACTCTGCATGTATTTATTTGTGTGTATTGTATTCTGCTAGGGGAATGGAAAGGTCCCTGAGGTCAGGAACTATGTTTGTGCTCATGTCTTAGCAAGGCACCTTGCACACAGAAGATGCCTAAACAGAGGCTGACGGGATGAAGAGAACTCTGGCCTATGTCAGGAAGGTAGAAGGCATCATACCAATGACAAATGAAAGCATGAGGACCACTGGACTTGGAGATGTAATACCAGATCTCGGATCTGTCTTAGTATATTATGTGCTAGAAAGTTCAACATTTCTGCAAGTATATAAGCTACTATAAGTAGTTTCCCTTTTTTCTTTATAAGATATGGCAGCCAAGAAAGCTTAACAGGACCTTAGGACGGGGAGAGCATTCTGGAAAAGGGGTCTGATAGTTGCACAGAACACCGTCTTCCTAGAGTTTTACATTTAGTCTTGGGTGCCAATGATGCATCAGAGTATCCAAAGGAAAAGCAACCCAAATTGTGAATGGCCCTGAGCACCTGAAGACCAACTGAAGAAACTGGGAAAGTCTTAATCTACAGAAAACTTAGAAGATTATATAATCGTTGTCCTCACATACCTAAAGGGTCATCATATGGAAAAGGTCTTAGAGTTGTTCGATTTAACCTCAGAAGGCAGAGCTAGGACTAATGAGTAGAAAGCTGCAGAGAGAAACTAAGGCTTGAGGTCAGTAAAAACTTCCTCCCATTCAAGAGATGGGCAGCCTTGAAGATAACAGGGGTCCCTTTACTGGAGGGCTTCACAGAAAGATGCATCTGGTAGTATTCTTTTTCAGATGTGGGTTAAACTGGCTGACCACGGAGGTCCCTTCCAATTCTGAGAAAGAGGGAGGTGGATGTCATCTCAATACAAGGAAGAACAAACAACTCTTAACAAATGAAGGGGTGCAAAATCAGAATTGGCTGTTTTAGAGTATGGTGAGTTTATTATCACTGGGGGTCTTCAAGATGGATATCAGACAGTATTTACGTTTGGAAAAAGGTTAGAATAGATGACCTCTAAGATACTTTTCAATTTTCGATTCCTACAAAATGTAAATTTGCATTATGAGCAAATGCAAGCTGAAGAAAACTTGGGGTAGCTTTAGAGATTTTTTTTTTAAAGAAAATAAGAGTTTAAGAGAGAAGAAAGAAACAATTACAAAGGAGACTACAAAGAAAAACCAGGCTGCAAAAAAGAGGTAGTTCTAAAACTGGAATAGAGATCAACAGGGAAAAGATGGATAGGAACAGCTAAACAGCAACAGTGTTCACCTAATACAAAACAACACCCTGGTCAATCGATCAAAAAATACTTATAAAATGCTGACTTCGCCACTCTGACATACCTCTGATAGCAGCCCATGTGACCTGAACCCAAAGGGACATCCACTAGCAACTACTTCTGCATTCAGTGGCTGATAAAATTTGACTTCTCTTACCACTTCCAAATTCTGGGCCCTTTTTGTACCCTTTCCAAAAGACTGAACCTTTCTGGAACTTTGGAACTTGCCAGCAGCAGTCTGCTCTTGAGGGTACACTCCATGCCTTGGGTAAACTGGCTGAAGGGATAATATGAAGGAAAAACAAGGGCAGGGGACGTGTGGTAACTGCTTGCAAGTCCTCAAGAGTCTGACTGAAGGATTAAATGTTTGAGTCCAGAAGGTGTAACCAAGATAAGTTAAGATGCTTACGCTGGGACAAAAGACAATGCTGCCCATCTCCTGGCAGGGATGGGAAGAAAGAAATGTGCAGAATGAGATTTTGTTTTGCAAGACTAGACTGTGCGTGTTACGAACAACAGCTAGCGATTCTATAGAGAAAGTGAGCAAAGCGCTTTATCTCATTTGAGCCTCTTCACCAACCTGGGGAGGCAGGTACTATTATCAGCCCATTTTAAAGATGAGAAAACTAAGGCAGCCACAAGCGTGTCATAGTTAATTCCAAGCAAAGATTTGAAACCGGACCCCAAGGTGGGCACTCTATTCATTCTATCCACTAATATTTCAATTCAATAAACACGTATTAAGCGCCTACTGTTTTCTCTTTTAATCAAGGGAGACAATGCACGCAAAGGGCTTTGTAAATTTACTCTAACTAGTATGATTTTTTTTTTCGGCGGGGAGATGGGAGGGAGATGGGATGTTACTGAAAAAAATGTTAATTTTTAAAGTTTTGGTTTTTTTTTAAACAATTGGAGCTGTCAGGAAATGTAAGAGCTGTTTTCCTTTTTGTGGGTCGCGAGTCTACTCACCGCAACCGTGGCTCGGGAGGCGGGGGGTGGGGCAGGAGGGTACTGGCCTGGATGACCTTTGAACTTCTCTGGTCTACTTTTCCCCCCTCCCCACTCCACTGCCCCGCTGCCTTTGAGCCCCCACCTCCTCTGGTCCCAGCCCAGACACCTCCGACAGGCTGTTTCCTGTGGAGAAGGAAACGCGCTCACCTGCTGGCCCCTGTGACCACCACCACCTTCTTCATCGCCCTGAATCTTGAAAGATGTTTGACTGCAGTCTGGGTAAAGAGCCTTTGATCCGGTATGCATAGCGTGCACCTGGAAAAACTTCCGATGACCCTGGCCCCGCCCCCCTAGTCATCCCACCAATCCCGTCTCGTTGAAGATTTCTTCTCCCCGCCCCACCTCCCCGCTCCACTTTCTAACTGTCCAATGCTGACTCACTTTGGCCATCCCGCTAGCAGCCTCGCTGTCATTCTAACCAATCACAGCCCAGCATTCCGGCCAGATGACGCCTTCATTGGCTAAGCGAAGGTGGAGCGAAAGGTGAGGTGGGCTCAAACGGCCTCAGTCAGTCCCGCTACCTGGATCCACCTTAATTCGATCCAGCTGGAATCCCAGCCTCCAGAACGTCTTCGCGCCTGCTCCAGCCCAGAGATGATGGATGGGCGGAATGACTTCAGAGGAGGGGTGTGGCGAGATGGCCGCAGAGGGGAGGTATCGGTCAGTCTTTGCCGTGGTGTCCGACTCCTCGTGACCGCATTTGGCGGCAATACTAGAGTGGTTTGCCATTTCCTTCTCCAGCGCATTTTACAGATGAGGAACTGAGGCAAACAGGGTTAAGGGACTTGCCCAGTCACATTGCTAGTAAGTGTCTGAGGCTGGATTTGCCCTCATGAAGAGCCTAGTGTTCCAGCCACTGCGCCACCTAGCGGCGAGGCTGCGCTGGGCAGTGCGAGGGACGATGGGCGGGGCTTAGGACGATCCCTGAAGCAAAGCTTCTCCAGGCAAGACGTAACACGTCAGTGCTTCCTGGGAAGGGACTGTGCAGAGTGCCGTGTAAGGAGAGGCGGGGCCAGCCAACAGTCTCTAGGCTCTCAGGGACTTTTGCTCTAAGGCGTGAATCTAATTTTTTTTTTTTATTTTGATTGTTTAAAGATTTAAATCTTATACTTTTCAATTAAGCATTCCTTTTCTCTCATTAAAAAAAAAAAATCTTTGTAACAAATAGGCAGCCAGGGGGCACAGTGGCGAGGGCCTGAAGTCAGGAAGACCTGAGTTCAAATTCAGCCTCAGAGAGTAGCTGTGTGACCTTGGACAAGTCACTTAACCTCTGTTTGCCTCAGTTTTCTCTTATGTGGAATGGGAGTAGTAATAACACCCACCTCCCAGGGTTGGTGTGAGGATCAAATGAGAAAAGCACTTAGCACAGTGCCTAGCTTATAGTATGTACTATATAAATGTTAGCTTTTATTATTATTATTTAATATGTGTAGCCAGGCAAAACAATTCCCACATCAACCGTGTCTAAAAATACAAAAATCTAGGGATTGCAATAGATGGATTGCCGAACCTGGAGTCAAGAAGATGAGAGTTCAAGTCCTGTTTTCAGATGCTTTACCAGCTGCCTGACTCTTGGGAAATCACTTAACCCAATAGTACCTACCTCACAAGATTGCAGTGAGAGATTGTAAATTGCGAATTTGCAAATTGCAAAATTGCAAATCAAGAGATTTGCAAATCTTAAAAGCACTCCCGTGGAATCCATCGTCTGACAGGAGGCCGGTAACATGCTTCATCATGGGTCCATCTTTCTTTGCATTGATCAGCGTTTTTAAGTCTTTCAAAGTTAATAATCTTGATAATATTATCATATAAATTGTTCTGCTCGCTTCGCTCTGGGTCAGTTCATCTCAGTCTTCCCGGATTTCGTTATTTCTTATAGTTGAATGACATTCCATAGCATTCATGAGCGGTAGTTTGTTCGGGCTTTCTCTCATCCAGATATTTGGTCTGCATTTCCACATTCTTGTTATTGCTCAGTCGTGTCCCACTCATCGTGACCCCATTTGGAATTTTCTTGGCAAAGATGCTAGACTGGTTTGCCGTTTCCTTCTCCAGCTCATCTTACAGATGAGGAAACTGAAGCAGATGAGGTTAAGTGACTTGCCCAGGGACCCACAGCTATTAAGTGCCTGAGGTTGTATTTGACCTCCAGTCTTCCTGACTCCAGGCCCAGTGCTCTACTTTGCCACCTACGTGCCCTTCCACATTCTTACAACATACTCTACCTGGTAATACAACTTGCCAAGGAAGTTAGAACAATCTTGGAAATCTAAGAAAAGTACATAAATAAAACAATATTCTGTTAGTGCTCTGTCCTGGCCTGACCTCCCCTCCTTCCCACTCCCAACCTAGAGTGTTGGGTTTGGCTCTGAATGCTATCTTTTCATGATATTCTCCATCATACCCAAGGAACCTCTTTTCATTCTGCAAGGTCACTTCAGCCCTCATCAATAGCTTTTGTCCCTGGAGCCACTTCTTCCTTCTGATGGAAGGGTGGAGATGGAGGCTAGACAGCATAAAGCTCCTCCCAGAACCTCCATTTAAGGAGGGCACCTAAGCCAGTCATCTATTTCCCATCAGGCTGGACTCTTCTGGACTTCTCCATCACACCCCAGGCTAGATACCATCCTTCACCATTGTTGCATCTCCCAACACCCCCGGCTTCTCAGCTCCCTTTTGTGTATTGTTTTTCCATTAGATAGTAAGTTCCTTGAAGGCAGGGACTGTGAATTTTTGTTTGTTTTATATTTGTATTCCTAGTGCTTAGCACAGTGTCTGATATATAGTAGGTACTTAATGTTTATTGACTGATAAACTGGCATTTACTACAGTGCCTGGCACTGTGCTAAGTGCTAGGAAGGAAGGAACTGGAGTTTTTAGCGTAGAGAAGAGATGTGAGGAGGGGGGTATGGAAGGGTGAGAACAATAGGACACCATAGCTGTCTTCCATTATTTGAAGGCCTTATTTAGTGCTTAGCCCCAGAACTAGGAATAAGGAGCTGGAGTTTCAAAATGCCAAATTTAGGTTTAATGTCAAGTAAGATTCATCCATTAGCGGCAGTACAGGCTGGCTCAGGAGGTAGTAGTTGCCCTTCTCTGGGGGTCTTCAAGCAAAAGCTGGATGACCATTCGCCAAATACGGTGCAGGAGGGATTCATTTTTCAGGCTCTTGATTCTGTTTCTGCTCCCCTGCTTTCTTTCTTGATTCGCTCTGCCTCCTTGGCACATCATGTTACCAGGTTTGAGTCTCTTAGAAGAATGTGGAAATGGGGACCAAATGTCTGGATGAGAGAGAGAGAGCTGTAATATAGCAGCACTTGGCTTAATAGGTTCCCAGGGAATGGATTATCACATTTTTCATGACTATTTCATTTGCTACTGGGAGCGTTTTCTCTTCCACCCTTATCACTATACCCTCTGCTTGGCTGCTCCAGCTTCTGTATTGCACGAGAATAGCCAAAGCAGAGTCAGAGTCCCAGCTATTCCCTATTCACAGGGAAGTATCTCTAACTACCTCATACTTCTCTGGAACTAGCCTGCCCCTTTTTCCAATTGAAGCCAGCTCACTGACTCCCTCAGCAGAGTAAGAGCTTTCCATGGATCCACCTACTCTATTCCTAATGCCTTTCTGACTCTATTCCCTCAATAGACCCTATTTAACCAAAAGTGACTACAACCCCTGGCCAAGGAAGGCCCTGCCTTTAATTCAGGTTGCTCAAGCAGAAAAGGAAATTGACCAGTTACTTCTAAAAGCAAAGTGTACCCCTAAGGGAATCCAATTTTCTTCTCAGGGTCTATCATTATGTTCCCCACATTCCTCCCTATTCTATTATGGCCTTTAGATAAACATTTGAAATTCCTCAAGGGAAAAAAATGAGTCTTTTAAGAGCTGAGCTTGGTGAGAGATGAATTTTGTTACTGGGTTTCCTATCTGATAAGTATTTTCGATATACAAAGTCGATCCTCCATTCTGCTTGTTCTGAGCAGTTATTATTTCCTATGCGGGAAGAGCGGGATGGGGGGACAGATATCTGAGCACAGTCTGTGTGGGTGTGAAAATGGGCAGGAAGGATTTTATATATTAACTATAACAAAAATTGCCCTTCCCCCATCCAATCTATGGCCCTTGTGTTATTGGGAACTGTTTGTCCTGCTTTGAAGACATTAAATTTTCATCTCTATTATAGCTGAATGGTGCTGAGTTAATAAGGTTGGTCAAGTCTACAGAACAGCAAAATCTCCAAGATCATAATGTTCTTGTCCATGTGTAGAAACCAGTAGTTAGGACTTCATATAAATACTCTGATGGATGATAAATGTCCCCTTGTCCCCCATCCCACATTCCAGCCTCCACCTCCCCAAAGGTGCTGCGTCCCCTCTCCGGAGGCCAATGCCCAGAGCTGGTTCTTCTTACACACTGTTGTTTTTAAAAAGGCTCCATCAGCAGCATATTTCTTTAATCATTATTATTTACATTTTATCATCTGACAGACGGACTTACAGAGAATAAATAAGGAAGAAAAGAAAATATACAATGGGTATCACATCTCTTTTTTTTCAAATACAGAGAATTTGTATATATTCTATTTTGGAATGAGTATGATAGCTATAAACGGAGATTAAATCGGTTTGCTATTCATCAGCACTCAATAGGACACAATGTCCTCTGAGCTGTTAGGAGGGACAGAACAGGGCACAGATAGTCACTGTCCTCAGGAGAAATGTACCACTCTGCTTTAGAGACCCAAGTTCTCCACAAAAAGATTACCCAACAAGAGAGTGAGGGAAGAAGAAAATAACCCTAAAGAGAAAATGGCACCAGGGTGGACCAGACAAACTACAAGAGCTAGTTGTATGTGCAGACACTGACCCAACTGTAAATTATTTCTAAACCTCTATATTAACAACAAACCTTTTCTTTGAATTTAATTATTTTAGTCCTTACTGCTTTCTCAAACTTTTCTTAAATTATCCTGCATACAGGTTGCTTTGAGTATGAATTCACATCGGCCTGCCTGCTCCAGGCTTTTGGACCTGATTTTATTCTCCTCCCTCTTGGAAAGTCCTATAAAGTAGGTCTCAAGAATGATTGAAGGAGATGCTATTTAGATTATTATGAAAGGCCCAGGTTTGGTACCAAAGAGTCTGGACTCTGCACTTGGGGTAGCAACTGAATATATTGGTCAAGTCTATCAGCAAATGACATATCACCACAAAATTGGATATTATAGATCTGGAACCATCAGTGAAGGCACAAAGGAAGGGAAATTGATGTCACGTGTTAGAAATCTGCACTCCTGATTTAGGCAATATTTTTATTTTTCTAACCCTTCCTTTAAGGTTTAAGAGAATATTCAAAGTATATTCTGATTTTGCTCCATGTATTTAGGTGGGATTTTTTTCTCTGATGTTTTTTTTTTACTCCCTTTCAGCTCCAACAGGTCTACTGTCCTCACCTCCAACCTCCATCTAATTTGATATTTAAATCTATGATCCTATGAAATTGCAGTAGCTCTTGCAAAATTACAGTGTGATTCTAATACTTCAGGACCAGGTTTTCTAAATAGAATCAGCTTATTCCATAGTAGTGGTTGGGCTACTTAAGAATCCAGTGGTCCTTTTCATGTTGATAATGGATAGAGAGGAAGATTAAATTTTCCTTCTATTCTGAAGACAAGCTATTGGACACATGTGTGGTGGATGGGGAAAGAAGGGGAGTTTGTCCAATGCCACTTCAGTGTGTTCTTTTCACTCACTGTTGGTAGAAAAATTGGTTTAAATCAGGGAGTCCTCTTGTTATGTCTCTACAATTGCACAAAGGGACTACCTAGTATACTCTCATCAGGCTACAGACACAATAGAAAAGGTCTCCACCCTTCAGCCAACATACAAGAAAAAGGCCATATCTCCCTGAGGTTGTTTTCATGTCTTTTAAAACATCAAACCTACCCCTAACTAGAACAGTAAGAACCAAAATTTTAATGGTCCTGCCTATCAATCAAGAGAAGCAATCTACCTATTGTGAAGCATCTCTTCTACAATTGGGTTTATAATGTTCCCTTTAGCATTCAGCAGAATTGCACCTGGAGAGAATTTCTCTTACCACATTCAATAAGGACTAAATCACAAGGCATCAAGGGCTAAGCACATAACAGCGACAAAACAACCATATACCACCTTATCATGACCACTAGTAGCAACTGAGGTTGCAGTGTGGGAAATCAACTCGCCATTAGCAACTTGGTCCTTTTTACCTTCCAATTCAAGATTTCAAAAATGTTTACCAAGAGGAAATGGCATTCGCATGTTTCTACAAAAACATTTAAATTGCAATTCAGAGGCATCTCTCTATGTGGACCAGGATGCCTATATTCCAAGAACATTCTGAGAACTATGTACATTCAAAGAAACCTGCTGAAAGGAAAAGGTTTGTATAGTATATTGCAAGATTGGGGCCTACAA
Organism: Phalanger gymnotis; assembly: GCA_028646595.1. Taxonomy (NCBI): domain Eukaryota; kingdom Metazoa; phylum Chordata; class Mammalia; order Diprotodontia; family Phalangeridae; genus Phalanger; species Phalanger gymnotis. The sequence continues at coordinate 292,606,512 of CM053626.1, forward strand.
ATTAAAATAAGAAACAAAGACTTCTAGTGACCCTGCTCAGCCATAATCCTGTTCTTTTTTCTGAGTAATCAGATTCTTAATTTTTAATCTTCTCATTTGTGGTTTTACACCACACAGATGCTGTTTCTTTTCAATATGTTTCCTTGGAACATCTTCATCTCCATTCTCTCTTTTGCCTGAAACATGTGGACTACCCCTACATCACTGATATCTAACACATATTACCTCCTTGTGGGTCATGGGAAAAAGCTGAGCATTTATAAGCCTTAAGGGAAAAACACGTCCGCATATGACACATAAACTCTGTTCACACATTTCTTTCCTAAGTTAGTTGAATATTCCTCAGCCAAGTTTGCATTCATTTCTGATTCAAGTCAATGATTTCTACAACTTGACTGTGACCACTCTGGATGTTGGTGTCATGAATGTTAGGGAAGTGGGTGACAGATGCGTCCCAACTGGAGGATTTTGTTTTCAAAAGAGAAATAAGAAAACTGCATCCATCCTGAGGCATGCATGTAGTCACACCTTTCTAAGATCCTATGCCATTGAATGTCTTTCCTTAGAAGGGGCACTATTAAGCCTCACACTGAACTGTCTTACTCTTGGCAGGAATGGAAATGATCATATCCACAACGGCTCCTTGAGATTGGCCAATGGGATAGGTGAAATAATGAGGGGCAAGAGAGGGGATGAAACAAAGAATAGATGTTCTAGAGCTCCCATACCAGACAGTGTTGCTAGGCCAGGACCTTCCAGAAAAATCTTGAAGCTGAGGTTCCTGATAACATTTCAGAGGTCAGGTTTAAATGGCTAGTATCTTCTTAGTTATACCATGACCTTACTTAACTATGACAATCATCAGCACCTGCAAGAAAATTTCACTTTTCCTGTCTCAGTGGAATCCAGCCATGAAGAAAGGTGGCCAGAGAAAATGACCCTTAAAGAAACACCATAGTCACCAACAAGCATATCCTAGAGCTAGAAGACCTGAAGGCTATTCAGGATGTCATCCTATCTATTCTTCTTGAGGTTTGATGGTCCAGTCCTCAAGGTGGCATTTTCTGTTTACCTGGTCTACATAGCTAGAATCTAGTTCAGCCATCTCTTTCAGCCCCAAGCAAAGCCAAATCAGTATCCTCAGAAGTCAGCAGATAGAGAATGGGGTAGTAGAAGTCAGAAATATCACTGGTTTTGCTTAGAGCTACTCTTTCTATGTATCAGTGGGTAAATTCCAGATCTTAGGGCCATAAGAGATTTGTGTCTGAAATCTCAGGGTTGCCCTTAGTACTTTAACCCATTGCTACCTACAAATCCTCAGAAATAGGAGCCTCCCTGATGTGCTTCTGTTGTAGGACAATGCTACCCTCTGGTGGTGCACTATGGGTTTATAATCCCTCAAGAATTCCCTTTATCCTACCATGAACAGCTCCATTGTCCTTTATTCCTTCATCACTCTTTTCTTATCTTCAATACATTCACTTGTACCATTCAATATCTCTTGATTCTTAAAAAGGACTCACCATCACTTCTGCCCTAACTTGCTTTGTATGATATATCATTCCATCCTCTCTGTTCTGCAAACTCTTTATCATTCATCCCCCGCCTCCATCATTCAAAAAAAACATTCTTGCTCTTTGATTTTGTCCCCTCTCTTCTCACCAGACTCAACCCTCTCCCCCATCCTCAGCACTCTTTAGTCTACATTACATTACAACTTTTCCTCATCACCCATAACATCTTTGCTTTCTCCCCTTTCCCTCCACCTCCTTTGTGCCTTCTGCCTTGGATCATTCTCTTCATTTGGCATAAACCTTCCAACTTTGTTTACAGCTCTCTAGTTACTCACTGGCATAGCTACAATTTGGGATTTGAAATGTCCAAAAGCACTGTCTAGATAGAGAGCTGTCACAGCCTGTCTGACCATGAGAATTGACTCCAAAGAGAACAAAAAGAGTTTCATGTCCCCCAAAGCATCTATTTCTCTCTTCCTCTTTCCTCAACAATTCCATAGTGCCCTCTTCTAGTTAAGGAAATGAGCCTCATAGCCAGGTGTCTGCTATTATACTCTCAGGTTACATGCAACATTTTGTGGGGGATTTTCCTACTTTCAATCCTTTGTTCTCAGAAATGCCCTGATCATAGATTGTAAAGGTTCTTCTCCTTTCACTGTCTCTGTTTTATTCATATCCTACATTTACTTATCTCTGAATATACTATGCCCTTCAGTAGAATGGAAGCTCTCTGGGGTTACAGACTGCTTTACTTTTGTATTTGTATCTCCAGAACCTACCACAGTGTCAGACAGATTTAGAAGGTGCTTTAAAATGCTTTGATGATTAATTTATTGGTGATTTATGGGCCTCCACACTAAAGGTGTTTCCTTTTACTACAGGTCTTCAGGTGGAGGCTGGATGAACACTTTGGGGATATATGATAGAGGGGAATTTTTGCTCAGGTCGTGGCTGGACTCAGTTCCCTTCCAATTCTATGACTCTACATGCTATTCGGTTGGTAATTAGGACTGTGTCTTCTTTCTAAAACCTAAATATTGGAAGATCAAACTCTAACCCAAGAAGGAAAGGGTAGAGTCTTTGGTGATACCACCTGTTTAACATTTCGATTTAACAAACATTCATTAAGCATCTACTACTACATGCAAACTACAAGTTCAAATCAATTTGGCAGCCCTCTGAAGTGGCCTTTTTCTTGAACTAGGGCCAGACCAATCCAGATTAAATGAACTAACTTCAAATATGAATTTGTATAGAACAACTTTAGTGCACAAAAACATCAGTCAGGTGAATTGCTGCAGAATCAAAGAGAGAGGGAGGGA
>CM053626.1:292609847-292665764 GCA_028646595.1 Phalanger gymnotis
TTCCAGCATAGTCTGGAGCTGTCAAAGGCACTGAAGCCATAAGAGTGATAGACAGCTAGGTGGCTCAATGGAAAGAGTACTGAGCCTGAAACCAGGAAGACCTGAGTTCATTTCTTATCTCAGGCACTTACTAGCTGTGTGACCCTGGCCAAGTAATTTAACCTCTCTTTTCCTTAAATGGCAAACCAGTTCAGTGTCTCTGTCAAGAAAACCTCATGGCCCATACTGTCGATGAGTTGGATACAACTGAACAACCATAGGGTATAGAAGTTATTACTTGGGTTACTCAGAATTTCACTGTCATTTCCCTTCTCATTACCTGCTGAGCAGAGCTCAGACTCCCTAACACAGCTACCTTTCTAGCCTTCACTGATCTGTACCCCTTCCCCTACACTAAGATTTGACCAAGATGTATTATTCCCTATTGCCAAACATAGCTGATATTTTCCTGCCCTCACAGCCCTTCTTACACTATTCCCTCTGCCTGTAATATCTTCCCCCTTCTCTACCTGTCAAAGTACCAGCCAGCTTTTATATGCCTCAGTTTATATGCCTCCTTTGAAGCCTTCCTCAATCCCTCCCTCTAGCCAGAAGTAATCTTTGCCTCCATACTCTCATAACACTTTGCCATTCTCACAGTACTTATCTCATTGAAGGAAGGGGCTTTGGAACTAGCCCTGGATTTTGATTCAGATGACAAGGATTCAAATTTCAGCTCTATTATGTATTACCTGTGTAGCCCTGGCATTACCAGGCCTGATTTTTTTCACCTATAAAATGTAGGAGTTGGACTAAAACGGCATCTAAGCCCCCTTTTCAGCTGTAAATGTATGATCCTCTATACTTTCTACATTGAAATGTAGTCATTTGTTTACATATACTTGTATATGAATACATATACACACATATATACAAATATACACATAAATATATACGTGTGTGTGTGTGTGTGTGTGTGTGTGTGTGTGTGTGTGTGTGTGTGTGTGTAGTCAGGACTTTCTTCTAATCCTTTCTCCAGAAGCTGACATGTCCACATCCATCCATCCTTCATTTTCCCTACCTGCCGCCCTTGATCTCGAAAGAATTCTCCAGTATTCTCAATGACTTGTTCATCTGACAGCTGGGAATATGGCTGCTCCTGGCAGAAAGTGAAGGTCTCCCACAGTGTCACCCCAAAGGCCCACACATCACTCGCTGTGGTGAACTTGCCCTAGTCAGTTGTGAAAAGAGAAGGAAAAAAGAGAGAAACTCAGGATAACCCTCCCCCACACACACACACCCCAAAGGGAGTAATGCTGTGGACTTCACACCCTCCCTTGCCTCTAGAGGCAACAACTATCATCAAAGCCAGAGTTGTATGAGATTCTCAAAGTGTGAATTTCTCATGTTAGATATGCTCTCACAGAGCTTTGTAACATTCAAAAGTGATTTTCTCACCCTGCATTTCTCATGTGAGAAATGCTCACAGAGCTTTGTAACATTTAAAAGTGATTTTCCTACCATTACTGTTCAGCTCAGACTACACCTGGGCAGCCTACCCCTTTTAGGGGACAAACCATGTAAAGATTAAACCCTATGAAAATTAAACAGCCACCAAAGATACATGATTCTCCAATTTGGTACTAAAAGGTTGTCCAAAAAACCAAAATTAGACCAAGATGTCAATCGTCTCAGTGTAGGAAAACACCAATTACCCTTCAAAACCCAATTGTGCTTTAATTACTACATGCTTTCCCCCCCTAAACATAGATATTATATTCTTCAAGGTTCTGCGTTGAGTGCCCTTTTCTTTCTCTACACAATTTTTGATGATTTCACCAACTCCCATGAATTCCCATCTTTTCATGATGATACCATCATCTCTGTATCTACCCCTAATATCCTCCTTGTGTGAAGGCCCATTGTACATCTCCACCTGCTTGTTTTATAAGTATCTTAAACTCAACCTGGCCAAAATGTAACTCGTTATCTTACTTCTCTAAACCCATCCCTTCTCCAAACCTCCCCATTTCTGTTGAGGTCACAACCATGCCATGCTCAAAACCTCAGTCATCCTCAATTCTCCATTCCCCTTATGCCCCACCCATATCTAATCAATGATGAAGAATATACATATATGTATATATATATAGATACACATAGTCATATATACATGTGTATAAAGGTTTCTGTGACAATTTCTCAATATGTTCTCTTTTCTCCACACATATATTATCCTAGTTTAAATTCTCATGATCTCTCACCTGTACTATTGTAAGAGGCTCTTAACTGGCCTCTCTGCTTCCATTATCTCAGCATTCTACACAGCTGTCAAAAGACTATTATGTAAATGTTTTACATGATTGCACATGTATAACCTATATCAGATTGCTTTCCATCTCAGGGAGGGGGTGATAGAATTTGGAACTCAAAACTTTTTTTAAAACGTTTAAAAATGTTTTCCACGTAATTGGAAGAAAAAAATTTATTTTTAAAAATAGCATTTGCAAAGTGTATAGCACAATGCCTGGCCCATAGTAGGTGTCTGATAAATGCTTTCTTCCTTCCTTCATTTTTTCTTTCCTTCCTTCCTTCCTTCTGTCCAAGAACCAATCTGATTAAATTCAAAGGGACTAATCCCCAGAGGGTTGGCCCCAAGGTGATGAATTAGTTCCTTTTAGCTGCAGCTATTCCCCCAACCATCTAGGGTAAGAGGGGTGTCAGGCATTGATAGAGAGATCATGCAGGTGCATGAAGCTACAGATCTTTGAAATATTAGCTCAAAAGGTTAGAAAGATATCATAGAAAGTCAGTCATCCCCAAATAAAGCAAACATTTAATTCAGCAACAAGCATTTATGAAGCACCTACAATGTGTAATGTGAGAGAGGGCATGTCCAAGTAGGTAGGCCTGGGTTCGAATCTGGCCTCTGGCACCTACTGACTGTGTGACCCTGGACAATTCATTTAACCTCTTTGTGCCCTGGTTAACTCTCTAAGACTGTAATTGCAGAGCACATGCTGATCTGCATTGGTAGAGGGAGTTTTCTTACTGGGACTTCTCTGAACTGATGAAATCACAGGTCCATCATGTAAGACCTTGTGCTAAGCACTGGGAATACAAAGATAGATATGAAATAGATCCCAGTCTCAAGCAGCATATGGTTTAATGGGCAAGAGAGGAGGAGGAGGTGGAGGAGGAGGAGGAGGGATAAGCATACAGACAATGAGGATGGGAGAAGGAGATAAGGAGAGGCTAGGAGAAGTCTGAGGAGGAACAAATCATTCTCACCCATCTAGGGCAGGACAGGGCTGGCATCATAGAAGGTTTGATGGAAGAGTTAGGGTTTGAGTTGGGTCCTGAAGGAAGGGAGGGATTTCAACAGATGAAGGGGGTGGGGTGGGGCACAGAGTAGGACACAGAGTACACGAAGGCGGGGGTGTGCTGGTAAAGTTTTACTAACCAGCTCTCTGAAAAAAAATGTGGGTTTAACACATTTTTAAGTTTAATCAAAATCATTAAGATTTTCTCTACCACTTTCTTAAGTCTAGAGACAATTAAAACAATAAATCAAGCTCTGATTTGTAGCAGTTGCTGATTCCCAAGGTGTAAATGTTCACACTGTAAATATACCAATGAACTGGCTTCAGCACCCCACTGCACAGAAGGCAGTGATAGGAGAGCATGTTGGAAAGCTAGGTTCCAGGGATATTCAAAAGGACCTTAAAGAACAAGCACTGAAGATTACATTTTATTCATTGGTACTGGGGAATTAATGACAATTTTTGATTAGAGGAGAGATATGATCATAATGATGCTTTGTAAGATTACATGGTACTAGAATGAAGAATGAATAGGACAGTCTAGAATTTGAATATTCAAATTGTTCTGGCGAAGAGAGATACCAAGCTCTCCTAATAAATATCTCAGATGTAATTCTACATAGGCCACCATATAGACCTAGAACAGTAATAAACTTTTCATAAATCTTCTTGATTAAGATATTAGAGGTCAAAAATATGGAAACTCACCAACAAGATGCTCTCCCAAGACATCCAGCGGATGGGGAGCACTGCACGGCCTTGGATCCTGTAGTAATCTCCACTGTACAGGTTCCTGCTCATCCCAAAGTCTGCTATCTTGATGGTGTAGTTCTTACCCACTAAGCAGTTTCGTGTGGCCAGGTCCCGGTGGACAAAATTTAGAGAGGACAGATACTTCATGCCCGATGCTATCTGTGTGGCCATGAACTTCAGGTTTATATAACTGAGGAAAGATGTGAGGAGACAATCAAAAGAAACCAGGGCCCCAGTGAATACGGGTGGATGCAGGCAAACCTTGTCACTTTACCTGGACTGTTGCAGTAAATGCCTATGTGGCCTCCCTACCTCCAACCCAGGCTTCACATAGATACTAAATCTTTATTCCTAAAGCAAAGGTCTGACCATGAGCTGTGCCCCATATCCCAACTTTAAATCTTCAATGGTTTTCTGTTGTCCCTTAGATAAAATACATATCCCCCAACTTGGCATTTAAAGGCCTCCACAGTCTGGCCTTCACTTTCCTTTCCAGGTTTATTTAATATTTTATAGCTTCAAACCCCCTGTTCATGTCAGATTGGCCTGTTATCTGTCCCATATGACATTCCCTCTCCCATTCCCTTGTGTTTTCATTAGTTCCCTACTTCTGGAATGCCATCTCTCCTCACTTGTGGGTTGTACTATGGAACTCCTAGCTTTCTTCAAAGCAGTATAGCTATCCCTTCATACCTGATGGCATTCCCAATCCCCTCAATTATTAGTAACCTTTCCCTCTTGAAATGATTTGGCAGTTAATTTGTAGTTAATTATTTTATACGTACTGCATTTTCCTACCCCACCTCCTGTTCCCAGTGGCATGTAAACTCCTTCATAGCAGGCACAGTTTATTTTGTCTCACCCTCCCACCCTGCCTAGCACAGTGCCTTGTACATACATTTGTTTAATTTAATTGAATCATGAGTATGGAGAGATGAGTCTCTCCTACTATGCAGGAAGTTTCTTGAGGGCTGGGACAATATCTTACATTTGGATGACTACTTGTCAGGTATGTCGTAGATGGAATTCTCACTGGTATATTTTTAGGCTAGACTGATGCTGACATCCCTTTTGACTCTCAGATTCTGCTATTTTGTATCACTGACAACATTTAGCAAGGTGCTAGGCATAAAGAATAGCATATGTTCAATAAAAACGTTGATTAATGGATTAACAGTATTTTTGATGATCTAATATTCAGAAACAAATCCTCAAACTAAATTAAAATACTGCTATTCTGTTTGAGACCTTTTTTATTATAAAAAGGTGGAAACTGAGATGTAAACCTAATAATAATAATGAAGAAAAATAAAATTTCATATTTATATAGCTCTTTAAAAATAGAAAACTCCCTGAGGACAGAGACTGCTTCATTCTTTGTGTTTATGCCCCCAGGGCCTAGCACAGTGCCTGGTTGGTAGAGAGAAAGAGGAAACATTACCCCCAGGAGGCCTCTCACTCTTACCTTTTGGGTAGTTCTAATTGTTGGGAATTTTGTCCTTATAACAAGCCTAAAATAGCTTCTTGGCCATTTTTACCCACTGCCTCTAGTCTGCCTGCTGGGGCCAAGAAGACCATGTCTAATCCATGACAGCTTTTTAAATACTTTAAGATAACAAGCCTTTCCTCTTTAAAGTTTCTTTTCTTTGGGATAAGTTTCCCCAGCGTCTTCAACTGATGAGTTGAAGGTAATGACAAGCTGTCCAGTCGAGCATCTTCCTCCTTCTCCTCTGTATGCTCTCAAGCTTATCAGCATCCTTTATCAAATGTAGTGTCAGATAAACCTAATACAAAGTGGCCTGGATCGGTTACCTGACAGTAGGTGCATTACTGGAGGGAGGACTCTGGGGTTCGTGTCGGGAAAGGAATTGGTTCAGGTCCCCATTCTCCATGTACTCGGTGATCATACATAGGGGGTCTTCTGCAATGCACACTGCTAACAGCCGGATGATGTTGGGGTCCTTTAGCCGGGACATGATCTTTATCTCCTTGAGAAAATCATTCCTTTGGAAGGACATAGACAAATAGAGATATATACACCAGACACAGACCAAAACAGGTCACTGGAGCTGGAAGGCATCAAAAGGGAAAAGCATCCCCAGCAAAGACTGCTTCCACCTCCACTTGCCCATAACTCTACCTGACCTTGCTCTTGTTTGTAGAATAGGTATAGAATGCCTCATGCTTGTCTATTTTATTTGCTCTACAATATGTTCTCATAGAACTACATGCTCCTATAATGATGGTTTATAGTTTGTAATTTGTAAACAGAATCCTATTTTAAGTGCATTATGGGAGCTTGTTATTTAAAAGAACTCTAATCTGAATTATTTGATAAAGTGAAGCATCTTTTTTCAAAGTGAATAGTTTCTCCCTGATTTATGTATCTTATAAAGCTATATATTCACATATTAAGTGTTCTTAACAATTGCAATTCAACCACCCAGATAATTAGCAAGATAGCCACTTTTAAAGCAAGCCTATTTAAAGGCACACTGGTAACATACTGTTACTTCAAAAATTGCACTTACATGGCCAAGCATAAAGAAATCAATCTGTACTGGCTGAGGGCCTCCAGAAAACCTCCAGCCTGAACATTTAATGATTTATTGTGAGTTCTAGATATGCAGAAATATTGAATTATGGAATAATGTAGGTCACTACTGACAATTCCCCATCTAGCAGCTGGCCCCAACAGCTTATCTTGGACCCTACAGGAATGGGTCAGAATTGCATGTCCTAAGACCCTTATGTGGCATATAAGAATCATCTATAAAAAGGTGGCTGGAACTTCCCTGTGTTCCCCCAGACTGAGACGTCCTTGAGATGGCAGTGACCTTCCCAATCTACCCAGATGCTGACATAATTCTCTTAGATCAACTCAAATCCCTCAAAGCTCAGATACCTCCAGGAGTCTCAGGGATTCTGACATCCAACCTTGCTGAGTAGGATAGGACAAAACAAATGAATGTGGATCACATTTCAGTCCCCCAAATTTAAACACTGGAAAGGTATTCAATGCATACTTTGTATCTCCTTGTCACTTCTCCTTTAAAAAATAATATGCCAAGATCATAAATACATGTTTAAGGATGAAGAACATAGTCCTTCAGTGTGATTTGGAAGGCTGCACATTCCATTCAGCCTAATAAAGTCTCACAGGTAACCCTCTGAAACTGTTCATAGCTTTATCACCTCTCTCCTTCCCAAACTCTATGTGTGCCAAGATAGAACTCCCCAGGGGCACACTGTCATGATTCTTGGGTCTTATCATGTTATTTGAGACAAGGACAATAAGCTTTCTCTCAAAGGTACTTGGAGTGCTCATGACATAAATCAAAACAATACAAAGCAGTGTTACCCAGATGTGTAGCTCTTGCAGAGAAAGTAAGTCTCAATAGTGGAATAACTCATCAATACTGTAATGGAAAGATTGTTGAGAACACTGCGGGCAAGACCTCACTGACTAAGATTCAAGTCATCTAACAGAGTGACATCTAACAGAGTAGACTCCTTTCAAGCAAGTGAATTTCCAGGAGATTCCACCCCTTCAACAAGGTCTTCAAATCCTTCGAATCTGGATTATGAGCTTCAAAGATGGTACTAGAGTACAAGGGGGCTGAAGAAAGAGTGTTGCTGTATTATCATTATTCTTCTTTAACAAACATTAGTTTTTCATGTTCATTTTTTTAGCTTCACTTTCTTGTAGGGAGAACAGGAAGTGAGACTCTTAGAGAGAAAGGAGCCAAATTTCTGATGTCCCCAAAGAAGATCTAGGAGGGCATGTGAGCCATGAGGAATAGTAAGAGAAAGAACCTCTCAAGATTGAAACTGGCCCATGTGAGCTTAGAGTGGAGATCCCGAGCCACTGGTAATATACAGGGTGACAGAAGAATGACAGAAGAAGCTCATCTCCAAGTTGGTAGGAATGCAGGGAATATGGAGCTAGTCAGAATACAGATTAGAAAGGTGAACATGCATGCAGGGTAAGAAGATAAACATGGGGAAAAAAAGAGAATATGCAGACCGTCTATTTGCCATCATTATTCTGAGGCATTGGGCAGATTCCAAATCTTGTCCTCTTTTAAATTCCTTGGGAGGTTCTAAGAAATATTCCTGGTTCAAAGAAGCAAATACATGTAAAGGACGATTCAAAATGTGGGTAACAGACCTGGCATTCTTGTTGGCATCTGCTCGGAGCATTTTCACAGCCACCAGGGCAGGTTGGTTGGTGTTGACATCTAAGGCAAAATCTTTGTCCATGAATTTTTCTATGCCCTCCACTTCGCAGAGATGAACCTGGACAAAATTCATTGAGTCTCAGCATCATCATTTGCTCTCTCAGAGTTCTCGGTGGGCTTTTCCTAGAGATAAGCTAACTGGGACAGAGGAATTGGGAACCAACTGGACACTTCACCTGTGCCTTCCATAGAACAGGGATGATATGATGACTCTCATGACCTACCACTTGGCTTACTGAGATAGCCTCCTGATTGGTCTCCTTGCCTTAAGTCTCTCCCTACTTTAACCCATCCTCTATATAGTCAACAGAATGATTTTCCTAAGGCATAGATCTGACCATCTTATCGCCCCCTACTCAATGAACTTTAGTGGTTCCCTGTTACCTCTTGGATCAAATATAAAATGCATGGTTGGGCATTTAGAAGCTCTTTAAAACCCAACCCTGCCCCCCCTTCAACCTTTTCTGCATTATTATATATTACCTCTCTTTCTGCACTCTATAATTGACCAAACTAGCCTTTTTTTTTTTGCTAACACACAACATGCAATTTCCCATATGCATGCCTTTGTGTTGGTTGCCCCATGCAACTGTAATGCCGTTGTGCTCTCTCTCTTGCTCTCTCGCTCTCTCTCTCTCTCTCTGTCTCTCCCCCCCCCCCAACTCTTGGAATCTCCAGTTTCCTTCAAGACACAGCTCAAGGACTTCTCTGCCTCCCCTCCCCCCACCAGCTGTCAGTACTCTGCCTTTCCAAGATTACCTTGCATGTATTTTATATATCTATGTACATACATTTTCACTCCTCCATTAGAATGTAAGCTCCCTGAAGGCAGGAATTATTTTCCTTTTGTTTTGGTATTTCCAGCATCTAGCACAGTACCTAGTACTTAGTAAGCACTTAATTGATGCTCGTTGATTGACTTTTAGTGGGGTGAGCCCTGGACTAGGGAGTCAGAAGCCTCAGCTCTGCCATTTACCACTTGCTTCACCTTGGACAGGTCGCAGTCTTTCTGACTCAGTTTCCTGAATTGCAGCACGAGTCCAATAATACTTGAACTACCTGCCTCATAGTTGTTGTAAGAAAAGAAGTGTTTTGTAAACTTTAAAGGACTATCTAAATGTGAATTGTTATGAATACATATTCCAAACTATGATATAAATGGCTGATTAAAATCATGATAAAGCTCTGGCCTAACAGAGAATGTTTTCCATCTCCATGTCATATTGGAACCTTGTTATGTTCTTGCTGTCAAGAATTAAACTTGTTCTGCTTGACCCCAGCTGTGGGAGCTAGGATCAATGGATAGAAGTCGCAGAGGCAGATTTAGGTTTATCACAAAGAAGAGTTTTCCTAATGACAGGATCTTCCAGCTGGACAGGTTTGCATGTTACTTCTTTTATTGTCACGTTGTGCTGAACCTTCCCCTTATGGCAAAGCTAAATTTCAATCTCTACCATTTCATACAATCAGAGGACTTTCAATTGGAAGAGAACATAGAGATAAAGTCTCTCATTTCACAATGAGGAAACTGAGGTCCGAAAAAGTTAACTGGCTTACTCCAAGTCACCTAAGTAAAAAAAAGCAGAGTCAAGTTTCAAACCTAAGTTCCTTGAGCCCAATTTCCATGAGCTTTCAGTGACATCACTCATTGCTCTTAGTTCTTCCCTCTAGGGTTAGGTAGAATGAAAGTGATAGTCCTTTAAATATGTCAAGACAGCGATCATGTACTCCATTAAGTTTTCTTCCTCAAAATGTGGTACCCAGAACTGAGCCCAATACTCAAGAAGTAGGCCAATTAAGAGAGAGTACAAAAGGACTATCATTTCCCTTATTCTGAGCACCATCCTTCAATCCAGAAAGCCTAGGCTATCATTGGCCTTCTTTGGTGACCATATTACAGTATCTATTATCATACTAATATTGAGCTAGAAATTCACTAAAACTCTAGGCCTTTTTTTTCACATCCTCTATTTGCTGTACTTGTAAAGTTGGTTTTTTGAACCAATGTAGAGTAGGGGCAGCTAGGTGGTGTAGTGGATAGAGAGCCAAGCCTGGAGTCAGAAAGACTCATCTTCCTGAATTCAAATCTGGTCTCAGATACTTCCTAGCTGTATGACCCTGGACAGGTCACTTAACCCTGTTTGCCTCACTTTCCTCATTTATAAAATGAGCTGGAGAAGGAAAGAACAAACCATTCCAATATCTTTGCCAACAAAACCCCAAGTGGAGTCACAAAGAGTCAAACATGACTGAAATGACTGAACGAAGAACATTTGTCCCTATTATATTCATCTTATTAGATCCTGCCTATTTTTCCAGCCTCTGGGGATCTTCTTGTATCCACATTCAGTAAATTAATGTATTAACTATTGCTCCTAGCATGATCTCCCCTGCAAATTTGGTAAGCACATCAATCTATGTCTTCCTCCATGTCTTTGTCAGACAGCTAGGTTATGTGGTACAGAAAGCTTTGATCCTGCAGTTCAAATCTAGCCTCAGACACTAGCTTTGTGACCCTGGGCAAGTCACTTGACCTCTGTCTACTTCAGTTTCCTCAACTGTAAAGTGGGAATAATTTCCTTCTTTGCTTCCTTCCTTCCTTCCTCTTTTCATTCCTTCCTCCTTTCTCCTTCCTTCTTTCTTTCCTTCCTCTTTCTTGCTTCCTTTCTCTTTCCTTCCTTTTCATTAGTAAAAATGTTGAATACCATAAGGCCAAAGACCCATCAAAGACCTCACTCCAACCTGATCCTCACATATCAATGACTGTTCTTGATTCAAAAAGTAGAATCGGCTGCCTTCTGAGACAAGTGTTTTTCACTGTTGTCACTTTTTTCAGAGGTTATAAAGGGTATTTATGTTTTGTGTAGGGTGGTTTAAACTGATAACCTCTAAGGTTCTTTCCAGTTTATGATTCTGTAACTATGATTAACTTTGTAACTATTAACTATGTAACTGATAAAATCATGACTACGACTCCCTGTACAGAGGAATTCAATATAATGTAGGCATATCTTGGAGCCCCATATAATGGAACTTAGTTACTGGAATACCAAGGAGACATTGTTGTGAGGATCATAGTAAAAGGCAACCCTATAGAACAGAACCTAGAGATAATGCTATGGTGAGGCTCTATTGTGTTGTTGCCAATAAAAGTTTTTGGAAGGTTGAGATGGATCAATGGAAATCCAAATTTGAAAGTTCTGTGCTTCCTTTGCTGACCTTCACCAAACACCTCTACCTCTACCAAGGAGTAGTCATGGGAAATGAACTAGCCCTAGAATTGAAAGAAGCAGAAGAATGGGCCAAGTTCCCTTTGGAAACTATACAATGCTTTTCATGATACTAAACTCCTTCCTAAAAACAAAAGTCTATCTTAGTAACAGCAATATTCTTACAATGGTGGTGTAAGACTGAGAAACATGAAGTGACAGTCTCCAAAGACTTCAAGCTGAGGATCGATCACCCAAAGGTCAGTGGAGAAGCACAAATTTATTGCAACAGTGCCAAAAAAGAGTTATGTAAGATAACATATAACCAGAAAAGAAGAAAGGTCAGTCTTCTGCAAAGAATAAGGGATAACTGATGAATAGCTGATGTGCTTAACTGGTCCACTCAATGTCACAAGATCTAAAGGAAAACCCCTAACGTGTTGGGTGCAGTCTTGGGGGAAGATTTAGGAGAGGCCAGACACGAGGGCCCCACAGGATGAGAGGGCTTATACTCGACATTGTGGGGAGAAGTGTCCAAGTCAATGAGATCATAGATCCATTGAAATATCCAAGTACAAAGTTCCGAAATAATTTCTTTTAGATTGAAGCATTACATGTCAACTCCAGGTCTCCTGAGAAACTGCTGTCAACTGAAATCATTACATCTCATATTCTCGGGAAGGCCCTGTTGCTAACATGACTTATAAGTGAAATGGGTCCTTTTATGCATATTGATGTGGCATCACTTCACAAATGATTACCTCCTCTCTTGAATGGTTGACTTGCTAGGATGCTAGAATGAGAAAATAAGTGGGTCTATTTTTCACTGTTTTATATACAGCTCCTATTAGAGGGCCTCCCTCATAGCTCTCATCCAGCAGGGTGACAGTTTGTAATGAATGGATGGCCACATCTCTTGAGTTTCCCTCCCCAGCCCCACCCATCCCCTTCCATTTACAAACAAGGCTGAAATTTTAGGTTGTCTTTAAGTGCATGGGAAGCACAGTTATTTATCTTCAGAGGAAGCATGAGGCAGTGGCAAGAACAATAGCGTTAGGGAAGATGGCTTGTAATCCCAGATCAGCCCCCACCCAGTTGTATTCCTGGTGCCTGGTACAGTGACAGGAATGTAGTAGGAGCTTAATAAATTGATTGATTGATTGACTGATTGGAATCACTTCATTTTTCTGGACATCACTTACCTCACCTGTCAAATGAAGGGTTTGAGCTAAATTATCTCTCAGATCTCTTGTGATTCTAATATTTTAGAACTCTTATAAGAAGTCCATTTAAAATAATCCATCATAAAGCTTCTTCTTCAGTGTAGGAAGCTACACTGAAAAGACCAGGTACTCAAGAGGATACAGTCAGTAGGTATCAATGAACAGTAGAAAGCTGAGGGATATCCAGTGGATCAACTCACCTCTCCAAACTGGCCTTCTCCCAGCTTCTCCTTGAATGTTAAGAGTTTCCTGGGGAATTCTTCTACAGCCACATCTTTGCCTGAGAGTAGGTCCATGGTAACTGCAGGTACTGAATAGGTGTTGCCTCCTGTCACACCTTGCAGATTCACAATGTCAGCTTCTGCATAGTGGGGGACACCATCAGGGCCATTTGGCTGAACTGGCTTCACCACACTACTGCAGCCTGGGAAGATGAGAGAGATGGAGTCTGGTTCTTTGGAGTTCTCCAACAGAGAGTCATCTGAGTTTACAGCAGAGTAGACCCCTCAAATATTCAAACAGTTTATCACAGTATAACTCTTTCCATGGCTTGTCCATTACTCAGCTGATAAAGTAGGAAAAGGCAGTTTTTTCAGAGGAAGAAATCTAAACTATCAATAGGCATATGAAAAAAATGCTCCAACTCATTCATACTTAGGGAAATTAAAATTAAAATAATTCTGAGGTATGCATCACACATTGACAAAGTTGATTTTAAAAAATTGTTTGGCTTTTAAAGCCCTTAACAATTGGATCTCTTCCTACCTTTTCAGTTTTTTTATACTTCACTCTCCTCCATATATGCTGTAATCCAGAAACACTGGCTTTCTTGCTGATCCTTGGACAGGACACTCCTCCTGACTCCTCACCTTTTCACTTGCTAACCCTCATGGTCTTTCTTATCACCTCTTCTTTTCACTGATTTCCTACAAGAGTTGGCTCACATCTCACCATTTACAAGAAGCCTTTCCCAATCCCATTACTGCTAATGCCTTCTCTCTGATATTACCTCCCATTTATAATTTTTGTTTTCAGTTGTTTAGTCCTATCTAATTTTTTGTGACTCCATAGCATGCCAGGCCCTTCTGGCTTCCATTATCACTTGAAGTCTATCCAAGTTCATGTTCTTTGCTTCCCTGACACTATCTATCCTCATCCTCTGCTATCACCTTTTCCTCTTGCCTTCAGTCTTTCTCAACATTAGGGTCTTTTTCAATGAGTCACATCTTCTCATTATGTGGCCAAAGTATTTAAGCTTCAGCTTTAGTATTTGCCCTTCCACTGAATTGCCTGAATTAACTTAAGTATTAGCTGATTTGATCTCTTTGCTGTCTAACAGACTATCAAAAGTCTTCTCAAAGACTTCTCAAAAGTCTTTAGTACCACAAATTTAAAGTGTCAATTCTGCAGTACTCAGCTTTCCTTATAGTCCAACTCTCACAGCCATACATGTGCTACTAGAAGAACCATAACTTTGACTATATGGACCTTTGTCAGCAAAGTGGTATTTCTGCTTTTTAGTATGCTGTCCAGATAGGCCATAAGCTTCCTTCCAAGAAGGAAGCGGCTTTTAATTTCATGGCTGCAGCTGCCATCCGTAATGATCTTTGAGCCCAAGAATATAAAATCTGACACTGCTTCCATTCCTTCTCCTATTTGCCAGGAGGTGATGGGACCAGTTGCCAATATCTTAGGATGTTTTTGGTGTTAAGCTTCAAGCCAACTTTTACACTTTCCTCTTTCGCTCTCATCAAAAGGCTTCTTAATTCCTCTTTACTTTCTGTCATCAGTACTTTGAGTACATTGAGGCAGCTACATAGCACATTGGATAGAGTTCTGGACCTGGAGGCAGGAAGAGCTGAGTTCAAATCCAGACCCAGATATTTACTAGCTATGTGACCCTGGGCAAGTCATTTAACCTGTGCCTCAGTTTGGTCATCTATAAAATAAAGATAATGATAGCATCTACCTCTCAAGGGTTTTGTGAGGATCAAATGATATATTTGTAAAGAGTTTTTCAAACTTTGAAGTAGTCTATAAACACTAGTTATTATTATTTAGGTTAGGCAGGACACATTCATGGACTTTATTAAACTGGGGAAAAGTCATTACCTGACTCAGATCCCATAGCAATTTATGAACTCAAACCTACTTCGTACTTCCTGTGGGCTTTCACACACACACACACACACACACACACACACACACACAACTTGTACAGGTTGCCAATCATTCCATTGGTTAACACCGAAATGTTTCAATCACACTAGTCACAAGGCTTTCTTTGATAACCCCCTCATCCCGTTCCTAACCTGCCTCCTCATCTCCTGGAGCAAATTCAGGGAGTTTCCGTATGAGCCGGGAAGGCTCCTGGTAGTCAGGACCAAGGGGAAAAATACGGTCATAAGTGGAGTTGGACTCCTGCTCACTCGGTGATGAAGAATGATTGTTGTTGAACATGCTGGATTCACTAGGCAGGGAAAGACTGACAGTCATTTCGTCATCTAGCATCCTCCGGGAAGCCTGCGAGAGAAGAACACACTCTGAGAGGGCAGTGCTAGATGACATCAGTAAAGAAACATCCTTTCCTCCCTCCTCCCTCCTTCCTCCTCCCTTCCCAAGCTCTCCCCTTCAGACGAACGAGAACTTAAGCCCTCCCCTCACCAATGTCATCCCTCTCTGGTTTGCCTCTCTGCTGTACCTCTCATAGTAACCTAACTAGTAGAAGGGAGACTTCTTGAGGACCATCCATTATTTGAACTTTTCATTCTCAACATCTAGCACACTGCCTTTCATATAGGCCATGCTTTAAAAATGCTTGTTAAATTGAATTTTTACTTTACTGTAAATATTTGCATTCCTCTTCCCTACTTAAGCTTTGTGATTGTGGGACTGTCAATTGGTCATTGTGTGACTGTACAATGCAGCCCTAGTAAAGCACACTGTACACAGTTGGTGCTTAATAATTGTTCATTAGACTGAACTGACACATATTTGGGACAAACTTGTTGGAGGCTTAGAGAACAACAGCTAAGACAGCAGGGGGAATGTTACATAAAAATAGAAGGTGAAATGAATTCCCATTATTTGCCATGGAGAAGAAGAGGCTAGGGACCTAGTTTTAAAACTGGATGAGACCTGAAACCGCTAACCCCCTCACCCCGATTTTGCAGGTGAGAAACTGAATCCCAGAAAGGTTAAGTACTTACCTAAGGTCACATAGTTTAATAAATTTAAGGTCCTCTGTCTCTAATTCTAGAGTACTTGGCATTGTACTACAGTGGCTTAATCTTGGTTTTCAGGTTCATGGAACAGTGGGAATATAATTTATGCTCTCTGAGAATGTTAATTTCCATAGTGCTAGGGCAGGGAGGTGCTGGCTGACCAGTTCTCTACTCAGGGCACATCAAGAGGAAGTAGTATTAATACTACTAGTAATAATAACATGTTTATAGAGTGCTTACTAATGTATCAAGAACTGTGCTACGTACTCTATACTTATTTTATCACCAACTACAGTGTGAGCAAATTAGGTAAACTTTTAGCTGTGTGATTTTGAACAAATTGCTCCTTTTTCTGGCCTCAGTTTCCTTATCTGAAAATTGAGAAAAGCTGGCTAGATGAGTTCCCTTCTAGCACTGACATTCTGTGTTTCTGTGAATTGGATTCTAAACTCAATTCATTTTTACCAAGAGAGGTTCTAAAATCCCTTTTCCTGAAAGTCTTTAGAAATGGGAATGATTAAGTAGGGAATAAATCTATCTACATGACCTATCATTATTCATTGAGCTACCATCCTCTTGGAGTCTCTATGACTGTGAACCTGGCCATCTTTCTGATCACTTTGTGGATTCCTAATGGTATGCTACCATGGACAGTAAAGATGGAAGAGTATTGGACCTGGAGATTAATGGTCTGGGTTCTAGTCCCAGTCCTGGCACTGACTGTGATCAAGTAATCTCACCTTTGTTTCCTCCCCTATTAAAAAAATACTATTTGCCCTCTTATCTCACAGGAGGATCAAGTAGGTGAAAGTGCTATGTAAACATAGCATTTGCCAGTATTGTGGTCTTTCAGTACCAAAGCAACTGGAGATCATGGAAAGAGAAAGATGTGTTTGAAATCCCATTGTGCCCTTCCTCACCTTCTCCAGCATTTTTTGCCAGAACTGCCTCCAGAGGATGATGACGATGATGGCCACAAGAATGAAGATGATGGCCACCAGGCAGCCAATCAAGATGCGAGTGTTGCTGTCATCCACCTTGAGCATTGGGTCTATAGAGAGAAGAGAGACAGAAGAATGTGATTACCTCATCAGGAGAGAATACAGCACAGAATGGACTGGATGGCTGTCAAGGGCCCTTCCAACTATGAGAGTCTAGGATTCTGAGAGAGGACAGGAGAAGGTCTTTCTCACAATGATTCCCGAAGTAGCCACTTAAACATCTCTGTTCTTTGTCTTCCTTACCCTGCTGGGTGCTTTGTTCCTGGTCCAAGGCTTTGCTTAATTAACTTGCAAGTTTTTAACTACCCCAGGCCTAGATTAAGGATATTTCCACTGTTAACTTGCCAAATTTTTCCCTGCAGCTATGTGCTGGAATGATGGGTGAGGTCTATGGCTCCTGTTACCTCTGACATTGAGCAATTACACGGCCAGGGTGACTTCTTGTCTAGTTCAGGAACATGCCAAGAAATCCAAAGGTCTCTCTTATGGCAAACCCAGTTACACGTTTTCTCTAGACACTGGTACAGCATAGATGGGCCAGTGGGATAGTCTAAGAAATTGCCCTTTTGCCCCTTCTTTTCCATTACATCTACTAGCCTTTCTTTTCCCATGAGGCCCTACCATCACCTCACCTGGGACTGGTCCTTCCCTCCCTTTTCTGTCTCACTCTTTTCAGTCTCTCACAGAATAGTTCCAGGGCAGGTGAAAGCCTCTCTAGATTCTCCCACATTTCATGTATTCCACAGCTGGGAATTTGACCCCTTGTCTTTACAGTTCCCAGTCCAGTTTTGAATTCTCTCCAGGCCTCTCAGAAGCCTTTTGCCATCAAACATCTTCACCTGATAGGTATAAACCTCTGGTTTTCTATCCATCATCTTCCCAGATCTTAAAATCCTAATGTCAGTAAACAAAAAGCATACCTACCATAAGTGGTAGGTGCCACTGAGGAAGTGGGAAGGGCTCCAGAATTGTTGTACATTGCAGCATCTATGAAAAAAAAGTGACAGCACAGAATGAGGAAAAATTAGCATTCTATCGATGGGAGGTACAGCATAGTACAATGAAAAGAATACTGTCCCTAGGGTCAGAAAGCCTGGGTTCAAATATCTCCTCTAATACTCATTACCTGTATAATTTTAGATAAATCATTTGATATCTCTAGGTCTCAGTTTCTTCATTTGTAAAATGAAGGATTAGATAGATGACCTCGGAGATGACTTTTAGCTCTAAACTATGATGCTATGGTGACAACCAGTTGGACCACTAGGAAGTCAATGGCAGGTAAACAATGGCATGTACTGCATTAGCATGGAGCCTGTATCTGTGTGTAACATGGATCTGAACTGGGATTTGGCAAATGGATGGGAGAAGCAGGTGAACAAGAAGGGGCCCAGAAAAGAAACTACCTTTCTACTATTGCATAGGACCAGATATTTTGCCAGTACTTGGTTTGGCAAATAGTGTATTAGACTTGGTATCTAGAACCTGAGTTCAGATCCTGTCTCAGATTCTTATTAGCCATGTGATTGTGGGCAAGTAGGAAGATTATGTGAAATAAGGATTGGTAAAGAAAGTAGTTGTGTTTCTCACCTAAGAAAACTTAGGTGAGACATGATGGCTCTCTTCAAGTATTTGAAGAACTATTGTGTGGAAAAGATATTGGACATTTTGCCTGGGCTCAGAGGACAGAACTTAGAGCAGAGTAGCTATTGACAAGAAGATATAGCTTTGATCTAAGGAAAAGTTTATTCATAATTAGAGTGATCCAAAGGTGGGAGAGCCTGCCATGGGTAGTATCGATTGCCCCTCAGTGAAACTCTTCAAGCACAGGCTGGAAAACTATATATTGTGTAGTAGATTTTCATTTGGATGAATGATTACTCCCTGTGGGACTCCTGTCAACCACATGCCTCAGCTCTGTAGATCTGCCTGGTCTCCAAGTCCAAACCATCCTCATTCTGTCCCATTCCTATCAATGACTGACTCCTAGTCATAATACCTCTTTTTTTCTTACCTAAATCCTGAAGGACCTTTCTTGATGGCCCAGTTCACTGTGATCTCTTTCTCCTCTTAACTCTTATAGTTAATTTGGCACTTAGTATATATCTTAGTTTAGAATGAAAAAGACTAGGAACTGTTTTGCTTTCATCTTTGTATACCCACCAAATAGAAGAGTGCTTTGAACATAGTAGGCACTTAATAATTTATGAATTGGGTGCTCTGAATTCCCTACTAGATGACATGTAAGTAATGACCAAATAACATACTTCTTTGATTTTTGTTGTCTACTTATAGATGGTGCTCAATAAATGTTTATTGTTGTTATTTTTGGTGATGATGATGATGAGAAAAGCATAAATCTAGAGGTGTGCTAGAGCCAACTTGAACTCAGAAGAGTCAAATTTTAAATTTTCAGCGTGAGCATTGGAAATCAGCAAATGCTACAAATCAGAGCTCGAGTTATTGTTTTGTTGATTTTTGAAATTTAAGATTAAGAGGGAGAAAATGTTAATAATGCAGACTAAACCCAAAAGTGTATCATGTATACATTTTTTTTCTCCTGATGAGCCACTTGTTCAACATTTACCAGCATACCATTGCACAGATGGGTTACACATGCTAACTCTTCATTGGGCCACTTACGTTACATCCACTCTGACTGCTAGCTAGTTAGATATCATACTCTATCATTCTCTGTTTTCCCCTTCCCTCTGTCCATTGATCAGAAGCAGTCTCTTTAATTCCACCCCTCCAAGCCATCAATCAGCCAGGAGCTCACATTTACTGTGATGTGCTCATTAACATCCTTTACCTTCACCACCCTCCTATAGCCTGCCCTTCTTCACATGGGTACCTGACTGAAAGGTGATTTCACTGAACATCATCCAAGTATCAGCAAAATGAAACTGGCACTTGATGGCACTGGCCATTCGGTGAAGGAGAGGCACTGTGACAAAGCGGGCACTGGGGTTGACATCATCCAGAACCAGGAGGAAGGAGACAGCATTGGGCTCCCATTCATTGGATTCCGAGCGAAAGTAGCACTGAACCTCCTTAAAGATCTTCACCCCCTTAGCAAACATGTTGTTGCAGTGGACCTGGCAAGGAGAAGGAGGCAGACCTATGGGTGAGTTATGCCAGCTACAACTTAGAGCAGAAGGCTTAGGGAAAAGAATCCTTCCTACCACCCCACAGTACTCTAAGATTTCCCTCCAACAGGAAATCCACATATTAATGGTCCATTTTATCTTCCCATTTCTCCTTTGCAGGAATCCCAAAGGTAACCTTGTTTATCACATCCTGGGGTCCACTGAAAAGGAGACTAGAGCTTCACTGCAGTAGGGAAATGGGGTAGGATGCCAACCAAAATCTTTTTAAGCAACGCCTAAAACCATCCCACTACTCTTCTCCAAATGAAATGACATAAAAATCATCCCATTTCTTACATAACTTCCTACAAGTAATACGTATTTTTAAATAATCAACAAAATGACAAAGAGTTCAACTGAGAAGATGGCCATACATCCACTATATTTGGCATTTTCACCACCCTGGTGTTCAGGCCCTCCTCTATTTTTACCAAGACTAATGTAAAAGCTTCCTAAGTGGCCTTCTTGCCTCCAGGCTAACCTAACACCACAACCATAATAATTTTCCTAATGGACGCTTCTACTCAAAAGTGTTCAGCTGTTCTTCCTCCAGGAGCTACTCCTGTTCCTGGCATTCAAGGCCCTCTAAAGTCTGACTTCAGCCTACATCTCCAGCCTCATTTCTTCCCACTTCCCTTCACATATTCTATATTCTTGCCATATTGAACTACTCTTGCCTCACCTTTTCCTATCTCTGACTTGCCAGTCTTCTACCTCTGCCTCTTGGCCACTCTTCTTCCCATCTTTATCTGCTGAAATCCCTCCCATCCTTCAAGGTCCAGCTTAAGTGTTTCCTCTTAACCCTTTCCTGACCTTGACTCTTTCTCTAACTTGAAGGTCAAAGGGATCTCTTTTTCTTCTTCAGTGCTCTCACAACACTTTGCCTTGATTTCCCCATTAAATTTGTCTTACTCACACCTGGAGAGCCTACCTTGGAGCCAGGAAGACCTGAGTTCAAAACCTACCTCTGATATATGCCATGTATGGGTTTTGTCACCTTGTGCAAGTCATTTGTGTTCTGGGCAGTCCTCTAAACTACAGGGAAGTACAGAGAGAGGAAGCTCTTCCATCTGAGAGTTCTCTATACTATTGAAAATAAGTGCTAGAAATAGGTCTAGTTTGTATGTAACACAGGCTGGTCTGGGTATGCCCAGTTCAGATAACATGGAGGTCTGAATCCCCTACCCCTGCTTGAGTATTTAAGTGTTCCAAGACTGAGCCAATGGTTTCTTTTCCGTTTATTTTTTCTGCTATCCCCCTTTTTTCCTCTTTTCTTTTTTGGCAACTCTTATCTGCTGTATCCAGAGGGTGAAGATTCCAGCTCCCCAACAACAAGGATGCCATGAACTGAACCAGTGAGAGGCTAAGGGTTTCCTTTTCCTACTCCCACTTTTATCTTGGCTCCAAGAAATGAGCCTGAAGGTGTTTGTTTCTGTTCTGTGTGATTTCTGGTACTGGAGGTAATCCCTGTGGGAGATCTAGCCAGGGCAACCTTGGAGCCAGGATTGTAAGCAGAGTGGTGCTGCCAGTCAGGCCTGCAGGGAAGCACTGAGAGGCCTGGGACTCAAATCAGAGGGGCCTCTGGACTTGGAGCTGGGACTGTGCTTTATGGGAACTGAGCTAAGCTATGAATCTTATCTGTTTTCCCTCCCTAAAGACTGAGGAGGTACAAGACAAGAGGAAGATTATACCTCCCACATATTAAAAGAGTAAGTTTATATATATTTGTGAGTAGACTTTTGGAGTAAATATTTCTGTTTAAAAGCTAATCTCACTATTAGCAGCTAAATGGAACAGTAGTACAGTGGGAGGTATCACCATTGGTGGAGGCTGGTACCATTTGCAGAGAACTTAGATACCCTAGACCCCTGTAAAGGTCCTGGAGAATCCTGGGAGGAGGGGTAAAATGGTAAAAAAAAAAATAACTTACCTGACCTTCCAGCTAGTGAGGGTTGCTGTGAAGAAAGATTGTTGTGAACCCTAAACCATTATAAAAATATCAGCGCATATTGGTTAACCGCTGTGCATGTGTGGCAGTATGTAAAGTATTATGAAGATTTTTAAACAAATCTATCTCCAAATGTCACCATTTGCCAGCTTGAGTAAGTCACTTCAATTCTCTAGTCCTGTTTCCTCATCTGTAAAATAAGTGGGTTGGACTTTGTGGTGTTCAGTCATTTCAGTCATGTCTGACTGTTTGTGATCCCATTTGGGGTTTTCTTGCCAAATAGTTATTTCTGAACTTTTCCCCTCCCTTTGTTGTTGTTGTGCAGTTGTGTCTCATTCTATGTGACCCCATGGACCACAGGACACCAATATCGTCCATGGGGTTTTCTTGGCAAAGATACTGGAGTGGCTTGCCATTTTCTTTTCCAGTGAATTAAGATAAACAGAAGTTAAATGTCTTGCCCAGGGTCACACAGCTAGTAAGTGTCTAAGGCTGGATTAGAGTTCAGCTCTTCCTGACTCCAGGCCCAGCATTGTACTAAGCAACCTAGCTGCTTCCCTCCCCTATCCCGAACAGCTTGAAAACTAGATCTGCATCATAAATGTAGGGTGAAAAATTGGGAATCAAGAGGGACCTCAGACCCATCAAGTCTAACTTCTTTTATTTTCTATGTAGAGAAACTGGGTCAAACAGGGAATATTTAAGGCAGGATTTGAACCCACTTCCTCTGACTCTAGAATCATAGCTATTTCCACTGTACAATGCTGCCTCCAAATTTGTGGACTCTCTAGCATCTTGAACAGTGAATTGCACATGGTAGGTGATTAATTAACTTTTGTCAAATGAATAGATATTATGGAGTTAAAATTTCCATGACCATGGACAGTCATTGAATCCTTCTAAACCTCCACTTCCTTCTCTCTAAAATGAGTGGGCTGAATTAGATGGACTCAGATCCCCATAGGGTTTAGATCTATGATACTCTCAAGTTTTCTAGTTTCCCTTCAGTTTTTCTCCAGATGTTCCATTGATGAAATCATGTGCTAACACCTTCCTTGGGAAAAACCAGCTGCTTTCGTTTACTGAACATTAGTTATTGGGAGAAAGAGAGAGAGAGAGAGAGAGAGAGAGAGAGAGAGAGAGAGAGAGAGAAAGAATCACAATTCACAGCTACAATAATCTTCTCAGATGGTTTGGAAATCTGTAGAATGAGAAAAGTAGCCTGTGGGGAAGGTGATAATCTTTTCCACAGATGTTTTGAGGAATTCTTCTGGAATGCAAATAAACAGCCTAGAATTTCATTCACATGTGTATAGACTCACCCTAGACATTTGCTGGGCCTTTTACTAGGGTGAATTAACTATTTTCTGGAAGACGGTAGCTCTCGTACTGGGGCAGGCCCGCATCTGGTCATTTACACATGGCCACACCAATGTGCAAATGGGCAGTTTTAACTCATGGCCCTTAATGTGCGGTTTAGTGAAATTAATATGACTTTGAGTTACAAAAGCTTGCCTGGACTCAGGTCCTGGCCCTTCCATGTGTGAGCTGGGTGAGAGTCTGGGCAATCCTCAAGTCTCTCTGAGCTGTCTCCCCGGCTTTGAAATAGTGACAATATTTGTGCTATTTATTTCACAGGGTTACTGTGAGGAAAGGTTATTGTAAACCTCACACCATTATAAAAATGTCAGCGTGTATTGGTTAACCACTGTGCATGTGTGGCAGTATGCAAAGTATTATGACAGATTTTTAAACAAACCTATCTCCAAATGTCACCATTTGCCAGCTTGAGTAAGTCACTTAAATCCTCCAGGCCTGTTTCCTCATCTGTGAAATAAGTGGGTTGCAGTCATTTCAGTCGTGTCTGACTGTCTGTGATCCCATTTGGGGTCTTCTTGACAAAGATACTAGAGTGTTTTGGCATTACCTTCTCCAGCTCATTTTTATAGATGAGGCAAACATAGATAAGTGACTTGCCCAGGGTCACAGAGCTAGTAAGTGTCTGAGGCCAGATCTGAACTCAGGTTTTCCTGACTCCAGGCCCAGTACTCCATCAAGCCTCAGCATTTAACAACTATTTCAATAATCCTACAATTATTAGGTGACTTTGACATGCAAAGTGCTTGATATACAGAGACAAAAATGAAAGAACAACTGGCCTTAAGACATTACATTTTATCAGGGGTGTTCAACACATGCACAGCTAATGAGAAGTTACCAAATAGTGGAAGCTAGAGAAAAATTAATTAGAAAAAAATACTGCAGGAAAAAATGGAGGGAGAGAGTTTGAGGAGAGAAGGCAGTGATCAGTGAAGAAGTAAAGGCTGCAGGGAGGAGGTCATACCTGAGCTGGGCCTTAAAGAAAGATCAATATTTTGAATAGTAAAGGAAACAGTGCATTGCTGGTGTGAAGGATGCGTTGGATACAAGTATGGAGGCCAAGGATGACAGATTGAAGTAAGGGAACAGCTCATGGTATAATCTGGCTGGAATGTGAAGTGCATGCAAGTGTGTAAATGTTTAACAACTGGCTTTCTTGGGAGGGGGATCACATGAAACATACTTAAATTTAATTGCTATTCATATCTTCTCCATCACTTTAAGTCTAAGACAATCCACAGAACCATAAATCAAGCTCTGATTTGTAGCATTTACCTATTTTCAAGGTGTAAATGCTCACACTGGAAATTTGACAATCAGAAGCTGGTATGAGCAAGCTCCAGCACGCCCCAGCGTGCGTGCAAGGGAACAACATGAAATGAGGGCTGAAAAGTGAGACAGACTATGGAGGATAATTAACACCGGACTGAAGAGTCTGTATTTTATACTAAAGGCAATAGGAGGCACCTGAAGGTGTTTGAACCAAAAGAGAATATAATCAGACCTGCTACAAGTAACATTATTTTGGTAATTTTGTGAAAAGTGAATTGGACGGGGTAGGGAGTAATTGCAAGGAGACAGATTAGGAGGTTATTTCAAGAGTCCATGGGAGAACTGATCAAGGCTTTGTGGTCGTGTCCATAATAGAAACAGGGAAGTTTGAAAGAGGGGAAACATTTAGAGAAGATGTAAGTTAAATTTGAAACACGTTGAATTTCAGATGCTAGTGGGACATCCAAGTGTGGAGATGTCTAGCAGGCATTTGAAGATGCAGGAATGGCTTTCAGGATGATGATGATGATGATAAATGGATGAATGAAGAGAAAAGAAGGAACAAAAGAAGGAGGAAGGAAAGGAGGAGAGAGAGAGAAAGAAAATAATAGTACTTACATTGTGCCGACCATATGCCAGACACCATGCTAAGTGCTCTACAAATGTTATCTCATCCGATCTTCATAACAACTCTGCTAGGTGTTATTATTATTCTCATATTTTTAATAGATTTTAACAGAATTTTACAGAATTTGCAGAATTTTTTACAGATAAGGAAACAAGGACAAACGGAGGCTACGGTGACTCAGGAGCACACAGCTAGTTAAGTGTCTGAGGCCAAATTTGAACTCAGGTCTTCCAGACCCCAACTCCAATGCTCTATGCACTATGGCACCACCTAAGTGCTCCCAGGTGAGAGATCAATGCTAGATTTGCAGATCTGGGAGCCACTGGCATAGAACTAATAATTCTTTTCAATTCCTCTATGGGAGTAAATGACATTACTAAGAGAGACAGTGTAGAGACAGAGAATAGAAGAGGGCCAAAGGCAGATCCTTGAGGGATACTCAGGCTAAGGGGAAAAGTAAAAAGATGCTGAATCAGGATAGTAGAGGTAATTGAAAGGAGTAGTCACACAGGTAAGAGATCCAGACAGGTCTGGGTCATGGAAGCCAAAGAAGAAAAGCATATCGACAATATCAAAAGCTACAGAAAAGCAAAGAAGGGTAGAGGGAGAGAGAGAAACAAAGAAACAGAGAAAGAGAAACAGGAAGAGAGACAGTGACAGAAACAGAGAGAGTAAAAGAGAGACAGGAAGGGGGAGGGGAACATGCATGAAAATAACAGATGGGTAAAAGCTCCCTGAGGAGAGGGACATTGAAATGGAATCAAACACAAGGGGTCAGTCTTGTCAAGAAGGGCCACTCCTTCATCAAAAAGAGAGCAGAGAAGCAGATGAGATAGAGAGCAGAGAAGATAGATGAAAAATGTAGTTCTGAGGTATGGATTTGGAAAGATGAACGTAATTAGAGGTTGTGTTACAGTGAATTTTGAGCCAAAGAATGAAGATGCAGATCCTGACTGCATTACCTATGTGACCATGGGTAAGTCACTTAACCTCTGTAGGCCTCTGTTTCTTCATTTGTAAAATGAATTGGATTGGATTAAAATACTCCTAAGTCCTCTTCAGCTCAATAGTTGATCCTATGATCTTTTGGTGCTTACGGCACCAACGGTAAGTTAAAAAGTAAGGATATGAATCCATCTCCTCACTCCAGATCCAATGTGTTTTCCACCATGCTACCTCCTGTCTCAATACAATGAATCCCAGTTATTCCAGAGCACCATTTGTGGCAAAGATACCTGCTTCATTTGCCACCCAAGTCATGGGTGGTCTTAGCTCTTCTCTTTCTGCATCATCTTCCTCATTCCGTTTAGAAAAGGACTATTTATATTGACCAAGAGTTATCTCTATCAGACAGAGAGGAATCTATCCCATTCCCTCCCATCCCATCAGGGCCCAGAGCCATTTCTCAGCCCTCTTAGAAAAGCTCCCCCAAAGTCTGATGACCACTGACCTTCATGGTGGTGAAATTCCTAATCCGGTCAAATTCAAACATGATCTCGATGTAACCATTGGTGGCACTTTCATTCCTCCAGCCCACGTAATCATAGCCAGGCCAAACATGGTACTCATGGGTCTGAGTGAAGTCGTCCAGGCCAGACACCCCATCTGTCAGTTGCCCCAGACCTTCTGTCATGCTGGCCAGCCCAAGAGAGGAGGGGAAAAGGAGAGGAGAGCCTGGAGTTAATAGTACATTCATTAAGTCATTCCCCACATAAATTTTGTAACACATCAAAGTTTTTCCAATAATCTCAAGAATGGAGAGTTGTGAATTTCTCAAGAAAATGTCAAAAAAATTCACTTTACAATAATGAGTCATTTATAAAGAGACATTCCAGATAATTGAATTTTCCAGCTAAATAAAACAGAACATTTCTTTAATGTTTAACGCTGATTGGGTTGAGGCACTTGTAAGATTAACACACAGAGGAGAAGTGAGTACAGTTGTTGCTCATACAGAATTAGAGGATAATTCCTTCTTCTGCTATACTGGGAAGGGACCAATTCATGGTATTGAGAGGTAGGAAGGGCACTGATGTGAATGCTTTGGGAGGTTAAGAACCTGGATGTGATTGGGCATAGAGCAGATACTGGGGTTCAAACATTGTCTCCAGTGCTTGCTACCTTTATGACCTTGGCAAAGTCACTTTGAATACTCCTGTCTCTTGCCCTCAGTGTCTTCACTGGTGAAATGGGGAATTAGACTAGATAACCTCTGAGGTCTTTTCCATCTCTATGATCCACTTGTCTTAAGTGTTTAAAAACATGACTCTGAGGAGTCCAGAGGCTTTGCCATAATGCCGAAGGAATCCATGACTCAAAAAAGGTTAAGAATCCCTGGGCTATCTGACCTCTAAGGTCCATTCTTATTAAGTGCTTACTTGTTCATTGATTGATGGTTCCATGGCTCAGGTGGGTATTGGCAGCTGAGAAAAGTGAGGAAGGGGCTGGGGGCTAGGCTTTGGAGAGGGCTAGGAAGGCATGGGTAGAAAAATGGTGAGTCTAACACTTTCACCAGCCAATTGAACTGCTTTTAAACTCTTTTGCCTGGTTTTCAAGGCTTTTTTCCAAATAATCTGGATTTCCAAATAATCTCTCTCATGCCAACCTTATTTCCTATGCCATTTGTCTCATTGTAACACAGAGTCATGAGACTTATGCTGTTCACCCCACATAGAATGCTTTCCCTTCTGTTTTCAAGTATGATCTCTTCTTCAAGCCCTAGTTCAAGGTCTGTCTCCTTCACAAAGCCTTCTTGATTGCCCACCTCTAAACTTCTACAGATCTTAGAGTTCTTACTGCATAAATTAGCACTTAATTCTACATTGTCTTATATTACACGTCTGTCTTCTGACCTTCTAGAAAAGGAAGTGTTGATCAAAAAGAGCCCATATGGCTTCATTAAAAATAAGTCATGCCAGACTAACCTTATTTCCTTTTTTGATAGGGTTGCTAGACCAGTGGATCTGAAGAATGCTAGAAATCCAGCTTACCTAGATTTTAGCAAAGCATCTAATCTTTTCTGCTATTCTTGTGAATAAGATGGTAAAATGGGCCAGAAAATAGTACAGTTATATTGATTTTGAATTGCTTCAATGACCAGATCCAAATATTAATGGTTTAATGTCTTGGAAATAAGTCTCTAGTGGCGTACCCTGGGTATTTGTGCTTAGTCCTGCTTAATATTTTATCAGTGAGTTGGATAAAGGCATAAATGATGAAATAGGAAGATGTGTCCAAGAAATCATTGCATCAAACATATCTGATAAAAGTCTAAAGTATAAGATATATGGGGAATTGACAGAAATAAGAGCTACTTACCAATAAATAACTGAACAAATTATATAGTTTTCAAAGCAAGAAATGAAATTTATCAATAAATTTATGAAAAAAGTACTCCAAATCAATGGTGTCAAATTCAGATTGAAAGGTATTCCTGTGGGCTACATATTGACTTAGAGAAGCACAAATTTATATTATCTCTGTTGTATGATATTTTTATTTATTTTGTTAAACATTTCCTAATTATATTTTATTGTGATTCTGACCACAGGGAGTTTTGACAATTCTGCAACCACTAGTAAAAAAAGAAATTTAAATTAAAACAACTTTGAGATTTTGCCTCATACCTACTGAGCTGTCAAAGATAATAAAAGATTGAAATGATCAAGGTTGGAAGGTCTCTGGGAACGCAGGGGCACTGTTGATGACTAGGAATTAGTCTACGTGTTCCAGGGAGCAATTGGGAATTACAAGAGAAAAGCTATTAAACTCCTCCTGTCCTTTGACCCCTATTGAACCTATACCTTGAGGAAATTAAAGATAGAGAAAAGTCCTTATATATACTAAAATATTCATGATAGTACTTTTGTGGTCGTAAAAGACTAAATAAACTAGGTGTCTACTGATTGGGGATTGACTGAACAAATTGTAAGACTTAATGGAATATTTTATAAGAAATTACCAATATAAGGAATTCCCAGGGTCATGGGAAAACTGTA
Organism: Phalanger gymnotis; assembly: GCA_028646595.1. Lineage (NCBI taxonomy): Eukaryota > Metazoa > Chordata > Mammalia > Diprotodontia > Phalangeridae > Phalanger > Phalanger gymnotis. The sequence continues at coordinate 292,639,176 of CM053626.1, forward strand.
CAAGATTTCATGGGATCACAGAATTAGAACAGGGACTTTAAAGGCCATCTGGTCCAATCCCTGTATTTTCCTTAAATTGAGAGGAATTGAGTGACTTGTCCCAGATCACACAGGTAGTCAGGAATAGGACAGGGATTCGAAGTCTCGAGGTCCTCAGACTCCAAATCCAGCTCCACCTATTCTACCACACAACCTCTGTGATACAGAGCAAAATGAGCAGAAACTGTAAAATCTGCAAAATGACTCCAACCACACGAAGGAAAACAATGCAAATGATCTGAACTCATTAAATGCAATGACCAATATTCGTTCCAGAGGATGGACAATGAAACAGGCCTCCCTCCTCTTTCTTCTCAGCAGTTGGAGGACAGGGGACAACCCATGGCAAATGCTACAATTTCTGATGGTGAAGGTCTCTATATCTATTGGTTTTGCTTAATTCTTTTTTTTAAAGAAAAAAATGTCCCAGGTATGAAATGGGAAATCATGACAATATAAAAAAGGCATCAATAAAGCTTAGAAGCAACAAAAATTAATTGACATGTTTAATAAATTTGCAGATGACAAAAAAGTCAGAAAAAAATAAAATACATTAGATGATGTGGTCAAAACCCCAAAAGATTTTTAACAGGCGGCAGGGGTCAGCAACTATAGACTGAGGGCCAAATCTGGCCTGTTTTTGGACTTCCCATGAGCTAAGAAGGGTTTTTACAATTTAAAATACAATAAAACTTTATTTTAAAATGTAAAAATCATTCTTAGTTTATGAGGCCATACAATAATGGGCTAAAACAGGCAGTAGCTAGATTTGGCCTGTAGGCAGGACCATAAGGCTACAGCATTGGGCTGAATCTGAAAGGATAAAAGTTAATATGAATAAATGTACAGTCTTCTACTTGGGTTGGAAAAAAAATCAGTTTTGCAAGTACAGGATGGGAGAGGTTTAGTTAGATAGCAACTTGTCTTAAAAAAACAAACAAACAAACAAACCAGGAGTTTTAGTGGACTACGAACTCAATACAAGTCAACTAGATTGCATATATGCCCCAAAAGTTGATCTAATCTTAAATATAGCAAGTAGGAAAGTAATAGCCCCACTGTACTCTCTGTGCTTAATTTTGGGAGTCACATTGATAAGCTGAAGAGTATTCATAGGAGGGCAAGTAGGATGATGGAGAGCCATTGAGACTGATGGAAGGAACTGAAGATGTTTAGTCTGGAAAAGGGAAGACTTAGAGGATCATGATCTCTGTCTTTAAGTATTTGAAAAAAATGTATTTATAAGAGGCTCAGAGAGATCTAAATGACTTGCTCATAGTCACACAACTTTATGCCTTTCAGGTACACCAATAATTCTTAAATAATCTTTCCATGATCTATTTTCCAGGTCAGTTGTTTTTCATGACATATTTCACATTTTCTTTTATTTTTTCAGTCTTCTGACTTTGTTTTATTGTTTCTTGATGTCTCATGGAGTCATTAGCTTCCAATTGACAATTCCAATTTTTAAAGAGATATTTTCTTGTATCTCTTTTACCACTTGACCAATTTTGATATTTAAGAAGCTATTTACAGTATTTTTGTGCCTCTTTTACCATGCTGTTAATTCTCTTTTCCTAATTCTCTTGCATAGCTCTTATTTCTTTGTCCAGTTCTTCCTCTACTGCTTTTATTTGATTTTTTAAATCATTTTTGCTCTTTTATCTCTTTCTTTAGCTCTTCTGAGAATCCTTTTTGGGCTTATGTCCAATCTTCTTTGAGACTTTGCTTGTAGATGTTTTCATGCCATTGTCTTCTTCTGAGCTTGTGTGTTGAGCTTCTCTGTCACCATAATAGATTTTTATGGTCAAGTTTTTGTTGTTTGCTCATTTTTCCCAGCCTACTTCATGACTTTGGATTTTATATTAGAGTTAAGCTCTGTTCACATCTAGGGGGATGGAGAGGGTAATGACTGACATGAGCTTCTTTTTTTATGTCCTTTTTTCTTTAACAGCTTACTCTGGAGGTATGTAAGTTTTTGTATATAAGATTACAATCCAAGGAGAGGTCTATTCACTGATTTCTTCATCTGAGCTGTGGTCTTTTCAAAGGTAGGGCCTGCTTCTTCACAACTGCAACTGTTCCTCTCTGCCCTTAAATTGTGGCTTGGAACTGGGTTATGGACACACAGCTGCCAAATGGCACCCAGTCCTGTGCTCTAAACTAGTAGAGGGGTCCCTTGGGATCTTTTTTTGCCCAGGTTTTCAGTCCTTCCTATCATCCCTGGGAGCTGGGCTGCTCCCAGCACCACTGCCACAACAGCCCACCACAATCCTGGCCAGCCCCCACCACCCCAATGTCTATAGACTTCTCTTTCTGTTTTCCCATGTTGTTCTGGGCTGGAAAAAAAAAATGATTCCTGTGACTTTTTCTTGGCTTTCTTGCTCAGAATTCACTGTGGTACATTTTCTGTGGTTACTGTAAAAGAGGTTTTAGGGGAGCTTTGGCAGTTATAAACTCTCACTCTTCTTGACTTCTCACCATCTTGACTCTTTCCCTGACCTCATGGTCACATAGGTAATCAGCGTCAGTCAGGATTCAAACTCAAACCTGACTCAAAGCCTACCACCTCTCCATCGCTTGGTACTTATCAACGCTCAATAAATATTGCTGATTGATGGATTCCCAGTTCTTGCAACTATGTTAGTAACCTGATGATTACTGCCTCGTTTTTTTCCTTTCAAAGTTCTCTAGAATTTACCTGTACCCAACAGCTCCATCATAGACAGAATCATTCAGGTAAATGATGGAACCTCCAGGAAGTACAAACTGCTGTCCAGCTGGAGCATTGTAAGACACCAAACCATCTGTTGAGGGAAACAAAACGGAATCACTACCTTGAGGAAAGAAATGACACTAGTACTAACCCCTTACATTTATACTAAGCTTTGCCATTCACAAAATGCTTTTACGTGCATTATCTCATTTTATTCGGTTTAGGCAGGGCACGCATTACTATTTTTCTGAACCTCAGAGAAGTTAAGATCTCATTTCTGACATTTGCTGACTGTATTACCTTGAACCAGTCATCTACCTTCACTAGACTGCAGTTACCTAACCTATAAAATGAAGGGATGGAACACCCTCATGTCCTCTAAGGCCCTTCCACTCTAAAGCCTATATATGACCCTATAACTTTCCCATTTCCACATAGCTAATAAGTGGTAGAGATCAAGTGGTATCTGAACCTGGATTTTCTGTTTCTATCTAGTAAACTTTCTACTTTCCTGTACATTTTTATACAGAAATCAGTTGAGACTCAAACAAGTTATCCCAGACAAACTGATAGAGGGTTCAAAGAAATGTCCAACACATTTGGCCCGTAGAGTGCAGATGGAGGGATATTGCTACTGTAGGAGGACTCACAGGATTGGAAGAGAAGGGAGAGAGAATGTCAGATACCCAGGTAAAATGGTCATAGAGCTACATCTAATCAATTCAGAGCCAGCACATTTCTAAGTGGAGAGTGAAGGGTTAATACTAAGCTCTGGAAAAAAAAAACTGTCATATGAGTCACCATTTTTAAGCTTTGTAGGGATGCAAAAATGGTCTATTTGAGTCTATAATGCCCTTACATTCTTCCCCTGATGAATAACGAGCAACATTTAAAGCAGGAAGAAGGTGGGGAAAGCCCTGTTTGGCTAACTTTTCTAGGGTCCATAGTCAAGTAAAAATAAAAGTTTCTCTTTCCTAATTCCCGTGTCTTCCCCCATACACAGACTCCCCTCCAGCTTCTACATTGAAAGCATTTCAGAACAAGCGGCAAGGACTCAGAGCCAATTTCCTTTTTCACCCATAATCTGAGCCAGAAATTTGCTTTTATGATGTTCTAAGATCTATGATTCAAGGGTGAAATGTCAACAGTTTTTTTTTAATCCCCTCAGGCTAACATCCAATCAAGGTATGTGCCAGGGAGAGCACAATCAAGGACCCTGGGCCTTGTGAACTCTAGGAGAATTGGGTAGCCTTGATGAATAGGGGGAGTTGTAGTTTAGGTTAGACAGGGATAGACATGTATTAGTCATACATTCCTGCTCTCACGCTGGGGAAAGAGCCTCTTCCTAGCTCACTCAGGATCTTTGAATCATCATCATTACAATGACCAGCTTGCAAAGATTCCCTAACATGTAAAGGGCACTATCTGGGATTTGAATATTAACTAGCAACTGCCAAATCTAAATGACCTTTCATCATGCTGTGTATTGAAATCCCTTCCCTATACATCTTGTTTCTCCAAAGAGAATGGAAGCTCTTTAAGGGAAGAACTGATTCATTTTTATCTTTGTATCTCCAGGGTCCAGAATATTAGTAGGCACATAATAAATGCTTAAGTGAGACAACATATATAAAGCATTTTGCAAACCTGAAAGCACAATCTAAATACTAGCTATTGATTGGTAGGTAGCTAGATGGTATAGAGTGCTGTGTTTAAAGTCAGGAAGACCTGAGTTCAAATCCTGCCTCAGAAACTTACTAGCAAATAGCTTACTTTCTCTTAATCTCAGTTGTCCCATTTGTAAGCTGGGGATAATAGTTACCCCATCTCTCAGAGTTGTAGGTAGGCTCAAATGAGATACAGTATGCAAAGTACTTCGCAAAACTTTGTAGATGTCTCAATGGATAGAACATCGGGTGAGAAGACAGAAAGATCTCCGTTTAACCTAGTCTCAGACATTTATTAGCAGTGTGACCCTGGGCAAGTCACATATCTTCTGTTTACTTCACTTTCCTTATCTGTAAAATAGGGATGATAGCACCTACCTCCTAGGAATGGTATTAGGATCAAATGAGATAATATTTGTAATAACTTAGGTGCTATTATTATTGTAATGTTATATAAATGCTAGTTTTTGCTGATTGATAAGTGCCTTGTTTGAGTCCCCTAGGAATTATTGGGTGATTCTACCCCTCATCTTTGTAAGCGATCCAAAGAGTTTAGGGGCCAGGCCTGTCTCTAGAATGCTTTGGCAGCCATTTGGAATGACCTCTGATGATGATACAGCCCTTGTTATATTTTTCCCAAGTTATAAAAGTCCTACTTCATTGAAGGAAAGAAGGGGAATGCATACAGATCTCCACTAGATCTACCTCTTATCTCTTTATTTGTGGGATAGGGACATTCAGAAGAGGGCTCCCCAGCCACCCCATCCCCTCCCTCCTCTCCATCCCAATGCCAACCCTTCCCAAACTCTACCTAGCCAGGCACAACCATAGAGCTCCACCCTCATGCAGACATTCATGGAGTGGTCAGTGACTGGAATGAAGCGGACGAATCTGGCTACGATGGGTGGTTCCAGGTCCTTTAGCACAATGTCATAGGGGTTACTATTTCCATCTAGCACCTAAGGAAACAGAAGAAGGATGGTAAGAGAGAGAACGGAAATTCATCTAACACAGAGCCCTCCCTTTAGCACTTCTTCACCCTTCATGACTATGGTCAGTTAGAGGGTTCATTTTCATTTCATTTGGCTGGCAATAACTACCCAGCATGCTTGGAGGTCTTTCTCAATCTAACCCTCCCCTCAAAGAAATCCTTTTACAAGCATCAGAAGGTAGATACTTCCTTCCCCCCAGCTGAGGGGTTCCATTTCTAGTTAGGGTATCATTCTCCATACCTGTTTCCCATGCCTGTTCCTCCAAGAGATCCAGCGGGTACCATCTCTGCTGTAATTGATCTTGTACATAGGAGCAAACTCATTGCCGTGGCCCCCTGCATGGCGTCCCTGGGTCCCCACAAGGGTAATAAAATGGAGATTGCGTAGGTCAATCTGTAGAAACTCCTTCAGATCATCTGGTTCCACTGGTATCTCTGGGCACCAGGCTCCATCCCCTTCTTCAGAGTCCAGCCTAGAGCAACGGGAAGACACATAGAATGGGAAGGGGGTGGGCAACCGTCAAACCACATGGCTGCTTATATCAGCCACAGTGGAAAGCTACCCAGTCCCTGGGGCAAAGCATGGTCTGGGATGCCAGCATGGAACCCACAGGAGGAGCCTGTCTGGCCGCCACCACATATCCGCATATGGTTTGTTCCCTTCCCCCAGGGCACCCCACAACCCAGACACAATCCAAACCAGGGAGCCAGAGACACAGATCACATGCAGCTCTTGTTTCCCACCCTAATTTAAAGACCCAGAAGGAAATAAGATCTCTACCTCTATGGCCACCCTTCCATCCATGCCCACCTCCACCCCCTAGTGGGTAATTTCAGCTATTGCCCTCCCAGCTTGAGCATAATGAGGCTAGGCTAGTCATGCTTCAATGCCAAGTTGGGAGCTCTTTACAATGGGTGTGGTATGGTGGGCTTGGCAGACTGGCAAAGATCCACTGGCCCACATGCCCTAGGGAAATACTAAAGAATGTTGGTTTCATTTTATTTTCTCCAGTCAGGGCCAGCTCTCAACAAAATTGTGAAATAATGTGGAAGTCAGCCTTCCATCTGCCAACTTTCATCCTAAGCCTCTCTTTGGGCCCTTCCTGCCCCTAATCATTCCCTTTCCCCTTCTACTACGGTCTAATACTCTTATATTCTAACTTTACTATCCTATCAGTTTTTCTTCATGCTTTCATTTGTTGTGAGTAATAAAATCAATTGAGAATTTTACTTCTTGGGTATGAGAGAAGGTTGCATTTTAAGAATGATAAAGGCTTTCAATGGGGTTCTTAACCTAGGATCTATGAACTTGTTTTTAAAAATATTTCGATATTTGCTATTTTTGAAATATTTCAATAGAATTGGTTTTCTTCACAATCCTTCTAATTTCATTTCATCCATTTAAAACCATTGTTTTGAGAGAAGGGGTTCCTAAGCTTCACCAGACCACCAAAGGGGTCTATGATACAAAAAAGCTTAAAAACTTTTGGTTTAAACTAAAAGAGATGATTCTCTAATATGGTAGGACTCAGGAATTACCCAGTAGGTGCAAGAGGATCTCATCTGGTCACTTCCTAGGGTTCCTGAAATTCCACCATTAAGGCAGTCACCTAATAAGCATAAGAGTAAAATTGACTGCTACTCTTGCAGGATAGAATGAGCTTGTCAGAATTCTTTGTGGGTTGGTTAAGTTTTTCCTGCCTCCCATAAGATGGCTTTGCATACCATCCTAAGTGAGGATTTTATCAGTTTTACCGGGAAGGAACTTGAAGCTAAATGTTAAGGGGGTTAGGGATGGAGTGGGGGTTGGGGTGAACATTGTGTCATCTAACCACTCATTATTACAAGATGCCAGGAACTGGATTCAGATCCCCAGATGTCTGCCTGCCTGTCTATATAAACAACAGTCCTGCCTGCCCAGCCTGGCTGTTTCCCATCACAGAAGCTCCGGCTCCCCTCTGGGCTCCTAGAGCTCATGTAAGCAGGATGGATGTAAGACAAACAAAATAGTTATCGGGGAATTCATTTGCTGTGACAACTGGTGATGCTGAGCAGCACTCCTCTTGGTCCTCTGCAGGATCCAGCCCACAGTGCTGATCGTCCCATCTGCTCCCTGTAACCAGATACAGTAGAGCAATGCCACCAGACTGCCCTTCCCCCATTGCCGCATCTGGGCAGTGTCTGCAGAGACCCCGGAGACTATCCCCTTCTTGGGTAACTGTCCTCACCTTCCATATTTGGCAGCTGTGGATTCCGACCACTGGCTAGAAGCTGTGATGTCCTCATCTGGAATGTGGCCTCCCGATGCACCCAGAGGGTAGCGGCATACCGCTGGACAGGCAGAAACCAAAGAGAAGAGGAGGGGGATGAGGGAGGCTACTTTGGGTTTTGTTCTTCAGCTCAAAAGGAACATCACAATGATAACTGAGAGAGAAGTTATGGCACCAATGTATTTAAATCTCTCTATGGGGTATGTCTAGTTGGATATGCTGCTTCCTTCTAGCTTCTTCATTCCTTTTCAACAAGGGCCAAAGCCATGACAAGGACAGGACGAATTGAGCTTTGCCCAAGGGTAATGACATGGTGGGAGACATGCTTCCTCCATGGTGACCAGTGTCCCTATGCTTTGCTTTATGGTTCTCCACCAGCTGACACCATTCTTAGGCATAATTTCTCCAGCTGCTACCCCCAGGGATCGCTTGCCAGGGTACCCTCCTCCCAGTCCTAACTCTTTGCCTCTGACCCTCAAAGTCCCATGAGGGCAAGGCTGGACTCTCCTTTCCCATCATGCCTCTATACATGGAATCAGATTATTCTTGGTGCTACCGGTCTTCCCCTGCCATTACATGGTCTTCTCTTCTAATGCTACTACCACTATCCCAACTATTTTTGCCCCATGTCATAATTCTTAGTTACAACTCTGACCAGATTTTTCCTCTTTTATGACTACCCTAGATCCATAGCTCTAGAAACCTTTGGGTATATTCAAGAAAGTAAGAAAATGTAATATTCTCTGCCGTGTTTAATATAGAGGTCCTGGATAGTGGTAAGAATGCTGCTCTTGGATCAATCAGTCAATAAGCATTTATTAAGCACCAACTGTGTGCCAGGCACTGTGCTAAGCTCTGAAATACAAAGAAAGGAAAAGATGGTCCCTGCTATTGAGGAGTTAACAAAGCAGCTGCTGAAAAGCAGTTTTCTGGTAGTGGAGATGGGCTTTAACACACACACACATACACATATACACATATATACATGTGTATATATTGTATACATTGTGTGTATATGTATGTATATGTATATGCATATATATATACATATATATATATACATATATATATATATATAAATATGAAAGAGAACAAGTTTTGACCAATCTTCCCCGTCTCCTCTGCCAAGTCTGAAGCCAAAGCACTGGTTCAAAACCAAACCACTAGGTGACTCAAGGTGAATCATAAACCTCTTTATTTCATTCTCTTCCAAGTTATTGGAGAGGCAGTGTAGCATAGTGGTAAATATACAGGAACTGGAATCATATCAACTCCTATCTCTGCCCCTTATTACCTCTGTGACCATGAAGCCCCCTTAACTCCTCTGAGCCTTAGTTTACTCATCATTAAAACAGGGACAATAATACTACCACTACCTAATGGCACTATGCAACTAGGTGGTACAGTTGTTAGAACATCAGACTTGAAGTCAGAAAGACCCAAGTTCAAGTCTGGCCTCAGACACTTACTAGCTGTGTGACCCTGGGGAAGTCACTTAACCCCACTAAGACTCGGTTTCCTCATCTGCAAAATGGGGATAATAATAGCACCCGCTTCACAGGATTGTTGTGAGGATCAAATGAGATGAGAATTGTAAAGCTCTTAGCACAGTGCCTGGCCCAGAGCAATTACTCTATAAATGTTAGCTTTTAATATTATTATTATTATTGTCTATACCTCATTATGTTGTTGTGAAATACTGCTTGGTAAACCATAAGACCCTATAGCAAGGTGAATTATTGCTATTTCAAACAGAGAATGTTGGACAAAGAAAATACGAGGATTTCAGCATCAGACCAGGCTCCAAAACGTGGCATCAAATGAAGTTTTTGTAGGTTGTAAGATGCCTCCACACCTATTTTTCTCAACCCATGCATTCAGTCCTTACTGTAGAAGAATAGGCCTCACCTAAGCATCTGTAGGGCACTGGCTTGGCCTAAGCTAGTTGGTAGAGTGGAAAGAGCAATTAGCTTAGCGTCGGGACAGATGTGAGTTCAAGTCCAACCTCAGATAGGTCATGCATGACACGCTTAGCCTTGCCTCAGTTCCCTCATCTGTAAAATGTGAGTAATAATCACACCTGTCTTCCGGGGTTGTCATGAGGATATAATGAAATAATATTCACGAAGCGTTCTGCAAACCTTGAAGTGCTACACTGGTTGTTGCTCAGTGGTTCAGAATGTCTTCCTCTTTGTGATCCCCATGGATCATACTGTCTACGAGGTTTTCCTGGCAAAGAGACTGGAGTGGTTGGTTATTTCCTTCTCCAGTGGAATAAGGCAAATAGACGTTATAATGTGCTATATACATGGTGGCTATTATCGTTGTTGTCATTCACAAGTTAATTTATTTCAGAATAGATGGGCCGAGCGATAGAAATACACTTGAGTTAAAAATGAAAAAAAAAAACTCCACACACAAACTCAGGATGTCCTAAAAGGCTTAGTGCTATATTTCAGCTATTGAGGCTTAAATGCAGGAACACCCTGTAGTGATAGTGTAGTTTAGGGAGCAGTTCTGATGAAAAAAACCCTAGGAATTCTCCAACTTCCTCTGCATCAGAGGTGTGATTTGGCTCCCATCTGGGCTCCTGTGATCCTAGACTGCATTGACAAAAGTGGGGCATTGTCCTGGGTGCTGTATTTTCTAAAAGACATTGACAAACTGAAGTGCCCTCAGAGGACGATAGGAGGGTCTAGAAGGAGCCCACCTACTCCAATCAATCAATCAGTAAGCATTCTTGCATTTACTATATGCCAGATACTCTGAAAGGTGGTGGGGATACAAGACACAAACAATCCCTGTTCTTGAATAGCTGACAATCTGGCCAGGGAGACACCACGTCTATGTATAAGCACATGCAAAATGGGAAAATAGATATCAGGTGAATTTGCAGGGAAGGCACCAGAAGCTGGGAGAACTGGGAAAGGCTTCACAAAAATGACAAGAGAATTTTCCAACATCTCTATTGAGCTGTCATCTGGATTTACACTTAACCATGTCCGAAGGCAGGGAACTCTCTACCCCTCCCAAGGCAGCCCCTTTCATTCCTAGGCAGCTTGAATTGTCTGTTACCTCTTCTATACTAAAACCCTTGAATCATTTCACTAGAGCTACTGTAGGATCATAGTATAGAGATCTGAGAAGTAATTTAAAGGTCATTTGTCTAACCTCTCACTTTACAGGTAAGTTGTATTGGATTTGGAATTCCCGATAGAACCATCCAAAATGAGTTGAATCAATCCACTGCCTTAACAGAATGAAAGTTGTTACTGATAATGGTTTGAGGCAAGGTCTTCCTTTCAGAGGCTGAGGATGGCAAGAAAAAGAAACAGCTGTGTGCCCGAGCCTGCAGGGGTATACAGCTCTTACTGCTATGCCCTGAACCTGTTTTCAGACATCAGAAAATATTACTAGGACAGGTGCTGGGCATGGAGGGATTGTAACTTGGTTACACCATGGAAATGGTGAGTGTGACATATAAAAAGTTCAAGAGACATAATTCCTGGGTAATTTCATCATTTGATTAATAATGCTCGCATGTTTATTAATAAAAGAATGGTCATTTGGCATATCTCTTAGACCAAAGGCCTCTTATGGCAGTGGGCTCACAGTTTATATGCCCTTGGAAGAGCAGGTGTTCCTGAGAGTGGCAATCAACTCTGATTGGTTGACAATTAATGAGAAAACGAATATGACAAAAAAAAGGGTGGGCTATATTACAATGACGGTCTTGGAATATGTGACTCAGATGACCCAAATCTTGGTCAAAGAGACTTATCAACTTCCATACCACCTGTCTGACAAAAGGGAGAATCAACACTTCCCTGGACCTGTTTGAGCAAACACAATAAGCAGGAATCCTTCCATTAGCTCAAACTTTGAATTTCTTTTACTGTCTGATTAGATCTTGGCCTGGATAAATAAACCTCTGCCTAAGGTTTCCCATACTAGTTGATTTCTGGATGAGGAAGTGGAAAAGGGGGAAAACTTTCATTTTAATTCAATAATTAGTTATTGATACAAGAGAAAAATAATCATTTCTCACATGAGGGAACAAACAGACTCAGAGCTAGCACTTGGTTGGTTGTTTGAGTGTGTTTCTGTTAGCTCAGTTTGAAAGTGGTAGAAAAGAGGGGGAGAGAGAACAATAGTTAAGAAGGAGTGAGTGTGGCAGAAAAGGATTCAGAAAGTAGCTTCAGGGAAAGAGAAAGGCAGAGTCCTGGGCCAACAATGGGGCTGGCCAACCTTCCCTGCACCTTAGGCTCAGTGGAAAGTCTGAATGAGAGACTAGGTCCTAGTCTCTACCCTCTGACCTCACAACACACACACACACATTTATATTTATATACATATATAGATATATACATACAGAGCCAGCGATAGAGAGGCAGAGGGAGAGAGACAGAGATCTCTCTATAAACACAAATACATATATAAATATATATGTATATATGTATTTGTATACATATGTATGAACATAAAGAAACAAGAGGCTGGTAGATTTGCTCTCACAGCAGTTATCTGAATCAAGCATTTCTTGAATTCTTCTTAGTCAATAACTAGTAATTTGGGGAAGAGAATGCCAAGGATGGCAAAGGTGATGGAAGTGGGGGATGGGGTAGACTGTGAAAGTTCAATTAAGATCATTACATGTCACAAAACAGCCTCTAGTATCCATGTGGTCTGTAGCCCTCAGATGTTCTTTGGCCAGAGGGCCAGTAAGACCCAGGAAAGTCACAGTTCCCAACCTCTAAGATTAGTTCAGACATACAATACTCCCATACAAATTTCCCATAGAGAGTTTATACTCTGATAGATTCCAGGCTGGAGAATGCAGATTCTGAAAGAAATGTCACCTTGGGAGAGGATGCTGTTCAAAATCCATCAGAAGAAAGCCCATAGAGTGTTCCAGAAGTTTCTAACGCCCAGCATCGAGTGATTCCAATATACACATGGCAGCAAAGCCAGGTGAATTTAAAAAAAAGCAGCATGGTGGATAGAGAAAAAACAACAGACTTGGAATTGAGAGTTCTAGTTTTGAATCTCAGCTCCAACACACACACACACGCGCGCGCGCCATTGTGTGTGCTGCCCCAGACAAGGCATTTTTCTGATTCTCTTTTCTGAGTGGGAACTTTCCCAATGCTCTGTGCCCTCATCTGAAAAGGGGGAGTAATAAAATACTTATTCTAACCACCTCATAGGATGCTTTGTAAACTCCAAAACTCTCTAGCTACCACAGTGATATTCCTAAAACATAGCTCTGAAAATGTCACTTCCCTACTCAGGAAACTTCAGTGACTCCCTGCTGCCTCTAAGATCAGATACAAACCCTCCTGACTGGCATTTAAAACCCTTTGTGGTCTGATTCTAATTGAACCTTCTAGACTTATTGTATACTAATTGCTCCCCTTCACCCACTCTCTGGTCCAGCCAAACTGGCTTTCTGGTTATTCCTCACACATTCCATGCCCCATCTCCCCTCCATCTCTATGCATTTTCATAGGCTGTGTCTCTTGCCTAGAATGAATTTTTTCTTCACTTCAACCACTTAGAATCCCAAGTTTCTTTTAAAGTTCACCTCAAGTCCTTTCTCTTGCATGAAGACTTACCTGATCTCTGGTCTCCCCCTAAATTAGCCCTGTATTCATTTAAAGAATATATTTTGTATGTACTGACAGTATATGTATACGTAGTGTCTCCCCCAATAGAATGTAATCACCTTGAGGGCAGAGATGGTTTCATTTTTGTCTTTGTATCTCAGCATAGGTGCTTAGTAAATGTTTGCTGATTGACTAATAAAAACACAAACTATAATTATTATTCAAAGAATGAGACAGCTCAGGATATTTACAAGACTCCCCAAAAGTAGCCATAAGGTCCAAAGGGAAACTGGTTCATTGTGTGGAGTATCTGCAATCTATAAAAATCCTTTCCACTATATTTCTTCATAAAAATACTTTTGCCGAGAATCTGGCATGTAGTAGATACTTAAAAAATCAATCAACATTTATTAATCACATGCTATGTGCCAGGCACTGTGCTAAGCTCTGGGGATACAAAAAGAGGCAAAAGACAGCACTTGCCCACAAGAACTCACAATCTAATGAAATAATAATATCTGTAAATGGCTTTGCAAACCTCGAGGTACTATAAAAATGCTGGCTATTACTAAAGATAACAATGCCGGATAATGTCAGACAGTAAAGATAATGTCAGAACCAGGCATTTTCACCAGTCACTGTACCCATTAAAGACATTTGCCAATGTCAGAACTGCCACCAAAGCAAGTGGTCAGATTTTGATTTCTCATCTCAGTCTAACAGAGAAAATGAAATTTTATGGGGTTTTTTTTCTTTCCAGGAAGGAATGACATACAGCGTCACGGGAATCATCGAATTCTTCACCTTCTGAGTGAGAAATGTCCCCCACCCATTGTCCAATGGTGAGTTAATATGTCTTCCTTGGGATTGCTCCAGAGAAATGTACCCTGTCTTTATATTTCTAGGAGAATGGGCATCATTGGACAGAGGTCCCTCTCAATCTGTGCTGATTGTAGGGTAGCCGGAAGCAAATGGAGAACTATCTTGCTTTGGTTAGGACACTAAGAGTGGTGGTGGCTGCTGGTCTTGAGAGAATCCAGGGATGCACTGGAGCCAGTTCCTACTTCATTAGAACTGATTGTTAAATTTTCAATGTGAACATTTACATCTCAGAAGGTGCAAATGCTGCAAATCAGGGCTTGATTTATTGTTTTGTTGACTGTCTGGACTTAAGAAACTGACGAAGAACATGTTGATTATGCAGATTTTTAAAAGTATGTCCTGTATTCATTTTTTCAGACAACGAATTATTAAACCTTTGCTAGCAAGCACACCCCTGAGGGTGTCCCACAATCCAGTTTGGTGCAGTGGGAAGAACACTGGCTTTGGGATCAGAAGACCTGGGTCCATATCTTACCTCTGCTACTTGCTATATTAGTGTGGTCTTGGTCAAGTCACTTAACCTAGGACTCAGTTTCCTCATCTGTAAAGGTTGAATTACATGAGCTCTAAATTCCTTCCTGACTTTACAATGGCATGACCTTATAGTAACTACTCTTGAAATACTGCTTGTATTAAATGGCTTCTTCAAGAAGAAACTTCCAGTCTTTATCACAAGGGGGCAGCAAAAAAACTCTATTGAGAAAGAAATGGTTTTGTACCATTAGCAATCAATGTCTCCACCCAAATACAAAAAGTTGTAAATTCATCTCTTCTCTCTGAGGACCTCAGAACTTACAAGGAATGGAGGTAGAATCATAGAATGTAGAAGGGCAAAGGATCATAGAGGTTGTTGAGATCAACTCCTATATTTTATGGTGGAGACAATATGGTACAACGGAGAATTGGCTGAATTTAAGCCTTCCTGAGGCCACTTTATTTTGTTATAAGGCTATAGATTTCGAGTAAAAGGGACTCGAGAGGCCATCTAGTCCAACCCACTCATTTTCCAGAAGAAACCAAGATTAAATAATGTACCAAAGGTCATATGAATAGTAAATAACAAAGGCAAAATTTGAACTTGGGACCTCAGACTCTAGAGTCAGTTCTCCATCCTGAGTCACACTGTGATCTCTGCAATTATCCCTTCCACATCGTGACTTTCCCCATTAAGGTTTTGATATGTAGTGGGTTGGCACAATAAATTAAATGGGAGTTTTGGGGGAGTTTTGAGGAAGCCACAGATGACATGTGAAAGCCAGCAGATGACACAGAAGTTTAGAAACTCAGAAATGCATTAAAAAATGTGTCTAGTATTATATAATATCAGCATATTTTATCTTTTAATACTGTAAACACCCCATAAAAGGAAAAGAAAAAAATTCAGACTTCTTCTCTGGTACAAAGTGAGGGCCAGAAAATTTTACAAGGATTTCCAGGATCACAGGGGCACCATGCCCCTAAGCTCCACAATGCGGAAGGGATAACTGTATGGTAGTTTGCCTCAACTGAAGGAAGCCATTGTTAACATGCAAGAAAAGAGCATTCTGTGGGGCCGAACTCACTGAAAGGAAGACACTTTTCCAGAATGACAAGAAGTTACTGACTTCTAGACCTGTGCGAGAGGTTGAGGTGAATGTGGTTTAATGCTTCTTACGATCAACAATTCACCTTCTAGCGTTGAGATTGGGTTCAACTGCAAAAGGCCAGATATCAATTATTCACCAGGGAAGGATGTTATCTACAGAACGTAACTATGGGCAAAGGTCGTGGCAGGGGTCAAGAAGTCCCGCAATGGACTCCACCGTTCCGGTGAGACGCTTTTCTTAGGATAGACCCACGCCCTTAATTATGCCGCCACCCGCACAGTTCTTGGCTCAGGACACACATCCCGGTGGTCTTCTGAAACCCTGGAGGGAAAGAGCAATAGCTGAGGCTGTTGTTAACCAGACGCTCCAGATTCCACCACTTTTGGAAAGGCTGCACAGTTCAGTAGAAAGAATGTTGGACTCGAAATCAGAGGGCCTAGCTTCAAATCCTGGCTCAGCCTCTAACTACCTGTGTGACCTTGAACAAATCACTTACCTTCATCTTCCTCATCCATAAAACGAACGAATTGGACTAGATAACCCGTAAAGTCCAAATCCAGCCTCAGATACCTACTAGCTGTGTGATCCTGGGCAAGGGTCTTGAACTCTGTTTGCTTCAGTTTCCTCAATTATAAAATGAGAATAGTAATAGCACGTGGGCAGCTAGGTGGCTCAGTGGATAGAACACTGGGCCAGAAGTCAGGAAGACTCATCTTCTTGAGTTCAAATCCAGCCTCAAACACTTACTGGCTGTGTGACCCTGGACAAGTCACTTAACCCTGCTTGCCTCAGTTTCCTCTTCTGTAAAATGAGCTGGAAAAGGAAATGGCAAACCACTCCAGCATCTTTACCAAAGAAAACCCCATATGGGGTCGTGAAGAGTCAGACAGTACTGAGAAACAACTGGACAACAAAAATAGCACCAACCTCTCAGGGTTATTGTGAGTCTCAAATGAGATATTTATAAAAGTGCTTTGCAAACGTTAAAGTGTTAAATAAATGCTAGCTATCAATTTATTATTATAATGTTTCCAAGGACACAAGGTTATATCATATCACATCCACTGGAAGTTTTGATAAGAAATATCTCCCCAACCCACCTCTTCAGACTATTCAGACCACAAAATATAGGATTCTGCATCTTGTACAAGGTCTCAGATTGTCTAGGGCCTTGAAATGAGTATAGAGGGGTGTGGCCAGGAGAGGGACTGATCGAAGAATTCGAGCCACTCACAAACCATCAACATGAGTTATCTGACCAAAAGAGATGCCATTTTATGGAGAAATTGTGCTATTATTCCAGAAGGCAGTTGTCACATTATCTTAGTCACAGGACAAGTGGCACATTCAGGATCCTTTAGCATGAAAGCACCATGAAAGCATGCTATTTCTGGTGGCATGGAGTCCATTCCATATTCCATGGCTGTATGTGTTCTGGGAAGGGCTCAGGGCCTGAAGTTATGATGCCTGAGTCTAAGGCTTCATTCTGCCACTTTCTCGTCGTATCATCTTCAGCAAATTTGTTGACTTCTCTGACTCATTTCCCCCATTTGTTAAGTTAAGGGAGTAAATTAAATGATCTCCAAGGGCCTTTCTGGCTCTAAATCCTATGATAACAAGAACAATAACACTGTGAAAAGGAGGGCAGCATATTCCAGTTCTGTTTGGCATAACCCACCAAAGGCATCTATTTTTCCATGGGAAGTGACCAAGAAGCTTTGGACCAGAAGCTGTATTGATTTTTCAGGACTGTTACCATGGAAGAAATCCTTTACTGTGACAGAGTCCTCCTCAAAACAGTTCGTGGGGCTATTTTGCCCAACTGAAGCCTCTGCTTCAACAACCACAACTCTGTGCCAGTTATTGTGATAAGAAGATTGCCAGATCCGCTCACGATTGATAATGGATCTCCAGATATTTAAACTGAGTTTAAGGAATTTGCAGAGATGAAATTTTTATCTGAGCTGTTCTTATTGTGCCTCATTGTCCCCAAGGAAGTGCTCAGAGAGAAAAGATTACTCAGAATACCCTGAAGCAGGTTGTTGAGGAAGGTTGGCCAACAAAACTTGCAAGGTGTTTTCATGGTTCAACATATTCCTTCACATTCAAGAACAAGAATTAGTCTCGCTAAATTTCTAATAGGGAGACAGCTTGATATCTACCTTAATTATCTCCATCCAGACTTATATGAGAATTTAGTGTACCACAGTGTATAGAACATTGAGCCTGGAGTCGGAAAGACCTGAATTCAAATCCAGTCTCAGATACTCACTAGCCAAGTGACCCTGGCCAAGTTATTTAACCTCCGTCTGCCTCAGTCTCCTCATCTGTAAAATGGGAATAAAAGTAGCACCAACCTCAAAGAGTTGTTATGAAGATGAAATAAGACAATAATTGTGAAGTGCTTTGTAAACCTTAAAGGGCTCTATAAATGTTAGCTATTATTATTAATACTATTATAAAAACAGATTCTTAATGCTGTTTTATCTGTCATCATTTATCTTCCTTCATCTTTATCATAACAGTTACTCCTTGTTAGCGATTATGGAGGCCCTAGAGGGTGGTTTCTGCCACTGCATTGGAAATCACCTATATCACACAAGAACTGATGTGTAGACTGGTAAGGTCCATATGGACTGTGGTGATGTTGCTATTTTGATCTACTTGGAGAACATTCACTGTATCACAGATTTAAAGCTGGAAGTAACCTTAGAGTCCAGTACCCTTATTTTATAAGTTTTATAACCCAGGGACTTGAGCTCTAAGGAGGTTTAAATGACTTACCTGAGATGACAGAGCTAGTGTCAAAGATGGGATATGAATCCAGGTCCCCTGATCCCACAGCCCGTAGAACTGGCTGTCCATTCACCCATACTACTCCATCACCCTAACCGCTCCCAAAGCACCATTTTCCCAGAGTGACTTGACAACAGTAGAAGTATTTCCTCAAAAAACAGGAGTTCTTAGCCTTTTTGGGGTCGTGGATCCCTTTGGCAGTCTGGTGAAGCCTAGGGACCCCCTTAAAGTTTTTTTTTAATGCGTAAGATAAAATATATAGGATTAAAAAGAAAACTAATTATATTAAAATATAATTTTCAAAATATTAATTTTTAAAAGTTCCTGAAACTCACATTCAGAATCCCTGCATCTACAGCCATCTCAGATTGAATTTGCATTTATAATTCCCAAAGAGTGCTACATAGGAGGCGGAAAAAAGCAATCATTCTTTACTGACCACTACAAATGCTCAAATGGAGTCACCCATGAGTATAACATGAAGACGACTTCATACACACACACACACACACACACACACACACACACACACAAGGCTGTATTTGATGGTTGAAAAATTATTATAAGAGCTTCCAGAGTTTCATATAAAGACCAGGAAGTGTTGTGGTTCCACAATACTGTTTTCATTATTCCCTTTGAGTTGCTATTTCTGTTCTGTTCAAGGAGTAAGCCCACAATACTTTTTTATATGAAAAACTGTGTTCTTTATTTTTAAAAAAAACATAGTTTTTTTTTTACTTTGTAGTTTCAATATAGGTATGTCTTTAAGCTTATATTCTGCATTAACTCTTGCTTTTCTTCCTGACATGCTAGTACTCTGAGATCCAAATGTCAGTTCCTAGCAATTGTTTCCAGTATACCAAGATTAATTTGGAGTAGAGTTGGAGGTAGAACTAAAATAGGCCACCAGGTGAGGACTGAGATCCAGAGATAAATGCAGAGCAGCTGATGATACTTAGTCAGTTGTTGGAACACAGCATTCCAGAAACAGGAAAGGAATCCAGGTAGAGTTATGATTAGCTTAAACCAGAAAGTATCATAAGAACAAAGCCCAAAATCTACTATACAGGTCAATGATTATGGGACACAACCCAAAAGGGATCAAATCTAGTCCAGCCCAACACACATTTATTAAGCACCTACTTTGTATAAAGTAATGTACTCAGGGATTCAAAGACAAAAAGAAAAACAGTCTCTGCCCTCAAGAAGTTTCTATTTTACTGAGGAATACAACATGTAGATGGAAAACTATATACAGTATAACTTGAAAAGGAGGAGGAGGAGAAGGAGGAGGAGGGAGAACATTAACAATTTGGTAAATCAGGGAAGGCTTCCTAGAAAAGTGGCATATGAGATGAGTCTTGAAAGAAACCAGCAATCCAAAAACGCAGGGGTTCAAATGGAATGCATTCCAAGTATATGGAATAGCATATACAATGGCAAAGAGGCAGAAGATTGAATACTCAGTTCAAGGAACAGGAAGTATACCAGTTAGGCTGGAATGTAGAAAGCATGAAGAAGATGTATGTCCAAAAAAACCTAAAAAGGCAGCTTGTAGCTGTACTGGGAAAGGCTCTAAATGCCAAGTAGAAGAATTTATCTTTCATCCTAGAGGCAATGGAGAAGCATTTGTAATTCTTTAGCAGAGGAGTGACATATACTTTAGGAAGATCATATTAGTAATTGTGCAGAGAATGGACTGTAATAATCAGAGACTGAAAGCAGGGAGCCCAATGTGGAGGTTTGGTAATTAGTATGTGATAGGACATAGTGGCCATTTGAGTGGAGGGAAAGGGGCAGATACTGTGGGAATAGAATTAGTAAAGACAACTGACTGGCTATAGAGACTAATGGAAAAGAGCAAGAGTCAAGGATAATTCCAGCTTGTTTACCTGTGTAACTAGAAGGAGATTTGTGCCCTCAACAGAATTAAAGAAGTTTAGAGGAAGGGTAGATTGTGTCAGGGCTGTGTAGGAATGAAAAGGCAGGAGAGGATGATAAATTCTTTTTAATTTATTCATTTGTTTGTTTATTTATTATTTTCAACATTCACTTTTATAAAATTTTGAGTTCTAAATTCTCCCCCTTCTGCAAGATGGCATGCAATCTTATATAGGCTATACATGTACAATTATATTAAACATATTTCCACATTAGTCATGTTGTAAAAGAATCAAAGCAAAAGGGAAAAAACATCAGAAAGAAAAAAAAGAGAGAAAATAGTATGCTTCGATCTGCATTCAGACTCCACAGTTCTTTCTTTGGATGTGGATAGTGTTTTCCAGGGGATGATAAATTCTGTTTGGAATATGTTGAGTTTGAGATTTCCTATAGGACATTTGGTTTGAAATGGCCAGTAGGAAATTGGTAATGAATGTGTAATTAGAGGTGAGGAGAGGCGCTAGGCTTGGAGAGGCAGAACTGGGGATCACATGCAGACATAGAGGCAATAACGTAATCATGGAAGAGAATAAAGCCATCTCAAGATAGTGCGTTAAGAAACTAAAAAGAATAATATTTCCTGGAATGAAACAAGATGAGGAAGTGGAAGCAGCTCAAGCAAACTGTAATACTTACTAATATTAATAAGGAAACCCTAAGATTCCATTATTAGAAGTGGTGTGGTAAAGAGTTCAAAACTAGAGTCAGATATAAAGTGGCTCAAAGCCTGGAAGGCTTATTGAAGGTCACATGTTGGGGTAAAAGGCAGGGATTTGGAATAAAGGAATTAAGGCACAGGGTAATACCTTCACAGATGTCCCACCTAAACTTTTCTTCTTGTTTTCCTACATCCAAACCCCAAACAGGGCTAAATGAAACTGTGCTGCCACAGACCAACATAGTCCCTGATACTTTGTTAGAAGTCAGACCCTGCAATGGTTTGGGGAAGAATTCAGGCTGACAATTAATGAATTACTGAAATTAAAGGATAATTTATTACCCAAAGTCAGAGAATCTTAGAATAGAATCATACTAGCAGAAGAAAGGGTATTTAAAAGACAAACTAAATACTCAAGAGCTTTGGTCAGCCAGATGACTATTCTATGTGTGTAAAAATGATTGGTCCCTGGAGGCTAAGACACTGAGAACCTACTTTTCTCATGCAAGGAAAAACCACACACAGCTAAGATTCTGAGAGTTGACAGACCTTTTTCTGAGGATTTTTATGTAATTATTTTTATTTATCTCATCAAATATTTCCCAATTTAATGTAAAAAGAATTTAAAAATTAAAAATTAAAAAAGAAATTAAAAAATTAAGTTCCAAATTGTCTCCCTCCTTCCCACCCCTTCCCCCTCTTTGAGAAGGCAAACAATTTTAAATTGATTATACATGTGAAGTCATGCAAAACATATTTCCATATTAGCCATGTTACAAAAGAAAACACAAACGAAATAAAATGAAAAAAAATTGTGCTTCACTCTGCATTCAGAGTCCTTCAATTGAATCTCTGGAAGTGGACAACATTTTTCAACATGGGTCCTTTGGAGCTATTTGGGTCATTTTGTCTTGATCCAAACAGTCAAGTCCTTACATGAAATGATGCTGAGTGAAGTGAGCAGAACCAGTAGAACATTATGCATAGTAACAGCAACATTGTGCAATGACCAATTTTGATAGACTTACCTCTTCTTAACAATGCAAGGATCTAAGACAACTCCAAAAGACTTACGATGGAAAATGCTATCCACACCCACAAAAAAGAACTATGGAATCTGAATACAGATTGAAACATACTATTTGCTCTCTCTGTCTTTTTTTTTGTTTCTTCTTTCTTGCAGTTCCTCTCATTGGTTCTAATTCTTCTTTACAATATAACTAATGTGAAAATATGTTTACTATGAGTGTATATGTAAGCCCTGTATCAGATTGCACACCGTTTTGGGGTAGAGGGACCAGAGGGAGGAGGAGAAAATTTGGAACACAAAATCTTATGGAAGTGAATGTTGAAAACTAAAAATAAATTGGTAAAAAAACAGTCAAGTCCTTCACAGTTGATCATCTTCAAATATTGCTGTTACCATATACAGTGTTCTCCTCATGCTTCTCACTTCATTCTGCATTGGTTCATATGAGTCTTCTCAGGTTTTTCTGAAAACATCCTGCTCATCATTTCTTATAGCACAATAGTGTTCCATCACAATC
Source organism: Phalanger gymnotis (assembly GCA_028646595.1). Lineage (NCBI taxonomy): Eukaryota > Metazoa > Chordata > Mammalia > Diprotodontia > Phalangeridae > Phalanger > Phalanger gymnotis. The sequence goes on from CM053626.1 coordinate 292,661,875, forward strand.
ATATACCACAATTTGTTTGGCCAACCCCCAGTTGATGGGCATGCCTTTGATTTCCAATTCTTTGCCACCACAAAAAAGCTGCTATAAATATTTTTGTACAGTTTCTTTTCCCTTTTCTTTGATATCTTTGAGATACAGACCTAGTAGTGGTATTGCTGAGTCAAAGGGTAAACACAATTTTATAGTCCTTTGAGCATACTTCCAAATTGTTCTTCAGATTGGTTAGACTAGTTCCCAACTCCACCATGAGTGAATTAACATTCCAATTTTTCCACATCCCCTCTAGAATTCATCATTTTTTTTCTGTCATGTTAGCCAATCTGATAAAGTGTGAGATGGTACATCAGAGTTGTTTGAATTTGCATTTTTCTAATTAGTAGTGATTTAGAGCAGTTTTTCATGTGACTATTGATAGTTTTGATTTCTTTTTCTGAAAACTGTTCATATCTTTTCACCATTTATCAAATGGAGAATGGCTCTTATTTTTATAGCTTTGGTTCAGTTCTCTGTGTATTTAAAAATTGAGGCCTTCATCAGAGAAACTTATTAAAAATATGTTCCAGTTTCCTGTTTTCCATCTAATTTTGGTTGCATTGGTTTTGTTTGTGCAAAAATTTTTCAATTTCATGTACTCAAAATTATCTATTTTACTTTCCATAATCCTCTTTATCTCTTGTTTGGTCATAAACTCTTCCCTTATCCATAGATCTGACAGGTACATTTTCCATGCTCCTCTAAATTACTTATGATATCATGATTTATGCTAAATAATATATCTATATTGACCCTATCTTGGATATAATGTGAGATATGTCTAATTTCTGCCAAACTGTTTTCCAGTTTTCCTGGCAATTTTTGTCAAATGGTGAGTTCTTACCCCCAAATTTTGCATCTTTGAGCTCATTAAACACTTGCTTTACGATGGTCATTTAGTACTGTTTCTTAGGTATCTAATCTATTCCACTAACCCAATGCTCTTTGTCTTATTCTGTACCAATTTTTTTTGTTGTTGATTACCATTTTGTAATATAGTTTGAAATCTGGAGCTGCTAGGCTACTTTCCTTTTTTTTTCTTTTTATTGATCCACTTGATATTCTTGACCTTTTGTTCTTCCAGGTGAATTTTGTTACTAATTTTTTTAGCTTTATAAAATAATTCTTACTGAATAAGTACTAAATAAGTAAATTAACTCAGGTAAAATTGGCTCTGCCTATGTATGAGCACTTGATATTTCTCTAGTTGTTTAAAATCTGTATTTGTGTGAAAAAGAGTTTTATAATTATGTTCATATAATCCCTGGGTTTATCTTGGCAGATAGACTCCCAAGTATTTTATATGTCTGCCATTATTTTAAATGGAATTTCTCTTTCTATCTCTTGCTGCTGAGTTTTTTTGGTAGTATATAGAAATGCTGATGACTATGTGGGTTTATTTCATATCCTGCAACTTTGCTGAAGTTGTTAATTGTTCCAACTAATTTTTAGTTGATTCTCTAGAGTTTAAGTATGCCGTCATATCATCTGCAGAGAGTGATAGTTTTGTTTCCACATTGCCTATTTTTATTCCTTCAATTTCTTTTTCTTGTCTTATTGTCATAGCTAACAATTCTAGTACAATACTGAATAACAATGATGATAATGGATATCCTTGTTTCACACCTGATCTTATTTGAAAAACTTCAAGTTTATCCCCACTACAAATAATGCTTACTCTTGGCTTTAGATAAATACTGCTTATCATTTTAAGAAAAGCTCCATTGATTCCTGTGCTTTCTAGTGTTTTTTTTTAATAAGAATGGGTGCTGTATTTTGTCAAAGGCTTATTCAGCATCTGTTGAAATAATCATATGATTTCTGTTGGTTTCGTTATTGATATGGCCAATTGTGCTGATAGTTTCCCTAATATTGAACCAGCCCTGCATTTCTGGAATAAATCTGACCTGATCATAGTGTGTGATCTTTGTGCAATATTGTTGTAATCTCCTAGACAGTATTTTATTTAAGATTTTTGCATTGACATTTATTAGGGAAATTGGTCTACAACTTTCTTTTTCTGTTTGTGCTCTCCCAGGCTTAGATATCAGCACTATATTTTTGTCAAAAAAGGAATTTGGTAGGATTCCTTCTTTACCTATTTTTTCCAAAGAGTTTATATAGTATTGGGATTAATCCTTAAATGTTTGGTAGAATTCACCTGTAAATCTATCTGGTCCTGGGTATTTTTTTTTAGAAAGCTCATTGATACTTTATATGATTTCTTTTTCTAAGACAAGGTTATTTAAACATTCTTTTTTCTTCTGTTAATGTGGGCAGTTTCTATTTTTGGAATATTTATTCATTTCATCAGTTTTACTGGCATATACTTGGTCAAAATAACTCCTAATAACTGCTTTAATTTCATCTTCATTGGTGGTACATTGACCCTTTTCATTTTTGATACTAGTAATTCAGTTTTCTTCTTTTTATAACAAATTAATCAACAGTTTAAGGTTTTTTCTTCATAAAACCAGCTCCTAGTTTTATTTGTTAGTTCAATCATTTTTTACATTAAATTTTATTAATCTCATTTTTGATTTTAAGGATTTCCATTTTGGTATTTAATTGGGGATTTTTAGTTCGGCTCGTGTGTGTGTGTGTGTGTGTGTGTGTGTGTGTGTGTGTGTGTGTGCATGTGTTTGTTTTGTTTGTTGTTGTTGCATGCCCAATTCATTGATCTTCTTTTTCTCTCTTTGACTAATGCACAAATTAAGAGCTATCAAGTTTCCCCTACATACTGCTTTGGCAGCATCCCACTAACTTTGAAGCGTTGTCCCGCCATTGTCATTCTCTTTAATGAAATTATTATTTCTATGATTTGTTCTTTGACCCACTCATTCTTAAGGATTAGATTGTTTAGTTACCAATTAACTTTCAATCTATGCCCATTATTAAATGTAATTTTTATCATATTATGGTCTGAACATGAGACAGTTTTTCAGGGGGACCCACATATGAGGCATAGTTGTTCTCAGGTATTTTGTAGGAAAAAGCAAAATTTGAGTCAGTGCAATCCAAAGTCCAAATACCATTGTACCAGAGTCAAAGTTAGGATTGGGATTTTGGCAGGTGGTGGCATCATGGAGGCAGAGTGGTATAGTGGAATGGACACTGGGTTTGTAATCAGAGGACCAGTGTCTGAATCTCAGCTCTGCTACTTATTAGCTATGGGAGCCTGAGCAATCTACTTATCTTCTCCAAACCTCAGTTTCCTCATCTGTAAAATGAGGGGGCTAGGCTTCTAAAGTCCCTTCCAGCTCTAAATTTATGGTCCTAGGAATGGCTAAATAATGAGATACCAACAGATGATTGCTAATACATCAATAACTCCCTAGTGCCATGATTTTATGACTTCTGACCCAAGCAGTCATAAAAATTCATGTTCACAGTCCTAACAGCCTTCTCCCTTGGCCATTATATAACACTAATCACCCAGCCATGGATGCAATAAGAGCCTCTGTTTCTTGGAATCTCTGAAGAAAACCAGAAAGAGGGGAGGAAGGAGGAGCTAAGTGAGTCATGGGATTGTTGAATATCACTTTTCCACCAAGAAATTCTCTCCCAGGGAATAGAAATCGTAATAATGACACAACGATTCTGCTGAATCTGACAGTGTTGGGATGCATTTCCTGTGCAAAAGCTTGTTTTTATTCGATATTTTCCCAACATTCTCCCAGAACTGGCTTGGTGGGATTAGGTCCCATCTAACTGATAGAGTACCTATGAAAACCACCTGGGAGGTAAAATGAGAGAACTAAAGTCTCAGGAAGGACCAAACAGAAATATAAGGTCTTTCCCCTTCCTGAAGTCTCATAATACTTAGGATCAAGGGGTCATAGAGTTAGAATAACACA
>CM053626.1:292666264-292693870 GCA_028646595.1 Phalanger gymnotis
CCATTAGAATGCATGCTCCTTGAGGACAGGGACTGTTTTCCTTTCTCTATACTCTTGGTGCTTAGCAAGTTGCTTGGCATGCCATAAGTGCTTAATAAATGTTCGATAACTAACTTATTATGGCACCCCACCCTTCTCCCTCCCCAAAAAACACCCTGCCTTCATCTACATTATCCAGGAGCCTTAGGGGAATCGGGGAAAGGCTGAAGCTCCTAATCCCTATTAATTAGGACAAACAACATTGAGCTGATGAGGCTAGGTGTGCCAACTCCCAGGGCCCTCTTTCTGGCAGAACCATCAGTGATCACCCTTTTTTTTCCTGCTATGATCTGGAGACACTTACTTCCAAGATCTTCCTAGCTGCCTCCCTGGTCGTTTTTATCCTCCCTGATCCTGTTTTTATCCCTGACCTCCATGCTATGAAACCCCAGTGTCTCACTTTTAAGCCTGGACTTTCCTTAAGCGAGTTAAAACATAGCATCATAAAGGTCTATTACTTTATGTACTCATGCCTTGTCTGATTCTTTTGTGGAAACCTCCTTTTAAATTCAAAATTTAAATTCAAATTTAAATTCAAAAACTTCCTGAAATAAGCACCAGTCAGGGGAAGTATAGGCAAGCTTTACAGTACAGTGGATACCTGATTTGGAGATGGGAAAGCATGAGTTCAAATGAGTGTGACCCTGGGCGAGTCACTTAATTCCTATTTGCTTCAGTTTTTCAACTTAAAATGAGAACACACTGGAGAAAGAAATGGCAAACCACTCCAGTGTCTTTGCCAGGGAGAACCCATAAGGTGACATAGGATCGGACACAAGTGAACAGCTGAGCAACTATAAAGCCATCGAACGCTGAGCCTGCATTCTATGCATCTAGGAAGAAAATTATTGGTGTGCTAATATTAGGGAGGCATCGTCTGAGGAGGGCATAGGAGGAAAACCTATTTCTACCTTGTTTGAGGTCTAGCTATGCCCACTCCATGAGCTCCTTACTTTGAGGAATATTTACAAGGCTTGCTGTGCTGATGTGGTGAGAGACAGAGAAAGATTTTTTGTTTTAATTTTCTCACAAATGCATCAGAGGGAAAGCAAAACAGACAACATGCCCCAAGAACCTGATGACATGCCCCTGTGCTTCCTCCTAGAATATCTGAATAAATGTTTGTTCAGATGAATATTTGCTTTTGAGCACAGCTGTGCCCTGTGGAAGACAAGACATGCCCAAGCGTCATGATCATTTCCAGGCCCAGAAAGCCAAAGATTCTAGACAACATCCTAGTACAAGGGCTCCTGGGAACCCCAGTCCATCCCTTGTGGCAGTAGCCAAGTGCTCTCTCTTACTGCTTTTCCCAGAAGTTGAAGATGTGGGGGCTGGCTCTTTGCCCCACCCTTCTCTAGCTCCCCCCTCTCTCCATGTCAGAAGTAACCGCTCATTTAAGTATACTTATAGGAAGCATTTCAAGTCTTGGCCCTCGCCATGTCTGTCCCCACCACAGAAGCAAAGAGATTAATGACCTCTGGACACCTAGGCCAGGGCCGCTCCCAAGGCAAACATTCTCAGGGATAGCGTCTGCCTGTGAAGTTCTGTCAGATCTGGCAGGCTGATGGGTGGCTGGTTACCTGGATTAACCTGAGCTTTGGTACCACTTAAGATGGGAGGCAGCAGCAGCAGCACCAAGGGCAGCTTGGAAAAGGGGGTCATCTCAGCAGGTGGCATCAGCTCTGGAGTCTGCAGGCCCACCGGAAGTACAACGGAAACAGAAACAAAGAGAGAGACAGAGACAGAGATAAGTATGACAGTGAAAATTGTAACACTGAGCACTTATAGAACATTTTAGGGTTTGCAAATTGCTATACATACATTATGTTACCTCTCGTAGAATAACCAGATCATATTATCCCTGTTTCAGAAATGAGGAAACATAAGCTCATAAAATTGAAGTGAATCGATTGAGGTTAAGCAGCTAGTCAGTGTCAGAGGCAAGACTTGGAACCAGGCCTCTCCTGACGCCATGTTCAGGGCTTAATGAACACCATGGACCGACGTTAGAGCAATCATTACGCGTCAGTGTGGCTTAGAATCCAAAAGTCCAAGAACTACAAGTGGACGTAGTACGGGGATTTTCAAACTTTCTGAAATCATAGAAGCTTTACACTAACAACAACAGTAATAACAACCACACATAACACAATCCATGGAACTTTGACCAAGTGGCAGTTTTACCAACAGTGACAGCCTCCTAGAGCTGACCTGAGTCCTCTTATGGTTTCCCTAAGTCGGAGGCAAGTCCAGGCTTCTAGTTCCATAAAATGAAGGGATTCTTCCATACCAGGGGTTCTTACCTACGCTGCCCAAGGCATCCCTGGATAGATTTCAGGGGGTCCATGGAAAAAAAATTTTCAATAACCCTTAACTGAAATTTGGCATTTTTTCTCAATTATGAAATTTAAAAAGCAAACATTATTCCAAGAATGAGTCCAGACGTTTCATCAGACTGATAGAGTGGTCCCTGTCACAAGAGGTTAAGAACCCCCATTTTAGATAACGTTGAAGTTCCATTCTCATTCTGGCATCCCCCTTCTCTGCAAGTCCCTTTTCTTCATAAGGCAAGATGGATGGTCATCATAATTTTGGGTTAGAAAATATATACACATGTATACTTACATATATGAACACGTATACATATATGTACAGACATGGTCATGCACATGAAAACATCCATATATACACATGTGTGCGTGCATTGTGTGCATGTATGTGTGTATCATATGTCTATAGACATATCTGTATATGTCTAGTTCTCTAAATTTTACAAACTATAATTTCGCAATTCTTCGCAACATTTGTAAGAGGAACATTTTAAAAGGACCCCCTTCAGCTGAGGGGGATAAGGAAATTAATAGTAATTAGGAAATACAGAAATAATAATACATACCATATTTTCACATGTATAAGATGCACCCTTTTTCAAGAAATTTGGGGTCTAAAAACTGGGTGCATCTTATCCAGTGGTTGTAATTTTTTTACTTGCATTTCCTGCTTTTTTTGCTCTTGTTGTCTTTGTACTCATTGTTTCACATTTGTTACTGGTATATTAGGTTACATTTTGCCATGTTCTGCCCAGAAATGGCTCAGAAAAGATTTTCGTACAGTGCTAAATTCAAGTTAAAGGTGATCCAGTTTGCAAAAGTGAACGGAAATCGTGGTGCCGAACATAAGTTTGGTCCTCCTCCAACTGGGAAAACAATCCGAGACTGGCTAGGGGAAGAAGAAACCCTACTGAAAACATCATGGCAGAAGGCCATGAGAGGCAAGTCAGCAAAATGGCCTGATTTAGAGAGGGAATTGAAGATATGAATTGAAGAGCAAAGGGCAATTGGAATTCCTGTGTCCACAAAGATGGTTCAGCATGAAGCAAGAAGAATTGCTGATGAAAAAGAAGTTACTGATTTCAAAGGAGGACACAATTGGTGCTTCAGATTCATGAAACAGAATGCACTAAGCATGGGTACACATACCAGACTTGCCCAAAAGGTGCCTGAAAACTATGAGCAGATGAATAAAACTCAAGTTCAATAACTTTATGTAATACATTTTTTTTTCAAATTTTGGGACCCAAAATTAAGGTGCATCTTATACATGGGGAAAGGTGGTAATAAAAATAATATGGTAATTATATTATTAAAAATAATAATTAGGAATGCTAAATGAAGGAAATAGAACCTGACCTCAGCCTTGAAAGAAGAGAAAGATCTCAACAGGTGAGGATAAGAATAAGAAAATCCTGGACTTAGATCTGGAAAGGTCCTCTAATCCAACCCCCCTCATTTTACAGATGAGGAAACTGAGGCCCAGAGAGATTGAATGACTTGCCCAAAGTCATATAGGTAATCAGTAGAATTTGAACCTGGGCCATCCAGAGGCATTGCTTTCTGTGATATTCTAAAATCCTCCCGAGGACATACATGCAGAGAATCACAGAATCTCAGGATTGGAAGTGACCTCACTGACCATCTGGTCCTACCCATATCTGAACAAGAATCTTCTCTATGACCTGCTCTATGAGTGGGGATCTAGTCTTTCCTTAAAGTCTGCTGGAGAGGGGAAGCCTTCTCCTACCTGAGACAATGATCCATTCAGCTCTGGGATGGCTCTAATTGTCAGACAGTTTTTCCTTCCATTAAGATGAAATGTGTCACTGCAATTTCCACCCACTCTTTCCAGTTTTGGGGCCAAGCAGAAGAAGTCTAATCCCTCTTTGACTTAGCCTTTTAAATATCTGAAACACCTACCGTGCCCACCTCATCATGGCATGGACGTGGGGAGAGTCGTCAGGGAAGTGCTGGTAGCCTAGATTTATAGTAACATAAAATCCATGAAGGGGCTAATAGGAGACACAGGCAGAAAGACAGACCACAGCCAGACTGGGGAACACTCTGAATGCCAAGCTCATCATCTTCTATTCTATTCCATAAGTGAGAGGCAGCCACAAAGATTTCTGAACAGGGGAATGACCTGGGAAATTCAGTGTCTTCAGAAGATTAAGTTGGTTGCCGTGTAAAAGGATCAGAGAGAAATAGATGCAGAAAGACTGTTTAGGTCATTAATACCATAGTCTGAACAAGAGATAATGAGGGTCAGAACTAAGGTGGCGGCACTGTGTGTGGAGAGGAGAAATTGGATACAAGAAGGGAGGTTGCTAAAGTGGAAAGAATACTGGCTCTAAAGGCAAACGACCTAGGTTCAGATCCTCCCCCCTCTGATACTCACTACCTGTACGATCTTGAGCATGCCACTTATCCTCTTGGGCCTCAGTCTTCTCATATGTAAAACGTATGTGCGGGGGGAGGATGGATTACAATTTGATGATAATTTCAGGTTATTCAATCAATAAATGTTTGTTAATTGCCTACTATGTGCCAGGCAGCATACTAAGTGCTGGTAATATGACAAAAAATGAAATAGTCCCTTCACTCAGGAAGTTTGTAATCTAACAGAAGAGAGAGAGAGAGAGAGAGAGAGAGAGAGAGAGAGAGAGAGAGAGAGAGAGAGAGAGAGAGAGAATGTGTGTGTGTTCAAAATATGTACAAAGTAAATATCAGATAATTTGGGAGAAAGGGAGAAAGGCACTTGGGGCAAGCCAGGGGACAGATTAGAAAAGGAAGGTCTCATGTAAGAGGTAGGATTTCAGATCATCTTTGGATGAAATAAAGAATCCTAAGAGGTGGGCATGAGAAGAAGTATACTCCATGCACGGTGGACCTCCTGGGCAAGACACAGAGAAAGGAGATGGGATGGCATGTGTGAGAAATAGCAAGAAGGTCAAGGGAAAGGTTGGTAGAAGCCAAATTGTGGAAGGCTTTAGATGCCAGGTTAAGGATCCTGTATGTTATCCAAAAGGAAAGAGGGGAGAGCAAAGATTTTGAATAGTCCAGAGGTGACAAAGTCAAATATGAGTTTTAAAAATATGATTTTAGCAACTGGGAAGGATTTCAATAGGCAGAGTTTATGGGGAGGACATTCTAGGCCAATGGCATATTCTAAGCCAGTGATTTTCAAAGGTTTTCATGGGATAGAAAATTTTGCGTTGTTTTCTATGTCCCATAGAACAGATAAGTGACACAAATGTTATGGTAAACAAGGGGACCTGGAGTCATTAAACATATCCACCAGACTATTTTTCTCTCAGGGTGTTCCTATGGTTGACTCATGGAATCCTGGTATTCCATGGAACATAGTACACGAGGACCACAGTTTCATGCAGTTTTTCATAGATCCCATTTGGATGGTGGAGCAAAGACAATGCATATCTCAGATAGCCTTGTCACTGCCAGCAGCAAGAACACTGTGTTTCCATGAGTGAGACCCCAAGACAAACAGAATATTGAAAGAAATGCATCCACATTTGCACACAATCTGTCCAGACATCATCCTGGCTACAGGTAAGCACTAGGGCATGGATCAAGAGTTGTCCTTTCAGAAAGGTCCCAACTTTCTAGTTAGCAGCAAACAGCTGATGTATGTGTATATGCATTGTGTGTAATTATGTATATGTGGAGGGGGGGAATATGTGGGTATGTGCATATGTATGTGTTTGTATATATGTGTGTGTGTATGTGTTGTGAGGGCTATGCAAGAATATACCAAATCCTGGCAATCTGACCAGATATTATTAAAGGTCTTCAGAGGCAAAGGGGTGGAGAAGAGAGTTTGAATCAAGTCCTAAGAGTCTTTATCATTTATGCACCCTTCTCAGGGAAGAAGGCAACCATCTCCATTTGGACACTGAGAGGCAATTAATTGTACTTTTTGATGACTTGATTGCCTTAGACCACGAGTCTAAGAGCAGCAAAACAGTGTCTACAAATATCTCAATTTAACCCTTCCCTGCCATCCTCTACCACCCAGTCAGGAAAAGGCCCCCTAAAGTACTCTAATCAGACATTTATCCAGCCGTTTCACCTAAGAACCCAACACATGTAAGCCCCCGTAAAACAAGAGAATCAGACTCTTCTAGCCTTCAATCCATGGTCTGTGAAATTGAACCCAATATGAGAGGAAAACTGTGGATCTGGAGTCAACTCCAAACTGGAGGTTTAAGCCTCTACTCTGCAGCATAGCTCTGGGCAAGATCACTAACCCAAGTCTTGGTTCCCCATCTATAAATGGGATCATAAACCTTATACTACTTACCTCACATGGTTGCAAGTATCTGGTGATATAATGTGTATAAAGTCTCAAAAAAAGTTACTATCAAATGTGGGCTATTAGCATATGACAGGGGAACCTGGCCTCCTTCCACATATGATTTGAGGGGGTGGGAAAAATCTTTCTAATACCAAAGTGCTACCACCATTCACTGGCTAATACCTGAACTTCCAAAGCCTTAAAATTCATTATTAGAAATAAGACTTAACATACAAAAATGTGATCTATTGGCTTAAGTTCACATAAGTTAATTCAGAGATAGGATTATAGATCTCAAACTGAAAGGTACTTCAAAGGTCATCTGGCACAACTTCCTCATGTTACAGATGAAGAAACCTAAGGTCCTGGAAAGAGAAGTGATTTGCCAAAGTCACAGGGTATTAAACATCAAAGGTGGGAAGTGAACAGTGGTTCCCTGGTTCAGCAAGAGCACTTTTCCCAAAGCATTGTGTTTCCTTCCCTATGTAAATGATAATATGTCCTTTAGGAAATAGGTTTGATAAGGCCACAAGGGTGGGGTTCATTGAATCACTCAATTACCTCATCCCAATGGTGTGGTCTAAACCATTGGGCTTTCAGAAGTTTCCACGTGATAAAAAAAAAATTTGCAATGTTTTCTATGTCCCATAGGACATCCAAACCATCTATATGTGTTGGTAAATATGGTTAATATCACTGATTACCTTAACCAGGTGAGAGCACCTCTACTGAATAATTAATCCATAAAATTCTTTATACTAGGTGTAAAAAGTCAATTTAGAGATCCTTGAAAGCCACTGACCGAATGGGGAGTGATATTGAACAAGAAGTATATTCAGATTGGTTGAAACATCATTATTACCTGTGGGCTTTGTATGAATTAGTAAGCCAATTTGGCATTAAGGGATCTTAGTAAGTAGTGATCCAGGAGACAGAGATTCAGGTCAAGCCCCTGAGGGGCTTGGAGGAGAGAAGGCAGAAGGAGGAGAATCTTCAGACTCATCCTTGTTCTTGGTTTCCTCCCTTCCTTCTTTAACCAAGAGAAGACCTTGTGACCTTCACAGGGCCAAAAGATTTAGAATTTTTCATCAGTGTCCTACTCATAGCAGTATTCTCCAAATAGCTGATACAATGCCAATAATAGGAGCCAATGACAAATAAGACACACCTAGGAGAGACAGCCACAGGACTCTACTAAGAGGCAGTGAGGTGGCTTGGTAGTTGAGCTAGGAAGTGAGCTAAGAAGACCCAAGTTCAAATTTTGCCTTAGATACTTACTAGCTATGTGATGCTGGGCAAGTCACTTAACCTCTCTAAGCCTCAGTTTCCTAATCTGTAAAATGGGGATAATAACATATACCTCACGGGATTCTTGTGAGGATCAAATGAGAAAACACATGAAACATTTTACAAAAGTAAAAGTACTACATAAATTCAAGCCATCACTATTACTATCCTTATCATTACTGTTGTTAGGTATTATTTAAAGGGATCCACTGGAAAAGCTACACTGTGCCTAAGAAGAATTTCATGACAGAGGGAGAAAAGAATTTTGAACAATCAGGACCTGTGATTTACTTGTTGGGCACCTGTGCTCTCTAATTTTGGGTTCACTTCCTCCTGGACTCTGCATGTAGTGATGGGGGGGCCAGTGTTTATGACACAGACTTCTCAGAGGACATTTTATACCTATTATTCTTAACATATTACCTTAACAAATATCCTTTTCTAAAAGCTAATTGCACCTGGGTGTCTAATCATTATCAACTGGTAATCTGGTCAACTGGTAATCTGGTAAACTGGTAACTGGAGGGAAATACACTGGTGGGGGCTTATGAGCTATAGCATTAGAAAGATGCTCCTTGTGAGAGGAGATATATCAGTGATGCTCTTTACGGTCAGCAAAAAAAATCACATGGTCCCTCAAGAGGTGCAGAACCAGCCAAGGAGGGGGCTACCAGTGTGAGTGAGGGTTGGGATGGTAAGCCCAGAAGCCATATGTAGATAAGAGGAGATTTGAAGACACACTGATACCCTTAAAGAAGAGAGCGAGTGAAGGGAACAGAATGGAGAGGCTGTAAACACTCAAGACAAAGTCTCAGAGCTTTACATGTTTACATTGACCAGCCATATATATAAGAGAGAAATATTAAAAAATAAACCAAAACTCCGGAGCTCTGAGTCCAAGTTGCTTTGTAGGAAGGAATGTGTCCTCTGTTCCTAGTCCCCAGTGGACACTCAGTTTCTTCTGAAGCACACCATGGCATTCTGACCCCTGGCTCTACCCCAGAGACTGGCAGTCACTAAGATTGTTCATCAGCTCAGCTGCCTCAGAGATACTACAGCCAGGGTCAGGATGCCGAATCTCCTGAGGACTGATTGAGGAAGCAGGGAGGAGTTGGGAGGTCATATTCCTTATGAGGTGCCCCTGTGGGATGAGGGCATAGCCTTTGGGGATGTAATAAACTTTCAACAACCTCTTTCTGAAAACCATATTGGGTAATGTTATTGTGACAATCTGAGTCAGCAGAACTTGCTCCCAGATGCATGCTTCCGTGTGGAATTCTCAAAGGTAAGAAGGGCAGCTTTCTTTGGAATGTGTTTCTAGTGGCTATAGGTCATTAATACTTTATTGTTTGTTCTGCACAGCGTCTTCTGTCTGGCTGTCCATCTAACAGAGTTTCAGGGACAGAAGAGGCACCACAAGCAGACTTGAGCCAGAATCCTTTCCATAATAATCCTGAGAAGTTGCATCTAAATTTCCCTTGAAAAACCCAGTGAGAGGCAGCCCATTGTACTTTATAATGATTATATGTAATTACAATAATACAACACATACAATAATTCTAATAATTATATATCATTACAATAAACTCCAGTGGTTCCCTATCACCTCCAGGACCAATTACAAAATTTTCTGCCTAGCATTCAAAGTTCTTCATAGCCTAGCTCCCCAACAAGTTTCCAGTGCTCTTACATGTTATGCCTTTCCAGGTATTTTTTAATCCAGTGATAGTGGCCTCTTTGCTGTTCCACAAACAAGATCTTGAGTGCCATTTCTTGCCTCCAGGCATTTTCTCTTATTGTCCTTTATTCCTCAAATGCTCTCCTTCCCCATCTCTACCTTCTAGATACAATCTCACCTTCTACAGGATACCTTTGCAACCTCTCTTATTTCTCGTCCTTCCCTCTGTTAATTATTTCCTATTTATCCAGTAGTTTGTTTGTATATAGTTGGTTTTATGTTGTCTACCCCATGAGATTGACAGCTCCTTGAGGGCAAGGACTGTCTTTTGCCTCTCTTTGTATCCCTAGCTCTTAGCATAGTGCCTGGCATATAGTAGGAGTTTTAATAAATGCTTATTAACTGCCTATCTTTGGGTATATGTGTGTGTTTGGGTTTAAAGATATGTATATGTGTGAGTATATGTCCAATAGGAAAAAAATTCATCAGTTTTTGAGATTATCAAACCCTTTGGGGTAGTCTTCTAGGTCAGTGTTTTGAAGAAGTAAACTACACATCTCTCAAGATATAACTCAAATTCTCCCTCCTCCACAAAACACGACTCCTCATCAGCCTAAAGTGATTTCAGTTGCTGTTCGATTGCTTTTCAGTCCTGTCTGACTCCTTGTGACACCCTTTGAGATTTTCTTGGCAAAGATGCTGGAATGGTTTGCCATTTTCTTCTCCAGCTCATTTTAGAGATGTAGAAACTGAGGCAGAGAGGGTGAAGTGACTTGCCCAGGGACACACAGCTAGTAAGTGTCTGAAACCAGGTTTGAACTCAAGAAGATGAGTTTTCCTGACTCCAGACCTGGCACTCTTTCCACTGTCCCACATAGGTAACCACAAAAGTGACTTCACCTGTCTTTAAAATTCATAGTACTTTGATTGGTTAGGGAGGCAACCCTGGACTTGGAGTCAAAAAATCCTGGGTCCGAATCCCACCTCAGACACTACACAGTAAGTCATTTAATCTCTCTCAGCCCTGGTTTCCTCATCTGTAAAATAGGATCATAGTAGCATCTACCTGCCAGGGCTGTTATGAGGATCGGATGAGGTATTATCAGGTTTGCAAACCTTAACATGCCAAATAAATATTGCTATTATTGTCTGGGCCCCTCCTGTGTCATGTTTCACATTCTACCATATATTTTTATAGTGACTTGTAGCCATATCCTATCTTCAGCTAGATTGTAAGCTCATCAAGGGGAGGGACCATAAAAAACAAAAAGCATTGACCACAAAGCAATGTTAGTTCATCAGTTCTATGGCAACATTCTAGATGATTTCTTAGTAAACAAACATCTTTTTTAAAAAAAATATTTGCACCTCCCATACTAATGGACTTTTTATGAAAGTAATATTGAACAGAATTGAATGGATAAAAATGGAGGGCTAAGCTACATGGAAATAATGCCAATACTAACCAGCTTAGTGGTGTCATAACTGTAAGTAAAGCTGTGGTCTCCCACAGTTCAAGAAGGTCAGGGAGGGTAGGCAAAAAAAGCTCACTGGCTTCTATAAGTGTCAGACTTGAAGAGGACCTCAGAGGCCTTCTTGTTCCACCTACACCTGACCAAGAATCTCTTTTATGACCACTGTCTGCAGGACCTGCAGGGCTTCCGGTGATGACCAAATGCAAAAGGGCTTTGCAAACCATGACATATGATAGAAGTAGCAGACCAGCTATCATTATTATAATTAACATAATTTAAAATGTCTCTTCCATTTGGTCTCCCCTTTACTCTCCCAACCCATACACCACTGCCAAAAGGTTATGGATTTTCCTCAGTTGTCCTGCCAAAGTGGTCACAGGATAAGCTTTAGAACTAATCTCTTTTCTATCCACAATGGTTCCCTGTTTCCCATTATTTCCTGCATAGCTAGGCAGAGGGTGAATTTACTTTCTTAAGCCAAGGCAATAAATGTGAGCCAATCCAGAGCTGGGTACTTTTTTTCTGCAAGAGAAGGCATGAGTAATGGTTTGCCTCCCTTCTAACCCCAGGATTTTCAAATGAAAGTCAAGTTAGCTTCTGGAAAAGCTAAGATACCTTATAGTCAATCTATTACAATAAATATTAAGAATTTATTATGTTATGTGCAGGGGGAGGTTTAAAGTTTAGATAACATGGAATCCCAGATTTTCATCATGGAATTTATTGTTTCGAGGGGATCTTGGGGAAAGAGTAACACATAAGCACAGATATCACATAGTATTGTGTATTACAGCTAAGTGCATTAGGAGTTAAGCTAAATGCTATGTGAGACCTGAGTGGGAAGGTCATTACAAACTGGGGGTGAGGTGGTGGGTATCAAAGTAGGCTTGATGGCAGAGATGGTAATTGACTGAGCTGGACTTTAAAGGACTAGACATTCCAGGAATAGGGTACAACCTGAACAAATGCATAAAAGAAGAAAACAGAGCATATTGGTGGGGGAGAGAATCGTCCACTTTGGCTGTGATGTAAAGGATGTGGAGGGGAGTTATATGAGATAAAGACTAGAAAGTTAGGGTTGCACCAACTTCTGGATGGTCTTGAGCGCCAGGCAGAAGAATATGGCAATAGGGAGCTACCGAAGATTTTGGAACAGTGAAGTGATACGACCAAATCCATGCACAGGACACATTATCAGTATACAGGATAGATAGGAAGTGGAAGAGAGTGGAGGCAGGAAGAGGACTCAGGAGGGTCTTGCAATAGTTTGGATGAGTAGCAACGAGGGCCTGTCCTAAGGTACTGACAATGGAAAGAGAAAGAGGGGACATAGACCATTTACATAGATTTTAGAGCCAAGAAGAAGTCTAAAGAGCATGTTGTCTTATCATTTTATAGATGTTGAAATTCAGGTTCATAAAAGGAAAAGTGTCTTGTCTAAGATACCATAGTTTGCAAATAGCAGCTGGGATTCCAAACCACATCTGCGGACTCTAGATTCAGTTCTACCTCTACTCTAGGTGCTGTCTCAATCCATCAGACTTTTAAATTAAGGGGAGACTATTTGTGTTATCAAAAGATTCTGTGCCCCGGGTCTTTTTCCTTTTTCTTTGATCCTTTGAAAGAGGGAAAGATCTATGCACTAAGAATTGGATACAGAGTCTGAAGACCTGGGTTGGAATCCCAGCTGCTATGTGCAAACTATTTTATGTCATGCAAATCACCTTTCCTCTATAGGTCCCATCAATCAATCAATTAATTAACTGAAAAATATTTATTAAGTGCCTAGCCTGGGCCAGGTACTATGCTAACCACTAGAGCTACAAAAGAGACAAGACAGCCACTACCCCTAAGGACCTTACAATCTAAGGGGGAAGACAAAATGAAAACATTAGTGCATTGACCAATCCTGATTCCATAGGATTGATGATGAAACAAGCTACCCTTTCCTGACAGAGGGATGATGGACTCCAGATGCAGAATGTATTTCCAGGCACAGCCAATGTGGGAATTTGTTTTGTTAAATTATACATTTTTGTTGTAATGGGCTTTTTGTTTTTTTTTCATTCAAAGTGGGGAGAGGTGGGAGGAAGCAAGTATAAATCTTTACTAATATAAAATAAAAAACTTTAAAGGATTCAGTAAAACAATCTTATAAATAATGAGCTGTCCCAGTACATTTAAAAGATGATTCGATTTACAAAAATCAAGTTATACGCAACTTTGTCAGGAACACAGCTATTCCACAAAGCAAGCAACTATTCTGATGGGAACACAGTCCCTATGAACAGTATCTATCATCCCAGCATCAAAAGCCAGGGTCAGCTTTGCTAAGGAGCAGAAATCTAAAACATTTTCAAGCATACTAAGCCCACAACAGAGGCTAAGGAGGAAAGTACCAAAATCAATCATGGCTTTCAGCTAGGGATATTGTTTCACTTCTGGGTTGGTCCCTTCTGTCATTCATGAAACCAGCTCAGACCTTTTCTAGTGGAAAGAGTGTGGAGGCAGGTAGGTATAAGTGAAATGAGGGCAGTGGGAAATAGAGTATTATTTGTGGCCCATTACTGAAACTATAATCTATCAATACATTCTGGATTCTTTCTTAGGTGCTTCTCACTAAAATCTCTTTATTTTATACCCCTAACTGGAGTTTCATCAGAATTTGGCTAATGTTTCCATAAGGGCCTTCACGGTACTGTTGAGACCAACAGTACACTGAATATGGTGGGGGGTACTTACCCTAACCTCAAAAAGCAAAGGACCAGCACCAAAACCTATAAATGATCAACATACCCACCTTTCACTCTCCATTGGGCCTCTGCCTTCCCTAGGGACCTATATAGTCTTTCAGATTTATCATATTATGCGGATTGGTCTACCTCAGGGAACCCCAAAAGGGAAAAGTACTTGGGGTTGCTGGAGAGCGAAACAATCCCCTCCTCTACTTAGTCTGCTTCTCTCAAGGAACTATATGATTTTCTAGACTTAAAGTACTTCTTTGGTTGAAGCCCACTTCAAGAGACAAGAATTTGGTATAGTAGGTACTTAATAAATATGTATTAATTTAATTTGACTTGACTTGACAAGGGGTCAAGGAACCCTATATAGTCAACATGCTTTAGAATAGTGGTGGGTTATTCCTCTGCTACAAGGCTTTCTGTTCTTACTGGTCTCTGACCTTTCTTTCTTTCTACAACTCTGTCTTTTGCCTTCATGCAATTGCCGCTACTCTTCTATGGGGCTGCATGGCTGTGTTGGCCTCCTTCTGGGGCCTAGTGACTGTGCAGGTCGCTAGTTCCCCATAAGTCCCTGCCTCCATCTGAAATTGGATACACATGGCTCCTTATGAGTTACATATGCACGACTCCTTCCTAGAAACTTAGTTCGTGTCTGTGTGGCCTTTCCCTCTCTCTGTCTTGTCTTCCTCAATTAGGACCTCTCTTTAAAGTGCTAAGTCCAAAGTCAGAGCTCAAGTGCGAACTTCGGCAGCAGGGAGACAGAGAAACTCAGTTGATTTTCATTGTTGTTGCAATTCATAAGCTGAGTGTTTGAATCAATGGCAGAACAAGGGGTAACAAGGACCTAGGAAAAGGCAAGGTCATACCTTATTGAAGAGGTCATGCCACATTAAAGAGAAAGAAGCATCAGGAAAAGCTGATAGAGATCTACTTGGAATACACCCAGGCAATGTTAGAATAGGGGACTTTGTTAACGTGGAAACAGGAACATGGGTGGGGGTGAATGTGCACATGCATTGCACATACATATATGTATATGTACATATATGTGAATGACATTGAAAGTATGCCTTATTAATTCTATGCATGCAATGCAGTCATTTATGTGTGCATACATGTGTGGCTCCATGTGCATACTGTATATACATGCACATGTATGTATGTTTATGAATCCATATTGTTCAATTTACATATCTGGGCACAAGCGTATATGCATTTGAAAGGTACACTGAAAGTAAGTATGTGCAAGTATGTATAAAGGCAGGTATACAGTTGTATACATGGATGTATGTATGTGCACTGGATGTGGGCATATGGAAGCATGCACACATGTGAGTTGTAACTGTGCATCTGCACATATGTATACACGTGCCTCTGTCTTCTGGTGCATGTGGATACACTTGCATGTGTCTGTGCCTGAGGAGGATTAGAGCCTGGCTGGGTTGTGTGTGGGGAAGAATGGTAACATGTGATTTGGGGCCGTATGTTTTAATTCTGGGGGACAGGACTTCTGAGGCTTGTTTTTCTTCTTCGCTGAGTCATCTCCATTTCAGATTCAGCAAAATGAGAAGAGCAAGCTTGGGAGTATTTAATATTTGGTAAATAAGTATTCAGAAATAAGCTCTGGTTTTGGCAAAGAACTAGCCCAAAAAACATACACACACATAACTGTGCAATCCAAAATAATCCTCGCTTTAAAAATCCATTTCCCTAAGGCTTGCCAGAGCTTCCCTCTACTCCACAGGGAATCCGGGGAATCTTACTCAGCCTCTATTCTCCTCAGGGAACCCCAACATGACACATCTAGGCCAAACCATTGGATGAAAAACCAACTCCTAGCAAGAGCTCCAAAAGTCACGATTCAATAAATATTTATTATATGGGTTCTAATGTGCAGGGTTAGGACGACTCTGAAATGAGATCCAACTTCTCTCCTCAAGCAGCCCAGCCCCTCCTGAACTAGCAGCCTTTGTTAGCAGTGAAGTGAGAACAAGGGGGATGAACAGGTGGAAGAAGATGCACCTGATGCAATGTGGGAGAATCCCTGGGATTGCTCAATCCATGCCAGGGTTGTGGCAAAAGCTGGAATGAGTCGGTCCAGCCAGCCTCTGGCACTTCTACCAAGGGTGGCAGCTAGCCAGGGTAAAGGGGAGTCCAATGGAAAAAAAAGAGCTTGCGCATCATTGATGATACCAGCAAGCAGAGATGATGAGGATGAGGATGATGATGATGATCTTGGTGAAAAGGCCAAGTGAACTGAGCATTTTGAGGCAGTTTCCACACTATTAAGGTACCTGGATTTTTTTCCCTCTTGGGTTTTTATCATAGTGACTAGAGCATTCAAGGATTTTTGTGTTGGCCCAGGGTCATGGCCAGTGTTGCTCCAAAGTCCAGATACGGTGTAAAGCAGATTAGGTGGGAGCGAATTATGTTGACACTGGAGTCCAGATTCAGGTGAGGCCTGCCTGTCCATCCCCACTGGGCTCACTGCCCTATTCCTAGAGAAGGGATATCTAACAACAAACACAAAGATGTGAAAACCTAGAGCAATGGGGCTGAGGTATCACATGTCCATTCTGTTTCACCAGTCCCTAGTAGAGTGTTTTACACATAATAGGTGCTTAATAAATGCTAGTTGGATTCAATGGTTTGGATCAGATATTTAACCTACAGGGTCTGCAAAGATTTGGTGATGCTGGAATGATATATGTTATGTTTCTGCCTTAACTTCAATATGACATTGCTTCGCTAGTGAATGCTTAAAATTCTTATTGACTGACTGATAAGTACCTCAGTTTACTTATCTGTAAACAAGGTAAACCAGCCTACCCATAGGAAAGAAGTCAACAGGTGGTTTAGGTAAGAATTATCTCCACTCTTCTCTCCCCACTCAAAACAATGATCATAACCATATGACATCCCTATCCTTAGGGACCCCTCTTTCCCAGTTATCACTCCCCTCTATACAG
Source organism: Phalanger gymnotis (assembly GCA_028646595.1). Classification (NCBI taxonomy): domain Eukaryota; kingdom Metazoa; phylum Chordata; class Mammalia; order Diprotodontia; family Phalangeridae; genus Phalanger; species Phalanger gymnotis. Next base: position 292,683,102 of record CM053626.1, read on the forward strand.
TCTGGCGACAGAATTTATTTATAAGGGAAAAGGGTAGACATATCAGTAATAGGAATGTAACAAACTGAAAGCAAGTAGAAAAGATTCTGTGTCCCAAATTCAGTGAGTTCAAGTCATTAGGCCTTGATAAACTACATCCTAGGGTATCATCATCATCATCATCCTTGTCATCATCATCATCTCATTGCTGTTGTTATTAATTTGGTGTCTCAAAAGTCAGTGCAATTTTAAAACTGCTCTAGGACTTTAGGACACACTTTATAGTACTTAGAGGTTGGAAAAGGGCTTTCTAATCATTTTTTGCCTCACAATAACCCTGTGAGGTTGGCAGGACAGGCATTGTCATCTCCACTTTATAGATGAGCAAACCAGGGCAAGGACTACACCACTCAGTCTCCCCCAAATACCTGAAATAACCAGAAGATGTGATTACAGAGCTGCTGGTTCTCTGAGATAGAATGGATAAATTAAACAGTACTGCAGACCCAGAGAAGGACAAATGAACTGATTTTCAAAACAGGAGAGGGTGGAGTCTGAAAATTATAGGCTGGTTACTTTAACTATTATTCCTGGAAAAGTCCTAGAACACATTGTTAAAGGAGTAGTTTATGAACACTTAGAAAGGATGGTTGTGATCATGAAGAGCCAGAGTGTCTTCATTAAGAACAGACCATACTGAACTAACCTCATTTTAGGGGGCAGTTATTACACTGATAGGATCATGGGAATCCTAAAGACCTAGGTTTTATCAAAGTATTTGACAGTCTCTCATTTTATCTTGGTGGACAAGATGGAGAGATAGGAGCTAGATGACAGTAAGATGGGAATGATAATCGGGCTTATCTCTACTGGGCTGGTGTAAGAATAAAATGAGCTAATGTGAACAATGTTCTTAGGAAACCTTGACATTGGCTAGCATCGACATCAAAGAACATCAAATGAATTCAGATCCCAAGTAATTCATTGGTCAATGTCAACTTGAAGGCCAATCCCTAATGGACAGCACCCTGGGGACCTGTGGAATTGAATAATTTGTCAGTAACTTGGGTGAAGATATACATGGCTTGTCAAAGTTGCAGGTGCTAGGAGGAATAGCTAACATACTGGATATTAGGATCAGGATTCCTAAATAATCGTGAAAGGCTAAAGCAATTATTAGAATTGAATAAGAAGAAAAACCTAAGAAGACTTGTGTGAACTGGTGCAAGTAGAGTAAACAGAACCAGGAGAACAATTTATACAACAATAATATTGTAAAGATAAACATCTTTAGAAGACTTAGGAACTCTGATCAACACAACGGAACCAACTACAATTCCAAAAGACTCATGATGATACATGATATCTACCTCCAGAGAGAGAAGACATAGACTCAGAGGACAGGTCAAAGTGTGTATGTGTGTACATACATATACATTCACATACGTATGTGTGCATTGTGTGTGTGCATATATACATGGGACATGACTAATGTGGGAGTGTGTTTTGCTTAACTGGTTCTGCTTTTCTTGTTTTTTCAATGGGGAGGGGGAGAAAAGAAATATTTTAATTTTATTTTCAAAATTGAAAATACAATAAAATTGAATTAAAAGTAGAAAAATATGTGTAAGATGAAATTTAGTAGGGATGAATGAAAAGCTCTTACTTGGGTTTAAAAATCAGTTTCACAATGGCACAATGGGTAAGACATTGTCAGAAAAAATTTCAAATAAAGATATAGAGCTTTTAGGGGATGGAAAGCTCAGTCTAGACCAACAGCAGGACACTGTATTTTTAAAAAATGTAGATCTATCAAAGGTTGCATTAATAGTATTGGGGGAGTAGCTAGGTGGTGCAGTGAGCAGAGCACTGGCCCTGGAGTCAGGAGGACCTGAGTTCAAATCTGACCTCAGACACTTGACATATTTACTAGCTGTGTGACCTTGGGCAAGTTGCTTAACCCCAATAGCCCTGCATTCTCCCCTCCAAAAAAAAACAACAAAAAAGAGTACTGGGGTGCTATGCACTAGTCAGGCTGTATTTGGAGTTCTGTATCCTATCTGTTACATTTTAGAAAGTGCATCAGCAAGCTGGAGGGCATCCCCAATAGGACAACCTACAAGTTAAATATCTCCAATTACTTCAATTGGTCTGCACAAGGTATTATCTTGTATGGAGGTAGAGAAAGGGTCCTCGTATCATTCTCTTGAGTGACTCCATCTTTAAACTGACCTGCATTATCAGCGTAAATTGAGCAAGCATGTTCATTTCTCATCTCACCCTGAGCAAGCCTCAACAGCATTGTTATACAGAGCCTCTTCTCTAGGTACTTTTTTATATTTATTCTCTAGGTACCAGGACAGCATAGATTCCTGTGATTCTTTCTCATTAACACATGAAAGGCACATTTTTTTCCAAACCCTTGATGGCATCCCTTTTACTGCTTCAACAGGAATGAAATTATCGGCAGCAACGGCAAAGATAATGTCTTGGATTTCTCCAGACTTTACCACCATGAATGGGCTGCCTTCTCACCCTGGAACTTCCCTCTGTGCCTAGGCCCTTCCCATTCTGCAACATCTCTCTGCCATGCCTGCCCCTTTTCACATTAGTGAATTCCTTCTGGGGCCTCCATTTTGGGACTGACTCAGACCATCCATACTTCATTTCCATTTTCCATTCTTTGCCATCAAGGCCCATGTGAGTACCTTCTTTTCCACTCCAGCTCCTACTTTTCATGTCCTTTTTACATGTTGTCTTCCCCTACTAGGCCACTACAAGCCTACAATTGTCTTTGTATTCCCATTGCTAGGTGCATAATAAGTGCTTAGTTAATGCTATTACCTACTTTACCCATTTCCCAGCACTTCTACACACTTTATTTCATTTGAAGTATACAACCATTCTGAAGAGTGTGCAACTAGTACCTTTGTTATATGGCGTATTGTTGATCTACTCCTTATGGGCATTTCCTGTACAAGGAAGAAACTGGAAAGAAGAAGAACAATCATAGTGCCTAGTCCCTGAGGCTCTGTGGTTCAGCCGCTTCCATAAAAACAAAGGTGATGAGATTGTGCTGATGAAGTATTATTTTTATTTCCCGAGCCCACAAACTCACCAAAATTTGAGAGTCTTAGTAGAATAATCCACATCCTAGCCCAACTGCCTGAAGTCTTCCATTTTTTCTGGCAACATCTTTTCTGCCTACGTCCTAGTTATCCCTGCCTCTGTGTTTGTCCATGTTGGCCCCATAAAAAGTTAACTGAGTTGTAGTTTTCTGAGTTGCTTTCAGGATCTGGCAAGGCCCAGCAGGAGCCTATAGCATCCCCTGGGATGCTGAAACATCTGGCAATGCTAAAACAACCAGAAGAACAAAGAAAATGAGTTGATGGCCCCCAAAGAAACCTGCTTTCTGTTCTCAAAAGAGATCTTTCTAAAGCTAAGTTTGGAGTTGAAGCCAAATCCAAAGCCCCACCACACATGATCTGGGATGCTGAATATCTAGAGTCTCAGCAGAACCACCAAAGTGCCTTTTCATTCACTCATCTGGGCACGCAGAGGAGGCAGAGGCTTAGCTAATGGCTGCACCACTGAATGGCTAGATACCCATCAGATAACATTAATCCAAGGACAAGCCATTGTTTTCTGGGACAATCAGCTGGAGGCAGAATTACTGGATTTCCGACCTCCATGCATTTGTTGGAATGGCCTTTCCCTATCTTCAGCCCTTCTATCTTCTTCAGTTAGACTTAAGGGAAGGGAAAGCATAGTATGTGACTAAAGGGAAAGCATAGTATATAGTGTTTATATATGTGTGTGTGCATATGTGTATATATACATGCATACATGCATGTGTGTATATGTTATGTGACCATTTCCCAAGCAGCTGATTTACAAACAGTTTCAAGTTGAGAGAATGTTTTCCTTTCTTTTTTGCATGCCACAATATTTATTTGTGAAATAAATATTTCTTGAGTGTAGAGGATAATGCCAGGTGCTACCAAGATTACAAAGATATGTAAGACACAGTCTTTAACCACAAGCTTTGACATTCCAACACCAGCACGAAGTGGGCACTTATGTTTACCTAATTCAATTATAGTCTTATGACTATAAGAAGAGATCTCTAAAAGTCTAGTAAGGGATAGGAGACGTGTAGAACATACATAGTGGCATAAATGATAAAAGAGTGGCATAATGAAAGTACCCTAGGAGTTCTGACTGAGAAATTGGAGAAAACTTTCTAAGGGAGATGGCATTTGACATGAGACCTGAAGGAGGGGGTGAGATTTCAGTAGACAAAGGTAAATGAGGGAATGTGGAATGAGTATGAGAGGAGAAAAGAGCAAGGTATCCAGCTAACAAATGAGTAGTCCATTTGGGTCACAGTATAAGGTACCAGAAAGAGAGTAGTGGAAATAAAGCTGGAAGAAAAGATGGCGTCCAAGAATCATTCAACAACTTACAGCACCCAAAGTATGTTTGGTCTTTCTTTGCTAAGATCATTGCATTGCAATTGCTCTGAGCCCCAACTTAGGAAAATTCCTAACATTCAGAGAGAAGTCTGGCTAACTTAATTCACATGTATGCCTATGTGTAGTTAACCCCAGACCTCTTTATTACTAAGGCAACATTCAAGTAACCAAAAATATTCGTCTAAAGAAGGAATATATGTTAACCTCTTTCATTATGTGGGGACCAGAAGAGGAAGCTGAAGGAAGAGCTGATCTTTTCTTGAGACTTCCCCCTGATGGAAGTCAGACTTTTGCTCTGAGATGCCTTTAGGGCCAATGGCTCTCCTTTATCTCCCTTCTCTACCTTAACTCAGTCCTACTTTCTTTTTCTCCATTTGCTGGTTGCCTGAAGGCTGCCATTCTTTCTGACTCAGTTCTACATGTCCCCCATGCCTTCTTTTCCATTGACAGAACTTCAGAATCTCTTCTTGGTAGTATACTGACTCCTGCTTTCATACAAGCTCCTCAGAATATGACCAAGGCCTTCAATCTCTTTGAGACAAATTGATATGCAAACAAATATAAATAGGGTTGGGAGGCTGGTAAAGTGGGAGAAGCAATGGAGCTAAAGTCAGTGAGTCTGAGTTTGAATCGCAGCTGTTTAACTCTTTGACATTAAATAGAACACTTAACCACTCAGCCTCAATTTCCTTATCTGGAAATTGAGGGAATTGGAACACATAGCCTTCCAACTCTTACTCCTAAAAATTGGGAAGGAAGTAAGATCTATACTTTCCCAAAAGCCATCAGTACAAAACCCAATCTTGCTTTCATTCTCCATGACTTTACAGGGATGGTAGGAGAAAATGGTGGGTGGCATAGGCCCTTTGGAGAATGGGCTTAAACTTCATCACCTCCCAGCATTCCCGCCAGACAAAAATGAAGGCTATCAGTCTTCACAGACGTATATCCGGAGATACATGGATAAAAATTATATCCCCATATATACATAAATATTTATTAGCAACTCTTTTAGTACTGGCAAAGAACTGAAAGAGGGTACCCATCAATTGGGGAATGGCTGAATAAATGTAAATGTATTGGAATACTATAATAGTATGAGACAAATCAATAATCACTTGTTAAGTGGTAATAATAATTATAATAATAATAACTAGTATTTATATAGTACCTACTATGTGCCAGGCTCTGTGCTAAGCACTTCACAAATATTATGTCATTTGATCCTCACAACAACCCTGCAAGGTTAAGTGCTAAGATTACATTTACTGTTGAAGAAAGTAAGGCAGACAAAGGTGAAGTGACTTTCCCAAGGTCATGTAGCTGGTAACTATCTGAGGATAGATTTGAACCTAGGTCTTCTTAACTCCAGGCTCAGCACTCTATGCACTATGGTACCACCTAGGTGCCATCTATCATGGACCAGGAACTGTGCCAAATGCTGAGATTACAAAGAACGATAAGAACAGTCCCTGACCTCAAGGAGCTCATATTCTGATGGGGGAGACAACATTCAAAGAACTATGTACAAACAAGAAATGCAAAGGATAAATTAGAGATACTCATAGACCTGAATGGGAGAGACTTGAGGCAGCAAAGCCAACCAGCAATCTATTGCAATAGCCCAGGCATGAAATGATGAGAGCTTGGACCAAGGCAGTAGTGTTGAAGACGAGGAGCTTATGCAAGAGATATGTGAAGGCAGAATCAACAGGACTTGGCAACAGAGAGGATGTGTGAGAGAAGAGTCAAGAATAACTCCTACATTGTTGGTCTAAGAGACTGGAGGTGCCCTGAAAGGTAATAAAGAAGAAGAGAGGAGGATTTCAAAAGAAAGATGTTGAGTTCATTTGGGACATATAAAGTTTAAGATGTCTACAGGATATCCAGTTCAAAATATCCAATTGGTAATGCAAGGCTGGAGGTCAGTGGAAAGATTAGGGCTAGACAAGTACATCTGAGATTCATCTGCATAGATATGATAATTGGATCCATTGCAGCCAGTGAGATCATCAAGCAAAATAGCATAGATGGAGAAGAAAAAAGGGTACAGGACAGAGACTTGGGTGATACCCATGACCTGGATGAAGATCCAGCAAAGGAGATTGAGGAGTGATCAGACATGTAGGAGGAAAAGCAACATCATGAAAACTTAGAGAGAAGTGAATAACAAGGAGAAAATTAAGGTTGGCAATGTCAAAAGATGCAGAGAGGTCAAGAAGGATGAGGATTGAGAAAGGGCATTAAATTTGGCAATTAAGAGATCAATGGTAACTGTGGAGAAAGCAGTTTCACTTGAATGATGAAGTCAGAAACCAGTTTGCAGAGAGTTAAGAAGAAAGTTAGTGGAGGCATAGACTATCAATGGCTTCCTTGAGGAGTTCAGCCAGAAAAGGGAGGGGAAAGATGGGATACTGGCTAGCAAGGATGGATGGATCGAGTGATGTTTTTTTAAGGATGAGGGAGACATGGGCATTTTGTAGGCAGTAGGGAAACAGCTAGTAGACAGAGATTAAAGATTAGTGAGAGAGTGGAGCGTGTAGAGGGGGTAATATGTTGGAGAAAATGGAATGGGTAGGGAAACAGCTAGTAGACAGAGATTAAAGATTAGTGAGAGAGTGGAGCGTGTAGAGGGGGTAATATGTTGGAGAAAATGGAATGGGTAGGATCATATGTTCAGGTAGAGATGTACATCTGAGCTTGCATAAAGTTGCTTAGAACTTCAAATTTTACAGTGTTGTACATGTTATCTCATTTGATCCTCACAACAAATCCTGGGAAGTGGATGCTATTATTATCCCCATTTTACAGATAAAGAAACTGAGGCACAGAGAGGCTAAGTGACTTGCCCAACATCACACAGCTAGTAGGTATCCAAGTTGGGATTTGAACATAGATATTTCTGACTACAAGTCCAGCATTTTTATCCACTATACTACACAGCTGCCACCTAAATAAAAATGATGCAAGATATGGTTTCAGAGAAACCTGGGAAGATTTGTATGAACTGATAGAGAATGAAATTAACAGAACTGAAAGAACATTTTTACAATAATGGCAATATTGTAAAGACAAACAATTTTGATTCTTAAGAACTCTAATCCATGAAATTCCCAATGAGGATTCCAGAGGACCATGATAAAACATGCCTCACCTCCTGACAGAGATGCACTGGACTTGGGGTACAAAATGAGATAGACTTTTAGACACAACCAGTGCAGGAATTTGTTTTGCTAGTGTGTGTGTGTGTGTGTGTGTGATGAGAGTTTTGGTTTTTTTTTCTTTTTAATTGGGGGGAAGGATTCTTTCTTTAATCTTTTTTTAAAAATTTTAAACTTAAATACTAAAACATAAGTGCATAATAAGAAAAGAAAAAGAAACATTATAAACTTAAATATTAAAACTTAAATATAAAAATAAGAAAAAGGGAAAAACTATGTCACGTGCACAGCAGAATATGAGAGGATTAAAAATATATAGCAATAAATTTCCATTTTAAGAAAGCCTATATATTAAATACTACACGTTCTGTTCAAAGCTGTCCATCTTTTATGTTTCCTTGTGGGTTTCCTTTTGTTCTCTGCTATAGACTTTTTACTTTGGTCTTTTTCCCCCTCCCTCTCCCAGCTACAATTAAGCATGGATATATTTACATATAGATATTCATATGTGCATAAACATATACATATATACATACATACACATATAAACATATAGTTTCCCTAAGGGGTGAAGGATTCTTGTTAATTGAAAATATTTAGAAAAATAATTCTGTCCCATCTTTCTGGTTCTTTCAGCTTCCAAATCCCCTACAATAGCATTTCTCAGGCATTCACTTTTACTGTAGAAGTAATGATTATGGTAGGTCCAACAACCTTGGAATCTTTTTTCTGTCCTGTTCCATTGTCTGTCGTACATAGACTCTTCTACCTTATACCTCAATCTAGTTTCTCCCTTCACACCTGTAACATTCATGGGGCTTTGACAAAAGAATCCCACTCTTAACCATTAATAGAAATTCATTCTTCCCCACTACCTTTGTGCATGCCTCCTCAGCACTGCTGACAGGCCATTCCCTGTTTCCTTAGCTGGCAGCCTCTGAAACCAATTGGTGTAGAAAATGTAAGTTTATTTAAGGCTATTAAACATCTGCAGACTCCATCTCCATTAAGAAATTTTCCCCCTGAGTCACCAAATCCTTGGCTTTTATTTTTTAATCTATATAAAGAGCCTTCTCTTTCTCCTCCTGCCAGGACCACTGCTATCCACATCCTAGCCCTTGCCTTGATAGGTTACCAGCCTCAAGACTCCAGCTCTCTTGGCCCCAAACACAAGGCAAACCTCCTTCCCTCCCATGCTCCTTGTCAAAATCCCAGCCTTGCATGCTAAACGTTCCTAGGCCAGTCTATTTTTCACCCTCCCTCTGTCTCCCACAGGAATGTTCAGATCTAGCCTAGAGAATTAGGCTAGATGAAGAAAGAGAATATCCTGATTATATGTCTTTTTAATGGACAGTGGGGTCCCCTGCCGCCAGTAATGGTTACTGAGGCATCAGTCTCCACTGTAATGAGGACTTAGGAGACAGTTTCTCTTTCTGTGTCCCGTAAATTTGCAGCTCCGCCAAGATGTTTTTCTCGTGTGTTCCAATAACAGCTCGCATATAGCATTATACAAAATATTCTCCCTGCAATAACTCAGTAAAGTACATTGTGCAAGTATTAGCATGTCCACTTGAGAGGGGAGGAAGCAGAGGCCTAAAGAGATGGGGTTTGCTCAAAGTCAAACACAAAGTCTCAGAAGAAGACATCCAATTCTTTGTCTAATGGGCTTTCTGTGTTACTCCATTGCTTGTCATTCTTCATCGATCTCTCCCTCTTCTGAACACTTAAAGGTAATTCAAGACAACTATTTGTAGAGGAGTCCCATCACCTGGCACGTGCCTAGCACATAGTAGGTACTTAATAAATGTGCCTTGCACAGTCAGTGCTTGCTAGACACGGGAAGATAAAGACAAACATCAAACAATTAGTAAGTATTTGTTAAGTACTTACTTAACCCTCAAGGATTTTATAATCTAGACAGGGAGAGGACAAAGAGAGAAGGAGAGAAAGAAAGGAAGAAAAGAAGGAAGGAAGGGAAGAAAGAAGGAAAGAAGGAAAGAAAGCAAGGAAGAGAGAAGGAACAGAAGAAAGAAGGAAAGAAAGAAGTAAAGAAAGCAAGGAAGAAAGAAGGAAGGAAGGAAAGAGAAAGAAGAGAGGGAAGGAAGGAAGGAAGGAAGGAAGGAAGGAAGGAAGGAAGGAAGGAAAGAAGGAAGGAAGGAAGGAAAATACAGAAAGGTGGTTAGGCAGAGATAAAGAATACATAGACAGAAAGCTAGAGATAGAGATGGATGACATAGTTGACATAAATGATGTAGATATAGATATGCACAAAATGGACACAAGATAAATGGGACAAGGAAGCACTATTAGCTAGGGGAAATCAGTAAAGGCTTCTTATAGAAGGAGGCCTTCTCTTATATCTCCTACAATGTATACAATACTTCAGATCCTTCCAAAGATTCAGAATTTCATTGGTATGAGCACTCCCTCTACTCATGAAATCACGACCTCTCCACATCTTAGTAAACAGTCTTCCTGAATTTCTGTAGCCAAAAATTCATCTGGAAGGCAGCCAGCCTCCTATTGCAGATGGGCCTCTTTGCACTAAGCTTGACTATTCCTTGGTTTATAAACCCATGGGCTGCCATTGGGCGCACATCCAAAGTCTCTCTGGCTATTTAGGGTAAGCCTGTGCTGTACTTTGAGAGCAACCCTTGTACAGTTTTTGAGAACCCAGGGTCACTTACTTCCACTCTGCCACATTATAACCAAGGAGAATTTAAGTGGAACCCAACAGTGCTCAATACATGCTTGCCTGCCAATTCTTTCATCGACTTCTGTTAGATTGGGTTACTAAGAGCCTACCCCACTCAGCCTCTACTTCCCTGGGCACTATTTACCTAGAAAGGCAGTGTGGTCAGTGGAAAGAGTGCTGGGTTTGGAGTCAGAGGACCCAGGTTCAAATTCGAGCTCTGCCAATGGGACGTGGGGAAAGCATGACTTCTTGGTCTCTCAGTTTACTCATCTGTAAAAGAAGGATTGAGCTACAAAACCTTTAAGGTTCCTTCCATCTCTAAACCTATGATCCCAAGTCAAAAATCTAGCAATGATATTTAGTATCTGTGTATAATGCAGATATAAAATACAAATTACCCTGTGCTCTAGACACCTTCTAGAAGGAAGGAAAGAAGGAAGGGAGGGAGGGAGGAAGGGA
>CM053626.1:292693970-292741117 GCA_028646595.1 Phalanger gymnotis
AGGAAGGAAGGAAGAAAGGAAGGAAGGAAAGAAGGGAAAGAAAGAGAAAGAAAGAAAAGAAAGAAAGGAAAAGAAAGAAGAACACTGTCTCACTGTCTTTTGAATAAAGCAGAACCTTGGGATAGAAAGATATACTGCCCAAACACGGCATTTGTCTACATCAAATAGCCAAAGATAGGAGTCCAGTTTGAATAAGGATCTCCCCTCTCTTGTTCCCTTCCCACTCCCCATTTTGTTTCCAATCAGCTGTTTAGTGACATGGGATTTAATTCAGTAGGGATTTATTAAGCACTCACTACCATATGTACAAAGAACTGTATTAGGCAGTTGGGTAAAAAGAAGAAAGCAAAACAGTCCCCATCTTGGAGGAGATTACTGGGCTGGGAAGAGATAACAGAACTCAAGTAAATAAATACCAACTGTACACAAAGTAATTTCAAGAGAGAGGGAATGAATGAAAAAAAAACATTTATAGTGTGTCCTATGTACAGGGCTCTTTGGTGCTGAGTATAAAATGATAAAGACCTGACCTTTCTCAAGGAGTTTGCATTCTAATAGAGACTGACAACACATACAAGAGTCCCATGGCCAAGGAGGGAGTTTTGGTCCAGGAAGTCACAAGGATGGTGAATGGAGCCACAAGCCAGCTGACTGTCACATGCTTTTCCAGAAACAGTGGTAGCATTGCCCTGATTACTATTCCAAGAACAGGAGGTAGAAAAAGTTCTGGAGGGGTGGTATGTGTATGCAGCAGCAGAACAGAGGGTCCAGTGCTTAGGCAGGTAATGGTGGATGATGGCAGGGCATATAGGCTGGCTGGATATTGTGGTTTAGATGGGTTTTCAGCCATTCACTAGCCCACCAATCAGGACGCCTCTGTCCCAAGGTAAAATTCCAAAGCTAAGTGGACTGATTAACTTTCCCAGAGAAGGATGCTAATAACTAGAAAAGGATTCAAAAGAAAAATTTTGTTTAGGAAGTGGCACCTGAGTAGTGCTTTGAAGGGAATTGGGAATTCTACAAGGCAGTGAGGATGGAGAGCATTTCAAAAGAAAGGGGAAACACCTGTGCAAATGTACAGAGGTAGGAGATGAAATTTCATGTTCAGGAAACAACCAGCAGGCCAGTTTGACTGAAATACTGCAAGAAGGAGGATAATACAGAATGACTGGAAAGGTAGGTGGAAGCCACACCATGGAAGATGTGAACGCCTAGAGGAGGAGCTTCTCCCTAGAGGAGGTCACTGAATATTTGTTAATAGGGTAATGTGATCAAATCTGTGAGGGCAAAGATTGGAACTGAGCAGCTCACCGTCTACTTGTTTATATCTGGGCCAACCTTTTTACACACACAACAAACACAAATACACAGAATTAGAATTGGTTGTGCTCACAACAACAGAACAGAGATGACATCAGGACTTCCTTGCTCTGAAACTTGCCATGACGTCCCTTCCAGCCCAGGCTCATCTTGAAGGGAAGTATTGACTGCTTTAAACATCACAAGACAATAGAGTGCCTGGGGCTCATCATCTTTCCCTCTCCAGCCCACAGAGCAGAGAACCGCCCCAGGACCCAGGCAAAAGGCTCAGTGGCAGCAGGAGCCCACAAAACCCATCACAATGATCCACTGGTGCAAGAAAACCACCAGGGCTCTTGGGAGCTTGTGAAAGGGAGGGACGCAATCAGGTCACACTGGGACAAGGATCCCCCGGCTTCACTGAGAATAGGGGCAGAGGCCTGTGGGTCCTGGATTGGGAGAGCTGAGCCACCGCCAGGCCTGAGGCTGCCAGAACCACAGTGACCTCTCACCCCCGGGATCGCCAGGGGAGTCCAGCCAAAGATCTCCACAGAAAAGAGACTCTACTCCGTTTGGGCTCTGGCAAGAATCCATACAGCCTGACAACAAACACAACCACAGCATCCAGGGACCAGGATAACTTCTCACTCACTCTGGGGAGAAGGGAGGGCATTCGAGTAACTGTACAAGCTGAACAGCCCAGCTCCACAAGGTTATATGAAAAAAGTCCTTTCAAGACAAGGCAGGATCTGGGTCTATGCAACCTGGCACAAGGCCATGTGCATACACACTTGGTCTCAGAATAGTTTGGATGATCTAAGAACAAGTTTCTTAAATCATATTTTATGTTTTTGGGGTTTGTTTGGTTTTTCCTTAATCTGTGCCCAGGGTTTCCCTAGTATTCCTTGAATCAGGACAGATTCAATGGACGTTATGCTTTGGGGGAGTCCTTCATTTTTAGGACCTGGATGGCAACAAAGAAGGGAAAGAGGGTTCTGTTATTTACTAGTTGGGCCTCAATTTCCTCATCTGAAAAATGACAAGATAATGATCTCTTAGGCTTTGATCCCGTGAGGTGAATACCATAAGCTGTGGTTCATATTCATATAATCAGTCCTTAAACCACTGCACCACAAGAAAAAATGAAGTCATGAGAGATTTGCCAACTACAGTTGACCAGGATGGTACATTGAAATGATGGACTCATTGGAAAACCCAGGACAATTACTGCCCACCGAATATTTGCCCTTCTTTCTCAAGGATGAGCTTGTACTCTCAGGTGGTCACCAAAGAGGGGATGGCCAGGGTCATACTCCCCAGATGATGTCATATAACAAAATCAAAAGCATCAATTAGTCTCCTGTGGCCAGTGATGAAAAATAACAATAATCCCTAGTGGTGGTAGTGATAGTAGTGGTAGTGGTGGTAGTGGTAGTGGTGGTAGTGGTAGTGGTAGTGGTGGTAGTGATAATAGTGGTAGTAGTGGTGGTGGTAGTGGTAGTAGTGGTAGTGGTAGTAGTAGTAGTAGTAGTAGTGTTGGTAGTAGTGGTGGTGGTGGTGGTAGTAGTAGTAGTAGTAGTAGTAGTAGTGGTAGTGGTAGTAGTAGTAGTATCTACCTTTCCAGACTTAACTCATACTATATCCCTTACCACAGTTAATTTGGTTTCAGCCAAATTGGACTACTTTTTTTGCCTTCTCTTAACTCTATGCTTTGGGTCAAATAGTTCCCTGAGCCTGGAATATACTCCTTATGCAAGTGTTTTTCAAATATTTTGTTTTGTTTAGTTTTTGCTCATGGAACTGTATTATTCTTTGAAATGGGGCAAACTAAGAGAGAGTTGACAAAATTACTTATAATTCCTAGGAGACTCATGTATGTACTTGCAATAAGGGATGTAAATTTCAGGCACTCAACTACTGGCTTACACCTACACACACACACACACACACACACACACACACACACACACACCACATCCCCACCTGTAAAATTCTCCCTTGCCTTCAAAGCTCAACCTAGATTTTGCCTCTCCCATGAAAATTTCCTTTATTCCTGTAGTTACACATGTTCTCTCCCTCCTCAGATTTTTCACAAGAACACCCCATCTAGATTGTTAATAGCATCTCATTTTTATGATTATAGTGATTTTTGTACATGGACAATCACCCCTATTATACTGTTTACTGCTTGACAGCAAAAGTTGTGTGTGGTTTCATTGTTGTATCCCCATGGCCTAGCACAATACTCTGATGATGGTAGGCATTCAAACATTTGTTGACTTGAGTAGTCAATTCAAGTATCTGCTGACTGGCTCATGAATTCTTCTTGCTTCAGAATGCAAACATCCCCAGAGTTCAAGTAATGAGATGTTTGCCATTCTAGACAACCATAATCATTTCCAAGAGTAATGATTCTTGAGAGTCTTATTTTGATGCCTCTCTATAAACTGGGGAATGTCCAAAGGAGGACAAGCCACGTGGTGAGGGGCCTAGAGTCCATGTTATTTGAAAATGAGTTGAAGGATCTGGTCATATTTAGCCTGGAGAAGAGGAGATTGGAGAAGAGGAAGGGGCAGCTGTCTTCAAGTATTTGAAGGGATCTTATGTGAAGGAGGGATTACACTTGCTTTATTTGGTGCTGGTAGGCAGAAGCAAGAGCAATCCCAAGTCCCAAGGAGGCTAATGTAGGCTTAACATCAGAAAAAAAATCATCCTTAAAATTAGAATGGTCCTAATATTTTAAGAGGTTATGGGTTCTTCCTACTAGGATTCTTTAAGCAGATGGTAGATGATGACTTGTCAGGCATATTATAGTAGTTTCCCTTTTATGTCTAGACTGGACTATATTAGCCATCTGGCTATTATGATCCCTTTCAACCCTCAAATTCTGTTGCTATTGCATGACGAGGACCTAGGATTCTTGAAGATTATAACTGCAGAGTTCAAGCTTGGGCAATTTGTAATCTTGAAAGTTTTCAAATAAGGGGCTTATGCCAAACTGTCATGACATTATCAGAACATTGGCCATCAATGGAGGAATGACTTGAGCCACAGTAAATTATGAAGACTGCCAAGGTCAAGGTGTAGAGAGATTGTGATCTGTGTCTGTAAAGGGAGTACCCAAACCAGGGATCCCTGAAATATTTAACTAATAATAATGATGCTAGGGGTGCTGCAAGAACAACAGAAGCACAAACCCACAAATAAACGGAATTTTTCATGTCACGTTAAAAAGAAGGGGGGAAAAAGGACTTTCTAAGCTGTTTCCCGGAGCAAGGGTGGGATAGGAATCCTTGACTGAGATGGTATAATGTTAACATATCACAGATGACAGAGATAAAGTAGAACTGCTTGATTCCTACTTTTCTTTTATGTTCTCCATCAAGAAAAATATGCTCAGAAGACCATAGAATGAAAAATAGAAAGAACGTTGGAGAACTGGAGGTTCAATGACTTGTCCAAAGTCACATACAGAGGGATTAAGCATCAGAGATGAGATTGGAACCCAAGTTCTGACTCCAGAGCCAATGATCTTTCCACTGTATCGAACTAGAGCTGCCAGATAAAGAATGGCTACCTCCCAAAGTAGCAGCTCCCTATTACTAGAAATATTCAAACAGACCACTTGTCAGATGTGTTTTAAAAAAGATTTCTGTACTGTGTGGGACATTGGACCAAATGACCTCTGGTGTCACAAGATCATCAACCTAGACCTCTAAGGGATCTTGAAGGCCATCTAGTCTATAACCCTCATCAGAGAGATGACGAACTGAAGCCCCAAAAGGATCGGTAACTTGCCCAAGGCCACAGAGATAGTCTTTCAAACACAGGTATGGTGATTCTAGGCTCAGCCCTCTAGATTGCAAATTTTGCCAACTGTACCATACTGGTCATTTCTGATTCTGAGATTTTATGATCCTTAAAAAAATTACATTCAATGAAGTTTTAGCACATTTTGTTGTGTTCTGATTCCCTAAAAAATGGTAAATGATCGGAGAATATGTGGTGACTGCCCACTAACCAGAATATTGCATTAACTAGAACACCCTGTTCTGGATAAACTAGAATTTAATGTAATATTAAACCACAGGTTGAAATTTGCCTTTCCTTCAAAATTCTCTTAAGTACTTTCACATTCTCAAAATCCATTTGTCCTCATATCTCCCTTCATTTCTACCTACCAATTCCTTCAAGTCCTGCTTTCCCTGTGCAACATTCTCATTTCCTCAAAATAAGAATAAGTTCTGCCTTCTCCTATGCCATTTGATACAACCACTCCTCACATGGAACAATATGCTTTCCCTGGTGATGATCTGTGTATGTGTATTATGCCTCCATTTTCCTATAAGTTCCTTATCCCCTGTTCTTTGTGCCCTGCCTCCTCATCATAGTGCCTTATAATAATTTTTATTGAATTCATGCTCTAACTCAAAATGCATGAATTCTCTGGGAAGCATAATTACCCCCATTTTACAGATGAGGAAACTTTCATAGAGCTATAAGAAGACTTGCCAAAAATGGCAGAGTTGGAGGGTAGGGAGGGTTGAGCCTCCAAATTCCCAGGCCAGTGCTTGATCCTCAGATGCTAGCCCAATGAAATGGAATGAACATCAGAAGAAACGGGTACCAGTCACAGCTCTGTTAGTAATTCTTTATCATTACACTACTCTTGGTCTGAATTTCCTCATCTATAAAATGTGACAGATGGACGAGTGGTCTCTACTTCCCTTTCCAGTTACCCATCATAGGTGTAAACTGCTTGAGTGTATGGATTTTTCTATTTTTGTCTTTGTAGCCTATTCACCTAACAATGCTGGATGCGTAGCAGGTCTTTAGTAAACACTTGCTGGTGGATAGATTGACTCTGAAGATTGTAGAACCTCTGTTAAGCTTCCTTACCACTCAAAGAAAAGGAATTTGGGATTATGCTTTGAATCAGCCCTAGGCAAAGGGGTTGCAAATGTATATGGGTTATGATGAGGGGAATGTCATAGATTTTCTCATTCTATTAGGGAGGCAATGCAGAATGGTAGAGACTACCAGGCATTGAGTCAAGAGATTAAGGTCATGTCCCGTTTCTGGTATATTGCTTGTATGACCTTGGACAATTCATTTAATGGCTTTAAACCTGTTTATAATAATATGTGTTGCCCCCAACCCCATAGGGTGACTATAAGGAAAGTGTTTTATAAACTTCAGGTACAATAGAAATATGAGTTAACACAATTTTTCGTATTAACAGAGAATTCCATATACTAAGTCTCAGCAAGGGCAAAAGGAAGAAAGTGCAGTGTTTAGCCCAAGGGTCCTAGATTTGCTATATCCTGTCCCACAGGAGGTCACCATGTGGGCATCCTCAGAAGACTGCTGGTGAAGAGAGGAGAAACACAACAGGAAGGAACGGAACCCAGACCATATGGATAATTACATTCCTCCCACGGATAGCTAACTCCTGCTGAAGTTCTAACCCAAAGCCCCAATCTTTGTTGTCTGTCCCAAGCTATTGCAGATCAGCTGGTAGACAGCTGTTGTGAGGTCCACCCCAGAAGAGGCTCCCTTCTAGTGATGAGTTTGGGGTTGGAGAGAGACTGTCTGTAGGCAGAAACACAATCAACACCCAATAATGATGGTCATTATGATTCTAAATCTCTTTAAAGCCTCTTATAAAAGATCTGATGATGACTACCTCTGTCCTGAGGCTCACAGATGGTGAGTCCATCATTACCCCTTTTTCAGATACAAGGTCTGCATCACCTACATAGGAAGTGACCTCCTTACTAGCCAATTGACTTTTGACAAGTCACTTTACACATTGATGACCTGAGTCCAGAAGCAGAGTTGGGACACAAGAGCAGATTTAGCTCTGTGATCCCTAGCACAAAATGCCTCTCTGGTAAGAAATTCCAGGATTAACAGATAAAATTCTGTTTCCACTCCTTCATTGCACCATTCACACCACAATACATATTTGTACTAAATCTTAAAGTGCCTCTCTATAGAGAAGGAGCATAGAGTATTGGAAAAAAAAACCCTAGGCTTGGATCAGAAAGCCCAGGTTTGCCTCTCCTACTGAGTAACTGTGTGACTATGAACAAGTCACCTAAGTTTTCTGGACATCTATTTCTTCCTCTTGATGATGACTGGGATAACAATATTCCACATATACATATACCCCAGTAGTATGTGTTGTCTGCCCCATTAGAATATGAGGTCCTTGACAGCAGGCACTTTCTTCCTTCTCTATTTATATCCCCAGATCTTAGCACAGTGCTTTGCACATAGTAAGCACTTAAAATGTTTTACTCATTCATTCATTTAATAATTTGTTGTGAGGAAAGAATTCTACAAAATGTAAGACACTAAATTAAACATGAATTCAATTCAATCAATTTCAATGAACATTTTTAAGCATTTAAGTGCAAGGCACTGGGGATACAAGACACACACACAAGATGGAAATAACTTCTCCCTTCAAAGACCTTACATTCTATGATGAAATACAACAGATGAACTAATCATTAAGAGTAAGGTGAACTGGGGAATACAAGTACATTCATAACTGGGGGATCAGAAAAGGCTTCCCTGGGAAATGGTGTCATAGCTTGAAGGAAGAAAAGGATTCTGAGAGGTAGAGATGAGTCAGATGCATATTTCAAGCATGGTGGACAATTTGCGCAAATGGGCAGAGCTGGCAGACGGGAAGTTAAGTTTGGGGATCCAATAGTAGTTTGCTTGGAACGCAGACTGCATGAAGAGAATAAATGGGAAGGAAGATTAAGGAGGTGAGTGTAAGGCAAACTGTAGGGGGCCTCAAATGCCAGGCTTAGGAGTTTATATTTTATTCCTAATACAGTAGGGAACCGCCGAAGGTTTTTGAGCAGGAAAGTGACATTGCCAGACTTGCACCTTAGGAACACTATTTTGGCAGGAAAGCCATTAAGAGTCTGTTAACTACAGTCCAGGTGAGAGGCAATGAGAGGCAATAGTGGCCACGTGAAAGGAAAGAATGACATGACAAATGTCATGGAGACAGAATTGACAAGATTTGGCAACTGATTGGTTATAGAGAAGGCTGAAGGACAGAGAGGTTTAGAATGAGCATAAAGTTATGAACCTGGATAACTGGAAGGATGGCAGTAACTTCAAGAGAAATGGGAAAGTTTAGAGGCATATTAGATTTGAGGGTGAAGATGATGAGTTGTTTTCTGGACATGTTGAGTTTGAGATGCTAATATGACATTGAAGTGGAGATGTCCCGCAGGCAGTTTGTAATGCAAGACTGGAGAGAGAGATTTGGAAGACGTCTGCATCAATGTGGTCATTGAATCCATGTGAACTGATAAGATCATCAAGGATAGAGTGTAGACAGAAAAGAGAAGAGGTCCCAGGACAGAACTTTGGGAGACACCCATAGTTGGAGTAGATGATAGGTGATCTACCAAATGAGACTGAGAAAAAGGGAGCAGAATTTACAGTGGAGGGGGTAGGAGAGAGAAGAAGAAAGACCACTGTAATAGATCCCAAAAGAGATACTGAGTTTTCTTAGTAGTGGTCAACAACATGGTCAAAATCTACCAAAGGGTCAAGGAAGGAGAGAAATGCGAAAAGTCCCCAGGGTTCCGCATTTAAGAGACAATTATTAAAATTTGAGAGAGTAGTTTTAGTAGAAAAGTAGAACTGAAAACCAGATCTAAAGTTGTTGAGGAGTGACTTCTAGGTGGTGAGGAAGTAAGCATAGATGATTCTTTCTAGGAACTTGTCTCTGAAAAGAGAAAAAAGAGATACCAGGATGCTAGCTTAAGGGGACTGTTACTATTATGCAAAGAAAGTAAACTTCTAAAGTACTATAGGGCATTTGCCAAATATCTTGTGGGGCAACATGAACTTACTGGATCATAAGATTTTCAAGCAGAAAGACAATTTAGAGATTATATAGTCCATCGTATTTATAGATTAGGAAACTGAAACACCAAAGGACAAAATCGTTTTCCCAAAGCCACCTAAATAGTAAATGGTAGAGCCAAATTTGAATATGTCTTCTTGTTCCAAATACAGCATTAGATCCACCATGCCATGCTATTTTCTAACTGGATGTTGTTTGTCCTTCATCCTCGAAGAGGACTATGACACCAGGCAGGTGATGCCATGACTTGCAAGTGAATTCTATTTAAGTGAGGGAGGGCTGTGCAAAGTCACCAGCTTCATTCTCTCCTCTGGAGCCATCTGGGTCCAGTGGCAAGATATAAATCCAGATGACTGAAAACAGCCCTGGTGTTGCTCTTGTGAATACCTAGAGGCTGATGCTCAGCGATCAGCCACAGGACAAAGACTTTCTCCACATCCTAATCCTTCTCCTTCTACCTTCACTCAGACCTCCAAACCACACCTGCACAGCACCAGTGCTCAAGACCAAAAACCCTCTAATTGCCCTCTCATAGATGTCCTCACTTTACAAAGCTCTAACTCAAAGGCCCACACTAAACCAACTTTCGGACAGCATAACTGACTCACCCAGATGCCCTCTCCCAAGCTCTGCTTTTCTTAGCCACACCGAGTTCCTTATTAACCCATCCATCTATCATCTCCTCCCACAGCATCCCCTTTATCCATAGATGGTAAACGTGGATTTTAAACACACATAAACTAAGAGCTGAAAGCATGATATGCTGAAAGGAAAGAACACAGGAATGGGGAGTTAGGAAAGCTAAGCCCTAATCCAAACTCTTCCACTAACTAGTTAAGAACAAAGCACTTCCCCTCCCCCACTGAGTATCTTCACCTACAAAATGAGAAGTTTGAACAAGATGCTAAGATCTTTTCCAGTTGGAACTTTCAACTCTCTCTAACTTTCAGCTTACAGATGAAGTCATTCAACACCTCCCCCACCTCCACCAATACTGGCTTTCCCTCCATTAGTCTGGGATGAGAGGATCATCCCCTATAAATATATTTGTATGTGAAGTGCTGAGGACAGGAGATGAAAGGTGAAATCAATGCTGGAACTTTTCCCCTCTTCTCTCCCTTCCTTTTTCTTTCAAGGTGTTTTATACAAAGCATTCCCTTCCACTCCAGCCTCATACCATTCCACTGTGACTCCCATACAGGTTACATCAAGTCACAGAGACACATAAATGAAACCAACATATGGTACTTGCTGCTACTCCTGCAGCATGGTGGAGAGTTACACTAAAGCTTGAGGCTCCAAACTCTGCTGTCAAGAGATAGTTACTAAGCTGATCTCTCCCTGACATTCCTTGCTAAGTATTTCAGGGAGGAAGGCAAAAGAGGGTTTGGCCTTAGGCCAGCACAGCCACATTCCTACTTCATAACATCTTCCAAGATGGGTTTGTAAGAAGAATATTTCACCGTTTAAGTAGAAAGATGTTTGGGTGGGAGGAAATTCTAATAACGTATTAAAATGTATAAAATAAAATCCAAAGAATTACAAAGAAAATCAATTACATGAAAATACAGTTGATTTTTTTTCACAGATCTTAGGTTAAGAAGCTTTGCCTAGAGCATATAATTAAAAAGGATCAAGATGGCAGTATGTAGGCAATATTAATATTCAAAATGTATCCAAAAACTATGGAAGTAAAGTAAATTACCTGAGGCACCTAATTATGTGTGCCATAAATGCAAGCTAGTGCCCCTGATTGAGAAGATGAAGGAGCTTGAGGAATGTCTCTGCCCATTGGCTTATTAGAAGGAAAAAAAAAAAGAATTCATATGTAGGATGGAAGAAAGCATGGGATAATACAGGGGCGGGGAATCTATGGCCCTCTAAGTCCTCAAGTGCAGCCCTTTGACTGAATCCAAACTTCAGAGAACAAATCTTCTTAACAAAAGGATTTTTTCTGTAAAATTTGGATTCAGTCAAAAGGCCGCACCCAAGGACCTAGAGAGCTACATGTGGCCTCAAGGCTGCAGGTTTCCCACTCCTGAGATAATAGATCTAGAATAAACTTATCTTTTGACTGGTATTTTAATAGTATTTTTTCCAAATACATGTAAAGATAATTTTCAACATTCATTTTTGTAAAATTTTGAGTTCCAAATTTTTCTCCCTCCCTCCCACCTCTCCCCAAGACAGCAAGCAATCTGATATGTTATACATGTACAATCATGTTAAACATATTTCCACAGTAGTCATGTTGTGAAAGATGAATCAGAACAAAAGGGAAAAACCATGAGAAAGAAAAAAAACAAAAAAAGTGAAAATAGTATGCTTCTATCTGCATTCAGACTCCATAATTCTTTCTCTGGCTGTGGTTAGCCCCTTCTATTTGAAATTGCCTTGGATCACTCTATTGCTGAGAAAAGCTAAGTCTACCAATCATTGCACAACGTTGCTATTACTTTGTACAGTGTTTTCCTGGTTCTGTTCACTTCACTCAGCATCAGTTCATGTAAGTCTTTCCAGGTTTTTCTGAAATTCACCTGCTCATCATTTCTTACAGCACAATAGTATTCCATTTCATTCATATGCCATAACTTGTTCAGCCATTCCCTAATTGATGGACATCTCCTCAATTTCCAATTCTTTGCCACCACAAAAAGAGCTGCTATAAATATTTTTGTACATGTGGGTCCTTTTCCCTTTTTTATGCTCTCTTTGGGATACAGCCCCAGAAGTGGTATTGCTGGATCAAAGGGTATTCACTATTTTGCTGCCCTTTGGGCATAGTTACAATTTGTTCTCTAGAATGTTTGGATCAATCTAGAATAAACTTTAGAGATTATTTGGTTCATTCTTTTCATTCTAGAGATAAGGAAACTGATCAATAGAATTCATTAAGTGAATTGTCTAAAGTCATACAAGTAATAAGAATTAGAGGTGTGACTTGGCTCCAAGTGTTCTGCCTCCCGAACCAATGTCTGCTGTACTGTACCATGCTGCCTCTTCTTAGCTGAGAAGGAAACCAGGAAGAAAAAGACTCAAGGAAGCAAAGAGAGCTCAAAACAGGTTTCTAGACATTGGTTGGAAGAGTGTGACAGAAGGGAAAGTAGACAAAGCTTGGCCCCACTGAAGCTAAATAACAAACATTCTTCCTGAAAAAGGTGAATCCAGATGTGGCAGCTAGGTGGATAGAGGACTGGAGCTGAAGTCAGAAAAACCTGATTTCTAAACCTGACTCAGAAATTTACTAGCTCTATGACCCTAGGAGGAAGAGGAAGAAGAGCAGGAAGAAGAGAAAGAGGAAGAAGAGGGTGAAAAGGAAGAGGAACAAGAGGGTGAAGAGGAAGAAGAAAAAGAAGAGGCACAAGAAGAAGAAGAAAAGGTGGGAGAAGAGGCAGAAGCAGGAGAAGCAGAAGCAACAGAAACAGCAGGAAGCAGAAGAAGCAGAAGCAGAAGGATAAGAAGAGGAAGAAGAGGAGGAATAAGAAGAAGAGGAGGAGGAAGAAGAAGAAGCAGTAGCAGCGGCAGCGGAAGTAGAGGAGTCAGAAGAAGCAAAAGAAAAAGCAAAAGAAACAAACAGGAGAAGCAGCAGCAGCAGCAAAAGAAGAAGAAGAGGAGGAGGAGGATGAAGAAGAAGCAGAAGCAAAAGAAACAGAAACAGAAGAAGCAGCAGCAGCAGCAGCAGCAGCAGAAGAAGAAGAAGAAGAAGAAGAAGAAGAAGAAAAAGAAGAAGAAGAAGAAGAAGAAGAAGAGAATTAATGATTAGCCCAAGGTCCCACAAATAGTAAGTGGGACGTTGTACTCCAAATCCAAAATCCATCTCACTGTCTCCCTAGAAGAGTAGACTCCTCTATTAGGTAGGAAATGGGATTATTAGATGAATTTTAGGGTCCCTCCCAGCTATAAAATTTTATGATTCTCTGATTCTGGAATCTATGATTCTATGATCCACTGCACCAAAACTCTGCTTTTTCCCTAAACTTTAACTTGTAATGAAATAAAAGACAAAGAAAGTGAGGGTATAGAATAGAATTTAAAAAAATTAATTTGCTTCCAAGACTACCATGACCAATTTAGGATTTGGGAAAACAGAGTCGTGGGAGGTGGGATTAGAATGGCCAAGATAACTCATCACCAGGCAGCCGTTGGCACACGATGGGCTTGTTAGGTTATGAGCTAAAATTGCTGAACAATTTTGTTTTACAATGTTTGAGGAAGCCATACTTTTTGAGTGACTCAATAGCTCTATATTTGCACTTGCTTTCTTCTATCTCTAAAATGTAGCTTCTGTAGAGTAAACAAGTGGTATGAGCCATTCCCTGCAAATTTCTTCATGTACTTTGGGCAAGGGGAGTGATTTTTCCCTTATGTCAGAATTTTTACAACAGATATTTCTCTTTTTCGCCAAACTCTGGACCTCTAATGATGCGGTGCCATCCCAGCACAAAAAGAGATCTAGCTAACAACGATGGAAGGAGGATAGGAAATGCTGCTTCTATTGGGAAAGGGCACATGTGCTCCGATCTGTGCATCAACATTATCAGTCATTGGTTGTACAGCAGCACTATGTTCTGGGCACATTCTTGCTTTTTTATAGATTAGTTTTTGTAAATATGTCCAATAACAAGCCAATGTTGGCCAGTCAGGCACTTAGCATTTACTAAACACCTACTACATGCAGGCATTGTGTTGTGTCTTACACATAAATGGTTGCCAAATTTAATTAAATGTTACCATGTCATTGCTTGTCTATATGGATGACAGCATATTGCTTTGTTTTTCTATCCAAGTCCATAAACTCATTGAATATTCATTGAGAAGGAATAGTGTTGTCAGGCTCTAGAAACATAGAATGTTAGGGTTGAAATAGACCTCAGAGATCACTTTGTCCAATCCCCTCATTTGGCAGATGAAAAAACAGAGGCTCAGGGACACAAAGAGAGTTGTCCAAGGTAACAGAGCTGTACATGGAAAGCCCACCACTCAAGCCCAGGTCTTTTGTCTCCAAGCCCAGTGTTTTTATCCCTATATGACTGAACTGAGATCTACAGGCCCCCTCTCTAATTCCACATTGGTGGGGCCTCATCAGTAGGAGGAGTAATTTCCCCTTATCTTTTTATTTCCAGGCAGTTATGACGTTCCAATAATCCCTCATTGGGGCCATGTCTCACACTTAGCTTTTGCCCACAGATAGATTGAAGGGGACACATTGAGGAAACTCCATTTTGGACCCTGAACATTATCTGAGCATGACTAGACAGAGTGTTTAGCATCTTTTAAAGGAAACCAATCAGTCTTTTCTTTCTGGTTGGATCACTCTCATGGCTTTCCTTCAAAACTTCAGATTCCTACTCCAAATGTGAGCTTCAGCTCTACTTCAGTGAAAAATATGTCCGTGCTTTGGGTAATGATATTTGGTTTGGAAATCAAGTTGTGAATACTTAGTGATCACAGGGAAAGAGTTCATGGGATACTACATTTTTGTTTTTATTTTTTTTAACTAAATTAACCACATATTGAAAGGCAGCCATCTTCAGAGCCAAAAGTGATGTGAAATGGCATGGACATGGGGGCAAAAGGATGGAGGTTGCTTTGAGCCAGACATTTTGAGGAATCATGTAGACAGTTTGCATGCCAACCCCCCCCACTCACCCAAATTGGTCTTCATGATGAAAAAGATTTAACAAATCTCTAAGAACCTTGTGCTTACACTGATGATGTTCTATTCTTATAGCTGTGAAATTTGAGAGATAGTTATGGGGTAATGGAAAACACTGGACTCTAGGCCAAAAGATCCAGGCCAGAGCCTGGCTTTATCACCTACCACTTCTCTAAGACTCGGTTTCCTCATTTGTAAAATGGGTAGGTAGGAAAAACTATATATAAAGTTCCTCCCAGCTCTAAATCCAGCCTCCCTATGGCTTCGCAAATTCAAGAACCTGCTGAATAGCAGGTTAATTAAATGTAATAAGAAAATTCCTTGGACGACATATAAGGTTGGAATGGGTGAATGAATGCATTTCTAAAGTGAAATGTATTCTCCCCCCCTGACCTACTCCCCAATTCTCACTCACAGGTTGGGTCCCCCAGGGAAGGGTTACCCCAGTTTTGAGGTATTCTATGAGTATGCCCTCCCAGGTCTGTACCTCACCAGCTCACAGTGGTACGTTTACTTTTTGTTCTAGGTAGCTAGAGGACAAAACTAGCTTGAATAAAAGGCATTTACTGAAATGGTACAGCAAAAACAGTAGCGATACATCCCTCCCCATAAACCTCAGGGGTACTCTCCCACTAAAAAATTCTGAATCAATAGGAAGAGTGAAAACAATAATGTTCACAAGTAGAGAGGCAGATCCATAGGGAAATATTTAGGAATTTTTAGGAAGTCCCTCTGACATCTTCTATAGTACTTTAAAGTTTACAAAGCACTTTACAAATATGATTTCACTTTACCTTTGAAGAACCATTGTGGGTGGCAGAATACAACAGAGTAGACCTTAACAGCATTCCCACACTGGGCTTAATCTCCCTCTTTTTGTAGGTGACACCGCCATTATTCCAATGTTATTCCAAGACTCAAACTATCAGTTTTCCTTGACTCACCCCCAGAATCCAGTCAATTACCAAGTCCTGTGGAGTCTATATCTGCAATATTTTTTAATTCCTCTTTATTTCCACTGCCAGTACCATCCATTGAACATCCCTGCTCATCTGGTAGTGAGTTCTTCATCACTTGAGAGCTTCAAGCAGAGCCTGGATGATAAATTCTTGTGGATGTTGTAGAAGAGATTCTCGTCAACCTTTGTTAGGCCCTGCGACCTTTGAGGTCCCTTGTGAAATCAAGATTCTGTTATTTTATGGCAAAAGTTAAAGGTTTCCTACAATGCTTCCTACATCCCTACTTCCTTGCCCAAAACGTGTCTAATGTTCCCCATTGCCTACTGAATGAAGTTCAAACTCTCTTCAATTTGAAAAATACTTATTAAGCATCTACTATAGGCTTAGCACAGTGCTAGGGAGGATGCAAAGACCAAAGACCAAAAGAAAATGGTCTCTACCCTCAATAAATTTCCATTCTATTTGGAAAAGAGGCAGGGCATAGTATGGCATTTAATCTGGTCCATTTTTCCAGTCTAATTTCCCAGTCTCCCTCTTCAGGTACTTTGTGCACTGGCCAAATGGACCCTTGTCATTCTCCAGACACGTGCTACATTTTACTCACTGTATTTCTTGGCTCTCATTTTTCCAGAGACTGACCTGGGGACTTCTGCCTAATCAATTCCCAGCCACTCTTCAAAACTCAAACGCCACAAGACTCTAAAGATTTCCATGAAGTCTTCCCTTATTAACCCAGGCAGAAGAAATATTTTCCTTCTCATATGACTTTATTTGTACCTCTTTTTAACTGTAAAAATATGCAAGGCCTAAAGCTGGGGAAACTTGGATTCAAATCCTCTGAAACTTACTAGACATTTGACGATGGGTAAGTCATTTAACTTCTCTGAGACTGCTTTTTCCACCTGTAAAACAGGCAAGATAATACTGAAAATGCCATATTTTGTAGGGGTTGATGTAGGGCCTAAATGAGAAAATGTATGTCAAGTGATATATAAAAGTCAGGTATTGTTAGTGACATGATTGAGAGAACATCTTGATGGACAGAGGGATAGTTTTGGAGTCAGGAAGCCCTGTGTTCCAAGTCTTGTCAATTGCACATACTGTTGTTTTTGTTCTTTGTCCTTCCTGCTTAAGAGGACCAAAATGACATCACAATGTCCAGGTCAATGTACACTGGGCCCAGCTGTAGCTGATCATACCAGTATGGGTTCAGAAGGCTCTACCATAGGTGGGGCAGAAATGGCTGAGGGACCATGGGCAGGGCTTTTCATTTTTCAGTGGGAGTTTCCAAACTGGGCCATATGAGTTAGTTAACTAAAGATAATGACTGGCCTAAAAAGAGAGAACCTGTTAGGTGTGAGAGTGGTAGGGGGAGGAAGAAGACAAAAAGGAGTGGTCTAAGTGTGGAACCAAATGGTCACCAGAAAATTGTGCTGGGGTCCAGCTAAAGAGAAAACAAATCCAGACAGCCAATAATCAGTTCTGATTGAGAGGAAAGATTAAGCAAGGAATAAAGAAGGAAGGAAATAAGTATTTATTAAGTGCTTACTACGTGCCATGTGCACTTTACAAATATGATCTCATTTGATCCTCATAACCACCGCAGGAAATAGTTACTACCATTATCCCAATTTTACAGTTAAAGAAACTGAAGCAAAGGTTAAGTGACTGACCCAGGTTCACCCAGGTAGTGAGTATCTGAGGCTGAATTTGAAATCAAGTCTTCCTGACTCCAGGACCACCACTCTATCCAGTGAACCATATAGTCCAAAGTCAATGGAGAAGGTCAGGACAAAGTATGGAAAGTCAGGTAATGGAAAGACAGCAGCAGAGGGGATCAGTAAATTAGAGCGTGCCTCATAGAAAGTCACTGCCTGCCGCGGAATCTTCTATGGCCATCATGTGCTCAGCCTCTCCTCATCCGCTTGTGTAGGTTCCTTTGAAGGCTCAAGTCACCTGTTAAATAATCATCACCCACCATACCCTGGGCCATCGCCAGTCATCCTGACTTTTGTTTTGCCATTGGACTTGAATGATTCTGGGGAGAGAGTGAGGCTGATGACTTTGTACAGCTCTGCCTCACTTAAATCCAATTAACGTGCAGGTCAAGACAATACCCTCATGACGTCATCGGTCCTCTTGGAGAACAAAATCTGACACACAATAATCATAACAGCAGGCACATGTAGTAATGTATTGGTTAACTAAGGTCTGCAGAAGATTTTAAATATATTATCTTGCTTATCTTCAAAATAACTCTGCCAAGTGGGTGCTCTTAGTAACCCTAGTCTACAAAGCTGAGAGTCAGGGAGGATTAGTGACTTGGCCAGGGTCACGCAGCTAGTGGAAGTTTTCAGGACTTCAATTCCAGGATGCTATCTTCTATAACATGCCAACAAATTATGCCACAAGTACCCAAGGAGCCTGAGCAAAGGAACTGAAGTTGAACCAACATGAATATATTCTCAATCTTAGAAAAATTGTCCAAAGTTTCTGATAATGAGATGGAGAAGGAAGTTTGGGGTGGGGCATCTCATTCAACCCCCTCATTTTACAGGTGAAGAAACCAAAGCCCAAAGAGGTTAGCTGACATGGCCAACATCACACCACTAGTCAGTCATATAACCAGAACTAAATCACAGACACACTTAATTCCTGTTCAATGTTCCTTTTATGACGCTGTATTGTCCATCATTTACCTCCATTTTATAAAGAAACTCACTTTGACTTAAGGCCAGATCATATGTTTAAAAAAAACATGGCAGCACAATACCATGAACACAAACAAATAGCCTCATCCAATCTGATATGAGAGAAACTGGCTGGGCATAGAGAGAGGTGGAAGTAGTTTGGTTTCACTTCTCACTGGAACAGAAGTAAGGCTGCTCTTTGCTTTGTAATTAGCTTCCTTGTGTACCTTGCTTTTCAGAGAACGTCTTTGTAAGGTTTTGCTATTTTTATCTCACTTGCCAGAGTGTATCTTACTGCCTGGCTTTTACTAAATCCCCACAAATTTTACCTTGGCTTCAGTAAATGTAATATTCCCTGTACCTTTTTCCATGGCCTCTCTCAAGCCCTCCCTCAAAACATTCTCCAATTACAGCTCCTCCTGGAGACCTGAACTGTAATCAATGTCTATGCATGGCAAAAATCCTCAAAAAAAAAAAAACCCAAACCTCCACAAACACCAAATGTGAAGAGGAATGACTTTACATATATTTCTACTTCACCTTCTCCCTTTACCTGATATAATAATAGAGAGCTTGACCCAGGATTCAGACTGCCTTACATATGATAGGTACTTAATAAATATTTGTGGAAAAAATTAATTGAAAATAGAATGAACGTGCTATACGGAGATGGAGGATTCTATGAAAAGAGAAGACGTGCTAACAGAGCCATAAGGAGCATGGGACAGCCCTTGACATAGGATGCTTACATTCTGAGGGAGGAAGGGGGAACATGCTTCTTCCTGGGGGAGCGCTTAGCACAGTGCCTGGCACATAATAGGCATTTAATAAATGTTTATTGAATGGAGTGGCAGGGGCACATGATTCATACTCAGAAAACTAATCTTACCTCGTGATATTTTACTAATTTGAATTATTGTGAAGTACATCTTCCCCTGGGCTACTATGCCTTTTTAGGCTCTTAGGATCATAGGATCTTAAATTTTATTTAGTTGAACTCCCTCGTTTTACAGGCTCAAGGGCCCCAAAAGGTTAAGTAAGTTCCCCAAGGTCACACAGGTAGGAAGCCTAGGGGTTCGATCACAGGTCCCCTGACTCCCAGTCCAGTGCTTTTCTGGCTACATTCTGCCTTTCCCTCTCTGCATCTGGGGAGAAGGCCAGATCAAACCCTCTTCTAGAAAAACCATAGCCCTAATCAGACAGTCTTCCCTATCACACTTTGCCTTATTGAAACTGTTTTGTGGAGGGAAAAAACTCCTAGTCACTGCTCTAGACAGAGGAAAGGGTAAGACTGGGCCCCTTTCATAGTACAGCTGGCTGAATCTCATTAGGTAAAGGTCGTTGATTCATAGTAGTTAGAAAAAGAGTCACTGAGAGTCTGTCAACTGGAAAGTAATTCTGGAGTCTGGATCAGAAGACTAGGTCAGTTAGGAAAGAGGGAGGAGGAGTGGAGGACTTTCCATCACTGCGAGAAGAGGAAGCTAAGGAGAGAGGATGGGAGGAAGAGGCCACTTGAGGGGCCAGAGGGTCAGAGGTTCAGGGCTCTTGATTTTCCAGGGATGGTTTGGCAAGTTTGGATGAGGTTGTGGTAGGGGGGAAGAGAGGGGAAGCAGGCCTTTCATTGGAAAAGGGTGGTTTGGGCTGTGGCCAGGGGAGTTAGCTTTCAATCTCATTCTGGTCTGGGTGCGCATCCAGCAATCGCCCCCATGAAATGTGCATCCAATCGGTGTCAACTTCCAAACCCTGGTCCTGCTGCAGGATTTGACAAGGAGGTGGCAGTTGGATTAGGAGGCCTGGACTGAAACAAGCAAAAAGGTTTAAGGCTTCATGGCTGCCTCTCAGATCTCAGGTTTCAATTTATTTACAGGAAATATGATACCCAAGGAGAGAAACCAAAGGAAAAGGCTTACAGCCAACCAAACGCCAAAGTGAGACTTCTATCCAAGGGCTGGGTACCTCTACTCTTTTAGCCCTGAAATGGGATAAGGTCGGTCACCAGTAAAGTAATCCTCTTCCTCTCCAGGGCTGTGGCTCACTTAGAAAGCAGTTTTGTTTTTTTGTTTTTTTCACAAACACCCCTCTCCCTTTTTTCTGCCCCCAGAGGCCATAGATCCCTTTTCTTTCAGGGGCTGCCTCTCCTATTCTGACCGTATTGAGGATCAATAGCCACTATTTAGCGACAGCTGCTTTCTTGCCAAGATTTTATTTCAGAAATTGTAATACACATTCATTATATTGCCCTATAGTTCTCTTTCTTTGCTTTATCCTTCCTTGGGTTGGGTATTAGAATTACATTTTTCTCATAAGAACAGTGTGAAAGGATATTCTCTTCTTCAACATTTGTAAAAAGTATGCCACGTAGGTATTGTTCTCTGAAAGTCTGATTACAATCTCCTTTAAATAATCTGGACCTACGGTTTTTTTTTAATTGGATAGATCCTTTACCACTAGTTAAATTTCCTTTTCAAAAATTGATTAAGTGGAAACATGTTTTACATAACTGCACATGTATAACCTACATCAGATTGCTTGCCATCCTGGGGAGGGGAACAAAAGGGAGGGAGAGAAAAAATTTGGACAGTTTTTTTTTCAAAAAATGAAATGTTGAAAATTGTGTTTATAAGTAATTGGGAAAAGTAAATTAATAGTAAAAAGAAAAAGAAAAATGGATTAAGATTCCTATTCGGTATTCATTTTTTTTAATTTTATTTTTCTCCTTTTTAAAACATGGCTAAAAGTTTGTCAAATTTATTAGTCTCTTAATTGAGCTCCTTTTTAATTTTTTTTAATGAGTTCTACCTGTAGTCTTTTATTTTCTACTTTATTTCTCTAATTTTTAAGCTTTTCTCTTTTATGTTTATTTTGGATTCATTTCATTGTTAAGAGGGAAGAAGGGAGGAAGTGAAGGGTATAAACATTTATTAGAAACTACTATGGGCCAGGCGCTGTGCTAAAGGCTTTGCAAATATTACCTCATTTGATCTTCACAAGACTGTTGGCTTCCTAATTTTCAAAATTGTATATTTAGTTCATTAATTCTCTCTTTTTCTATTTTTCTAAAAAAAAATTTTTCCCATGGGTATGTTTTCCTTTGTTGACTATTTTAGCTACATATCAGAAATTTGATATTATATCACCATTATTTTTTATTTAGTTATCAATTGTTTCTATTATTTGTTCCTCGACCCTCTAATTGTTAATGTCATAATTAAATCTCCTTTTAGTCTGTGTTTTTGGTTGGTTTTGCTTGTGTTCATAACTGTTTTGTTATGTTTACTTTGTAAAGTATGTGTTTAGTATCTCTGCTTTTCTACATTTATCATTTTTCTGACTATTTTTATAAAGGTTCCATGTGTGCTGAGAAACATATATGTGTAACATATTCTTTATTGTTCCCATTCAGATGACATATATATGCATATATTTAAGTTCTAAATTTCCCAAGAGGTTTTCAGTTCTATCTTTTTCTTTTTTATATAACTTCCTATTAGATTTAACCTGCTCTGAGAAAGGAACATTACAGTCTCTTAGAATTATTATGTTACTATCTCTGACTTTTTGTTATTCAAGTAACTTTTGTTTTATTAATTAAATGTTATGTCATTCACTAAATGTGTATTTGAATCCAAATTTATCAGGATGCAAAATTAGGGTGTAGTTTATTGGGCCTTGGTCTCACAGCAAAGAACATAAGTACAGAACTGGGCCCCTTGGAATTTATTAGAAGTATGTTTCTTCAGACCTGGGTGGGAGGAGGATCCTCTGGATTTAAGTTCACTGCTTATCCCTCCAGACAACTGCTAGGATGCAGGTCTACCACAAAAACAAAGCAATAACTCAAAGGTGGAACCTCTTGGCACTGCCTTGTTTACATGAGAAACTTCATCACTCCTCAGCTGTTACAGCATTCCTACTTTCCCTTACTTCTCGATCCTTTATTGGATTCTCCAGCATTTCAATTTGTGGGAAAACAATGACTAGATGTGCCAGTAAACATAACAAAGACACCATTTTTGCTATAAAGTTGAGGCTTGATGCTGCCTCAATAGTTTCTGTCAACACAGAATCTAAAACATATTTTAAAAAAACATGATTTTTAAAAATAGCCCTGGAATATTTTCTTTATTTCAAATAGAGGGGTATATAATGTTCAAAAAATACAGATTTAGCTCAAAAAGTCAATCAGGAGACACCAATAGACTAGTTAGTTCCTCTACTCTTATCCTCCTACCTAACTCTTCCCTGCTCCCAACTCCCAAGATGAGGAAAAACAGAATCACCACTGTCATTGATACAAAACACCACCCTAAGGAAATGTACTATCTCTATAAATTCTGTGTGTTTCTGGCTTGCAACAGAAATTAAATGAGTGGATTTCAAAGGTCTCCTTTTTATCTTTAGCAGGTTGTATAAAAGAAGAAGGGTGATGTGATTCAGCCAGCAAAGCATGCTGCTTTTAGCTTTAACAAGAGGTTCAGTTTCAGGTTTGCCATGGAATGCTACATATAATCTGTAAGAAACTTATATTATTTTCCATCTCAGTTCTCCCCTTTTGAATTTGTTTACAGATACATCAAGAGCTCACTAGGAAGAAGTTTCATTTATAAGAGTGAAAAAAAGATTCGGTCAAAATGAGATGTATTATCTTCATTGAAATGGAAATTCATGTAATTGGAAATAGGTATAACCATTCTTCAGAGGCAATGTTGGTCTGACTCCTGGAAATGGATGGTTAGTATAATTTTTATCATAACACTATTATTCAGTTAGGGAGCACTAAAAGTCCTTCTAGATACTAAAGAGATTTCAAGATAGAGATAGAGAGACAACAAGGGAAGATTTCTCTCTCTAACATACATTACTGAAAAAATCTTACTGGCTAACAGATCCTACTATTTAAATAAATTAAGACAAGTTCCTTATTATCTATGATGAGTTATATTAGTATATTAATAACAATGGGATGCTCTTAATCATAATAATTTAGAAAAAATATTTTCTTATGCTTTGCACACCAAGCTAAAATTACTCAATAGGAGCACTGAGACATTTTTCTGAGGCTTAATTCCAGGATGCCTATAACTGACTATTCAGTCAATTAACAAGTATCCATTAATTTCTCCTATGTGCTAGCCACTGAGATGCTAAGAATACAACTTTTTTTAAAAAGTGAAATAACCTAAGACCTCAAGGAATTTACACTCTATAGGGGGAAACACCATATTCGTGGGTAAAGAAATATAAGGAATATGAAAAATAAATAAGTGATTTCCAGGGACACTGAGAAGTAGAAACAGGAAAAATCTCCTGAAAGAGATGAGACTTGAGTTGAGCCATGAAGGGAGCTAAGGGTTGCAAGAAACAAGGTCGAAGAGGGTGCACATTCCAGGCATAGTGGACAGCCTATGTAAATAAAGTCAGAGAGAAGAGAGATAGGATGACGTCCACAAAGAAGAGCATATACACTCATTTGGCTGAGATATAGAATGAATGACAATGTAATCAACCCAGAAACTAGGATGGAGCCAGATTGTGATGGGCTTTAAATGACAAGCCGAGGAGTATGGAGTTCATCCTAGAGGCAACAGGTAGCTAATGAAGCCTTTTGAGCAGCTTTTGGAATATCACTTTTGGAATAATACGAGCTTTTGGAATATCATTTTTTGCAATTATGTGGAGGATGATTTGAAGAGAAGGGAAACTGGATGCAAGGAAACCAATTAAGAGGCTATTGCAATAGTCTAGGAAGGAGGCAATGAGGACCTGAACTTGGGTGATTGTGACTTGAGGAGAGAAAGAGAAATGGATGAGAGAGATATTGGGGAGCTTGACTTGAGAACTGATTGGATATGTGCAGGGGGAGGTAACGAATGAAGAGTGAAGTGTTGAGGATGACTCTTAGATTGCAAATCTGGGTGACTAGAGG
This sequence comes from Phalanger gymnotis, assembly GCA_028646595.1. Classification (NCBI taxonomy): domain Eukaryota; kingdom Metazoa; phylum Chordata; class Mammalia; order Diprotodontia; family Phalangeridae; genus Phalanger; species Phalanger gymnotis. Next base: position 292,718,404 of record CM053626.1, read on the forward strand.
ACAGTGACTAGAGGATAGAAAATAGAATATCAGACTCGGAGTTGGGAACATCTGCCTATTCAACTTTTGTCTCTAGTACCAGCTATGAAACTGAGTCACTTAATTTCCTCTTCTCTAAAATGAAGAGATTAAATAAGATGACCTCTGAGATCCTTTCCAGCTTCAGGACCCTATATCAATCTAGGGAAGAATGACTGTGCCCTCAATAGAAGTAAAGTTGTTAGGAGTTAGGAGGGAAAAAGATTATGAGTTTGCTTTTTAGACAGTTTGAGTTCAAGATGTCTATGGGACAGAGGAGTTAACTGGCAGTTGAAGCTGTAGGATTAGAGCACAGAAAGGAGATGAAGGCTACAAAGCATATGTTTGGGGGCATCTACATAGAGACAATAATCAAACCCGTAGTATCTGATGAGACCACCAGAAGTACAGAAAGAGAAGGAGAGATATCCCTGGACAGAGTCAGAGGGCAGACCCACAGATGGGGGTGGGGGTGGAATGTGGATATTGATCAGTCAATCAACAATCATTTCTTAAGCATTTATTATGTTCCAGGCTTTGCTAAGCACTAAAGACACAAAGAAAAAAGAAGTTAAATAGTCCCTGTATTTTCAAGAACTTACACTCTAGTGGGTCCAGTAATCTCCCGATTAAAAGTAACTAGGTAGTAGGTAGAGTGCTGGACTTGGAGTCTTGAGTTCAAATCTCTTGAGATGCTTCCTAGCTGTGTGGCCATGGACAACTTCTCCGTACCTCAGTTTCTTCATCTGTAAAGTGGTAAAGTGAAGGGGCTGGAGGGATGCAATGGACTCTAAGGCCCCTTCTAGTTCTAAATCTGTTATATCATGACTACATTTCAATGATCCTGCAAAAAAGACTGAGAAAGATCAGTAAAGTAGTTAGGAAGAAAACCACAATAGAGGAGTGTCCCAAAAAACCAGGAAAAAGAGAATATTCAGAAGAAGTTGATAAAGTGTCAAGCAGTGTCAACACTGTTGAGAAGTGAAAGAGGAGGAGGAAGAGGAGGGAAAAGTCATTGGACTGAGTAATAAAAGATCATCGGTGCCCTTGGAGAAAATGGGTTTAGTCAAATTATGAGAATAGAAGCCATAGGCAAGGGATTGAGAACCAAGTGGCTGAAGAATACTTAGTGTCTATGCACTAATCCCACAGAGCGCATCAATCAGGCCAAGTGTCTTGGATACACAGTCTTCTTGCCCACTTATTCTTCAATCCAGTGATACCGGTCTCTTTGCTATCTCACAAACAAGTTACTCCAATTCTTAGTTTCAGGTATTTTCTCTGACAGCCCCTTGTGCCTGGATTGTACTCATTCCACATCTCTATGCGCTGGTTTTCCTGGCTTCCTTTAAGTCTCAACTAAAATCTGACTCTTTCTCCTCTTCTACAGGAAGCCTTTCCCAACCCCTCTTAATTCTAGCATCTTCCTTTTCTTAATTATTTCCTATTTATCTTATTAATACATATTTGTTTTCTTGTCTTCCTTATCAGATTGTGACCTTGTTGAGGGCAGGAACTGTCTTTTTTCCTTTTTTGTGTGTGTCCCTAGAGCTTAGTACAATGCTTGGCATATAGTAGGTGCTTAATAAATGTTTAGTGGTTGGCTGACAGATAGACGGTGCAAATCGAAAATGACCTGACCCAGAATTGACCTAGAGGAAGATAATGGTCCAGACTGCCTTTGGAACACTAAATAGTTCTTTTAATGACCTCGTGGTTCTCCATACCATAAAGGTCCATCTTCTTAAGGTCAATATTCTTCATAATTTTCTATGGCTATGAGTCATGGAACAATGGAACACTATAGTCTCTGAAGACTTGAAGTTAAGCATTACACAGATGGCAATAGACAGATTCACGATAGAAGTGAGCAGTATATATACTCTGTGTGTATATACACGTACACACATATATATATATACACACACATATACATACTGTATACATACTGTATATACATATACACACTGTATACATACTGTATATAGATATATGTACATATATCTATATACAGTATATACTATATGTATACAGAAGGTATAACAAACAGGAATTACAAAGGGGAATTTATGTCACTGTAGACATTTCAGAGCAATAACAAGCCAGTCTTGGAGCACGAATAAGGACCAACCAATGGACAATCCGCTTAGTCCATGATAGTTACTCAATGTCAAGAGATCTAGAGAAAGGCCCCCAGCCCACTGGGTTGAATTTGTGTGACAAATTTCTGGAAAGACACTGGTCAAAGTCATACAGGACAGGTAGGTATAGATGGGTTGCAATCTTTGCTATTGGAAGACATTCCCACATTGATGAGTACCTTGTAAACTTCTTAAGGTTAAGGACCATTTCTGTGTTTACCTTCACATCCCTAGCACCTAGCATAGTACCTGGCACATAGTCAACATGTAATCAACACTAGTTGGACTGAATGAATCTGATAAGACCACAGAACCATCTAAGTATGACAATAACAGGTCCTAGTAAAAGGGGAGATGGATAGAGAGCTCAGAGTTATCAAAAGTATGGAAAGCCTTGACTGAAAGCTTGAATTCTTACCATCTCTAGCCTAACTGTGAAGACTTAGAAGATTCATATATTAAATAGTAGGTGATATTTTCTACCCATAACCAAAGCTGTATCCTGACATTTGACTCTTTAATTCTTATACAAAATTCAGGCACATCCCTGAAAATACTCCTTGGCAAAATGCCTAAGTGGGGCCCAGTTTCTAAATGCAGCTTTCTTTGGCCACCTCCACTGTTGCTAAGATTTGGGGATGTCTGTACCCTGAATAGCAGCTATTAAAAACAAGATGTTGTCTTTGGCATCTGGATACAAAAGCCCAGGAAAAGCATGGGCTCATCATTATTATTTATAATGCCCAAACACAAAAACTACTTCTCAATCAGGTGAGATTTCACATCTTTGAGGGGGGATAGGGGAAGGAATGATTTGGAACTTCTTTTTTACCCTCCTAACTCCCTAGTCATCTAGATAAATTGTAGAGAGAGCTACATTGTTGGCACGACCGAAGCATCCATTTTTATAATGAGACCAAAAAAAGGGTTCAAAGCAAGGCAGAAACCCATAAACTGCAGAAAATTGATTTCAACACAGGGAACATTGTGAGATGAGAGTGGGAAATGTTGTGAGACAGGAGTGAGAAAGGCTGCAAAAGAGAACAAAACTAAAAAGGCCTTTGGGGAAAAAACCAGAAAGAGATCAAATCTGATAGTTTCCCAAGAGAACAAGTCAAAATTCACTCTGGCAAGCCAAGATAGTAATGGTACCAGACAAGTATATCTGATTCAATTCGAGAACAATTTAAGAGCCTACTATGTGCCTAATAACGTGCAAAGGAGGTAGGATCAAGTCTCTGCCTTTGAAGATCAATCAATCAATCAATAAACATCTATAAAGCACATACTATGTGCCAGGCATAGTGCTAAGCTCTGGGAATACAAAAAGAGGCAAAAGACAGTACCTGCCTTCAATCCCTCCAGAGAAGTTTACAATCTAATAGGAGAGACAACCTGAAAACAAATCTATCTAGAATAAATAGGAAATAATTAACAGGGAGAAAGCATTGGAATTGAGACTGGGGAAGACTTTCTGTAGAAGGTAGCATTTTAGTTGCGACTTAAAGGAAGGCAGGTAGGTCGGTAGTTAGAGTGGAGGAGGGGGAATGTTGGGGGAATAGGGGACAGCCAGGAGAAATGCCCAAGGAATGGAAAAGCGGAGTGTTTTGTTCATAGAACAGCCAGGAGGCCAGCATCACTGGATCGAAGAGTACAAGTCAGTGAATAAGGTGTAAAGAGTTTAAACTTGGGCCAGTAGGATATCTGCTCATAAAAATAGTTAATTAATAATGCAAGTAGTCAGAGCCAAAATGAGTGAGACAGTATGTCCTATGGGAGTTAACAGAAGGAAGATATCAATAGAGGCTAGAACTGTCTAGGAAGATTTTATGAAAGATATGAGACTTGGAGTTGGATCATGTGGTAGAATTTGGGGAGATAAAGAGAAAAATGGAGGAAATGGAAGGAAAGGGGAAGGAACGACTTGAGCTAAAGCCTTGATGTGAGAAGGACAACAAGGAGATAGAGCAAAATGGAGTAAGAAATGGAGGACAAAAATGGAGGACCAGGGAGGACAAAGTCCAATTACAGAGGTTCCGGAAAGGCAGGCTAAGAAGTTGAGACTTTTGTCCCAAGTGCAATGGGAATCCTCTTGTTTACAGGCTATCGCTTCTTCAAAATTCTTTCAATATCTAGAACTCAATGTCCACAATCCCTCTTATGTTCAGCCCTTCAGTTCAACTCCACTTCCCTAATCTAAGCCCTTGTTACTTTGTGTCTGCATGATCGTGATGTCCTTGCTTCATCTAATGATAACAACAACAACTCACATTTATGTAGCATTCCAAGGTTTGCAAAGCATCATACATATGTTATCCCAATGGATCCTTACAACAATTATGGGAGGTAGATTCTATTAATATACCCATTTTATGGATGAGGGAACTGAGGCTGAGAGAGTTTAAATTACTTGACACAGTTATGACTGCTAGTATCTGAGGCCAGATTTGAATTTAGATCTTTCTGACTCTAAATCCAGTCCTCTTACCTACTCTGCCCTCTAGCTGCCTCCCCTCTCTGCTACCAGTCTCCCCTTAGCCTGTCCCTCAAGAGCCCCTGCAATCTGATTACAGTCTACCTTTCTAACAATATCTCCCACTATTTCTCACTCATTCATTCAAAAAGCATTTATTAAGTATTTACTGTGTGTCAGACGTTATAGTAAGCACTGTGGACGTACAGATAAAATTAAAATAGTCTTTGCCCTTAAGCTTATATTCTATTGAAGAAAACAATACCTGCATACATAAGTAAATACAAAAACACATACAAACTAAATGCAAGGTGTCCCAAAAGTCTTAGTGCATGTTTAAGCTTTGATAGCTTGATAAGTGTAACACATTTTAATTGAACTAAGAATTTTGGGACATCCTATATAAAGTGATGGGGCAGCACTAGCAACTGAAGGGGAATCAAGAAAGGGATTATGTAGGAGGTGGCATTTGAGTTGGGCTTCAAAGAATTCAAAATGGCAGAGGCAACAAGAGAGTATTCCAAGCACGGCAGAGAGCCTGTGCAAAGGTGGAGTAGACATGGAATGTTACATGTGAGGGACGGCAAGTAGACTGATCTGCATTGGCAGAGGGAGCTTCCTCACATCCAAGCGCCTCACATCAATTAAGTCACTGGTCTGGACCAAAAAATCACATGCTTTACTTAAAGTTTGCTAAGCCCTTGACATTCCTTATTTCATTTAGTCCTCAAGACAATTTTGTGAAGCAAATACAACGGATATTAGTTTCCCATTTTACAGACAGGAAAAAGGAGGATAAGTGACTTGACTAGAGTCATATGCTAAATGTCCAAGGCAGGCCTTGAAGTCCTATCTTCCTGTCTCCAGATCTAGCATTCAATCCACTTTTCCACAAGATATGCAATGAGCATGTATTCTGTTGCTTACCCTCTACCAGGGGCTGCAGGGGATACATGAAGCACCAATAAGAGAAGGTAATGGTCCTACTCTCATGATTTAAAGTCTAGGCAACAGCTTACATAGATGAAACAAGATAGGGAGCTATAAGGCACACATAAGCAAAGGGAATCAGGATGTACTATCCAGGCTGTGCATGTTCCTCAGTCAGCCCCCAGATCACATGTGAGTTTTGTAAGATGCCAGGTGTTCCTAAACAGAAACGTCTGCATGAGGCTCTTCTGCTGACAACATAAATGTTCTTTCCTATTCACCTCTCAGGGGAAAAACAACCAAAGCTGGCTCCTAGGGCAGAAACCACCCCAGTCAAAGAAGACCCTCAAAAGTGGTGTAACCACTTGGCATAGTTATAGCAGATCTCTCGAATGCATCTTTGGAAACAAGGCACAGGCACATGTCTTCTCGCCCAAGTGCGTGTGATCCATAATAATAACACCTTGATGTCCTGAGTTTTATACCACACACACAGCACACAAAGGGTGGGTTGTCTTACGTGGGAGCCTTCATCTCAGAGATTCTTCTTTTAGAGATGTTATCATGAAAACTTGGTGGGCCAAAAATGTCAGCCTATGATGAGGCAGATTTTACCCAGAGTTTCTCAAGTTTTGTTGATTTTGACCTTGACCAGACTTTCAGAGAAAAGCCAAGAAGGCAACTGAGAAGCCTATGAGGTCATGAGGACAGATAGAAAGTCGAGAGTTGGGCATCTATTTTTGCTCGGACCCCTCTCTCCTTGGCAGGTGTACCATCAGGGAGAAGTCAAGGATGAGACTGAAACTAAGTTACTGATGCTCAAAAGCCAAGTGGAAGAAGCCAGTGACCAAGTTCCAAGCAAGAAAAGCCAAGGCAGTGACCAGCAGACTCTGGAGTTAGTGAGAAGCACCAGCTCCATTACAACACCTTTCTTTTCTTTCCTTTATCTCTTCGGGAGAAATGTTATTTTTCCTCCTTCGCCAGTCAATCATTCACTTTATTCTTTTCCCTCTGTTCCAATGGGAATCGTGGGGTTAAAGGGATAGTGGTTTTGTCCCTTCTGGGTGTCCAATTAAAGTAGATGATTTGCTCTTATTTCTATGCTAATTAATCTGTTATTAAATACATCTTTGACTTCAATAGTCCTTCCCACAGAGATGATAGGTGTTTTTACTGTATCTTTAAGAGAGCCCTTGGGGAGAGCAGAAGCTTAAGCATCATCTGGAGGAGTCAACTATCATGGTTAGACACTATATGAAGTTCAAGGAGAAAGGACTAAGGGAACATCTTTCCTGAGACACTGAGGAAGTTACTTATCATCTCTGAGAAAAGCTGAAAAATATTTCCCATGAGAATTTAGCTTATATCTAATGATAGAAAGTATAACAAAAAGCACTCCTGGGAGGTTTTTTGCCTTCGTCTAGAGAGAACTGAATGGTAGAACTATTTTTCCAGAATTGGGAAAAAAACCACTAGTAGTCTTGATGGGTAGGAATGATTCTGGTAATGATCTCTTTCATGTGATACATTGTTGAAATATTTAAATATGTCTTTATATTAGTTGTTATACTGTTAAATTATATATACAATGTATTCAATGTGAGTTGGAAGTGAGCTAATGTGTACTTAGGACTGTGAGGTTAGGGGGTAGTTTGAAAAAAGAGGAATGAAACTTAAATTGGAGAGGGTTTCCCTAGTGTACATTATAATCTGGATTTGGGGCTCAGAGCTAACTGATTAACTGAGGCGAGAGGTTGTTCTTTTCTATGAATTTACAAAGAAGTATTTTAACTTACCCTTACAGCCTTATAACCTGGGTTAAAAATTAGTAAGGGAATGAATTATATATCAAACTGAGGGGTGGGAGTTTGGTGCGGTGGTGAACTAGTCTATGAATAGCCTACTAAATCCCATGTGGGCAACTGGAAGTAATTAGCCATCATTTTAAAAATCTTTCTATATTAAAAAAAAATTGCTGGCCAACAGCCTATGCTTTCTGCATCACTGATACATGGGATACAATTAAGGAAGAGAGAAGAAGTCAGGGTCCATCAGGAGGAGGCAGATTTATTTCCTTATTTTTCCCTTATTACTTCAGCTGAGGTTGGAACTGAACCTAATGAGAGAGAGCCAGTTGTATCATAATCTTCCAGAGGACATGTGAGTCATGATCATGCCCCTACATCAAAATAGATGCATCAAGTCCATAGGTGGAAAAGAAGTCATGCTCCATGAAGAAGGCAGCCATTTCTTTTGCCTGAAGGCATCCCCACCACAATGGCTGCTAAGTCTGACAGTCTGGCCTGGAAGGGAGGTGGTTCTTTGGGGTTTGAAAGAGCTTTGGCAAAATTGTGCCTGGCCAGCTGTCTTTGTTTTGGTTCTCCTGGCTCATGCACTCCTCCAGATGGGATAGAAAACCAAGTATTTAACACTTACTATGTTCCAAGCACTGATAAATGCTAGGAATACAAAAAAAAATCAAGAAGGCCCCTGCTCTCAGTGAGTTCACAATCTAATTGGGGCGAAACACACATATAGCGAGTGTGGTTGCAGGACAGATAGAAGGGCCTAGTGGTCCTGAGGTACAGTTGTTTGAACACAAAAGGCAAAGTTCATGGAAAATGAAATACATAATGGTAAGACACAAACTAACTCCACCAATTAGACCAAGTTTAACAACCTACTCAGTCATCATTTACATAGTACTGGAAAGTTCTGTTACAGGAGAATCTAAAACACAAAGTTCACAAATACCTACAACCCATGTGTGCTGGGGGATCAACACGGGGTGTAAGGGGTCTATGGACATCTTTGTCCCAGACACAAATGTTACAGGTGCTGATTTAGTGACTGGTTTTTCTTACTTAAAACCACCAGAGATACATAGAGCAGTAATGTCAAACTCAAATAGAAATGGGGGCCACCAAACCATACATAAGGCTCCCTGAGAGAAGATTGGCTTAGAAAACCACATATTAATATTATCTATATTCTATAGTATTTTATAGGGCATCTGGGTGGCATAGTGGATAGAGTGCTGGGCCAAAAGTCAGGAAAACTCATCCTCCTGAGTTCAAATCAGGCCTCAGACACTTCCTAGCTGTGTAACTCTGGGCACAAACTCTGTTTGCCCCAATTTCCTCATCTGTAAAATGAATTGGGGAAGAAAATGGCAAACCACTCCAGTATCTCTGCCAAGAAAACTCCAAATGGAGTCACAAAGAGTCAGAAATCACTGAACAACAACAATAGTATTTTGATTTATTTTGCTAAATGTTTCCCAGTTGCATTTAATCTGGTTGGGGCCACTTGGGAGTATTGCCACCAGCAAATCACCCAACGGGCTTGTGTTGGATACATCTGGTTTAGAAGAAAACTCATTTTATTATGAAACAGAAGACCTGGATTTGAACTCCAATTGTGACTCTTGGGCAAGTCAGGCAATCAATTGTCAAATCCTCATTAAGCCCCTACTAGGTGCTGAGGACACAAAGGAAAAAAAATAAACCATTCCTATCCTCAAGGAGTTTGCATTCTGTCAATCACTGTCTTTCTCTGAGACTTAATTTCCTCATCTGTAAAGTTAAGAAGTGAGAACACAGGATTTCTAAGGTATCATCTAATGCTAAAATCTTGTGAAAGGATCACAAAGATCGTCTAACCCCACTATCTTCTCACCATATCTAAAATGAAATGGTTAAACTAATGCTCTTTAAAAGTCACTTTAAGGAAATCGAGGGGATGCTCATCAATCAGGGAATGGCTAAACAAGTTGTGATATGCAGTGGTGATGGAATTGTATTGTTCTATAAGAAATGGAAAGCAGAATGCTTTCAAAAAAACCTGAGAAGACTTACTTGAACTGATGCAAAGTGAAATGAGCAGAACCAGAAGAACAGTATACAGAGTAACAGTGATACTGTATGATGAATAACTGTGAATGACTTAGCTATTCTCAGCAACACAATGATTCAAAACAATTCCAAATGTCTTATGGTGAAAAATGCTATCCATTTTCAGAGAAAAAATTGATGGAGTTTGAATGCCAGTTGAATCGTACTTTTTTTTTAAAATATATTTGAGGTTTTTTGTTTTGGTTTGTTGTTGCTTTTTCGTCATTGTTGTTCTGTGATTTCTTTTGTAACATGGCTAATATGGAAATATACTGCACATGTATAACCTACATCAAATTGCTTACCCTCTCAAGAAGGGGAGGAAGAGAGAGAAGTTGGAATTCAAATTATTTTTAAAAATGAATACTAAATATTTTTGTTTATATGTAATTGAGAAAATAAAATAAAAATTAAATTTTAAAAAGTTGCTTCAGGCATGTTCTTTGCTAGTCCATTGAGAGAAAAACAAATTCATCTGAGAGAAAAAATTTCTGTTATAAACTACATTTCCAGTTGTCGTCAAACTGAAAGTGAACCCAAGGACAGAATAGCCCACACGTGTGCATGCACGCATACACACACACACACACACACACACGGGTGTGGCTGAAACTTGAACTGAGCCAGTCTTAAGTTTCTCTATCTCTGCAATTCAAGATCTGAAGTGGGCTGCAATTTGCAAACCTGGAACCAGGCTGAAAGCTGTGCTATTAGCTCCAACATGACCCCTAGTATAGCACTGATAACACCTGGCTGAAGAGCTACAGGTAAAAGCTGAATACTGAAAAACAGAATTCCAAAAAGTGGGTCAGACAACAATAGTGTGTAGAATTTTCTGGAAGAAATAATCACAGTATATTAGAGCTATAAGGAACCTTACAGAATCTGTACTCCAGCTCCCTCAGTTTACAGACAAGGAAACTGAGGGTCATACGTACTTCCTCAAAGTCACATAGTTAAGAAGTGGGGTTCAGTGTTCTTTCTACTTAGAGATAGCTAATCAAAGCAGTGGTTGGAGCACAAGCCCTGGAGTCAGGAGGACCTGAGCTCAAATCTGGTCTCAGACACTTACTAGTTGTGTGACTCTGGGAAAATCACTTAACTGCTGTCTGCCTCAGTTTCCTCATCTGCAAAATAAGGACATATCTCCCAGGGTTGCTTGAGGATCAAATGAGATATTTATCAAATGTTTAGCACAATGCCTGCACATAGTAGGCACTTAAAGGGTTTTTTTTTACTTCTTTTCTTCTTTCCTTCCACTGTACCACCTTTTACACTGCCTGTATCCTAAGAGCCTATTTCCTTTATAACAATAAAAATATCAATCAATCAGCAAAGCAGTTGCTGAGTGCCTCCTTTATATCTAGCCTCTAACGGAGCCATGTCCTGCTACTGAGTCCACAGGAGATGATTGGAAAAACCAAATGCTGCCAGGTCATCTTTCCATTCTGTTGTATTATCTCAGGGCCCCACCAGTTAGTGTTCCAGGAGGAGTATAGTTCAAATCAGGTCATCTATTTCTCCATTGCAAGTACTCATTTGTGTACAATGAATCAAAGGGATGGTTAGTGAACATATAGAAAAGGAAGCAATGATCACATAGAGCAGGCTGGCTGCACTGAGAACAGGTCATGCCATACTAACTTAATTTCCTTTGGAGGAGGAGACAATAAATGTCTGTTGAATTTGATTGAATTTGACAGTTAATAAACTCTTAGATCAAAAGGATGCTGTGGATATAATTTTAGCAAAGAATTGTACAAAATCTTTCATGTTATTCTCATGATGGAGAGGTGTAGGCTAAACTACTGTACAGTTCAGAAATCACAGAAATTAATAGTTGGAAGGGGCACTAGCAGCCATATAGTCCAACATATATTTTACAGGAATCCCCTTTATGATATATCTGACAAATGGACACTCTACCTCTGATGGGTTAGTTAGGTGAATTTCTAACTGGCTAAGTGACCATAACCAAAGTGTAGCCACTAGAACGCAGTACGTGCCCCTCTGCCCAAACCTCCAAACAGGACATTTGTCCATGAAACAGAACAGATGGAGTTTCCTACTAAAAACCAAAGCACATCTATGTACATTTTGTACACATGTTCATGTGCATGTAGATTTTTGTACATGTGTCCTTGCACAGGCTGGAGAGGCAAGAGGCCTTCTTTATAGCCTTTAAAGAGAATTTTCACTTCATATCAGGCTTCATGTGTCCATTAGTAAAGGAGACTTAAAATTTGCCTAGTGTGAATAAAGTTCCTTTTACTCAGCACCGTTTAGATAACACAGACATAGCCAAACTAATTTCATTCAAACTTTCCACAAGAGTCACCTTTGGCCTGAGGCTCAACCTAGAAAGTTTGAACACACTCAAAAAGTTGTGAATGCAAACATCAGGCACACCTACAGATGTCTCATTTCCTGAATGTACAGATACATGATCATAGCCCCATTCACCTTGCCCATACCATCCTGGTAATTTTCAGGCCCAAAGTATGCCCCTTTCTAGCCACCACTCCACTTTGAGTGCTATCTCTCCCATTAGAATGTAAGCTCCTTGAGAGCTAGGATTGTCTTTTCTTTTTTATCTTTATCCCTCTCATTTAGCACAGCATTGAGCACATAATAAAAGTGCTTAATAAATGTTCTTTATTCATTTAGTTATAAAATGAAACTCTCAAAAATCATTCTCCCCCTGCCCCCACTCTCATCAGGCCTGGTATTTACACTGTAGACACCATTCATTTATCATAGTGTTCAACCGAATACTAGGTCTTTAGTTCTATCCCAATACAAGTCATTAAGTTTTCCTCTCCTTTTTGGCTTTGGACTACATCCCTAAATTCAACCATACATCTCTTCAGTAATGAAAGATGATGGGGCAGCTAGGTGGTATGTGGATCGAGCACCAGCTCTGGAGTCGGGGGACCTGAGTTCAAACCCGGCCTCAGACACTTACTAGCTGTGTGACCCTGGATAAGTCACTTGAATGCCCCTGAATGCCCACTCCCCGCAAAAAAATCTTGAAATGACCAGGACTAGAACACAGGGGAAGGTTTCCAGCCCTTTTAACATTCTGAGGGCATCACTGCACCCATCCAACTTTTTTCACTAGTTCTCACTACACAATTGACCCATCCTCTTTTCCTATCATACATTTCCTCATAGATGTCCCTTGTGTCACTTCTTGGGTATAGATCATTGTCAGAAATCTGCTATGTCTACCTGTGCCCATCATGATTCCTCCCATTTCCCTTTGGGTAACTCACAGCTCTTATTCCTTTGAGACTGTGGTATCACAAGAGTGTCAAGCATAAAGAGAAAACATTTGTGTTTAAAAGATGAATTTTCACAAGAGAGCAGTTTGAAATTATTGAAAGCACTGTTTTTGAAACATAAAGGCACTGTTAGCACTGAAAGTACTGTTACTGAAAGCACAAAGTTCTTCAAATACAATCCAGTCCACCCTCTTCCTCCTGTTAAATCTTGGACCCAACTTATTGTAACATCTATCCCAGATGTATGTATTGATGAACTAAGAAAATGAGTTATTCATCCAATTTCGTCTCACTGACTGCATAATAAACATTTTTCATCTACTGTTTTTCCTATATGGACTGCTAGGCTGATCTCTTTTGAGTAATCGAGAATTGCCTTAAGATGATCCTATAATAGTCTAGGTTTTAAAGCAATCGTCACCATTTCATCTACAAACAAAAATATCTGAATGACTTTTCCAGACTACAGCAACCTCTCCTCTATTTGGATGGAGCATCCTTCATGAAAGTAATGAATAACTCATGAGCATAAGTCTCTCTTCTTTATGCATAATAATCAGTGGCTCACTAAACAATTATTTTATGGTTGTGTTTAACAATGACTCTTATCTGATATTAGCATCCATAATTTTGTCCATTTCTTTGGTATCCCTACCTCCCTGAGATATCTCATAGAATGTGGGAGGCAATAGTGTTAAAAGCATTCAAGATTATGTCATGTCCACGGCAGATTTCCTTAGATTTCCAACAATATTGTCAGAAAACCAAGCCTGAGAAAATTGTCTCACTGACAATGAACTAAACCAAGGTAGAGTGAATCACCCCACATAGCAACACTTGGACCTGCCACACTATGAAGAACAATTAAGTGAGCCTTCGAAGTACCCATGAATAAAGTAAAAAATATTTGCACCAATTCAGAGAAAGCAAGTCACATAGCTGGCACATTTGATGTCACAGATGATTAGAGAACTCTCGTATTTCTGTTTACTAGGCTTTGGGGCAAACCATGACATAATAGGGTCTCTTTGAAGGAGAAACTGAGCAAATTTAATTTTAACAGTGATGCTTATGATTAATTAGATTTATAGAATCATAGAAGGTTAGAGCTAAAAGGGAAACAGATGAACCAATCTGATAACATGAGTGAGTGTCATGGAATATTAGAAACAGAAGGCAGATTAGAGATAACTTAGTCTACTATCCTTAGTTAACAAATGAAAAAATTGATGAGAACTAAAATGATTTGCCCAAGGTCACAAAGTGATTTAGTGATAAAACCAGAAGAATTCATTGCTACTGACGCCTGGTTCCAAGTTCTTCCTCCAGCAGAATGTACTACCTCCCACATTCTCAAGTACCCAGATGTGTGGATTAGACAATGTGTGTTACAGGAAGTGAGGAGGAGGACGATCATAGAATCTTGGGATTGGAAGGTCACCAAGACATAGAAGTCTGGATAGCATCTACAGATTTCCAATGTCTTCACTGCCTTTCTTCCAGGGAGCCAGCTTGGCACAGAGTAAAGAGCATCTGAGTCCTAGGACCTAGGTTTGGATACCTTGACCTTGTCAGAAGAAGGACTTGAACTCTGGCTTTGAGGCCAGCTCTCTCTGTATATTGTCTTGCTGATTGTCTTATATAAAACCGTCATTCTTAGTAGTATTGAGCTAGGTGTCTCATAACCTTATCATTGCTAGAATTAAAGGCCTCAGTTAAAGAAATATCTATTTTTAACACCATGGTTCATGGACAGGTGTTGTCCTTGACCTTCCTTCCATCACTTACTTTTAGTAAAGTTACCTACTTTGGGTAAATCATTTGACTTCTCTAGGCTTTAGTGTGCTCAGTTATTTTTTTTAAATAAAGGTTGGATTAAATAATCTCATAAATCTATGATTTTATGAACAGCATCACTTATAAAATTGGGCAAGTGTTACTTTTAGGGGCAATTGATGTGTACGTGTGCCAGTGTATATGGGAGTATGGATGTGCATGAATGTATGTGTGTGTGTGTGTGTGTGTGTGTGTGTGTGTGTGTGTGTGTGTGTGTGTACCCTTCCCTCCACATCCATAAGCATGTGCTTGGTTCCTAGGACCTATCCAATGTGTCCACAATATGGCAGTCATTGTCTCCATCCAATTGGTTGGTTTAAATTATCTCAGGTTTTCCTTGCCCACAAAAGTGGAAATATTTATAGAGAAATAGTTTGTCCACTCTTGAATCTCTTCTTCATGGCTATAAAATTTTTTTGTTCTTTCAGAGACTCAGAATTCCACATAGCCACACCCAGAATCCCATGGGCCAAGAACAATAACATATTTATATAGTACCTTAAGGGTTACAAAGCAATTTCTTCACAACAGCCCTGTGAGATTGATTGGGTAAGTATTATTATGTTCACTCTACAAGGGAGAAAACTGAGACTCAGAGTTTACATAATTTGCTCAATGTCACATGGTTAGCAAGGAGCAGAGCCAAAACTCAAACTCAGGTTTTCTGAATTTAAGTCCAGAACACATTCCAAAATTCTAGGCTGGCCCCACTAATAACTCTGAGTTGCATCATTTTTTTTAATTTTACAACCCTGTGTGGCAGGTAAAGCAAGTATTACTGAATTGTCAGATTGAATTTTGACAGAGCAAAATCACACAAAGGGCAGCAGATATCACTTGTCTGTGAACCACAGTGATAAAAAATCAGTATTTCTTTAACTGAGGCTTTTAATGCTAGCAGTGATAAGGTGATGAGACCCCCAGTCCAATGCTATGAACAGAATATACCGAGAAAGCTGGCCTCAAAGCCAGAAAGACCTGGGTTCAAGTCTTCCCTCTGATACATACGTCAGTTTTCTAGGAAGCTCCCTGAGACTATAAATTTCAGAGAAGGAATAGACCTGCTTTAGTAGAAGGAATGTCCTCACCTGAGAGCTCCCTATGCCAGTGAAATCACTGGCCCGGTTCTTATCACTATATAGGAAGTACTTTTCTTACGTAAAGTAGGTAGTACGAAGATTACAATATGACCCATTTTATAGATGAGGAAACTGAGGCCAAGGGGGAGGGAGAAATGAGGGACTTATCCATGATTATGATAGAGAAAAACAAAAATGCAGATATCCTGATTTCAGGTCCATTCTCCCTAAAATGTAGCTGAGGCTACTTGTGTAACAAACAGTGCTGTTTCTGTCCCCTCTTTGGATTTCTATGACCTCCCCAGCCCACCAACACAAACGGTGAGGGTGAATAGGGAATGAATTGCCTTGGGTTCTAGTAGGGTTCCCTTTAGGAGATATGAGTTCAAATTCTACCTCAAGCATTTAAGATCCCAGTCAAATAATTTAACCTCTTAGAGCCAGAGTTTCCTCATTTATAAAAAGGGAAGAAGACTATCTGAATTACCTACTTCTCAGAGCTGTGAGAAAACGTTTTTATACTTTATAGCTAGTGAAGGAGCAAGGTTCCAATTTGCCATCCAGGTATGTGTTCTGATAGACACCCAGAGCCTGGCACAGAGTTGTTGCTGTCCTGTGAGATGGCAGCACTTTCCTCCACCTGGACATTGGGGGAGGGTATCTAAGGGTGGAGCGGAATTCTGGGCAGTATAAGCAGGAGTAACCAAAACCACCTGCAGGGTCCAAGGTCAATTGGGAAAGGAAAGGCTCAAATTAATCTCTGTTAACAGTGTAAAGGGATTCAGCTGAAGGGAAGCCCACCAATGCAAATATTGACATCAGGACTAACTCCACCCTTTCTGTGGCTTTCCCTAGCAAAGGAGGGAGGGAGGGAGAGGGAGAGGAGAGGAGAGAGGAAAAGAAGGGAGGGGAGGGAAAGAGAGGTGAGGAGAGGGAGAAGTAAAAGAGAGAGAGAAAGAGAGGAAAGCGACAGAGGGAAGAGGGGGTGGAGTGGGCAGGCCCTGCTGGGGCTACAGTCAGCACAGTCATAAAGGATGCTTATAGCAAAGAAAAGAGATGAGGAAGGATGAGAAGCAGGGCCATATTGTGGAAAGACTACTATACTTGGAATCCAGAGACTTAGGATTTAGAGCTGGGAAGGGCCTGAGAAATGGCCCCTTTGTTTGTAGATGAGGAAATAGGCCTAGAGAAATTAAATAACTTGACCCAAGTTAAACAGGTAGAAAGAAGTAGAGCCAGGATTCTAACTCACATCCTCTGAGAGCAGATGCAGAGCTCTTTCTACTGTGTGCCCTGTCTCTCTTACCTGGGTTCATATTCTGGCATAGGATGCCCTAGGTGAATAGATAATGGGTTGCCTTGGGTTCTAGTAGGGTTCCCTTTAGGAGATATGAGTTCAAATCCTGCATCGAGTATTTAAGATCCCAGTCAAATAATTTAGCCTTTTAGAGCCAGAGTTTCCTCCTTTATAAAAAAGGAAGAAGAATATCTGAACTACCTCCTTCTCCGAGCTGTGAGAAAAGCCCTTTTATACTTTCTAGCCCTATATAAATGAGATCTCATCATCATCATCATCATTATTGATTTAATTTTTTCCTCCTCATTTTCAATGAGGTTCAAATAGAAATGGCACGGGGATAAGTCACTATTCTACTAGTATTCTTTCCTACTTAAAATTCTGTAAACCATAAAATGGCTTTTTTGTACATTAATAGAATTGTAGCGATGTCAGGTCATCATCTTTAGGCTCACTGAAAGCATCTTTGGGACTAGTATCAATTATTAACATTACCATCAGATCTGTTATGGTGAAAAGAACTGGATTTGTAGGCAGAAGACATGGGTGCAAATCCTGGCTTTTCCAATTAATCTATGTGACCTCAAGAAAGTCACTAAGCCTCTCCAGGATGACCCCACTAATAACTCTAAGTTGCATCATCTTTTAGGATTGCAGCCCTATGTGGTAAGTAAGACAAGTTAGCTCCCCTCTAAAATGAGAACTTTGGACTAATTACCTCTAATGTCATTTGCAATTCATAATCTAACACTCTATTAGCTTCTGAGTTCTCTTTCAACTGTAAGACTGGAAAATCAATGCGTAAGGCTACTTGGTTATAATAGATGGGGATCAAATATGTTTACGAGGTTCTGAAAGAGAACTCTGTCAGGAGAATGGCAGTCTTACAGAAAACTTGAAAAATTAATCTAAGGGAGTTTGGAAAAGCTAGACAATTAAAAGAGCAGCCATCAGCACATCACTAAATTTGCCATTGGCATCCCTACATTGTCCATTGCCCATTCAGGGGCATTTTTCTCACCTCAGGGTCATGCCCTACCTGTCTTTCTCTCTCAAGTATTCGATGTCCTCATGTTTCTTCTCCTGTCCCCAAACTCATCTAATCTGCTCTTAGATCCTTCATGTATGTATATAAATTAGCTGAACAAAACATAGTGTTGGCCCTCCCAGAGGAATTTATATTTTAACAGCAAAGTATTAAGTTAAAAAGATGAAGCTATGAGGGTAGAATCTCCTACATTGACCATTGCAACGGGACAGAGGTTATTTGGGAGAAGATGAATTT
Source organism: Phalanger gymnotis (assembly GCA_028646595.1). Classification (NCBI taxonomy): domain Eukaryota; kingdom Metazoa; phylum Chordata; class Mammalia; order Diprotodontia; family Phalangeridae; genus Phalanger; species Phalanger gymnotis. The sequence goes on from CM053626.1 coordinate 292,736,640, forward strand.
CTTGACAGGAACCCTAAAATTAATCTGCATGTGTGAAATGGAGACAACAGGCTTACCCCAGGTCATGATAAGGGAACGCCCCATCCAGAACCCATGTCAGCTCTCTCACTGAAGGCTCGTTCCCAAGATTGTATTAAAGGAGCTATTTGGTTCCAAATAAACAATTAAAAGGATGATGTGAATGAGTCACCCAGCTGGGAAATAGGGGAAGAACATCCGAAAAGAACAAAGCAAATTAAATTACATCCCTTGGCTGACACCTACTCTAATAGTCACACCATATTTAGCTAAGACAGACTCTGCCTTTCTTCCTGTTCCTTGGATCCCAGAGTCACAGCATCTCAGAACTGGAAGGGGCTATAGCAGCCACTGAGGCCACTCCAAGCCCAAATAAGAATCCCTACACCCATATGCCATATCCTATTATCATACCATCCCGTGACAGCAACTGAGTAATCTCTAAAGCAGCCCGCGCCACATTTGAACAACTTTATTGGTTGGACATCCTTTCCTTACATCAAACTGAGGCTTGCCTCTCTCTTGCCATCATTCTCATTTCTTCCTTCTGGAGCCCACCAGAACAAATCAAATCCATGACCCTTTGAAAATTTGAAAGAAACACGGCTTTAAGGGAAAAGGCCTGAACAGGGAGTGAGGAAGAGACCCACGTTCAAAGCGTGCCTTTAACACTGATTAGCTGTGTGACCATAATCAAATCACTTAACCACTCCATGCCTCAGTGTCTTCATCTGTAAAATGGGTATATTAATATTTCCTCTACTTACCTCATAAGAATGTTATGCTAAATGTCTTGGAAACCTTAAAGCAGCATATAAACACAACTTATTATCATTCTTGCTCTAAATCCCTTGATAAAATATTTGCATTCTTGACTTCACTGAGAAAACAAAGATTTCATTTCTGTCCTTGACTTGGTTGAGAATTCAAAGTCCTCCCAGATAATAAAAGCTGATGTGTGCAGCAGTACAAGAGAAACCTTCATTGAGAGCGATGGTTGCTGGTTCTCACCTGAGTCAGTTCCATTTCCTCTGTGGAGATTTCCCTGATCACCATCCCTCCTCCACCTCCCTGCCCCAAGCTGTATAGGATTACAGAACTGGAAGGGACTTGAGAGAATTTCCCATGCTGCCATCTCTTTTTATAGATGAGGAAACTCAGCCCCAGGGGAATTAAATGATTTACCCAAGGTCATTCGGATACTAAGCCTTGGAAATGAGATTTGAACCAATGATAGTATCAACACTGTGTCATACTGTCTCCTAACCTCTCCTTCCTCAAATTTCTCATGGCTCTTGGCCTGGGATTCTACTTTGTGTTTTATTAAATTCTTTCTCCTTTGTATCATAGTTATTTGTGTACATGGTATTGGGATGGTACGCTCCTTGAGACAAGGGTTTATTTTCTATTTACCTTCGTATGTTTTAAAATTTGTTTTTATGTGTAATTAGGGGAAAATAAAATATTATTTAAAAATATATATTTATCTTCATATCCCACCACCTAGTACAGGACCTTGCCCAGTAGGCATTTAATAAAAATTCACTGAAAATATCACAGGGTGCCTGCCAATTAGGGGCTTACAGTCTAGCTGGGAAAAGAAGGCATGAATGGAAAAACAGCAACGATACACAGCAGCATATGCTGAGGGCCAAGAATTCATTAATATGGTGATTTACCTAAAGCACAAGTATTAAAATGTCATTCTGCTGCTCACTAAACTCCAGTCATTTCCTAGTTTTTCTGAGGTCAAAGACAAACTCCTCTGGGATTTCACAATATGTCTCCAATCCACCTTTCCAGCCTCATTATACATCATTCTCCTTCATACTCTACAGTCTAGCTGGGGTGGGGAATCTTTGGCCTTGAGGCGACATGTGGCCCCCTAGGTCCTCAAGTGCAGTCCACTGACTGAATCCAAACTTCACAGAATAAATCCTTTTATTAAGGGGATTTGTTCTGTGAAGTTTGGATTCAGTTAAAAGACTGCACTTGAGGACCTACAGGGCCACATGTGGCCTCAAGGCCACAGGTTCCCCACTCCTGCTAAATTGACCTCACTGTTTCTCACACACGATACTTAGTATTCCATCTCTGGGCCTTCATACAAGCTGTCCACGTTGCCAGGAATATACATCTTTCTCATCTCCATCTCTTGGAATTCCGAATTTTCTTCACTGCTCATCTAAAGCATCACCTTCTACGTGAAGCCTTTCTTGATTTTATCCCCTCCCCAGTTGCTGGTGCTTTACAAATGTGTATTTATTTTGCATAGACTTACATGTGACCATATTTTCTCCTGTGATAGATTGTAAGCTTCTTGAGGGAAAAAACTTTTTTTTCCTTTTTGTATCTCTAGCACTTAGCACAATGCCTGACATATGACAGGTGTTCAATAATGTTTATTGACTTATAGATTGAAATATAAATATTACGGTATTTTCTATTCTATAAGACAATATTTTTTGGTAAATACTAAACCCATTTAGGGGACAGCTAGGTGGTACAGTGGATGGAGTGTGGGGTCTGGAGTCAGGAAGACTATCTTTCTGAGTTCTAATACAGCCTCACACACTTACTAGCTGTGTGACCCTGGACAAGTCACTTAACTGTTTGCCTCAGTTTCCTCATCTATAAAATGAGCTGGAGAAGGAAATGGCAAACCACTCAAGTATCTTTGCCAAGAAAACTCCAAAAAGTGTCACAGGGAGGCATACATGACTGAAACAACCAAACAACAACAAAAACACATTCAAAGGAGGGTTATATCCTCAGAGAAGGCTTAATGAAAGAAGTGGAATTGAGCTCTGAACTATAGGGATATTTCCAATATGAGGTGAGGGCCCATAGTTGTGGCTTTGGAGAGCTAGATGGTGTCTAGAGCAGGTGTCCAAGAGCTAGCAGCACTGCATACCCCTAGGGCTACATCCTCTACAACTCAAGATCTGACATAAGTATACTGGTCTCTGATCTAAGCAAGAGGCCAAGCACAAAAGAAACCAAAAGCTACGCCATCCACCAGGCCCCACTACCTGCAGTCTCCTCATTTATCAACTGAGGGGTTTGGATTACGTGACCTCTCAAGTCTCCATGATCCTGTGACTCTCAATGAAAGTACTCAAGGGATATATAGTTTTGAATGTGGCCAAAATGGGAATTTGCTTTGCTTGAATATGTATGTCTGTTATGAAGTCTTCATTTTTTATTTTATTGTTATTCAATGTAGGTAGAGGAAGTGCAAGGGAGAGAAAATAAATTATTTCTATTTGAAAAATTATTTTTAAAAAAGAAACACAATGGACCATAAAATAAATTTGCCTATGCAAAAGAGAAAAAAAATGCGCTCAAGGAACCAAAAACACCACTTCCTTTCACAATAGAAGGTGGATGGATGGATGGGTGGATGGATTTCTTGGAAAGGAGTCTCTGAATCAAGATTATACTGAGTCTTGAGCCTGGGTAGGACTACATGTCTTCCCTCCCACCCTGACTCTAACCCCAAGTGACCCCCTCCCTTCTTACTCCTGGCCTCAGTCAGTCTTCACACCGCACCCACACACTGATGTCCACACTCACCACACCTCCTGCATGGCCCTGCTCTGAACTCTGAGATGGCTGGACAGGCACACAGAATGCTACTCAGAGGAATGCTCATGGAATGGAATGCTAACTCCATGGTCCAAAGGCTGATCACCAGTATTTCTTAGGCTTATAGGGCCACAGATCAGGCAGTAATGTTTTTTTCCTCTAAGGATTTGAAGTCACTTAAAGTTACCCTAGGAGATGCCAGGGAGCCTCAAGAAGTGCCAGTTTTTCTAATACCCCTTAATCGAAGTGCCTTCCCTTCTATAGATTATCCCTTCATTGTTGTTCAGTCGTGTCTGACTCTTCACAACTCCATTTGGGGTTTTCTTGGCAAAGATACTGCAGTGGTTTGCCATTTCCTTCTCCAGCTCATTTTACAGAGGAGGAAACTGAGGCAAACAGGGTTAAGTGACTTGCCCAGGCTCACACCTTGTAAGTGTTTGGGTCCAGTTTTGAACTCAAGAAGATGAGTCTTCCTGACTCCAGGCCCAGCACTCTGGTACCACCTGGCTGCCCCCTTCTAGTCTAGCCCCTAGATAGCTTGTTTATACACAGCTGTTTGTATATTGTCTCCCTCTCATTAGATTGTAAGCTCCTTGAGAGCAGGGACTACCTTTTACTTTTCTTTGTATCCCCAGTACTTAACACAGTGCCTGGCACATACTAGGTGCTTTTAAAATGTTTTCTGACTCTGACTGGCAAGAGGAAAGTTTCATGGTTTGAGATATTATTGTTTCTATTGTTTTCCTATGGTATGGAGTAAAATGTATGTTATTGAATGTGTGATAACTCTTATTTATATAGATGTTAGGGTCATAGAATTAGAGCTAGAAAAGAATTTAGAGGCCATAATCCCCTTATGTCATAGAGCACCG
>CM053626.1:292741617-292757923 GCA_028646595.1 Phalanger gymnotis
GTGACTCTGGGCAAATTACTTAATTTCTATTGCCTCAGTTTCCTCACCTAAAAATGGAAAGAATAATAGCACCAACCCACAGGCTTGTAACAAGATTCAAATGAGATACCATATTCAAAGTGCTTTGTGAAACTTAAAATATTAAATGAGGTTTTAATTTAATCATTAATAACACCAGTGGATTGTACCTGTGATGTTACTGGTTTTGAGTCATGGAACATGACAGTTTCCAAAGAACCAAAAACCAGTAGTATCCAGTAAGAGAAGAGTCCATGTGCTCTCATACATTTACAATAGCAAAAGAAATCAAGGAAGGCCATTAGCTCGTTTGGTGGACCCACCATAGAGAATTTATGGAAGGTCTCAAACAAGAATCCTGTAGGATGGGCAGGCACGGATGAGTTGGGATCTGCACAGATGGAGGGAATGAAAGAATAAATGAAGAAATCTTTATTAAGCATTTCCTATGTGCAGAGCACAGTGCTTAAGAACATCCATGTTAATGACCTGGCAGATCCATCTGAGGATTTTCAATTTGAATTCCGGGTCTAGCACTTAGGTCTACGCCAATTCAATCTCAGCTTCCTTCTCTATAAAATGGAGCTGATATCTGACTACCACACAGGCCAGTTGTGAGCAACAAAGAATTTAGATATATGTGCGGTGTTTTGCAAACCCTAAATGCCAGCTGCTGCTGCTGCTGCTGCTGCTGCTGCTGCTGCTACTATTATAGGATTCTGAGAATTCAGAGAGTTGACTTAAAATGAATGGAATGAGGGGGTGGATTTTATTTATTTGTGGGTCCTTTTTTTTCTTTATTTTTCCTTTTTTGTTTTATACCAGAACCCAAATACAGAATAAAGAAACAAAAACGTATCATAAACTTAAATATGGAACTTAAATACAAAGGAAAAAAGCATGTCATGTGCATAGCAGAGCATAAGAGAAGATTCAAAATATGTAACAATAAATTTTCATTTCAAGAAAGCCTGTATGATAAATACTACCTGTTGTGTTGAGATCTGTCCATCTTTTCTTTGCTTCCTTGTAAGTTTTCTTTTGTTCTCTCCTGTTCACTTTTTATTTTGCTCTTTTTTCCCTCCCCCCCCCAAAGGCTACAATTAAGTGCATATGTATTTCTCTATAGCTATAGACATAAGCAAACACATATAGACATATACTTTCCCAAATTCTACTCTCGATCTTTGTTTTTATGTTTATGCACATCTCTTGTTTCCTATCCCTCCTGCCTCCTCTGATTTACTTCTCCCGGCTACCTTGTCCTCCTATTACTTGCCTATCCCCCTCCAAGGATCCTTCCTCTATCCTCCCATTCCCATAAATCTAAATACCCTTCTATAGCCCCTATAACCTATTCCCTCAACCTCCCCTCCAGGTATTCTCACCTATGTTCCCATTCCCATTGATCTAAACACCATTCTATACTCCCCTTCTACCTATTCCTTTACCCTCCTCTTTAAAGATCCCTCCCTTGTCCTGTCCCCCTCCCTATCCCCTTACCATCTTATTTCTTCTGAATTTAGAAGACTTTCATGCTCTTCTAAATACATATGTATTGTTCCTTCTTAAATCCATTCCCAATGAAAGTAGGTAACCAGAACTACCAGCCCTCTTCTCCCATCTAATTCCTCTGTATTGATTCTTCCTCTTGCACTTCATTTGTATAAAATAATTACTCTTTTTAGCTGTTCCTAAATGGTTTTACTTTTTAAATTCATATCATACTCAGGTTTACCCTATCTTTCTTATGAGCTACTCAATTATTAATAAGAACCTTAGACATATGTTTTGCATTTTAAATATATAAATATATAAAAAGTAAATGGTCTGTCCTCAGTGAATCCCTTGTAATCAGTCTTTGGTATATACCTTATGTTTCTCTTGGCTCTTGTATGTCAAATCTTCTATTAAGTTCAGGTTTTTTTTTTAACAAAGTCTTGAAAATCTGACAGTTGATCAAATATCCATTTTTTTTTCATTCAGGATTATGCTTAACTTTGCTGGGCATGATATTTTCAGCCATAGCCCTAGTTCTTTTGCTCTTCAATATATAATATTCCAAGACCTGCAGTCCTTTAATGTCTCTACTGCTAGATCTTGTTTGATTCTAATTGTGGCACCATCATATTTAAACTGTTTAATTTTGTTGCTTTTAATACTTTATCCTTGAGCTGGGGGTTTCAGAATTTGGCTATAATATTCCTATGAGTTTTCCTCATAGGATCTCTGCTAAGTGGTGATCAATGGATTTTTTCCTATTTCCACTTGCCCCCCTTGTTCTAATGCTTCAGGATAATTTTCTTCAATTATTCTTGTATTATTGTATCAAGTTTCTTTTTTTGATCATAGCTTTCAATTAGGCTGATTATTTGTATTTTTTCTCTTCTTGATCTGTTCTCCAGATCTATTGTTTTTCTCATGTTTCACTATCTCTTCTATTTTTTCATTATTTATATTTTGTTTAATTATTTCTTGATCTCTTATAATTTCACTGGCTTCACTTTGCCCAATTCTAATTTTCAAGGAGTTGTTTTCTTCTTTAAGTTTCTGGATTTTCTCTTCTAATTGGTTGACTTTCCTTTCATAATCTTGTTTTTGCTCCATTTCTATCATTTGATTTTTAAAGTCTTTTTTAAATATCTTCTATGAATTCTTTTGGCAGGTGACCATTTGATGTTACTCTTTGGGGTAGAAAGGGTTTTCTTTACTTCAATATCCTCCTGTGGAGATGAACCCTGGTCTTCTCTATTCCTGTAATAGCTTTCTATGGTTGGATTCTTTCTCCTTTGCCTGTGCATTTTTTTTGTGGTAATAGCTTAATTTTTGTAATCGCCTCTAGCCCTGGGGTATGGGGGATGATGCCTCTTCCTCCAGATCTTCAGTTCTCCCCTCTAGGCTGGAACCAAAGCCAAACCTTCAACCTCCTGTAACTTCCCACAGCCAGGGGCTTTCTGTTCCAGTGTTTCTTCACTCACCAGGCATGTGCTCTTTCCTTCTCACCCCCACGGCTCTTCGCAGCACAGCTGGGTCTGGTTCCTTGTCAGCAGAGGTTCCCTCGTTCTTCCTCAGCTCAGATGCCCAACTCCCCTCACCGTCTCAGGGTAAAAGTTCCTATGGCTGAGGCCAAGGTAGCCTCTCAAAGCAACTAACCCCAGGGCTTGCCACTTGTTAAAAAGGACCCTAGCCTGAAGGCGTTTATTCTTCACAGGGACCAAACCTCCTCCTGAGATTTTTCTTCTGAACTTCTCAATTTGTCCCAGGAAGACCCCAGTTGTACCTCTATTCTTATTTATTTTTATTGGCACTTTGTTCTCCCTAAGGCGATATTTTATCTCTTTTGTGGGGAAAAATCTTGAGAGCTTGGAATTTTCTGACCTACCCCACCATATTCCCAGAATCCTCTGTTTTTTTTTTTTAGCCAAAGAAACTTCCTGAGGTGTTTGTCATCCTGTCTGAATGCAAATGAGAGGCACATGCCTGCTTCCCATTTTCCCTTGAAAGATTTCCAGTTCCAGACTCTGAAATTTCAGCACACAACATGGTTTGCATCTGCAAGCCAGCAGATCCTTAGAAATCTACTCCAAGGCCTGGAAGAATCATGTGTAGGAGGGAGCAAAGGCCAGAGCCCAGCATGATCCAGGACGCTCGATAAGAGGCAGAAGATGAATCGTTGGTTGGTCAGTTGGTTGGTTATTGGATTGAATTAATTCACTGTGAAGGAAGGCTGAACTGAAGGCCAACAACCACTGCCAAGTTTACTCATTGTAATGGTATAAATAATGATCCCTGTATTTTTATGATGTATGATCCAAGTTGAACTGTTTAGTTAGTCTGAAGAGTTTGGTTTGGTCATTCAACATAGGAACACTGTCACCAAAAACTATCGCAAAGACAGAAGAGACAAGTTGACTACAGGTAAAAGGAGAATATAGGAACTATGAAATAACGGAACAGGATCACAGGATCACAGATTTTTGAGATGGATTGAACCCAAGAGATCCCCCTTCATTTTCCAGATAAAAAAATGAAGCCTAAAGAAGCAAGGTTAATTTTCCCAATGTCATAAAAGTAGTGAATGGCAGAGCCAAAGATCAAGCCTATGTCTTCTGACCACTACTTGTATAGTGTAATCAGGGCAAAATATAGTAGACTATTACTGCTCTAGGCCTAGACACTTTATGCTTCTCAGCTTCCATAACATGCTATTGACTCATATAAACAGACAGCTCATTAAATTCCTCAGATCTTTTTCAAATAAATAATGGTCTAGTCCTACCTTATCAAGTACCCATCTTGTTTATTTAAAGATGAAATTTTGAACCTAGGTGTAAGATTTAATACTTATCTCTATTGAATTTCATCTTATTCAATTTGGCACAATGTTCTAGTTTGTCAAGATTTTTTTGAATTTATACTGTCATCCAATATGTTAGCTTTTTGTCATATGCAAAAGCCTGCCATCTATGCCTTCATCTATGTTATTAGTAAAAACATCAAAGGACAAATATTCCTGGGTGGTCTTCCAAACTGATATCAAATGGTTAATGATTATTCTTTGGATTCAGCCATTTGACCTGGGAGTCAGGAAGACCTGAGTTCAAATTTGGCCTAAGACACTTAGTAGCTGAGTGACCTTGGGCAAGTTGCTTAACTCCGTTTGCCTTGGTTTCCTCATCTGTAAAATGAGCTGGAGAAGTAAATGACAAACCATTCCGGTATCATTGCCAAGAAAATCCCAAATAGGGTGACAAAGTGTCAAACAGGACTGAAAAGTGACAGAACAACAATGGTAGAAAAAGAAAAAGAAGGAAAGAAGAAAAAAAGAATTTATATAATGCTTTAAAGTCTACAAAGTGCTTCACAAATATCTCATTTTATTCTCACAAAAATACTTTGAGGTAGTTGCTATTATTAGCCCCAACTTACAGAATAGATAACTGAGGTAGACACAGGTAAAGTATCTTCTCCAGGGTCATATAGCTAATAAGTATTCGAGGTCTCCAAGTCCAATGTTCTATACGCTTTACTGTCGAGCTGTCTCATTACATCCAGACCATTGTGATCAGTTCTGGATGTCACATTTTAGGAAAGACATTAACAGCTAGAACATATCTAAAGGGATGTGACCGAGGAAATGGAGAACGAGAATACTGGAGAATACCTCCACTGGGGTACTAGAGACCATGTAAAAATTGGTTGAAAGAACTGTAGCCCAGGGAAGAGAATACAGGAGGCCAAGATGATATCCTTCAAGTATTTGAAGGGCTGCATATGGAAGAAGCAGGTTAGAGGGAAGACCTAGGCACAGTAGACAGAAAATTCAGAGAGGCAGATTCCAATTCAATTTTAGGAGGAATTTAGTGACGGGTTAGGCTTCTTCAGGAGACAAGAAACACCGGAGGTATTCAAATTTCAGGTGAATGACCACAAGCCTTAATATTATAGAGGATATTCCTATTCTAGTATAAGTTGAATGAAATATACTACAATTCTGATATTCTATGATTTTGTGATATGCTTTTATTTTAACTTAACTATTTCATGACCCCCTTCCTCAACTTTATAATAAGCTCCTGGATCATAAGCAAACATTTATGTCATATTCCCCTCAGTGCAAAGCAGCTGGTAGGATGGTACTCAACAAATAATAAATGAATAACGAATGAATGAATCTATGTTGAGCTCAACAGTATAGTCACCAAAAATCATTACATCATAGATAAGGAATTAAATGATATGAACAAACAATTCTCAAAAGAATTGCAAGGTATTAAATACCATATGATAGAATGTTCCAAATGATGATATTGCAAGGTATTAAATACCATATGGTAGAATGTTCCAAATCAAAGCAACCCTAAGATTTCACTACCCTGCAAATTGGCAAAGATCACAAAAGATGGAAATGATCAATGTTACAAAGGTTGTGGGAAGGTGGGCTCACTAGTACGTTGTTGGTGGAGCTGTGAATCAGAACAATCATTTTGGAAAACAATTTGGAATTATACAAAAAAATGACTAAATGTCACTTTGAACCAGAAATTCCACTAATAGGCTTATACTCCCAAGAAGGTCATTGATGTAAAAAAAAGAAAGTTTCCATATATACCAAAATACTTAAAGCAGCATGTTTTGTGATAATAAAAAAAATAGAAACAAAATAGAGGTCCATCATTTGGGGGATGGCTAAACAAACTGTGATACATGAATGGAATGGAATAGTGCTATGCTATGTGAAATGACAAATGTGATGAATGCAGAAAAGCATAGAAAGATGATACGTGAACTGATGCAGAGCCAAAAACACAACGTACACAATAACTACCACAATGTAAATAGAAAGTACAATCACCCACAAAAAAAAAATCAAAAGTGAATGTCAAAAAATTACAAAGAATAAGCATGTCTTAAAAGAAGAAAAATGAGAAGAAACTCCACCTTGTCCCTCTGCTAGAATGGAAGGTCATACGTATGGTACACTGCAAATATTTGCAGGCTTTTTTAATGTATTAATAAGTTGTGCTGATTTTTTTCCTCTTTTTCTTTTTTTTGTCTTAAAACATAATATTTGTACATGGAATGGTGCTCTGGAATGGGGAGGGGAGAGATAATGGAGAAAATTGTGATGATATGATAATAATATCCATAAAAATTTATTTTTAAAAGTTTACAGTCAAGTAAAGAGCTCTGGTTCCCTGAAGTGATCATGACCCTCTCGACCATGGCTCTCTATCTCAAAGACATTTTGACCTGTCTGGCATAAAAATTTCACCAGCAGCTGAAAAATAGAGGCTAGTCTATCATAGCATAACCCAGAGGAATTAGTGAGTTTTAAGTCTCTCCATCCCAATTACCAGTCCCAAAAGATGCCTCTCCTAAGGACAGTACCTTCAGTACATGCCCACCTTCCCTTTGATCCATCATCAAAGTTTGGCTCCAAATAGTGAAAGAAGTCTAGACTGAGGACATTAGGAGATGTTCAAATCTGTATCTCCACATTTTCCAGGGTTCTGGCCAAAAGAATTTTCTAGCCAGGAACACATTCTCCCTTGACCCTTTATCTCTCTTATTCCTGCATCTTCCCCACTTACTTCCTTCAAATTCAGAAAAAATATCTGCTTTCATGCCATTCCTTACTTAAAGTTTCCCAGATAGCCCATGATAGATCTGATATATCAAAACTAGTGATTGATGCTCCCTGTCCCCCCCCCCCACCAAAAATGTTCTGAAAGGACTTTTTATCCCAGAATAAAAAACTATCCCTGGAAACTGTTTTTGTGGACCTCCTCTGCAGGGTGGTCAGCAGCCTCCATGCCTATGGTTCTAAAGATTTAAGAAGTCCCAGGAGGTTCACTACACTGTACTTCTGTAAATCCACTCCACCATGTGCCATGAGTCCCACTGGAAGGACCATAGCTACCTTTCCTCACAGCTTGAGAGAATGTCAAGACTTTCTGGAGCAGCCCGGTGGGTCCTGCTGCTTCTGGGACAGGCCCAAGATCTAGGTGTCCAGGCCCTGCAGAAACGGCCAACTGGTTTGGACCTTGCTGAATGTATGCTGGATTGTCACGATGACATGGGACAATCGAGCCCTCTGGGAGCAGCTTAAATATGAAGTCACCAATTCTAAATCACATTCCACCACCACCCCCTCTCTCTGTGCCTATGTAATTCTTGCATAGCCATCGAAGCCCAGCTTAAATAGCATCTCCTCCAGGAAAATTTCCCAGAATATTCCTAATTAAAAGATTTCTTTCCTTTCCCTTCTACTATGATTTTTATATCATATGTTTCACTTCCACATTCTACATCATGCCCTGGTTATTTGTCTGTGCCTGCCTTATCATCTCTAGAAGACCGTGTATATTGCTCACACAAAAGGGAAGAGAGTTGTTTTTCTATTTTTTCTTCTTTTTTCTAATTCCAAAAGTTTATAATATTGGGTTGTTGTTTTTTTTTTCTTTCTACTTTTTGAAGGGAGAGAATGAAAGGGATTTTGGTTGACCGGACAAAATAAAATAAGAAAAAAATTTTAATGACTATAGCTTAGTGAAAGCCTTAAAGAGTTATAAAAACCATTTTCTACAGGAGGCCTTTCACGGTCCCTCCAGCTTATGGTGCCTTCTCTTCTGAGGCTACCTTCTAATACTTGGTATTTGTCTAATATAAACTGATTTATGTATAGGTTGTCTCCCTTATTTTAATTAAAGGTCCTTCAGAGAAGGGACTATTTTTGCTTTTGGTCTCTATCTCTGGCACTTAGCACAGTGACTAGCACACAGTAAGTGCTTAATAAATGCTTGCTGATTAATTGTTCATCCTTATACCCCCACAGTACATAGGATAATGTTTTCTATATAGTAGGTGCTCACACATAGTTGTCGAATGAGTGAATGGTTGATTGAATGATTATATGACCTATATTGCCAGTTCTTTACATCCAAAGAAAATTTTGTTACAAATCGAAATAATGCCAAGCTCAGAATCAGGAAGAGCTGGGTTAAAGCTCCTCCTCTGACATATACTAGCTCTTTGATCCTGGACAAGCAATTTAAGCTCTCAGTGGCCACAGGTAACCCTCTCAAACTAAAAATTACCCAATGGTTGCTGATCTGCATTGATGAAGGGAGATTCCTTATCAATATCCCCCTATACTACTGAAATAACAAGTCTAAGACACAGACACAAAAAGAAAGTTAACACAATTGTTGAAATAATTTTGGAGAAGAGAGAATGTTCGCCTAAATTATCTTGGTAGCTCTTCAATTACTGCAAACACCTGGCTTTGAATGCCCATGGGGTGTTTTTCAGCTTTAGCAGCAGTGGGAATGTTTCTATTATACCCAAGGCTGCCTAAATTGTCCCTCCAAATGGAGAATCCATCTTCTTTCCCACCCACTGGAACCACAGCTGACATCACATTTCCTACTGAGAGGGAATGAGTAATGTTGTTTTGCATATAAAGGACCACCCACTATTATGATTACAATCATAGATTTTGAATTTAAAGGGACGTTAGAGGTTTTCTGGTCCAATCACCTTATTTTACTGGTGAGGAAACTGAAATGCAAAGAGGTCACAGAGATAGTGTCAGAGCAAGATTTGAACCCCTTTATTCCTAATCATTATTTATTGTATTATTATCATTCTGATTGATTTAATCATTCAACATATTCGATGAGTATCAACAATGTGTAGGTGATGAAGATGAGAAAGAAATGTTCCTGATGTCCAAAAATTATCATCTAGGTGGGGAGATAATAGAAAAAATGATGAATTTATATATAGATTTATGGTTTACAAAGTTTTACATAGATCATCTCATATAAACCTTACAAGTCTATGAAGTAGACGCCTTCTGTTTTTGATGGGGGAGGATGACAGGGATTTTGGTTGACTAGACAAAATAAATTTAGAAAAGATTTTAAATGACTAGCTAAAGTTGTAGACTGTAGCTACTGTAGGTAGAGGTTCTTAACCTGGGCACCATGAACTTGCTTTTAAAAAAAAATGTTTCGATGAATTACTTTTGCTTCTTTTTGTATCCCTAGTACTTAGCACAGTGCCTGGCACGTAGTAGGCATTTAATAAAGGTTTATTGATTGATTGATTCAATATAATTGGTTTCCTTTGTAATCCCATGTGTTTTATTCATTTGAAAATGTTATTTTGAGAAAGGGTCCATAGGCTTCACCAGATTGCCAGGAGGGTCCTTGAAACTCAAAAAAAGGTTAAGAACCTCTCCTTTAGAACTTGTGATTTAATATCTATAGATGTTCATAGGATCATTGATTAAGGTTTTTAAAGGACCTTCAAGGTCATCTAATCCAAACTCCTTATTTTACAGGTGAAGACACTGAGGCACAGACTTGCCCACGGTCATTAAGGTATTAATTGGCAGAGATAGGGTTTTAAACTCAAGCTATCTAATTCCAAATCTGGTATGTTTTCTACTGCACGAAGGCTAATTAATAATAATTACCATATATTAATTAATAGTTTATATAATTTATATGTAACTTACCCAGATACTAACAGCTACTTTGGCAGGGAACCCACCTAACAATTCGCTCCCACCATGATTGCCTGTCCTCATGACTCCTGACCTGTCATAGACCCATTGCCACCAGCTATACACATTCACTTTTGTATTTAGAAAGGTGAGAGATATGGGCATTAATTGTACATTTTAGAGGCTCCATACAGGAATTCGTTTCTCAGAGACCACTATGTGTGTCAAAACCCTACGTTAAATTGCACATTTCACTTTCCAGCCAAACTGTTTTTCCTCATACACCATTTGTATTTTCTGCTCAGTGTCTTTGCTTGTGCAGTAACCCCTCCCTCTCTCACCATTCTAGAATGCCCTTTGCCTGGCCACCTGCTTCCCATCCCTAGAGGCCTTGTCCAAATCCCACCTTCTCTCTGACTGCTCCTGGCCATGGTCATCTCATCCTCCTCTGAAGTCTTCTTGGATTTGCTTGAAGAGCTAGCTCTATGATCTCACCAATGTGAGGACTTTTTCCTGCAGATAGTACAGGACTTGTAGCTGATCTAGAACAAGCTAGAATTTAATTATTATCTACTACTTCTAAACGCTTCTAGATGATACCTGAAAGTTCCTTGATGGCAAGGAATTATCTTAAAGTATTCCCACCGGCACTAGGCACACAGTTGGCACTTAATAAATGCCTGTTCTATTTTTAGCTGTAATTTTTAACTGTTTCATATATATCAGTCTTCTCTAAATTGAAATCTCTTAAAAGGCAGGGACTAGAGGCAGGGGAACAAACACCAGATTAGGAGGCAGAGGATCTTGGGTCCAAATCTTAGCTCTTCTACTTATTACTTATCTTCCCTTGGGTTATCCTCTTATCCTTTCTGTGCCTCAGTTTCTTCCTATGTAAAATAGGAGGGTTAGACTAAATGACTTCTAATGTCCTTTGCAGGACTAGGTCCATGATCCTATAATTTTAGGTCCCATTTCTTTGTACCCCTCAAAGGCATTTAGCATAATGCTACTCCCTCCCAGATGCTCAATGAATGCTCACTTTTCTCTTTTTGATTTATTCATTGATTGACCATGCCAGGAGATAATGTACATACAGGACAGAAAGGGACAGGCAATCATTTTTTTTTCTTTGCATCTTCTTCTGCCAGCTAATCACACTGATTTTCACCCCCAATAATAGATCACCTCTGAGTGCGAGATTTCTGAAATCTCCTTATCCACTCATATTGGGGAATCAATAGAAAAGGAAGTGAATTCCAATAAAAGTCAAGACCTTAACTCAAGATTCCTAAAACATTCAGGCAACACACTCATTGACCTTTCTTCACCCATTCCTATGGCAAGATGTCCTAATGCCCTATGGCACAATGAGATGAGATCATTGTGGCCCGGAGTTGTCAGAGAGAGGGTGAGATATGAACAAGGCCTTTAGGGATGGGTAGCGGGGGGCCAGGCCGAGGGGACCAGAAAGGACATTCTAGAATGGTGAGAGGATATTGTATGAGCACAGACATGGAGCCAGAATGACACTCAATCCAGAGCACTGTGGTTGGACAAAGCCAAGCCACACAAACACTAGACACATCCAGGACAAGAGTGGTCCTTCTCTGCTAAACAGCAAGACTTCAGTAGTGTGGGCTCTAGGCTAGAAGAGGGATGACAACACTAAGCCTAGAGAATTGTAACTAAAGATTAAATTAGCCATTTTAAAGACTATCCGGTCTATCCTAGAGAGAATCCCTTATGTGTATTTTAGCTTCCCTGAAATTCTAGTCTTAATATTTCTACATACTAGTATTTTCCCCTTTAAATAAACCCAAGAAAAGGTGCCCACATGGTCTGGATTATATGATGACAAAGGGGAAAAGGTCAAAAGAACCAGTGCAAGAAGCAGGCACCAATGTATAGTGGAAGGAAGAAAAGACAAAGGGGAATATCATATGGGATAGGTTGGAACAGATCTAGAAACCCAAGGAATCTAGCCAGGGATTAAGGTATATGGGAGGTTTGGAAATTGTAAAGAGAGACTACTTGGTCCGAAGATAAGAAGGAATTTCTTGAACCAGTTTCAAGATAAAGGCCTGGGAAGCTGTAGCTATAAGCAAGGCCAACCACCATGGACAGGGTAGTTTGTAACTTTGGAATCATGACCAACAACCAACATCCAGAAAGAGCCAGATCTGGCAATCCAGGTGAGTGGTAAATGTAGGAGAAAAAAGTTCAAGGAATATAGTATTCTGATCTTTGGCCCTCTCTGTCCTATGGGATATCGTCTCCTAGCATTGTCAGTCAAATATGGACTTAGCACTGTACTAGACGCTTATGAGAGGGTTCTAAGTATATATCTTGGTTCTTGACTATTAGGAAATTTCATTCTAGTTGGGGAGAAAATAATAATGATAACTTACATTATCAGAAGCCTATAATTGAAGAATAGCTAAAGCATTGTGTTACATGAATGCAATGGGATATTATTTTGCTGTAAGAAATGATTAAAATTATTACTACAGAGAAGCATGGGAAGATTTATCTGAACTGATACAAAGTGAAAATTAGATAAACAACATACAGAAGCAAATGTATCTAATATCCCAGTATCAAATAATATCCTCAGCTACGGGGATAAGGATTAACTTCCTGACAAAAACAACTGAGAAAACTGGACATCAGCATGGAAGAAACTAGGTCATTTAAATCAGCACCTCACACCTTAGGGAAAGATAAGTTCCGACTGAAAACATGACCTAGATTTAAAAGGTCATATCAATTAGAGAAAGATAGAATAAAAACCTATCAGATGTAGAGATAGGAGAATAATTCATGACCAAATAAGGAAAAGAGAGGATGACAAAAGATAAAACTGTAACATTTTGATTACATAAAATTAAAGTGGTTTTGCACAAACAAATCTAATAAAGCTATGATTAAAAAGGAAACAATTAACTAAAAAAAATCTTTGCCACAGATTTCTCTGCTAAAGGTCTCATTTCCAAGATATATAAGGAACTGATTCAAATTTATAAGAAAAAAAAAGCTATTCCCAACTGATCAATGGTCTAAGGATATGAATGGGCAGTTTTCAGAGTAAAAAAATCCAGACTACCTATAACCATATAAACAAGATGTCCCACATCACTACTAGAAAAATGCAAATTACAATTTTGAGTGGCAAAGATGACAAAAAAGAAAAAAGAAAACTATCCATGTTGGAGGGGCTCTAGGAAAACAGGTACACTGATGCACTGTTGATGGAATTGTAAATGGTACTATGATCCAGGAAAATGGAATTCCATACAAAAATCACTAAGTGGTACATGCCCTTCAACCTAGCTATTCCACTGCTAGGCTTACCCCTAAAAGAGAAAAATATTGTTTACATACAAAAATATATAGTAATTTTTGTGGTGGCAAAAAAAGAAAGAAAAATAAGAGGATGCCTATCAGTTGTGGAATGGCCAGATAATTTATGGTATTTGAATGGGATAGAGTACTAATGTGCTATAAGAAATGAGAAAATAGATGATTTCAGAAACACATGAAAAGACTTACATGAACTGATGCGGAATGAAATGAGCAAATAGATGATTTCAGAAACACATGAAAAGACTTACATGAACTGATGCGGAATGAAATGAGCAAAACCAGAAGAACAATTTATACAACAGCCATATTGTAAAAATGAACGATTCTGAGAACTTTTATGAGCTGATGAAGAAGGAAATGAGTGGAACCAAGAGAACAATTGATATAATAACAACCACAGTGTAAAAGCAAATGACTTTGAAAGGTGCAAGAACTGTGATCATTCATGACCATCCATGATTCCAGAGATGATAAACATTCTCTCTGTTGTTAATTATTATAATCATTATCATTTATATAACACCTACTATGTGCCAAGCACTTTACAAATGGTATCCCATTCGATCCTCACAATAACCCTGGGAGTTTGTTGCTATGACTGTCCCCATTTTTTTTTACTTTTGAGGAAAGTGAGGCAAACAAAAGTTAAGCGACTTGCCCAAGATCATACAGCAATAAATGTCTGAGACCAGATTTGAACTCAGGTGTTCCTGATGCCAGGCCCGGCACTCTATCCACTATGCCACCAGCTGCCTATTACAGAAATCTGACAGCTTGGGTGAAGAATGAGAGATAGAGGCAGAGACAGAGATCAAGACAGAGATTGATAGAGATCACTAGCGATCGAAATCAAGATCAAGAGAGTTAGAGGTGGACATAAACATAGAGAGATAAAAGTAAAGAGATATTTGAATATGGTACAGTGATTGTGGGAAGAACTTTGCTTAACCATGCAGAATTAGCACCAAAAAATTATTTTTCTTTTTTCCAATGGGATGGAAGTAGAAGGGCTGAAAAATACGTTTGGTAGTAGAGAGGTGGAGTGGGGTGACGGATATGAAATGGTACATACCCACCCTTTCTTAGAAGGTCACTGTATTACAAGTCTTATGTAACAGCTTTACTTTGTTATAAGATTCCTCTCACAAAGTGGGAATAATCTGTAAATATTTGTAGTGTAAAAGCAAAACATATCAAAAAACTGAAAATGACAACAAAGTGAAGGAAGCAGAGCCGAAAAAACCAACTTATACCACGTTAATGGAAAGCAACAACTAAACGAGAGACACTGGATTCTGTAAAATTACGGTGAACAAGCTTGGCCTCAAGTCTGAGATGTGAGAAGGCCCTTGCCCTGTTTCTTTTCAAAAGTGAGGAGGGGGTTACTTTGAGTATGAAATGCTACATATAATCTAAATCTTCTTATTTGTATTGGTTTGTGTTGCTTAATAGATTTTTTCCTTTCATTTTTATTCTTTTTAAAAGGGATAGCTGGTGGAGCGGGGGGGAGGGGGGGGAAGCACACAGTGAGAAATATAGGTGATATTTAAAACAAAAATGTAAATAAAATTTATTTTTTAAAAATAATACCACTTAGCACTTTGAAAGTTCCTATATGTCCCCCCCACCCCAAACTCTAAGCATCTTAGTACCCCTTTGTTTTACGCTTGAGAGAAAAGGCACTGAAAGGCTGAACGGTTTGCCCAAAGTCAGACACAAAAATGCGTCTCAAACCCAGGTTTCTGGCCTCAAGCCAGTGCTCTCTCCACGGCACCCAGATGCCTCTTCACACAAGAAACCTTTAGAGAGCCGTTAAGTCCCTAATACTGGGGCAGCAACACCAAGTCCTAGAGACATTCAGAGAAGGGAGAGGTCAGTGTGGACTGGAGTGGTAAAGTGAGGTTTCATGAATGACTTGAGCCTTGATGGGATGGATGGGATACATTCAAGCTGAAGAGGAGCTAGAAAAGAGGGGAAGGTTGTGTCTGAGGAACAATGAAGGACTGGCCCTTCTAGAGAGGCAATCACAGGAATCAATAAATACTTCCTTCCCAAACCTGGCCCTGCCCCCTTAGCATCACACTCAACTCCTCATTCTTGCTCATCCCACATATCCGATCAACTGTCAAAACATGTCATTTCTACCCCCTGCCATATCTCTCATACACGGCCCATTCTTTTCACTCACAGAGACATCCTAATTCCAACTTTCATCACTCCTTATCTAGACCATTGCAATGACCTCTTAATTAATCTCCCTGCCTCAAATATCTCCCCGCTCTAATCCATCCTCTACACAATTGCCAAAATGATTTTCCTCAATCAAAGTTCTGATCACGTCACTTCTCTATGTATTCAAAACATTCCATTGTTTTCCTATTACCTCTAGAAATGACTATTAACTTTTCTCCCATCTCCCTGTCTTTGAACAAGTGTCACCCAAGCCTCAAATGCACTCCTCTATACTCCTGGCTATTGGAATTCCTAGTTTCCTTCAGCATTCAGCTCAAAGGGCCATGTGAAGCAGGCTTTTCTGGTTTTCACCTTCTCCCACCCCCAACCACTTGAACCTTTCCTTTTTGGTTACTTCTTTTTTTTTGAATAAGCACACACACACATACACACACACTTCATTTCAATATTTTAATTGAAGAGAAAATATATTTGCTATATACATAGATATGTATATGACCATATATTATTTATTGTGCATATATGTATGTATAATTATCATACATATGACCTGTTTGTTATATATACATACATACATATGTAATCATATGTATGTATGTATATATGTGTGTTTGTATGTGAAACATATATTGTCTTCTCCATTAAAATATTAAAATGCAATCTCCTTGAAGAGATTGTCCTTGGATCCTCAGCTCCTACCACAGTGCCCACCACATA
>CM053626.1:292758423-292784439 GCA_028646595.1 Phalanger gymnotis
TACATGCTTAACACCTGCTTGCTAATGAATTAGCAACCCCTCAGATAGCCATCAGCGATGCTGGAGCCAGAAGGAGCTTTCACATGGCCCTCTGGCCTCTCTTTCCCCAAAGCTGGGGGCTTGCCCAGGACTTTTCAAAGGTGCAGGTAGGCTGTGTGCCAGCTGCTCTTGTACCCTTCATTGCTCCTCTAAATTTTACAAGTCTTAGGGGAAATGATCAGGGCAGTGAGGCATGGTAGTAAGGCAGGGTCCAGAAGGCCTTAAAGGGTGGAATCTACTTTGCAAAAATTCGTTATTATTTTGAAAGGCAGAAAAATATATCAGAAAGAACTCTGGTCTTAGAGAAAAAGAGCTGAATTTCAGTCCTGGCACCAACCCTGTGTGACCCTATGTATTCATTGTTGTTATTGTTAACATCCTTTTTGAGGAAAAAAAAGATATCCCTGGGGATTAAGAGCCTCAATTAGATGAAAAATATCAGTATTGGAAGCAGCTTTAAAAAAAATCCCAAGTGCATCTCCAGATCAAGCCACTGGAGACTAATGTAGTAGAAAGAATGCTTAATTAGGAGTTAGGAGCCCTCTGCTCTAATCCCAGCTCAGACATGTGGACTTTGGAAAAACCACTTCCCCTTTCCAGGAGGCCTCAAGTTTCCTCATCTGTCAAATGAGAGGGTTGGATTCAATCGTCTTTAAGCTCCTGCTCAGCTCTGACAATTTATGGTCCCAAGACTGAAGTCGTTTTCTTAGTGGATGATGACCATGACGATAACAAACAGAATGACGCCACCTTTTTTTCTCATCCATCCAACCCTTTCCTGAACTCCCCGGAGTCTACACAACTAAATTGGCAAGTCAATTCTGTTGTTCTTTAATTGTTTCCTATGAGTTCCTTCCCAGACTCATGTAAACCTTCTGAGGACACAGACCATGTCTTAGTAATAATAGCTAATATTTATTAATAATACTAGCTAGCATTTATGTACCAGCTTAAGATTAGAGGTCTTTACACAGGTCAACACTCTGTCCTATTGCTGTTGCCATTTCACTTATGTCTGACTCTTTGTGACCCCATTTGGAGTTTACTTGGCAAACATACTAGAGTGATTTGCCATTTCCTTCTCTGGTTCATTTGTTGGGCGAGGAAATTGAGGCAAACAGGGCTACGTGACTTGCCCAGGGTCACAAAGCTAGTAAGTGTCAGAGGCCAGATTCAAACTCAGGAAGATGAATCTTCCCGACTCCAGGCTCAACGCTCTGTTCACCGTGCCACAAAGCTGCCTTGTGCTGTTATCATCATCTGCATTTTAATGATGAGGAAACTGAGGCCGAGAAACATTAAGTCATCTTCCCAGGGTCATATAGCTAGTAGATGCCTAGAGAAGGATTGAACACAAATCTGCCTGTCTCCAAGTCCAGTGTTCTATCCACTACAAAGAACTGCCCTCTATTCATCTTTTTACCCCACATAGAGCCTAGAACAGAACTGGGTAGGTAATTAGTGTTCAATACATTGACTAATATGTTCCCCAGTTTTTGCCATCCATCTAGCTCTGGAGGGTCTTGGGGCAAGAGATCTATCTTAGCTTTTTAGTATTGGTGTTGTTAGTATTAAAACAAAGAGCAAAATCTGCCCAGCCTAGTCTTAAACACCAATCTGAGGGAGTGAAATACAAATTTGGGGGAAAAGCCATTTTTCGCAGTTTCATTTTCCAAAAATGATTTGTCTGGTAGGCTTCATATACCATCCCAGAGAAACATCCATCACTTGATGAATGATTATGATGGTGGTAGCTGGAAATAATGAAAAATTTAAGGATTTCGTCTAGAAGAGAGTCAGGCGGAGGAAAGGACCCAACAGGGAAAAGCTTGAAGGTGGTCCAAAAAAATCAGACTTTGAACGGAAGTCACCTGTCAACTAGTCAATGTCATAACTATTATTAATACTATGAAAACATCTTGCCAGGTCTCTCAAGGGAAAGTGGGGGTAGATGAGTAGGTGGGGCTAAGGAATGGTTATAATCAGGGTTTTACTATGCATAAATTGTTGAATCCTCATAGACTTTTAGTAAGGTTTTATACAGTAAACCCAATTTACAGTCTTCAGCACCTAAAGTTGGGATGGAAAAAAAGAAGTGGGATTGCTTGGGTAAAAATTTCCCTTTCCTATTTATCAATTACCTTCTTTCTTTTTGCCTAGTTCCAACCACTACAAGTTCTACAGGAATCGAATGAAAGGAAAGATCATTTTGTAACGTAGAGGTGAAGGATCTCAGCAGAAGAGGGGATCTGAGAGAAGGGAGAGGAAGAGAACAGTGAGCATGATGAAGAGGAGGCAAAGAAAGGAAGAAGAAAGGACAGAGAAAATCAGAGGTAGGGAAGAAAAATGGGTAAAAATCTCATTCCAGGATATTTAAGGAAAGAATAGCAGCATGACTTTCAGCCTTGAAAAAGGGTGCTCGAATGGCATTGCATGTAAACATCTACACTTCTCACTCATTCAACTCAAGCAAGCCCTGATGATAGAGTCAAAGCCCATTTATAACCAGAGGTCCTGTTCAATTTAATTCAATTAAAAAAACATTCAGTAGGAATCTATTACGTTCAAGATACTATGATACAAAAACGAAAAGGAACCCAGTTTCTGCCCTCAAGGAGCTTACAGCCTGACATAAACTGCATGATGCACTACCATCAAATGATATTACTAACACCATCTAGTACATGCAATAGAATAGATTCTTTTTAACTTCCTTAATTCTAGAAATGAGAGTTCTCTCAGAGTTACTAAAATAACTTATTTTTTAATTCACTAAGCATTCAAATTCCAACAAAATTTGTATAGAATATTGTATTATGCCTCACCACTTTGCGACTGTGCTCCTTTTTCAAAAAATTAATTTTGCTTTTCTAAGTCACAGTGACATTGGTGGAATCTTTTATCAAGGGCTAGGTTCATTAGATTAACCACTTGTGAGATGGATTAAGAAGAGATCCCTTCCTCTAGTTCCCCAGAATACATGGTGCTATCTCAAGTTGTGAATTACATTGATTGGCAACAGAGATGATGCAAGCCTCATCACTTAGCAGAGACATCCTAAGAACCAGACCTCCTGTTCCCTACGACATAGGAACCATGGTATCTTTGAAGCCACCCAAGGTCAAGGAGACACAAAGTGACCCTGTAGGGTCACCTGATGGCCCAATCCAAGGGACAAGGGAATTACAAGACTGTCCCTTCTGTTTCTGTGCTGCCAGGGATGGTGATGAATTGTGAGGAGACACAGAAATAGCCCCTACCCTCAGAATACATCAGAAGCCTTAAACAGTTTGTGGATTTATCTTCCCTCAGCAAAGGCCTTTCACATTTTTGGAAATAACTTGATTTCAAGGCTGAACCCCCCAGGTGTCCTCAAGCCAGAAAAGATGTGAAGTTCAGCTGGGATATAGATTGTTAAGAAAACACAGATCACATAATCCTTGGGGGAGAAGGGGGGAACAACCACTTGAATAGAAAGGAAAGGAATTAGAATGGGAGGAGCAACAAAAAAGAAGAAGCCATAGAGAGAGTGAAATTATCTCCAGTCTAAATATTTCTAAAGAATACAACTAAACCATAATTTTTGGAGATCGGTACAAATCCAAGGAAGTAGGTTGAAGTGCCCCATAATCATCAAATCATTCTAGAGAGTGACAGAGTGACATAGGGGAAAAAATGGGACATCCAAGCAGAGGAACCTGGACATGCTGTGACTCTAGCAAGACGTTTAGAAGAGAAAGTGGAGTATGATGGAAAGAATGTTGTATTTGGAGTGAGAAGGCCTTTGTTTGAAATGAATTTGTCTTTCTGGGGAGGAGGGCTGCCTTGAACTAGACTATAGGGTGAGAGAATGGAGGCACTAGGTGACATGACCTTGAAGTTGAGAGGAACAAAGATGTGTTTTTAGTTTTGCTAAATTGCTTCTTCTTTCCCATTTTTCTTTTTTCTTTTTTGTTTTGCTGGGTAAGGGAAATGGATATATTTGGAAACCAAGCTCATATAAAAAGAGCAAATATTAATAAAAATTAAAGTAATTTTTAAATTTCCTCTGATAGAGTTTATTATTATTAAACACAACGATGCGTATGCATAGTGAAACATTAGAGTTCCCTAAAGACCTAATTAAAGGGACAGAGGAATGAACAAAATTGCCCCCTCCCACTTCTTCCTCTCCAGAGATGCTATGAGGAGGTCCAGGAGCTGCCCAACTGTGCGTAGGATGCTCTCAGAGAACTTTAGAAGTCTTAGGTACTTCTAGAACTTATATTCTCCCACAAGAATTCCAAGCTTTTAGAATTCCATTTCAGGAAAACAAAATCTTTGTGAACTGATTGTGAGTCTTGAGATACCCCAGTCTCCAAAGAATTAAAGGTCAGAGCCACCCAAAGGATCATAGCTTTAGAGCCGAAAGGGAAGTTTGATGACATTGAGTCCAAATCTCTTATTGTATAAATGAAAAAAACAAAGCCAAGGAAGATGAATAACTTATCCAAAGCCATGCAGCTAGTTAGAGAATGGAGTAGGATGCAAACTCAGATCTTCTTGACTTCAAGTCCAATGACCCATCCGCTACTCCAGGGTCATGATGAGCATAAGTAGCTGTAACACACTGCCAACTGAGAGTTGTATCAAAAAAAGAGGTATCTGTAAAGGATGTTGTCAGAAAGACTCAACCAAAGAGGTGGGACAGTCATTTAGCAAGAGACAGTGATGCCCAAAGAAAGACCTCTGTGCTCCTTGATAGGCATACAATGTCAAAGGAACTAGAGAAAAGCTCCCAGCCTGGTGCAGAGAATGTAGAGGAGGGCAAAAGCAAGAGTCATATAGGATGGTCAGCCTTGGATGGACCACAATCTGTATCACTAGAGGCAGTGTCCTCCATTAACAAGATCAGAGTTCTACCCAAGTTCTAGTTCAGTCAGTGAGCAAAAGTTGATTGAACATGCATTTCAGGAAATGGTGAAGAGAAGAATAGCCAATGTTTATGGAAGATGACATTGTGAGTTAGCATGTATTTGTAGTGAATCCATTTTAGGGTACGTATTTGCTTTCCTTTTCATTTGCCCGTGAATTGTGTATTTCCAATCAGTATGAAATTCACCTTAAATCAACTTTCATAAACAAACTCAGTTGGGGGATGGGGCAGGGATGCTGATTGATTGATAGAGAGATGGGAGGGAAGGAGTTTATGGGGAGAAAAACATCTGAGTTGTGGCAAGTAGAGGGAACAAGAGTGCATTATTCCTGCTAATGAGGAGCTAAATTCAGTTATTTCTGAGTTTAACTGCTGTCAGCACCTTCTAAATTTTGGCACCCTGAGGCAAAGTGCTGATTGCCCAACCTCAGTAATGTCCTTGCTTCAAGTAGCCATTTTTCTTAATAGAGAAGGACCTAAAAAAAACTTAAAAAGATGCTGACAGTGGCCCAAACTTCATGATAAGGTCTAGTAGACCTCAATTGTGCATGGTCAGTTTTTTTGACTGGCCTTTTGGCTAGTGACTTATTTGTTGTAAGAGGACCTAGGTTCAAATCTCAGCTCTGTCATCTACAACTTGTGTGACTTTGCCTCTTTCAAGAGACCCCACCCTTCTGTCCAGCCTCGTTAGGGTAACTAGGTTCTAAGGACCACTGGGTCTTATAATCTGCCCTTATAATCTAATTATAATTGAAATTCTTTTCTCTTTTGTTTTATACATATACATATACATATACATATACATATACATATACATATACATATACATATACATATACATATACATATACATATACATATACATATACATATACATATACATATACATATACTGTATGTTGGAAAGGGAAAGAAAGGGGAAGGCTGCCTGTGCCCTTCAGATTCTCAGGCATTGCAATCTGCCCCATCTTTGATTGCCAAGGACCACTGAGCTTTGTCATCCGCCCCACATCTGAACCCTTTTAAAACTGTTGTTTCTCCCAAATGGAACATGAATTCCTAGAGAGCAAAACCTGTTTCTGTTTTCTGTTTGTATTCTCAGCACTCAGCACAGTGCTTGGCACATAGCAATCATTTAATAAAAGCTTCTCCATTCCAAAGGATTTAGAATGGGAAGGAACTTTGGGTATTATTCTTAACCTGGTTTCCTCTGTGAACTTGGATAGGGAAAAAACACATTTTTGTTTTCAATGACCTCTAACTGAAAGTTATTATTTCATTTCATTATGAATTTTTTAAAAAGAATTATGCTGAGAAGACAGCCATATGCTTCACCAGACTGCCCAAGGGATCCATGTCACAAAAAGGGTGAAGACCCTCTGATGAAGGTATGGTGGTATGAAATCCATAAGAAAGCCCTCTGTCTCCAAATGTAATGGGGGTTTTGAGCCTTCTAATATTCTAAAAATACCTGAAAAGAAAACCAACTCACAACCAAGTACAACAAGAGAAGAACAGCTATGCTGCTACAATGATCTTTCTTCTCTCAGCTCTTAGTATGGTATCTGGCACATAGTAGGTGCTTAATCAATGTTTGTCGATTGATCGACTTCTCTTGGTAGCCACTAACATCATTATCATTGCATGATATTCAGACTGACTGACTTTGGGAAAACAATTATGAAGCCTTCATGGTACAGAAGCTGTTTTGTCCAAGAAGGTGAGAAAGCTCTGGTTTGGGTGTTCAAAGTTCTGCTACTTGGTACCTGCTCAACCTAGAGCAAGCCGGGTTACCCCTGTGGACCTCAGTGTTCTCATCTGTAAAATGAAGGGGTGAGGCTAGATGATCCTTAAGGTCCCTTCGAGAACTGAACTGTATGATCTGTCATGATATCCAAAAATAATAATAATGAATATTTATATAGCATTTTTAGGGTTTCACCTACATCGTCTGCCTTGAGCCTCCCTTTGATCCTGTTAGGTAGGTACTATAGGTATGTATTATTATCCTTATTTTACATATGAGGAAACTGAGGCAGAGGACAATTGTGTGGCTTGTCCAGAGGCAGGATTCAATTCCAGGGCTGGTTAACTCCAAGTCTAGCATGTCCCTAAGAGCATAGACTCAGAACTGGAAGGAACTTTGGAATGCGTCGAGCCCAGCATCCTCCTTTTACAAATAAGGAAACCGAGGCAAAGAAAGGATAAGCAACTACCCAGGGTCACACAGCTAGTAATTGTCCAAGGCAGGATTTGAACTCAGGTCATCCTGATTCTAATTCTGGTGCTCTCTCCACCGTGCCATGTCAATTCTATGAAGGCAATGTGGTACCACAGGTCCAGCAATGGACTGGGAATCAGGACAGGAAAGTGATAATCCTGGCCATGTCACTCTGTGACCTTGAACAAGTGGCTACACCCCTCTGGGCCTCATGTCCCACATCTGCAAAATCTAGGTTGGCCTAAGGGCTCTCTATGGACCCCTCCAGTATCATTACTCTATGTTACTCAAAGAGGAAAAAGGAAGAAAGACAAACACTCGGCAAAATGGTGCCGTACCCCCTGCTGGCTTGAACTGTGCCGAACCCTCCTCTCAAATGGCTGAGCTGACTGAGAACTCCAGCCAGTTGGAAAAATGTTCTTTTCCTTTGGACAGGACTCCTGAACATGAGCCAAGACTCAGAGATCCCAACAGAAAACAGTGGTGAGGAGGAGGAGGCCAGTAACAAAGGGAGAAACACCAAGAAAAAGAATGAGACGCTTCCTCCTCTGTAAAATTGGAGGAGGGGGCATGCTTGAAGGGGATGCTTTCTAGGGTCCCTTCTGCCTCTAAAACCCACGAAACTTTTGGAAAGATGGCCCTGGGCCGCCTTTAGCTCCCTGCCTGACTCGCTCCTCCCCATTCACTCTCCAAACTCCAGGCAAAGTTGTCCGTCCCGCTATTTGGGGGGTGAGGGAAGGTGGGGAGAAAGAATCTACTCTAAAGAAACCTCGCCTGCCCCACCCACCCGGAGCTGGGCCCTGGAACAGCACTGGTCCCATGGAACCCCAGTCTCCGGCTCAGGGTCCCCAAAGTGGCTCCGCAATGAGCCCATCCGGCCTGCCTCCACCTCCTATGTCTGTCTGCTCTTCGCCCCCACTGTTTATTGCCGCCTGTCGCCTCTATGGAACCTCCTCTTTTGCTCCCTGGTTCTCTTGGGTTCCTACTGTTCCCCTTCCTTTGCTCACACCAGGGGATTCAGACCAGATGTGAAGTCTCCAACAGTGTGGCCCCAAGGAGGTGGGGCCCCCTGCCCTGCCCTCTCCTGTAATCCTCTCCTTTTGCTCTCCTAAAACTTTCAACTTGAGACAACGGGATCTCTCTCTCTCTCTCTCTCTCTCTCTCTCTCTCTCTCTCTCTCTTTCTCTTTCGTTTAACTTTCGGTTTGAAGTAGCCCAAGAAGAGAGCGGGGGAGGGGCAGAAAACAGTTAACTTACTTGAGTCCAAGGCCAGTAACCACTTCAGCCCAGGGCTAGTGGAGAGTTCCGATCCAATATATTCCCCCAAACCCAGCAGGCAAAGGTCGGTGGGAAAGCCCGCTTCTCCCCTTGCTCACTGATGGAGCGGCCGGGGGTGAGCATACATCCATCCACAGGCTAATGCAAGATGCCTTTGAGAGAAACCTCGCATTCTGAGGATTCCTGGGCCAGGGCCAGGGATCCCAGCATCCAACATATTGCACATTTGGTTTCAATTAGGAAGGGGGTTGGGGGAGGGAAGCAGAAAAGTCACCAATCAGAGCTGTTTTCTGTTTAAAGACTATTTCTCTTGACCCAAGGGACCACGGGCAAAGCTATAATTTACAGCAAAACCCATTCATAGAAGAAAAATATATGCATAACCATGAGACAACCTTAAAGACAGAGTTGCTTTCCGCCTCCCCCAACCCTCCTCTCCTTTCTCTACCCCCTCCCACCCTCAGAGTCTTTCTCCCCACCCTGCACCCCCTACCTCATTTTTCTTACTTGGGTTTAGATTACAAACAAAACTGAAGGGCTGGCTTCTTTTCCACTTTAACAACTTGGAGCTTCCCAAATACTTTGGAAAAGCACATGGAGAGGATTCGCAGCAATGTGCCCATGAAGGTGCCACAGCCATGAATTCTCTGGGCACATTCCTCCTCTACTTGCTTGCCTCCCCTCCCCACACGAACCCAACACACACATACACAAAACGCCACAAAACAAACAATGACGGTAGGAACAGGATTCCTTTGCGCCACCAAATCCCTCCACTCAGCAGCTCCTTTGGAGGGTCCGTTTGCTGCCCTGTATTTGTACGACTAAATAAAAACATAAGCTTTTATAAGAACTTTTTCATTGTTTTTCAGTGTCTTTTTTTTCTTTTTATTTTCCTGGGGCCACAGCCAAACATCTTGTGAAAGGGGCGTGTGGGCGACAGGGGAGGAGCCTTAGCTCAGCTCTCCGAGATCATAACTAATAATCCACTCCATCCCAAAGGGCTGAGAGAGCCTTAACTCTTAAGTGGCTGGATTATTCAGTCATTGTCATGTTTAATTTGCTCAGGGTCCTGAGATGAAATGCTAGCCAGGACAGCTGGGCGCACAGGTCTCTGAGGGCAGGGAAGCCCGTAGGCTGGGTGAAGGGCAAGGATGAAGCTTAGAGGTGTATTCTCTCTCTTAGACCAGCTTTATTTCCTTGTTAAAAAAAAAAAAAGATGTTCCTTTACCAGCAGGGTCCCTGAATTATCTTAACCTCCTCTCTGCTACTGACACTTAGGCAAACCAGCTTAGAATGCAGAGCCACCAGATGCAGAGAAGATGAAATGGGGAGGGACAACAAAAAGGAAAGAGGGAAGGGTAACAGGTCAGCTAGGAGCAGGGAGTCTGGGACAGCAAGTGTTTGATGGGAAGAATTGGAAACCAGGAGATAAGATTGGTGTAGAGGACAAGAAATCCAAAGCAAAGTTGTCACAGACCATAGTCTGGGAAGCATTTGTAGAGATACTGCAGAGTTGGAAAGCCCTTCCTTTATCCCCAGCACTGGTTCAAAGTTCTGTGTTCTACAACATGAAAATGGTAGGGAGAACTTGGAGACAGTTCAGAGAACAGCCACAGGGATAATTAAAGGGTTGGGAAATAAAAACCCAAATGAAAAAATGGGAGGAACTGAGTTTACTTAGCATTGGGAAGAGAAGGTTGGGGAGTGACCAAGATAATAAGTAATAAGAAAACTTTAACTTTCTGGGAACCCAATATTAACAAACTAAAAGGTAGGAAAGACTAAAGAAAAAATGTATTATGTCTCCCCCACCAACCCAATACAGATGAAAACTGGCTAACGTTAGCATCAACTTCAGCCTTAAAGGCAAAAAGACAATATATCTGTACATATCTATATGACAGAGACAGATACAGAGACAGAGAGATATATAGAGAGAGATAGAAACAGAGAGAAAGTTATTTTCAAGAAGCCAGTCCTTAGCCCACCCTGTATCCTTTTATGTTCTAATAGAATGCATATGACCCTGAGGTCTTTTTAAAACAGAAGTTAAGGAGATACATTCTTCTCCTCTGTACTGATCACTGCCTTCCTGAGTGCCCCCTGCCCTCTGACTCTGATCCATCATATTATAAGGTAGTCTCTAACAACATGACTTATAATGATACCAATTTGGCTACACCTCCCAACAAACCACTCTCCCTGAAACAGATAAAAGTATAACATCTAGATTTAGCCAGATTCTGATAATAGAACTTCTAAGAGAAGTGACAATCATGGTCTTCCAACACTAAGATCATAAAGGATGTCCCTTTAAAAAATCAAATTGGTGGCCCCTAACAAGAAGTTAGAAAAAATAGATTAGAAAAAATGCAATTAAAATAAACAGCACCAGAAATTATTTAGGTTAAATATGGAAGACTTCTAGCAGGGAAGACCATTAAACAATACAAATTAATTTAGTGAGCAGACTGTGAGGTTTAGTCTTGTGAGTCTGATTAACAGCAAGATATTGACATTGATTAATCTGAAAGTTTCCATGTAGTCCTGTCAAAGGGAAGAGGGAAAGCTTGGAAGATTTTTGAAGCATTCTTTCAGGCCCATAACCTTAATATCAGAAAATATTAGTGACAGTAGATACCCACCACTGACAAGTGTACAATATTCCAAAGTGTGCTGGAGAGCCAGCTCAAACCAGCTTTTGAGAACTGATTATCAGATTTTCAGTGGGAGCTTTTACACCTCAAAAGTCGACAAAATGCCATAAATCAGAGCTTGGTATATTGTTTTGTTGATTGTCTCTAGTTTGAAGAATGTGATGAAGTAAATTTAACAATGTGGACTAAACATAAAAGTGGGTCATGTAGAGTGTTTTCAAAGAAAGTTGTTAAACTTTTACCAGCATACCCCCAATAATATTCTAGTATTCCAAACCACAGGAGTAAGCACCTTGGCTCAGATTCAGGGATTCATGGAATCTTAGAATGTCAGAATTGGAAGGGACCTCAGAGATCATTTAGTCCAACTTGGACTTCAACAGAGATTCCATCTACAAGGTTCCTGAGGAAGAATCATCCAGCCTCCACTTAAGGACCCCAAGGACCTTT
The DNA here is from genome assembly GCA_028646595.1 of Phalanger gymnotis. Taxonomy (NCBI): domain Eukaryota; kingdom Metazoa; phylum Chordata; class Mammalia; order Diprotodontia; family Phalangeridae; genus Phalanger; species Phalanger gymnotis. The sequence goes on from CM053626.1 coordinate 292,769,986, forward strand.
CAAAGCAATTCGTTCCACTTTGTTGAATGGATGGACCTAATTTAATTTGTCAGAATGGACACATTTGATCAGCACATTATCTGAGATATCATCCAAGTAATTGATTTTAAATGGTAGGAGGGACCATTTAACAGGGACAAGGAAAGATGCGGGGAAGTCTAGTAGAAACATTCCAGTAGAGATCTCCAAGTTGATATCAATCCCAATCAGCCTTTTAGGTCCATTCATTCAAAGTAGTTGCAAACATATCTAACTGTATTATTATCTAACTCACATGACTTTATCTTATCCACAAGGATATCATGGGACATCTGGTCAAACGGATGGTATACAAATACAGGTATCTTATGTCTTTGGCATTCCCCTTATCTACCAATCTATTTATTTAGAGTGCTAATGGCAATTGAAATTAGAGCACAATTTGGTCCTAAATTCCAGAGACTGTGAACATCCCAAGAGCAAAGATTATATCTTCTACTTCCATCCTATCCTCACTCAACATCCAGTGTAGTTCTCTGCACACTATGGAAATGTAATAAATGCTTATGCCAGACTGATTGCTCTTAATTTTGATCCAGAATCAATGCTAAATATGGAACAAGCTATTGCCAATTTACTATGTGACCTTAAAAAGGTGATTGACTTCCCTGGGCTTCGATTGCTACATCTCTGTATGATTAATAATATTCAGCATTCATTCTCCCCAAACACTTATTAAGCTCCAGCTACATGTAACGCATTGGGGGAGATGCAAGATACAGTAATAGCATCCAGATGTTAGAGCTAGAAGGAACCTCAGAAATGATTTAGTGCAACAGATGAAGACATTCAATTACTTGAATGTTATCTCAGATAAAGTGCTGATCAAATATGCAGATAACACAATGCTGGGAGGAATAGATCATACATTAGATAAAATTGGGGACAGAAGCTGGACAAACTAGAATGATGGGACAAATTTAATAGAATAGGAGCTCCTAGGGACAAATGTAAATGAAAGTGAAGACATTTAACAGACAAAGAAACTGAAAGGTCAGAAGACATATAGTGACTTGGCCAAGGTCATACAAACAATAAGTAGTAGTAATGGGATTCACCCTGCATTTTCTAATTGACAATAGCACGATCTTTTCGAGCAGCTAGGTGAATTAGTAGGTAGAGTGTCAGGCAGGGAGCCAGGAAGACATGAATTCAAATGTGGCCTCAGACACTTACTGGCTGCGTGACCCTGGGAAAGTCACTTAACTCTGTTTACCTCAGTTTCCTCATCTGGAAAATGAGCTAGAGAAGGAAATGACAAACTACTCCAGCATCTTTACCAAGAAGACCCCAAATGGGGTCATGAGTCAGACACAACTGAAAAGACAAAAACAACAACGATCTTTCTACTGTATCATGATATTGCTTCCCATCCTTCAAAGAGCCTTGAAATCTAGTGGCAATAAGGAAGAAATGAACATGGCAAAATATGTCACAGATTGGAAGAGAATATGTTTATGAGATGAAGTAAGTTGAGAAAGATAGCAGTCCTAGCTGAGGAGGGGATCAGGAAAGGCTTCATGGTGAAAGTGGTGCTGGAACAGTGGTATAGTATCAGTAATTAAGTATGGAAGGAAATCTCCTTTAGATCTAAATCAAATTCAGCAAAGGTGTATTAAACATTCATTCACTCAAGGTCTTATTTACTACACACCAGGCAGTGAGCAAGTTGCTAGGGACTCTACCTGATGTTTCCAGGACATGGCACTCTAGCTCCTAAAAGAGTGATAATAGTGATCAAATGTAAAATAAGGATCGTAAACAAATCCAGAATCCTTGACCTTACGTATGAGACTCAGCATGGAGCACTGGAAAGGATACTGGATTTGGAATCAAAGATCTATGTTTGAATTCTTACTTTTCTTCATACTAAAGTCACTTCAAGTCTGGGTTTCAGTCTTTTCATCTATAAAATGAGGGGAGAAGGGTGAGAAGATTCCCAAGCTTCCTTCCATATACAGATCTACAACCCTTAGCCTTTCCAGCTCATTCTTTATTTTGATATCCTGACCAACATGGCCCTGAATCCAAGGCAAGTTAAGTTTTAGCACCTAAATTACTATCTGGAATATTCATTCATGTGGAAGAGGTCATCCTTCAATGACACCAGATAAGTGCTTTGGGAAGATTTTTTCTTGAGTGAGCACTAAAATGTACCTTAAAGATTATCTAAGTCAAGCCACTCATTTTAACCAGACTTGACTTACCTAAACTAACATAGCAGGTAGTGAGAGAGCTAAATCTCCTGCTCTTTGTCTGTGTGTATGTGTACCTGAGCGCTCACACTTCCTTTTCTGAACATGACTAATCCTCTAGAGGGTGAGAGTAATATCTCTTTATTCCTCACTTCCTCCTGCCCAAAGCTCCTATTATAGAGTTGTGCACACAGTAGGTACTTGTTAAATGAGGGTTTAGTATCAATTGATCAATATGCATTTATTAAACACTTACTGTATTCCAGGCACTATGCTTGTCACTGAAGATGCAAAGACAAAACAAAAATAAATCTTGACCTCAGAGAATATGCATTCTACCAGGGAGATACGATATATACACAGAAGGGCCAATAGATTTGAGAGAGAATACGTACAATGTATACATGCATGTGTACATGTGCATATATGTGTATATACAAACATGGTCCCTTTCACATGTGTACATGTCTGTGTGTATGTACGTGTATATATGCGTGGACATGTCTATATGTATAAATATGTGTTGGTATATATACAGAGATATATATATGGATATATATAATATGCATATGTGTATATACACATACATAATACCAGCCAGTTTTGGAAGGAGGCACCAGCAGTTGTGGGGAGGGGTGTCACAAAAATAGAAAAGCCTCAACAAATCTTCTTTGCCCACTGCAAAGCCCATTTTCCATTCTCTCTATATTTGGCATACTTTAAAACCTCTCAAGTGGAACAATTGCATTTGGAGAAGAGAATCAGAAAATATGTCATTCCAGGCAGATGTGAAGAGATAATATCCAAAAGAATTCCTGCCCTATCTTTCCCCTCTATGCCCAATCAGTTACCAAGTCCCATGGCTCTGACTTGAGAGATTCCTTTGCCACTATCCATCCTGTCTTCTTCACACACATAACAAGGGCCCATCAGATCTGCTTTAACTTGAACCTAGACAAGGGTGTCTCTCCTCTCCCATCCATCCTTCAGATCATTCTCCTCCTCACCTACAGGCATACCAGCCCATTTCACTCTCCATCTCAAAAATTATCACAGGTTCTCTTCTGCCTAAAACATGAACTCCTTAGCTTGGCATTCAAGGCTCTCCATGGTCTGGTTGCAGCCCCCCTTTCCAGCCTTATTTCCTTCTTCTGCCCTTGAAACACTATCTAACCAATATATATAGTTAGCTAACCTATGTAAAGCATTTTACAAACCTTAAAGCACTACACAACTATTATTATTATTATATAAATATAAACTATATCAGTGTGGGGGGAGGAGAGAGAGGCTTGATTTCATCCTGCCCTCTTCACTGCAGGACATGTCCCTCTCCTCCCCTCCTCTGCATGCCTAGATTGAACTCCTTTGGTCTTCATGTTGTTGTTCAGTCACACCCAACTCTTCGTGGCCCCAGGCGGGGTTTTCTTGGCAGAGATACTGGTTTGCCATTTCCTTCTCCAGCTCATTTTCCAGATGAGGAAACTGAGGCAAATAGGGGTTAAGTGACCTACCCAGGGTCACACAGCTAGTAGGCGTCTGAGGCCAGATTTGAACTCAGGAAGATGAGTCTTCCCTACTCCAGACACAATGCTCTGGGCACCGTGCCACCTAGCTACCCCTTGATCTTCATAGTTTCATGTTAAAATTCTACACTTCATTCAAAGCCAGTTCAAGGTCCCTCACCTTCCTGAAGCCTTCCCTGGTCCCCAGAAATGAAAGTCATAAGATTATAGGGTTTCAAAATCAGAGGCATGCTCTCTGCTGTGCACTTTTTAACTTTTTTCTGCACAGCAGAGAACAAAAGAAAACATAAGGAAGCAAAGAACAAATGGACAATTCTCAGCACAAGGTGTATTATTTCTCATTCAGGCTTTCTTGAAATGAAAATTGTTACGTATTTTGAATCCTCTCCTATGTTCTGCTATGCACATGACATGCTTTTTTTCTTTCTTACTTTGTATTTGTTTAAATATTTAAGTTTACAGTATGTTTTTCTTTCTTTTCTCTATTCTGTATTTGTGTTCTGGTAAAATTAAAAACTAAAAAAAAAATCAGAGGCATACTCCTTTGCCCTTAACACCTTCTGCCTAGAATCAGATTCCATAGTCTTATCTCCCCCTTAGATTATAAACTCTTAGAGGGCAGGGTCTGTAATGATCTCTTTTTTTCTTTCTTTCTTTCTTTTTTCTTTTGGAGGAGGGAGGGCCAGGCAATTGGGGTTAAGCGACTTGCCCAAGGTCACACAGCTAGTACATGTCAAGTGTCTGAGGTCAGATTTGAATTCAGGTCCTCCTGACTCCAGGGCTGGTGCTCTATTCACTGCACCCCCTAGCTGCCCCTGTAATGTTCTTTACCTTTGGTTCTCAGCACTTTGCACAAAATAGGTGCTTAGTGTTTGTTTAACTGGTTGAGCTTACACTGCTCCTTTCTTTATATTGGTCTAATATCTAACAGAATGTACTGACTGAAAGTTCTGCCTCTGCCTAATGTCATTCTCTGGCGTTTCCATGTGAGTCCATTTCTTTATCTCCTGTCATCAGTGCAAAAAAGAAAATAACCAGTCCAGCTTCGCTATGCATTGATGACCTTCCTTATGTCACTTGGAAGTCCTCATTTGTCTGAGGAGGGGGTAGTATAGTGAATAGCCCTACCTCACTCGAATCAAAGTCAACTGCAAGTTATGTCATCATTTCCCTGATGTCGTGGTCCTCTTTGAAAACAAAGGACAAACACAAGTATAGTGAATAGTCAGTGAGATCTGGGTCCAAATCCCTCTTTGTGTGACCATGGGCAGCTTCCTTAACCTCTCTGGGTCTCCTACTTAGCTGTGAGGACCAAGTGAGATATCCTACTTAAAGAACTTTCCAGATTTTACGACACAATACAAATGCTCACTATTATTGTCATGATCGAATAAAATAAGGATCATAATATCTGCAGAAACTTTCTCATGGAGTTTTAGGAGATTTAAATGAGATAATTTATGTGAAATATTTTGCTAACCTTCAAGTGCTCTCTAAATATCAACTATGAGGAAGTAGATTCATTGAAGACCCCTTACTCTATTCCAATCAATATCAATCAATTTGATATGATGATAAGTTCTGTATATTTGGCCCCAGAGCTGGGAGCTGCATGTAGTAAGCTGGGAAGCTGGATAGAGACCCTCCACCCTTATTTTTCCTGGTCATAGGGACCGAGCCAAGTGTGGCAGAGATGACTCAACTACATGGAAGGTCCCTCAAAATTATTTTTGTTATCTCCAGACCATTCTCTCTTGTTCAGCGTGAGCAGGTGCCCATCTTATGATCACCTAGTCAGTGGAAATACTCCTTCCTTTGCCCAACTCATGACTCTGTTGATATATTACTTTGCTTATTTTAGTTTATGTGTCATATGTCAACCAATGAAATTATTCTGTATCTGGTATAGCTGTTCCTGAATGTTTACACATTGAACCCTATAAAAATAGTGCCCTGGAATGAGAGGGCATTTCAGATCATGAGGAAGATCTGAGGTCCAATCCATTAGAGGGGACCATAGACCCTTTAATAAAGCACCACTGGCTCAGAGCTCTGCCTCAGTTTCTCTTATTGTAGGTTGGATAATTTTTATCCCCTACATTAATGGCCTCCGAGATGGGACAACCTCTTTTGGCTAGCCCCTGCAAGGGACCCAAAAAGGAAGTGTACACAGAGCCTAATGTTTGCCTATGGCTCCCCCAAGGGCACTGGCCTGGGGAGGTTGGATTCCCCTCATAGTCTGCACCCAAATTCTCTGAGCCTGAGGTAAGTCTCTTCAAAATTGGTAAGCCTACCTTGATTTACCCTAAATTCATTTTTTTAAGAAGGGTCTCCGATTGGGCTAAGAGGGACTGTTTGAATTTGTGACTAATCTGTCTAAATTTATAAACTCCAGAGCACTCAAATTCTACCTTTTTTATAAAAACTATGTGGCCATGGGGCAGCTAGGTGGTACAGTGAGTAGAGCACCAGCTCTGGAGTCAGGATGACCTGAGCTCAAATCCAGCCTCAGATACATGACATACTTACTAGCTGTGTGACCTTGGGCAAGTCCTTAACTCCAATTGCCCTGCTTTTCTCTTCCCAAAAAAAAGTATGTGGCCATAATTTTAACTTTTTAAACATAGGCTTCTGGGTTTTTTTTCCTCCACTTTTCTTACTTTCATCCCATTAATACCAGGGAGATTTAGCAGTGGGATTACTAGTTTCTCATTTTCAGCCAGCTGGCCACCTAGCTAATTTTAAAACTTCCTGTTGGCAGACTTAAAACAGTTTTTTGTCCTTAAATTCCCTTAAGAAGAAGTAATTAAGTAATTCATGTCATCAGTAGAGAAATCTCTCAAATTGGTTGACCAATAACCAATGACCAAACAAGAGATAGAGAACATTATGAAATGCAAAATGGATAATTTTATTATATTAAATTTTAAAGGTTTTGCACAGGCAAAGCCAATGCAACCAAGATTAGAATGGAAGCAGAAAATTAGGAAATAATTTTTATAGCCAGTGTCTCTGATAAAGGCCTCATTTCTAAAATTGATAGAGAACTGAGTCAAATTTAAACGAATACAAGTCATTCACCAATTGATAAATGGTCAAAGGCTATGAACAGGAAGTTTTCAGAGGAAGAAATTAAAGCTATGAAAGTCATATGAAAAAATGCTCTAAGTAACTATTGATTAAAGAAATGCAAATCAAAACAATTCTGAGGTGCCACATCACACCCATCTGATTGGCTAACATGACAAAACAGGAAAATGATGAATGTTGAAGAAGATCTGGGAAAATTAAAACACTAATGTATTGCTGGTGGAGTTGTGGACTGGTCCAATCATTCTGGAGAGCAATTTGAGACTATGCCCAAAGGACTATAAAACTGTGCATGCCCTTTGACTGAGCAATATCACTTCTAGGTCTGTATCCCAAAGAGATCACAAAAACAGGAAAAGAACTTGTTTACAAAAATATTTATAGCAACTCTTTTTGTGGTGGCCAAGAAATGGAAATTGAGGGAATGCCCATCAGTTGGGAAATGACTGAACAAGTTGTGTTATATAAATGTAGTGGAATACTATTGTTTCATAAGACATGATGAGCAGGCAGACTTCAGAAAAACCTGGAAAGACTTACGTGAACCAGACTTACACTGTACACAGTAACAGCCACATTGTGCAATGACTGACTTTGATAGACTTAGCTCTTCTCAGCAATGCAAGGATGTAAGAAGATTCCAAAAGATCCGTAATGGAAAATGCTATCCTCACGCAGAGAAAGAATTATAGAGTCTGAATACAGATTGAAGCATACCATTTTCTCTCCTTTTTTTGTTTTTGTTTCTTCCTTCTCATGGTTTTTCCCTTTGATTCTAATTCTTCTTTTCAACATGACTAATGTCTAAATATGTTTAATATGAATGTATATGTATGGTCCAAATCAGATTACACACTGTCTCATGGAGGGGGAAGGGAAGAAAATTTAGAACTCCAAATCTTATAGAAGTTAATGTTGAAAACTAAAAATAAATTAATGAATTTTTTTAAAAAAGAAACTTAAAAAATTTGTTGAGGGGGAACTTTGGGGGTCTTAGGAAAGATATTCCCAACCTCAACAGTAAGCTGTCAAGGCTGTGACCATCCTGGGAGCAATCCCTTTTGACCTGAGAAGAAGGCTTGTTTTAGTTTTGCAGATATGAGAATAGGAAAAGGATATTTTCACTTAAATTTGCTTAGGATTAAGTCAGAGCTAAATTTTCAGGAAGTTTTAAAGTAAAGTAGGTACAAATTTTGCTGAATATTCCCTTATAAAGAACCTTTATACCCTAGTAGACCAGTCTAAGGACTCTAGAGGTTAAGCCCAGCAATACAGAATTAGAAGTACTGGAGAAATTGCCAAAACAAATCCCTGAATGTTACGTAGGAAAGATACCTACATAGGCAAAAGCCTAGTGCGTTGGAAATTTTCTCTCTAGTCTTATTTTGATTTGGGAAGGGGTGAACTCCCTGTCCAGGGGGGATATCCCTGAGACATAATCTTTAAATGCCTTCTGTTGGGGAACTCAGAAGGAATAGCCAAAAATGGTGTACATTGGGAATCTAGTCCAATTCTCTCAAAGGGAAGTTCCTCTGAAAAGTGCCACTCCTGGTCGGGAACGCCTGCAGGGGAGATGAGGTCAGGCATAACAGGAGAAATGCATCCTACAGGATGTCCATTATGGCCAGGGAAAAGGGGAGACTCCCTGTCCAGGGGGGTGGGGATGACAAAAGAAAGAGCTATTAAACTGTGTAAAGTTTGGTTTGAGAATACCAAGGGTTTAGGTGGGATTGTTTTGGTCAAAGCACAAAACTTTTGATTACTTAGGAAGTTATGGAATTTTATTGAGTAACCTCCCAAATCAGCTTAGAATAAAATGAATTATTGATGTGGCTGAATCTGTCATCGGTCTCAGTTGTTCTTCTTGTGATCATACTTTGTCAAAAAGTCTAGAGGAATGAACTTCAATCGGCTCTTCAATCAGGGATTTGTTCTAAATACAAAGTACACTTTAAATGGGTGAACCCAATTGGCAAAGGCAAATTAGACAAGGGTAATTTTTATTGTAACTAAATTACATGTTTTATTGATAAATTTCTAAAAGCATTAATATAATTAGGTAACAGAAGAATTATCTTAGGCTGACAACAGGACCCCAGCCACAAGATGGTCACGAATTCTATGGTTAATAGAGGAGATAGCTAAGATCTTGACTTTTAAAAATCTCCTAGAGAAAAACTCAGAGGTTCAGGCTTTTTTTTTTTTTGATTTAATGTTGTGTCTTGTTATATGTTATGTGTACATCTGTTTGAAACTAAGTTTAGGAATAGTGGATTTCTTGAGTAGAGATCTTTAAGAGAATGGGAAATTTGTGTCTGGTTTGCCTGTGCTATTAATGCTTTGTGCTAACCCATAGCTAACAGGTGCTTTACTTACACCTTTTCTTTTGGCATGATCAACCAAAAGAAACAGGCTATAAGAAAATAAACTTTTTTCAAAAAAGGTTTAAAAGAGAACAAGTCTCTCTTTTTTCTCTATATCCAACATTGACCATGTTGTAGACCAATGAAAGACAGATACAGAAATTAATTGAAAACTAAGATACCAAAAAAAAAAAAAGATTGGAAACCAAATTTGTGAAGAAGGAATAATCAAATCTCTTTCATTTCTAAATTATAATTTGCATGTCTTTACAAAGTATTTTTATGAGCTTATAAGGTACAACCAAACTCTGTAGAGTTTAATGAAAACAACAACAAAATTCACAGATGAAGCTATTCCTTAAAGAGGATTTTTAAATGATTAGGGATTGATTTAAAGCTGAAGTTTGTATTTTTAAAACATTCTTAATAGTCATGTGATGTGTTCAGGAGAGATTCAGTGATATAGAAATTCAGGAAAGTGTTAAAATAAGAAAAACTTAGGAAATAATATAGGAAAAATTAGATTAAAAATCTTGCGAGCTTAAATAACTCCACAACTCAGAATTTCAAAATGAAGTACATTTGCTGAGCATAAAGAAGTTTCATCTAACCAATTTCTAAGTCTGAAGTTTTAGGGTATTGATCCATGAAACTGGTTTTAATTTTAGTATAAAATAAAGACATACTTTAAAAAACTGTACTTAAAGTCAGGGTGAGTTTATCATAGGAAGGAATTTTTATTATTGGAAGGCAGAATAAGAAAATTTTAGACCATCTTCAGAAAAGAACAAAAGTGGGTAGAATTGGAGTTCATTTACCCTTCTGTTGTTTACTGCTTTTAAATAACTAACCTAAGGGTACCATGCAAGTCCCGATTGAAGGCAATTCTCAAAGTGCTCCCAGAAAAAGAAAACTTGTTTTGAAATCAGACAGCAACTGAAAGTAGATGAAGTTTGATGATACTACTGCAGTTTAAGTCAATTATTTAGATAGATTAAAACACAGCAAAACTTGTGTTGAAATCCATTGGTTAGAGAAAATAAGTTCAAATTATATAAATAAGGCTATAGCAAGTTAAGGAAAGAATCACTGAAAATAAAACTAAATAAGAATATATATGTATAAAAATAGATATAGGAATAAAATAAGGTCATGCACACCTAATAGAGGTGCCAACAGGTAGGGCCTCCTTAGCTTATGACCCTGGACACCAAGTCTGTGACTAAATCTCCAGAACCCTTTCATAAAGTCTGAAGAGGATTGACCCATGTGACTCTTCAGGATAGAGACTCCTATTTTGCAAACCCTAAAAAATAATAGTTTAGTTTACATAAGAGGGAAAAAGAGACAGGACAATGCTGCTGGTAGCAGTGCCTGTGACTGGTGGAGCTCTGTAACCCTTTAACAAGAGAGAAAGGTCCTTAGTAGATTTCATAGTATTAGGGCTGATACAGACACACCAAGGCCTTTCGAGGAGTTCAAAGTGATAGCAGCTTTGAAAGTAAGGGTGGCCAATGTGAAAGCCATGAAAAGCCATAAATTATAAGTCATAAATGATCAAGGGTGTTCAGATCACAAAAGGTCAAATTAAAATGAGCATATGGCTTATAAAAGTATAAAATACTGAAATTTTGAGAGGGAAAAGCAGAACTTGCAAGTTATTTCAGGATAAATAAACATTTTATGGGATGAAATAAGGAAACTTACAATATAGAAGAAATTCTTATCAGTTAGAAGCTTGCAAAGTCATAGGACAGTAATATGGAATCTCTGCTAAAATGACACCTTATACTATGTTATGTTTTAAAAAAAAGTAAATGGACTTAATTTCAAGTGATTTGAAAGGAAACAAGGGAAAAGTTACACTCTAAGCCTTTCAGAAAAGTACAATCTCCATCAGATGATTTTAAGTAATGCAATTCCTGGCAACTCTATATGAAGTCAAAACTGTTTTAATAAAAATAGAAATTTTAAGTCAAGAAATTGCTATGCTTGAAACAAAAGGATCTTTCTTTTTTAATAAGTTAATTTATTTTTAGTTTTCAAGTTCCATAATTTTTAAAATTTCTCCTCCTGCCTCCTCTCCCCCTCCCCAAGACAGCATACAATCTGACATAGGCTCTATAAATACATCCCTATTAAACATATTTTCACATTAGTCACATTGTATAGAAGAATTAGAATGAATGGGAGGAGCCATGAGAAAGAAAAACAAAACAAAACAAAAAAAAGAAAATAGTCTGCTTTGCTCTGCATTCAGGCTCCATATTTCTTTCTCTGGAGGTAGATGGCATTTTCCATCATGAGTTTTTGGGAATTATTGTAGGTCCTTGCATTGCTGAGAAGAGCTAAGTCCAACAAAGTCAATCATGGAACACTCTGGCTGTTACTGTGTACAATGTTCTCCTGGTTCTGCTCACTTCACTTAGCATCAATACATATAAGTCTTTCCAGGTCAAAAGGATCTTTCTAATTCAAATCATTGTCAAATACATATTAAAGTAGGAGCATATTGATGATATTGGTCCCTGAAATTTGAAATCCTGGCCTTTGTGGAAGTTGAGATTTTTTTTTAATTATCAAACTATGTTTCATTTAGGTGAATTCAGAGTTAAATTAGTGAGTTAAGGATTTCTGTTCAATTATAACTATTAGGAAATTAGCTCCTCTTCTGATGAGAGGCAAACATAAAATTCCTAACAGGGAAACTACAGTTTTCAAAAGCATCAAAACTTTGTAAAAAGAAAAAGGCAATCAGGAATCAGGATCATTCACAGTCAACAAGCACCATGGAAGTTGCCTTTGAGAAAACTAGAAAAATCAATGTTTCATTCAGAGGGAATAATAAAGAAGAGAGTAATATTAATAACTTACTATTGTGAGAATAGCAGAGAACCTTTTCGGGTACCAATATCTGTAACATTCTTGTGCCATAGTTGGCCTTTGGCCTATTCCCCTTGAATGCCTTTCCAGCATAAAAAAAAAAGTTAACTTTGAGAAAGAGGCAGATGATTTCTTCTCTAAAGTCATCCTGCTTGCTAAAATCTGTGACACCCTAAAATGAGGAACTTGTGCCAAATAAGTTGTTTTTCAGCCTACCGTTTATAAAAACTATGTGATTTTGGGGCAGCTAGGTGGCACAGTGAGTAGAGCACTGGCTCTGGAGTCAGAAAGACCTGAGTTCAAATATGTTTCAACAATCTGGCTTGCAGCTGCTGTGGGGGTGAAAAACCAACACAAGCCCAACAACAAGAACGCTGCCAGCATAGGTTCTTTTGATCTGCTTTACTAAGGAAAGCAACGTTAAGGGGTTAACAATCTTACTTTAATTCAGCATATAGACATCATTCACTTAGCTCAGGGGAAAAAGCCAGCACGCTGAACTGCAGAGCAAACACAAACAAATTACAAAGATCAACAGACAGCCCTTATCTGTTTCAAATCCCAATACATAGTTACTAGAGTTTAACAAAGTCCCAGTACCCGAGTTTAAAAGCTGGAGGGCTCTTAGCTACAGCTGCCTGGAGTCTCCACATCAGCATGCCACCAAGAGTGAGAGCCCTAAACAAATGGCTCTATCTTCCCTTTTTTATATCGTTTCAGACATTATCAAACATCATCTGAGTGACCAGAACTTAGGCTCCTATGATTGTCTCTGGAGTTAGCACCTCCCCTTAGGACCCTGGGAGCGTCACACCCACGTAGGCTTAGCACCTAGTAATTAGGGGTTTGGGGCAAACTTAGGAGCAAAGATCTGATCAGGCCTCCCTTAGTTAGCCCCACCTGGGGCCCCATCTTAGTTACCAATTCACACCCACATAGGTTTAGCACCTAATATAGGGGCTTGGGCCTGGGGCTTAGCTCCTAGTAAGACTCAAAGACACTTAATTAATCATTTTAAAACAGTAAGAAAGCCCCAACTTAATTGATGTTACAAAATCCAACCTCAGACACTTGACACATGTACTAGCTGTGTGACCTTGGGCAAGTCATTTAACCCCAATTGCCCTGCCAAAAAAAAAAAAAACTATGTGATTGTAACTAATTCTAATTGCCCAAAAGTCCTTGAAGGAATTAGTATTAACTGCACATTTGTAACCACTAAAGAATCAAAAATTGGGTTTACTACAGGAATTAAGCAAGTAGAAGAAAGAGTAGTGTTGCATAAGGAAATTAGAATCTAAAGTTAAGAATGAGTTGTAGGGTAAAGAAAGCTGGAGTCAGCATAAATTCAGGGTTTGAAAGTAAAGGGTTTTAGAGTTTTGAAAAGATTGCAGAGAGGGTCTTAATCCCATTGAAATAGAAGAGATGTAGGAATTTTTTTTAAAGCAATGCTCTTTGGTAGTTGCTCTGTGTCCCTCCTTGCCTAATCAATATGTCTATAAAATATGTTTCATAAAATATGTTAATTAATTGATTGCTAGAGAAAGGATTATCTCTTTGTTCTGGTTTAAATAATTATGCTAATGGATTAGTAATTCAGAAAATTTAAAGGAATTGGTTTGGCTTTTTTGGGTAACTCAAAGAAACAACAAAGCAGTAATGGAAAGTTGGGAGGGTGGGGTGGAGCCAAGATGGCAGGTGGAAAGCAGGGACTAGAGTGAGCTCCCCACCAAGTCCCTCCAAAACCTATGAAAAATGGCTCTGAACCAATTCTAGAACTGCAGAACCCACAAAATAGCACAGGGAAGCAGGGCTTTAGCCAGGACAGCCTGGATGGTCTCTGGGTAAGGTCTATCCCTCATGGAGCTGGAAGCGGAGGGGAGCAGAGCTGAGCAGAGCAGAGCCCAGCGTGGGCAACACGGACCAAACAGACCGAGAGCCAGGAGGAGTGTGCCCTAGAGCCCTGAATCAGTGAGCTGCGGCAGTTACCAGACTTCTCAACCCACAAACACCAAAGACAACAGAGTAGGTTAGTCGGAGAAGCTGCTGAGGACTGGGATAGAGTTTGCGGTTCGGCCATGGCCCCAGCGGCAGCAGAGGTGGGGCAGCTTTAGAACTACAGCTGCAGTTGCTTCTGGCCCCAGGCCCACCTGGTGGGAGGAATTAAGTGGCAGATCAGAGCAGGAGTGGAGAGCCTACTGAAGATCTAAGTCCAGTCCAGGGTTGGGGGTTCTTGGGGAAGGAGGAGTGCTGGTGTGGAAGAGCTGGCGCATCCCTCCAAGCTTGGAACATAGAACTCTGTACTCTACAAGCAGTCATACCCCGCTGAAAAACTCAAGGGTCAAGTAAGTTGGCTGG
>CM053626.1:292784939-292799827 GCA_028646595.1 Phalanger gymnotis
ATTAAGATTTCTCAGAGATTTTTAATGAAATAGAGGATCTCTGCAAGTGACCTCAACTGGAGAAGCAAATCTATTAGAAGCTACTCTGAAGCCCCACTCATTCCAGTATTCCTAAGAGGAGAGATCTCCAGAGGACCACAGGACTGCATCGGAGGATGTTTCAAAGACTAGACAACTGTATGAAATGAGATTCATCATCACCATCCTTTCCACAAAAGGTTCCTAAGCCTGTGTTGACTGGAACTTCGAATTCCCCTTTTCAGTCTCCTAATTTGGCTTTTGCTCCACCACTGACAGCAACTGATAGTACTGATAATTCTTTTGTTCTTGGAACTCAACCTATTTCTTATTTTCCTCCTCTCCCTACGCTCCAAATGTCTAGATCTGTTTGTGTTGTCTGTAGGGATGTTGCCTCTCATCACCAAAATGGGGTGCTGTTTGTTGAAATTATTTAAATGGTTTTCACACAGATTTCCAGAATCTGTATGTATGGCAAACAATGCTTGCATTGCTCCACTTGGACAAACGCCCTATGGTCCCCCAGTTTTCATATCTTGTATGACATGTTTTGCTAGAAGGTACCTGTCCCTCATGCTTCTCAGTTAGTGAGAGTGTCAAGTCAGACTTTGTTACATTTAATATTTTATGAGTTATTATTTAATCAAATGGAATATAAGCAGTATAAGTTGTGCCCAGTTTCCTCTTTATTAATGTCACCTTTGCACCTCAGTGAGGGGTCTGTCCCCTACTGGTTTTGTATGTCCCATGGAGGACTGCCCTCCATCCATGTAGATTGTAGTAATCCAAAGAAAAACTGGGGTCTTCCTATGGATTGAAGTGGTGTGCCAGTAAGGCAAAACGGGCTTAGTTTAACGGGTGCCCTTGGGAAATTGGCTTTTGTTTAAGGTGAAAGTACTTTCACCTGTTAAATGCTAAGTCCCAGGCCCAAAGCCCTATCAGGTGTGAAACCTGTGTGGGCGTAGATTAAGGACTTAAAAGGGGCCAATTCGAGAACCAATGGTTCTCTGGACTCTGGTCTCTAGTCGTTGAGGTGGGACTTGAGAACGCCAGAGGCTTGGCTGCGAGGAGAGGCGAGAAAACTACAGCTGGAAAAAATCTGAAGCAGAGCCGACCCTTGTGTGGACCCAGGAGTTGGAGCGGTGAATATGATTTATGCCATCTTATTTTTCTGTGGCCTCCTGGCTACTCTTGTAAGGCGGGCCTACTGGGCCTGGAGGCTTGTGTTCACAATACTGGAATGGGGAGGTTGGTTCGCTAATTTGTTGCTCTGGGCCCTGAATAAATTTTTGGATGCCTTCTGCTTGGAGAGTTCTGTATACCCAACGATTTCGAACCATTCAGATATTTATATGATCCTTTTTGAGATCATAAATTCGGCCTTCCTACTACAAGCGGGAAATGAGGATTGATGAGGATTCACTGAAGACCCCCTACTCTATTCCAATCCGTATCAATTAATTTGATATGATTATAGGTTCTGTATATTTGGCCCCAGAGCTGTGAGCTACAGATGGCAAGACCACTTGCGTGATCATGGGAAGGTGGATAGAGGCCCTCCACGGAGGTCCTTGTTTTTCCTGGTCATGGTGACCAAGCCCAGTATGGCAGAGGTGTCTCAACTACATGGAAGGTCCCCCAAAATTTTTTGTACGTCCAGACCATTCTCTCTCGTCCAACTTGAGCAACTGCCCATTCTATGACCATCTAATGACCACCTAGTCAGTGGAGATATTCCTTGCTTTGCCCAACTCATGGCTGTTGATACACTACTTTGCTTATTTTAGTTTATGTGTCATATGTCAACCAATGAAATTATTTTGTATCTGGTATAGCTGTTCCTGAATGTTTACATATTGAAACCTATAAAAATAGGGCCCTGGAATGAGAGGGCATCTCAGATTGTGAGAAAGATCTAAGGTCTACTTCATTGGAGGGGACCATGGACCCTTTAATAAAGTACCTTTGGCTCCGAGTTCTGCCACAATTTCTCTTACTGTAGGTTGGTTAATTTTTATCCCCATAATTATTATAATTTACCTTGTCTGTATCTTGTTTGTATATAGCTGTTTGTATGTCCCCCCCCCCCACATTGGATGGTAAGATCCCAGAGGAGAGAGGCTGTTTGTGCCTTCTTTTGTATCCTCAGCACAGTGCCTGGCTCATAGTAGCAGTTTAAAAATGCTTTCTGGCAACTTGACTTATTTGTATGGAAGATGTCATCTGAGAAAAGTAAAACAGGAAACAAAAGATGGGTTAATGATATGGTGAAAGCAAGGAGCAACTATTCTTTATTGAGATGACCACAATTTCAGGAGAATGCAATAAAAGCCATCAGCGCTTTTGATGGACTCTTTGATGTAAATTTATGGGAGAATATAGACAAGAGTTAAAGAGCAGTTAGATTGTGCAGTGGATAGAACACTGAGCTTGAAATCAGGAAGACTCATTTTTATGAGCTCAAATCTAGCCTCAGATACATACCAGCTATGTGACCCTGGGCAAATCACTTAACCCTGTTTTCCTCAGTTGCTCATCAAAAATGAGCTGGAGGAAAGGATGGCAAATCACTGCATTATTTGCCAAGAAAACGTCAAATGGGGTTATAAAGAGTGGGATACAACTGAAGCAACTCAAAAACAATACTATAGATAAGAGCAGAAGTCCTTAAGAGCAAAAAGTGCTTTTGCCTTTCTTTGTATCCCCAGTACTTACCACAATGCCTGGCACAGTCAGTGCTTGAAAAATTCTTGTTGACTTGACCTGACTTAACATTGATAAGATCACAAGTTAATGAGAGTAATAGTTTTATTATTATTGGTGTTCTTAGGGGCCTTTGGGAGAAGCCTAGAAGTTCTAAGAAATCGAGCATCAATATCTTTCACGTAGTTTTCCTTGGTAGGACTCTTTCTGTTTGCTTTGCGCCTGTCTTGAAAAACCCTCAAAGCTATGGGATTCGTGTTGGCAAGTGCCTTGGACAGAAGGTGTTATGTAAATATTATATATTATTCCATCATCTAAAACATCCCACATTAAAGATTTTTTTTTATTCCTTAATGTTCAGCTCACACTTCTCAATGCATAATTCCCTGCCATCACCCCTGAGTCATATCATAAACACAACCGCTCAGCTCTTCATGCACACCCTATTTCAGAGCAGGGAGGAATTCCTTGCACCACTATTATTTTCTACATGCTATTCCTGTGTGGAATATCCAGAAACACTCAAATGCTGCCTTTCTCTCTCTGTCCGCCCCCCACCCCCACCCCTCCCTCCACCTCCTCCTGTTCCTCCTCCTGGGAAGGTTCCACCGATGCTATCAAAGGTGACATCCTAAAAGATGTCATTCCATGGCCCTTCAGACAGCAAAGTCTCTACCTTGTTCACAGCAAGCCTCTGTTTGGACTTCACCACATACATGATAAGGAAGCAACCCAGCATCACTCCAAAGAAAAAGTCAAAAAGCCACAAGACCTGGTTTCAAATCCATACACTGATATTTATTTAGTTCTGTGGTTAAGGACATGATACTTATATTTTCTGTACCTCAGATTACTTATCTGTAAAATGGGAAGAAAAACAGCTTGCTGGCAGCATTCCTCTTTGAATTATTATTTTTTTTTTTGGCAGAGGGAAAGGCAGGTCAGTTGGGGTTAAGTGACTTGCCCAAGGTCACACAGCTAGTAAGCATGTCAAGTGTCTGTGGCCAGATTTGAACTCAAGTCCTCCTGACTTCAGGGCCAGTGCTCCACTCACTGCGCCACCTAGCCGCCCCATCTTCTTTGAGTTATTATAGGGATCTAATGAAATGCCATACATAAAATGCTTTGTAAACCATTAAGAACTATATAAATATCTACTATTATTTTAGATGGCAATATCATAACCAGTGGTATCTATTAAATTTCCTACACAAAAATGATAGGAAAAAAGACAAATTTTGTAAAAGAGAGTCTCCTCATCCCCATTGACACTAGAAACATGTGCATCCTGCCTCCTTCATCAGATGCATCCTGATTCCATTCTCAGGCCATCACCCAGGACCCTGAGCCCTGCATAGAAGGCTTAGGTATGTATGATAGATTGCATAACACATAAAAAGGGTATGTGGCACATTTATTTTATAGATGATGGACTTTCCTGACTCCAGATCTCCTTATCCCAAATGTAGTCTGTATTTTTTCCGCTTTCCACGAGGTTT
Organism: Phalanger gymnotis; assembly: GCA_028646595.1. Lineage (NCBI taxonomy): Eukaryota > Metazoa > Chordata > Mammalia > Diprotodontia > Phalangeridae > Phalanger > Phalanger gymnotis. Next base: position 292,789,160 of record CM053626.1, read on the forward strand.
CATTGTGTCCTTATACCCATCATCTGGGCCCAGGATGAAAGCCATTGCTAAAAAGTATCCCAGATTTCTAGGAGCCATGCCAAGAAACAAACAAAGCCTTCAACTGGACCACTTAATCCAGGACCGAGCCAACCAGAAAAGGTTAGACTAGACCCAACTTCTCATGTTAACTCCCTAGTCTAGTCCAGGCCAGGGATGCGGCCAAGAATCAATCCACAACATAGGAGAGGGGAGAGATCTCTCTGCTTCCTCATTCTATTGCAATCTCTTATCTCTGTTAGTGTCTTCTAGAGAATCAGTAAAGTAGATTGAACACTCAGACACTTACTAGCTACGTGACTTTGGAAAGGCAGCCTAAGTTTCCTCATCCATAAAATGGAACTAATAATAGCATCTGTTGCAACCTTGGAGATTATTCTTCCCAAACCTTTCATGTGACAGATGAGGAAACCAAAACCCAAAAAATGAGATTGCTTTTTCAAGGTTCTATAGTAAATTAGTTCTAGGGCCAGAATTAGAATTCAAATCTTTGTGGAGCTGGAAGCCCTGTCAGTCAACAAACACTTATTAGTCACTCACTATGTTCCAGGCACTGCACTAATGGAAATACAAATAAAAATGAAATATGGTCCCCTGCCCTCAAGGAGCTTACATTCTAATGATGAAAGATAACACATAAAAGGGAACTGAAGATGGGGAGGAGCAGGGAAGGTAGGGCAGGGAAGGGTGGAGGAGGTACCTAAGCAGGGGCTTGGTGGGGGCCAAGGCAAGAGAGTAACTACCCTCTGCTTCCTGCCAGAATCCTGGTCCTTCCCACTGCTACTACACTCCTTACTCCTGTACCATTGCTTCCCGATGTTCAATTCTGTCCACAGAGATTCCATCCCCACTCTTGCTGCTGTCCTGCATCCTTTCTCCCCACTCTTCAGGTATCCCTTCACAAATGGCGCTCCAGAAGATGTTCCCTCTCTTCAGTGCATGGTAGCAGCTCTGGAAGAACTGAAATGTAGTGAGATTAACTGTCATTTTAGTTTCCACAATTAGAGTTTTATTTTTTTTTATTCTTTTACATTATATCTCCCAGGTCCTTTGGGAACCCCCTCTACATACCCTTAATAATTTCAGCGACTTGGATGAATTAATTTCAAGAGCATTTATTAGGTCCTTACTGTGCGCAAAGCACCCTACTAAGTACAGGGGTGCAAAAAGAATAGTGAGACAGTTGCTGCTCTCACCCTATAATGGAGCAGACAACACATGTGGAAGGTTTCAGCTACCAGGCTGATGGAACGGTCCCACAGTCTTTAGGAGCAGCAGCAAAGCAAGTGTTAAGCCTTTTCTTTCAGGTCATTTCCACCAGTAAAATCATATCCATGTTGGGTGCTGACTCCTTTGACAGTGGCAAGAACTTCCCTCGTGAAGGACGTCAACACCTTTCCTTAGACAGAGCCATGTCCATAGCACGTGGCTTCCTTTCCATTGGGTTTTGTGTCTCATGATGATGGCACCAAGTCAGAATCAATGTTCTTCCCAAGGCTCTTGGTTTTGGGGTCCTAAGCTATCTCCATCAGGAAGAGAGAGGAAATGGTGGTCAGGATGGTGGTGGCAGTGATGGTTTGACTTCCCTGGCACATTCTGCCTCTTGTCTCTCGAGATAGATCATCCAGGACTCTCAAATTCAACTTTCTAGTGTGATTCCTTAGGACTTATCTCATATTAGGGCTTTGGTGAACAGTGCACTTGTCTCTTCATCTGCATTTCATTCCAGCTTCCAGAAAATGGCCCTATAATCCCTCCTTTTATAGCTCTCTCTGCTGAATTTCTGGCCATATTCTTCTCTAGTTTTTAGTACCATATATACACATGCAAGCATGTGTGCAAGTGCATGCGCACGTGTGCGTGCGCACACACACATACACAACACACTCTGTGATGTCCCTTTTAGGTAGCTCCCTCAGAGTTGTGGAAAACTCTCAGACCTCAGTCTGTCTTGGTCAGAGAATCAAGGTTTCTATCCGCTTGGATGCCATCTCAAACAAAGAATCCTATTCTGGGATTCTTCCTTGAATAGTTCTGCTGACCTCTCACCTCCCAAAAGGATGCCCAGGCATAAGGGGCTCACTGCATCCTTCTCAGTTGTTCTTCAAGGCCCCGGCATCCTTTACAACCAAGTAACTTCTCAAAATCCCACCTGTACATTCTCACAATATTCCCAGGGAGGGAAATGATCCTGGGAATCCAAACACAGTCCTAGTTAGTTTGAAGATACATAGAAGGCTCATCACTTCTGACCATTTCATTTAACATAATAACATAGCTAGCATTTGTATAGCTCCTTAAGGTTTGCAAAAAGCTTTACAAATAGTATCTAATTTTAACCTTCTATGGTTATTATTATAAAAGGCTCATGTGAGTCTACTAAGCAGCATGTTTCAATATGTATACCTTCCAACAACAGCCAAAAGTGAATAGAGAACACTAGAATCACAAAACCTTGGAATCCTAGGTTTGGAAGGGATCCCATACCCATATAATTATTTAAACAAAAATACAAAAATGCATTTATTTTCTGCTTAAAATTCTGAGCCATCACCAGTGGTCTTGACTTTTGTCTTGCCACTGGACTTCGATGACTCTGGAAGAGAGAATGAGGGTGACATTTGTGTGCAACTCTGCCATACTTAAATCCAATTCACACCCAAGTAAAGACATCGCCTGTGATATCATTGGTCCTCTTCAAAAACAAAGGATCAACACCATTACTACCAACAACAATTTTATCTTTTCAACAACTCTAGGAGGTAGATGCTACTATTATCCCCATTTTACAGATGTGGAAACTGAGGCTTCCTAGGCACACAGCTAGCAAATGTCTGAAGCAGGATCTGAACTCAGCACTTCCTGACTCCCGGTCCAGTGCTCTATCCACTGAGCCATCTAGCTAACTCAAGAAGGCATGCTCAGGGGGACCCAAGCAAAATGCTTAGAGACTCAAGGAAGAGAAAGCCTACAGAGACTCAGACTCAGTTCCCTTAAACAGAAGTCTGCACATTTGCCAATTCCCTCCAGAAAACCACATGTTCCCTGAGGAATGGAACCCCATGGCCAAGAGATGACAGCAGCTGGAAGCAATAGTAAGGTTCCCAGGAATCCCTGAACAAGCAGGGAAATATTGGAAATGAGCCTCCTGGACACTGAGGAAGAGTTCCTGGATAAGGTCTGCTGGAGAGATGGAGAGCGATTCCCCAACAACTCCACATTCATTACCAAGCCGGAGCCAGAGCCACAGAGCAGTAAGGACGGAGCTGTAATATGAAAGGGCAGCGAGGTGGCAGAATGGATAGAGCAGCAGGCTCATAATCAGAAAGACTTATCTTCCTAAGTTCAAACCTAGCCTCAGACACTTCCTAGCCATGTGACCCTGGGCAAGTCACTTAACCCGATTTGCTGTTTTCTCATCTGTAAAATGAGGTGGAGAAGGAAATGGCAAACCACTCTAATATCTTTGCCAAGAAAACCCCACATGGGGTCATGAAGAGTGAGACATGACTGAAAAATGACTAAACAACAAAATAATATAAGGGACTAAACTCACACCTTGACCTTCCTTTGAATTAAAAGGGTGTCAAAACACCCTAGTAATGAATGATCTGTTCTTTCCTCTTTTAGAGGGAGATCTCAATCACAGGTTAGTATGACAACCACTACAACCACAGCTGCAACAACAGCAACAATAGTAACATATATGTATGTATACATATATATGCATATGTGTATATACATGCATATACATGTGTGTACACGTGTTCATGTGTGTAGATGGGTGTGCATGCGTGTGGACATACATATGTGTGTACATATGTAAACACTTCAAGGTTTACAACATGCTTTATACAGATCTTATTCCATCCTCACAACAACCCTAAGAGGTAGGTACTATTATTATCATCTCCATTTTACAATTAAGGAAACTGTGGCAGACAAAGGTTAAGTGACTTATCCGAGTCACACAGCTAGGAAGTATCTGAGGCCGGATGCGAGTTTCACGTCCAATGTGCTATCCGCTGCACCATCTAGCTCCTTTCTAATCTACAGCAGGAGTGTCAAACACATAGTCCATGGGCATAACATTCCTAAGTATGGCCTGGACCAGATTAAAAAGTAATTGGGAGATATTTTAACAAAAACATACATTAAAACAGAGATAAAACTGCATTTTGAAACTAAGTCAATATGGAACCTGCAGGGATTCTTATATCTAGATTAATGGCCCCTGCTTCTATTTGGGTTTGACACCATTAGTCTAGAGTTGCGTATATGTCTATGTGAACAGTAGACTTCACTGGAGAGGAATTAACATCTTGACTTTTTATGGGCTCTGGTACAAATTCTTTGTGCTTTACATTTTCTGTTTCATGAATAAAGCCCGTCCCATATTGATGCCTTGTTATCCCAAGTGCTTGCATGGGATCTGGGAATAATTTTGCTCTTTCTATAGAGACATGTTATTATTGTTGTTGATTAGTCATTCAGTCACGTCCAACTCTTCATAACCCTATTGGGGGTTTTCTTGGCAAAGATACTAAGGCAAAGAATGGTTTGCCATTTCCTTCTCCAGCTCATTTTACAGATGAGGACACTGAAGCAAACAGGATTAAGTGATTTGCCTAGGGTCACACAGCTAGTAAGGATCTGAGGTCACATTTGAACTCAGGTCTTCCTGACCCCAGGTCTGGTGCTCCATCCGTTGTGCCACCTAGCTACAAGCTATATTCAGATGTTCCCAGAGGACACTGTGATGGGGAAAAGGACCTAAATAAAGTTCAAACTTCTAATAATGATTTTTTAAGCAATGCATACCAATTGCTCAACAGACCAGGACCTGGCCTCCTCAGCTTCAGCGCTGGACTCAAATACAAAGGGATACAAATTTTTCCACATTAAAAACAATCAAATAAGGCTAATTAATTAAAAGGAAACAATTAACCAGGATACAAAATTAAGTAAACTGACTTCTAATTGGAGGAAAGATTAGGGACTTTCCAAGTTGGGAGGGGGAGAGCAAACAGGTGCAATTCTCTGAAATCAGAAAAAGAGGTATGCCCCCCACGCATTTCAAAGTGTCATGAAAAATCAAAGGAACACAGAAATGATTGATCAGTACAGGGTCAGTTTTCACTGATGACATACAGGTTGCTTGAGATGTACAATTGTGAGAAAATTCATTGCATCAGTCTTTGAATCTGTTCCTCAATCTTTGGTTTCTGGTCAGAATCGCTTAGGTTCTTAGTTAAGGGTTTCTAAGAAGCAGGTAGATGCGGTCCAGTTTCCAAGCCATGCAGGGCGAGCTTCAAATAATGCAAGACAGTTTTCTTTCAATTCTCACAAATGAATAAAGTTTTCTCACAAGACAGAAATTGAACTAGACCCAAAATTGAATGGAAAGGGAACTGAGCTAGTTACACAATTGAGTCACAAGATGGAGTCAGTGTGGTTCACTCAATTCCCACAATTAACCTGTGCTGTTCTATTCCCTTTAACACAGTGGATGGAAGCAAGGCAAGCCAAATGTTTATGTCCCCAGGGGAATCACAGAGAGTGATTTGTGAGAAATCAAGTCAAGTCAATGAGCATTTCTTAAGTGCTTACTATGTGCTAGGCACTATAAAAATAAACAAAAAGAAAGGCAGTCCCTACATTCAAAGGAGCTTACATATTAACGAGGTGAAGATAACATGTAAATGGGAGAAGGAAGGTTCCAAGAGTCATGATGGAGAAGAAGTCTGCAGAATCCAAAGAGGAGTAAAAGAATGGAAAAAAAAAGAAAAAGAATTAGAGTAATCTTCCAGGATAAGAAAGCTGCTGGATCATGCCAGATAAAGAAGACTAGAGAGGAATGCTTCCTTCCTATGTTCCAGGTAAACACAAAGGCAAAAGTGAAATGGTCCTTGCCCTCAGGGAGTCTAATGAAGGGGACTCATTTACATAATATTTACATATTTGCAGCAGTTACATAATATTTACATGATATTTACATAATACATATGCATTTACATAATATATGCAAAATTCATATGAGGCAGTTTGGGGAAAGAGTGTACCAGCAGCTAGGCAAATTGAAGCCAGCCTGTATAAATCCAGAGGTGTATGAACCCAGAGGACAATTCTGCAGTTCTGGGCAGAGGTTACAGATAGAAGAGGACATTCCTTTGCTTCAAAGTCATCCAGCTTAGAGACCCAGCGTGGACAGACAATGTGGTATGATATGGTGTATTTATATGTTAAGAAAGTAAATGATACAGTCTGTCTTAAGATGCTTCCCCTCAGTCAACCCTGGTTGCAACAAGATAAGCCAGAAAGTTCACTAAATGAGCTGGGAGGCCTGAGATCTCAATCCAAGCTCGGCCATTAATTCCAGCTGTGAGTAAATCATTTCATCTCTATGGGTTTCACAGACACGTAGAACACAAAAGCTAAAAATGTCAGATCCTCTGGTCGGTCCTCCTCATTTACATGAGGAAGATGAGGTTTGAAAGAGTTAAATGTCTCACCAGGCAATCAATCCTTCAGAGAGTTACTGGAGGAGCTGGGTCCTGGTTTCTTAACCCCTAACCAAGCCTCTTTGTACTCTATTCCCTTTATCTATAGAATGAAGGGTTGGGTAAGGTTATCTTGAAGCTGCTTTCCAGTCCTGTGATTTCTTTTTATGGCCTCTAAAGCTGGAAGTATTCTTATAGATAGGGGTATGTGCTAGAGACACCAGAGCTGTTTGTTAAATTAGCAGTGTGAGCATTTATGCCTCAGAAATCAAAATATGAGAAAAACTAGGGTTTTATTTGTTGCTTTGTTGATTGTCTAGACGTAAGAAAGTGATGGAGAAAATGTCAGAAATACTAATTAAACTTAAAGGTATGTCCTGTACTTTTTTTCCCCCAGACAGCTGGTTGTTAAACATTTACCAACACATTATAAGCACTGATCAGCAGTTTTCAAAGTATGGTCTGGGGACCGCTAGAATTCCTAAGACCCTTCCAGTGGATTTGAAAAGTCAAATCTATTTTTATGATAATATTGACATTTAAATTTCTTCTACAGTAAATATTGACAGACATAACCCACACGAACAAAAGGCAGGGAGGGGGAGAGGTCCTCAATAATTTGAGTATGAAGGGACCCTGAAACAGAAAAGATACAGAAATGCTGTAATAGAGACCATCAAAGCCAACCCTCTCATTTTGCTGCTGAAAGAAATGAAGGCCAGGGAGGGTCAAACTTTAAAGTGTTAAATGCTAGATATTTTTTTTTTTGGCAAGGCAACTGGGGTTAAGTGACTTGCCTAGGGTCATACAGTAAATGTTAAGTATCTGAGGCCAGATTTTTTTTTCAAGTTTTCTAATGGGTTGATTATATTTTTCTTCGTGAAATATTTGAGTTTTTAATTTTTTTTTTAAATTTTAGACTCAAACACCAGAACTCAAATACAAAATACAAAGAAAAGGAAAAAAAAACCAAGGTCAGGTATATAGCAGCTATTATTCTTAAGACTATCCCACAGAACAGAGTATGATTGCTTAGCTGAATTATATGTAGAACTACAGTGTTAGAAAACACCCCAGATGTCATCTAAGCCAACCCTTCTCTCCACCTCCATTTTGTAGATGTTAATTACCTCTCCCAGTCACACAGGCTGTGAACAGCAGAGCCAAGATTTGGACCCAGGCCCTCTGACTTCAGAGCAAGTACATAGATCTAACAGGTCTGCTTCTTATGTAGAAGGAGGAAGATCCAGCTAAAAGAAGGAGAAGCTATCTTAGAACAGTCTGTCTTTCACCAGGCTCCTTTTTTTCTGGCATTACTTTAAAAGACAGTGTCTCTAGAAACAACCCACAAAGTATTCAAGATCTGAAACAGAATATTATTACACAATCATAACCATATTCCAAAATGTGCAATTGGAGTAATAGAGAATTCTTTGGTGTCCCGGAGAGAATGCCAAACCAGGAGAGGTGACCACACACAAAATGTTCTATAAAAAGGGAGAGGAGGCAGGGGGAAAAAAACACAGGAATTATGATTTTAAGGGATAATTAAAGAAATAATAAATTGGCACAACCCCTAAGATCAAAGTATCTAAAGCAGGAAGAACCTTGGATATCATCTAGTTCAACTCTTTTATTTTCCAGATGGGGAAACTGAGACATGTAGACAATAAGTGACTTGCCCAAGGTCAAACAGGTAGTGATAATAATGATGATGATATGAATAGCTAACATTCATATACCACGAACCAGTCTTTGGGCTAAGAGTTTTATAAGTACTTTCTTCTTTGATCCTCACAACAATCTCAGAAAGTAGGTGCTATTATTATCCCCAGTTTACAGCTGAGAAAACTGAGGCAAACAAAGGTTAAGTAGCTTGCCCAGGGTGACACAGCTAGTAAGTGTCTGGATTTGAACTCAGGCTTCCTGGTCCAGTGTGCTATTTGCCACCTGGGTTCAAGCCCTACCTCTGAAACATACTAACTATGGGATCCTTTAATAAGATCCATGATTTCTTTGAGTCTCAGGTAATCTCCTACCTGTACGAGTTATAGAGTAGTAAAGTCTCTATAGTGGTAGAGGGAGTTTCCACACTGGAAGTCAGTCAGTGACTAAATATTGATTAAGCACTAGGCACTGTGCTAAGCATTGGAGATAACAATTCCCCCTTCCCTCCCCACCCCATCCCACCCCATCCCACCCACACACAGGTCCTTGATCTCAAGGGGCTCAAAGGTTTAAATAGAGATACTGATGACATCAAGACCCAAATCTCCCCAGACCTTCAAGAAACATGAGAGGCACTGCACTAGATGATGAAGATATAAAGACAGAAATGAAAAATCATCCCTGACCTCAAAGAGCTTGCATTCTATCAGATAATGACAACAGCTTATATTTTTGTAGTGATTTAGTTACAAAGTTTCACAAACAGTTCTCTCCTTTGATCTTCACAGTTGCCTTTCCTAAGTAGCTTAAGTCTGATTATCCTCACATCCAGAGGAAGCTAAGGTTTAGAAGGTGTTTCTTTCACTCAAGAGCATAAAACTTAGGTGGGGAAACAGAACAGCTTGAGAATTTAACATTGGTTGTCCAAAACCAACTGTAGGGCACTTCCAATTGCTCCCCCATTTTTTTCTCAAGGGGTAAGAGGGTAGGAGTGGCTTTTTCAAAATCAGAAACAATCCCCAGGCATGTCAGAAGAAAATATGGGATTCCCCTGTGGATTGTGGGTCGTGTTTTACTTCTACTTAGACAACTTGGTAGTTAAATATCCCCGAGAGGGTTCCAATCCCACACATTACCAATGGTTTGCTATTATTCTCCTTCACAAGGGGCCAATTACTGGAGAGAAGCAGAGAAAGGAAAGGGGGCTTGTTTTGGAAGAATATGGGGCCTGATTTGGTATTTTAGAAGAGAAGAGTCAAATGACAATAAAATTGGTAACCTGGGTTGAGAGTGGGTTCCTATGGCTAAGCTATTCCAATTTAAAAAATAAACCCAACAGATTATGGAAATATGTGGTGATGAGGACCATAATTTTAGAAACATGCTTGAAAAAACAAGGCAGAGAGAAAATGACTAGAATTGTAATATTTTTATAGCCCCTAACAAATGAAAGCAATCCTCTTTTAAAAGGTATCCTTTCCTGTTACAAAACAGACAGGGAGGAATGCTTTCAAAAGCTTCTGAGAACCAGGGTGGGTTTTACTTCAAAGATGTTCTCAGTATGAACAGACATTACCTGGAAAATTTCTCCTGACTGTGAAAGATCGTAAAATAAGGGCAAATTCTCACTTGGTGGTGAATGAATGGAATGGAATTGCTAATTTGAGCTTGTCAAATTTATAACCAGAGGGTAAGCTTCTCCTGGGCTGGGACTATATTTCACCCTGGCATCATACCTAAGGAAAGAGCAGGCTCTGGAGTCAGAAAACACGGATTCAAATTCTAGCATGGCCACTAATTACTTGGTAGGGTGACTATTTGCATAGTTCCTTCCTCTCTTTTGGCCTCAGTTTTCTCATTTGTAAAATGAAGATACTGGACTAGAATGACCTCTGTTGGTATTGGTGGTGGTCCTTTATTCTCAAAGACCTATGAGGTCTCTCCTACCTTAAAGTATATGATCCTATAAACCTATGCTGGGAGAGGTATGGCTTCCACACTGGCATCCCTCCCCAAAGGAGTGGTATATAATGATTGATGGCTTTGTATCTATAGTTGTATTCTAAATCACTCTATTCAGAAAATTTCCTGGTAAATTTCCTTTCCCATTCCCTCACATACACTTTTTTTTACAACCTGCCTTCATCAAGGGGCCAGATTTTTAATATATTAAAACCACCATTAAACAGATCAAGTTTTAAACAGGGTTATGCAAGTTTCTTTGTAACTTCCACACCCAAATAATTTCTTCTACATTTCTTATGTAAGAGATGAAATGAGCTTTTGTTTCCACAGCAAGTGTCTTATGCCAGAAAATCCTGTGTTTGTTGGGGAAGGCAAGAAGGGGAATGGATTGGAAACTCTTACAAGTGTTGATTAAACACTCTACTCCACTGGGATGTGGGTGCCTGCTTGCTTATTTGCATATCTATAGGCAAATGACTTCAAAGCCCAGAGGAGA
>CM053626.1:292799927-292810179 GCA_028646595.1 Phalanger gymnotis
CTTATATTAATGGTGAATGAAGCTTGAAATGTCCAGCATAGGCCTCTAGATATTTTTCATACTGTGAACTCTGAAGCGCACCTAACCAATAAGAGGCAGGCGGAAAATTCGAATAATATAAAAAGCCTGGCATTTGTCTAAACAAGCTGTACTCTCCATATGGCAGGTACCCATTCCCTAGGAATGTAGAATGATTGGCTGAGTCCCTGTACTCCATTAAGGGGGCTATTTATTCAGAAAGAATAAATGTGAAATATAATGAAAACCTTCCTGGCTTTCCAACGAGTATTGTTTATTCCTAGAAGTATGATTCTCACACTTACCCTAAGAGTCAGTATGACATAGTAAATCATGAGTTAAATTCAAATACTGCCTCCTACACATACCAGTCAGGTGACCACTTGCAGGTGCTTTATTCTCTCCATATCCTCATAAAATCCCAGCTCCCAAACACCCATGATCTCAAAATTATCGTGTTATTTATTTTGTATATTTTCTATCTACTATAAAGGAAGCGCAGGATAGAGGAAGTGGGGCGGGGGGGGGGCCTTGAAGTCAAAATGCCCTGAGTTTGCCTCTGACACACACTAACTGTGTGACCCTGACCATGTCACTTCAGCTCCAGATTTTCTAGAAAGCTCTGGAAGACTACAAAGAAAGCGATGGCACTATTGGAGGGAGTTTTCTCACGCAGAGATTCCCACACACCGATGAAATAACAAGCCAGTCTATATATAGCTCCTGTTCCTATCCCTATCTGGATAGACTTAATTTGATATTTGTTGTTCAGTTGTTCTTTGTGACCCACTAGACCACAGCAGACCAGTGTCGTCCTTGGGGTTTTCTTGGCAAAGATACTGGAATGGTTTACCATTTCCTCCTCCCGTGGATTAAAGCAAACAGAGGTTAAGTGGCTTGCCCAGGGTCACACAGCTGGTAAGTGTCTGAAGCCAAATTTGAACTCAGGTGTTCCTGCCTCCAGGCCCAAAGCTCTATCCACTAAGCTGCCTAGTTTGATATTGGGGGAAGAGAATAAGCATTTTTTTAGCCCCTACTATGTGCCAGGCATTGTGCCAAGTGCTTGTTTACAATGTTACCTCATTTGATCTTTGCTACAACCCTGTGAAGAAGATGCTATTATTACCTTCAATTTATAATTGAGGAAACTGAGGCAAATAAAGGTTGTATATGTATATAAACAATTCTATGTATGTGTGTATATGTATATATATTGTTTCTATTGACATAATGTCAGGTCCTGGAAGAGAGGGGCTATTACCCTTTTTCCTTTATATTCCCAGGGCCTAGCACATAATTAATAAACATTCATCGGTGAATCAAGTATAGATCAGGCAACTTCGATAGTAACAGAGTGATTGGAGCGCTGAATTGGGAGTCAGGAAACTGAGTCTGAATCATATGTCATGGCCTAGCAAAGCCCCTTAAATCTCTAAATCTCAATTTGCTCATCAGGACAATGGGAATCATAATAGCCCCCACCTTCCAGGGCTGTTGTGAGGAACCAATGAGATAACAAATATAAAGCACTTTGCAAACCCTAAGGCGCTATAATAAATCCTAGCTATTATTACCACATTTCCTTTGGCCTGGGTGTAGCCTACTTCTCTGGACTGGATTCCATCCTTTCTTATCTGTCTTTCTGTCTCCCTCTTTTTGTCTCACTCATTATAATGAATTCAGCTTCCATCTCTGTGCAGATGACTTCGACATCTACATATCTAGTCTTCTCCTGCATCACCAACTATTTAATGGGCACTTCCACATATTTTTTCCCGTCGGAATCTCAAACACAATACATCCAAAATGGACCTTATTACCTTTCCGCTAGGTCCAGATGGAGAATGGAGGATGGTGTAAACAGAACAGAGGGAATGGTCTGGTAAAATACCGAAAGGTGAAAGAATTGGAGGTCACAGAGAGAACTGAGGATAATTTCAGAAGTCAAGCATAGAGAGAGATAGGATGATGGGAGACTGTGATCAGAAAAAGGAATTTCAGAATTGTTGGTCATGAGAGTGGAACGTTTGTGGGTTTATGGGTGGTGACGAGTTCAAGGGTGTGACCTCCTTAAGTGTAACTGAAGTAGAATGGAGTAAGAGTGATAGGTCATGGGAGGTGAACAGATTGAGGAACTGGGAAGATAGGGGATTTAAGGGAACATTAGCACGTATATCAAATTTCCCTAGTATGAGGGTGGTGAGAGATACTGGGCCAACCACTGAACTCATTGAAAAGGAAAGGAGACTGTCCAGGGGTGGGAGGGGTCATCATAAAATAGTCACCAGTATTTGGACTGGATAATAATTTTGGATAGAGTAAAATTCAAAGGAGAAGGGGTTTCTGAGTGGTAGGGATAAAGGAGAACTTGGAAGCAGCATTGGAGAGCAAGGAGTACTCTGACTTCCCCATTAGGACCAATGAGTCTGGAGGGATGAAAGAAGGTACAATCATAACTGGAAAGGAAGCCTCAGGATGCATTGCCATTGAGAGGAAACATGGTCCCAGTGAAAGCTGAGAAAGAAAGAGAAAGCAGTGAAAGATGGAAGGAGCTTGAAATGATGAGGTCTAAAATGAAGAATGTTCATTCCCAAAGACACAGAAGAAGGGGCAGGCAGCTATGGAATGGGACATTAAGGTGAGAAGTGGGGAGGGTGAAGGTGTTTGGTGATAGAGGAAGTAGTAGAGGTTAGAAAGGAGCATTTGGTTTTTGGCCACTGGAGATTTGTTGTGTTTGTCTAAAAATCTACTTCCAGTATTTCCTGTGACTGTTACACCTGTGTACCACCATCTTTTCAGGCACCTAGGTTAGAAACTTCATTAATCATCTCTGACTTACCACACATATCTAATTTCTAATTTCTATCTCCATGACATCTCTCACATACATCCTCATCTGCCCATTCACAGAGCTAGCACCCTAGTTCAAGCCCTGATCACCTTTTGATTCAACTATTTCAATAGCGGTCCAATTGGCCTCTCCGCCTCCATCCCCATTCCAATCTACCCCCTATATACAACAACCACCAAGGTGATTTTCCTAAGGTTCAAATCTAATAAGCTCACATTTCTACTCAGTAAAACCCAGTGGTTCCCTATCATTCTAGATCAAATTTAAACTGTTTTGCATTTAAAACCTTCCATAAGATGGTTCCAACTTAACTCTCCAATGTTATTACACACTACTTCCCTTCACACACATGCCACAGTCCAGCCAAACTTGGCTTTCTTGCTGTTCCTCACATTGTATCCCCTCTCTCTCTCAGTGAGGCAATAAATTTTTACTAAGTGCATACTATGGGCCAGGCATTGTACTTAGCAACAGGTAGTCAAAGAAAAGCTGATGACCATCCCTGCTCTCAAGGAAAGCCCACTATGCCTATAAAGCTTTCCCTCTTCCCTTTCACTTCTCAAAATCCCTAGTTTCCTATAGAGTAATAAAATAAAATTATTTAATCATTTTCCGATATTTGGATATATAGACAGTTACATTGTATAGTGGACAGGGGGCTACAGATGGAGTCAGGAACATATGCATCTGAATTCTGCTTCAATCACTTACTAGCTGTGTGAACGCCTTCAAAGTCACTTAGCCTTTCCCAGCGCAATAGTCTTATCTGTAAAATGGGAGTACCTACCTCACAGGCTTGTTGTGAGGCTCAAATGAGGTCACACACACACACACACACACACACACACACACACACACACACAGCTTAGTGTATCATATACTTAATAGCTATCATTATTATTTCAATTCAATAAATATTTGTTAAGCACCTACTGAATGCCAGCCACTGTGCTAAGTGCTAAGGGATACAAGAAAAAAAATAGTCCCTGCCCTCAAGGAACTTACAATCTAATAGAGGAAGACAACACCCAAAAGGAAGCTGGAAGAGGGTGGGGCTTTGGGGGAGACGCCAGGGCAGTTATCTTGTTCCATGGAGTAAAAACCAGGAAGAGTTGCAGATACAACTGGGAGTGAGCTAGAAGTACCGTTTCTGCCCTGTACAAAGTTGGGGAGAAGAGGTCGAGGGAAGCAGTACCCAAGGCTTGAGTTAGCAGCATAATGATGAGATAAGAGCCAGAGAAGGAAATAACAAGCCAGTCCAGTATCTTTGCCAAGGAAACCCCTACGGGGTCTCAAAGAGTCAGAGTGGGACTGGACTGAAATGATTCAACAACAAAAGATGAGACAGAAGTGATGAGCTTATGCAGGGAGGGGCAGCTTGTTCCTTAGAACTGAAATCAGGCAAAGCTAGCAATATTTTTGTGCACATAGCTAGGTTTTTTCTTCCTTTTTATGATATTTTGGAGATAGAGTTCTAATAAAAGACTTTCTGGGATAAAAGTCAGTCAACAAACATTTATTAAGTATCTACTACCAGGTATTCTTCTAAGCTGCAGGAGATACGAAAAAGAAAAAAGTCTTTGCCCTCAAGGAGCTTGCAAGCAAATGGGGAAAGACGACACACAAAGAAAAGTGGAAAGGAAAGGGAAGGTACCTGCGGAGGGAAGTGATGGAGAAGTCAAAGAAGTCCAAAGGGCTGTCCTCAGTCCCCTCCATAATTGGAGGCTTGGGAGTTCATGGCTCCTCCCTCCAATCAGAGGGGCAAAGAGTGCTGGTGAAGTGTGAGTACCAATGCCAAGGCACAATAAATTTTGTGAATCACCATATTCTCCAAAATATTGGCAGCAATCCAACCAATAAAGTATTAGAGAAATTATATGCCTTTAATCTACCAGACAAACCATGAAATGTAGGGGCGCTTCTAATAATATTCAAAGTTGAATTCAAATTGGAAATTACCCTATTTTGTAAGTCTTAATGCATTTTATTAAAGGGTAGGGTGACATTAGTCAATTTGCATTTGACCTTATAATGCTTGGATTGATCTTTTCTTCAGTTAGTCACTCAGAAGGGAATAGACAAATTCTCTCCCTCTCCCCTCTTCCTTTCCCATCTCCTTCTCCTTCTCCCCTGGACTCCCTCTCCCTCTGCGCCACCCCTCCCCTGTCCTTCTCCCCTCTCTCCTCTCCCCGTCCCTTAGCAGGTTTAGAAAGTTCCCCGTCACTAGAGATCTTCGCACAAAGCCTGAGTGTGTAGTGGAGGAGATTCCTTTGGAGACACTGGTTGACCTAGACAGCCCCTGCAGTCCTTCCCAATCCCCAGGAGTCAATGGTTCAGCAGAGGAAACCAAGAACAGCTCTAGCGGCAGCCTCAACCAGTAGCAGCCTTGCTGGCCTGGCTTAGCCATATCCCCACCCACATCATTTTTGGCCTTCAGTCCTTTTTAACTGATCACCTGCACTTGGAGCGACAGTGTCAGGGCCGGCTGCTGCCCGGAACTATAGCATGGATGAATCATCGGCGGCCAGCCGGCCCCTTACTCAGAGAGCAGGAGTAGGCCCAACAGTTAGAATGACTCTTTTCATTCCATTTCTTCCTCCAGGTCACCTCCTTCCGCTCCCCTCTTTTGTTTTGACTCAGCATAGCAACGTCTCGAGTCCAATATTGAGAGGGAGAGAGACTGGTCTTTTGGCTGTCCTTCCCCCAGAAGTTTCAGGCTTCGTGCCAGGTCTGCCAAATTGAATCCCATCTATCCTAGCAGGAAAGTAAGGCCAGGAACATCCCCCAGGGTTGGGCCTCTCCATTCATCTGGCAAACACTTGGGAAGGTTTATTTAGATAAGCAGCTTCAAGAGTGTGTAGGACGGTGGAGCCGTTTAAGGCTGTCTACACTGGTAATTACAGGGTTGGGGGGGGAAATAGTTATTCAACTCTGCCACTAACTGGCCATGTATCTTGGAGAAAATAATTTCACCTCTTTTGGTTTGTTTCCTGGTCTGCAAAATGTGGTGGATGGATCAAATGATCTCTAAGGTCCCTCCCTGTTATGATTCTATGAAATAATCTCTTTCCTTTCTTTACAGGTCTAGCACTTAGCACAGTGCCTGGCATGCAGTGGGAGCTTAATAAATGCTTACTGACTGACTCATCTCTCACACGATAGTCTATGCTATCACATGAGTGGAGAGCTGGGCACTCTTACTCCAGCTTTTGCTCAGTGAATTTCCATAAGATCAAAGGGGCAATGGAGAAACCAATCCTGAGATAAAAGAAAGTAATTACTGAACCTGGCTGCTCCTGATAGTTGTTTCCACCAGAAGTTTTATTTTACAGCAGATCCTCCAGCCCTGAAGGCACAGACTTTTGACTCGAGGAAGGGCCTTAGAGCTAGTATCATCACTGTCATTTTAATAACCCCAACTGCCCAAAGAGAAATTCTCTGACCCAGGTCTAGATAAGCTCTCTCATAGATAGCCCAGGAAAGAAAGGAAGCTCTAGAATTTCTATAGCATTTTTTTATTTACAGTGTTTTGTGGACATTATCTTGTTTGGCCCTCAAACTGATCCTGTCAAGTCGGTAGTGAATGTATCATTATGTTTATTTTACAGATGGAGAAAGTGGGAGTCAGAGATAGTACCAGAGCTGAGAGGCACACCCAGGTCTTCTGATGTGTGGCAGTTAGACTGCATTCTCTCCACTAGAAATAGATGGAATGTTGAAGTCTCTAATCCAGGGAATGAAAAAGTTTTCACTTTGTAAATATGTCAGGCTGTCAGTTCACACTGCCTTTGAACTGTCATGCCACATATCCTACTTGGACATTTCTAAGGCCGACAAATTCATCTGTTCTAGGTCATGGAGGCTCAGAGATATTTCTATTCTAGGCAGGCCAAAGGCTCATTAAACAAAGATAGTGCAGTTCATCCAATAACATACTATGTGACTTTGGGCAAATCTCTCTGCCTTCCTGGCTCTCGGTTTCCTTCTCTGTAAAATTAGGAGGTTGCACTAGATGGTCTTAGGTCTAGCCAAGCTCTAACTAAGCCCCAACCTGGACAAGGATGGGTCTAGGAGGTCATCTGAACATCTCCTTCTACTTTCTTGATTCCTCCCTGTCTTAAGAAGGTTGATAATTTCTAATAACACGATTTATAAAAACTAAATTAATGCAGTGGGAATTGTATCCTACTTCAGATCCAAGAAATATTTGGTGCAAAAATAGGATTGTCCCCTCCTGTGCCAGCCTTGGAAAATGATTAGGGGCAAAGGGCCCATCCAATTCAGATTTATTTACATATTCCAAGGCAGGGGTGGCGAACCTGGAGCCTCAAGGCCACATGTGGCCTTCTAGGTCCTTGAATGTGGCCTTTTGACTGAGGCCAAGTTTTACAGAACAAATGCTCTTATTCGGGAAATTTGTTCTATGAAGTTTGGATTCAGACAAAGGGCCACACTTGATAGCCTTGAGGCCACAGGTTCCTGTTCCCCACCCCTGCCAAGGGCTCTCGCTAATAATAATAAAAGCTAGTATTCATGGCACGCTTTAAGGTTTGCTATGTGCTTTACAGATATGATCTCTTTTTCATCATCATCCTGACAGTAATAATCATAGCTAACATTGGTAAGTGTGTTATAGTTATTGTGTCATTTGATCCTCACAACAACCATGGGAGGTAGATGATATTATTATCCCCATTTTATGTGTATGGAAACTGAGACAGAAGTTTAATGACTTGCCCAGGATCACATGGCTAGTGTCTGAGACAGGATTAGAACTTAGATCTTTCCTGACTCCAAGTCCAGCATTCTATCTACTGAACCAATTTGCTGGGGACCATGACTTTAACTTTTTTTTTTTTAATCTATGTTAGTCCTCCATTATAACAAGGTCCAAAAGTTCATAACCATTTGTATGAAAGTAATACTCTTTATTAGCGCAGTGCCTGGCACGTAATCGGCACTTAGTAAATGCTTGTTGCCTATCTCATTCTATACATTATTCTATTTTTATAGTCATTGAATCACAGACATTGGGGTGAAAGGGACTTGAGACGTCCTCTGGTCTAACCCATTCATTTTACAGAGAAGAAAACTGAGGAATACAGCTAGGTTAAATGACTTTCTTGAGTATTAAGTAGCAGATCTGAGATTTGAATCCTGAACCTCCAACTAAGGGTTCTTGTGACTAGGCCACCCTACCTCCCAAGGCACCTCTTTCCGACCCATGTCTAATAGTCACATTTTGCCAGTTTAGGTTTTAGGCAAAACAAATAGCAACGCCCACAATACTCTAGGCACAGAAACATAAATAAACTATGGTTTTTGCAGAAGGGTGAAACAACACTTTCTGTTTTGTTTTCAGTACCCTTCCTGGAAGTGCCCAACATTGTGTTGGCTCCTATAGCTACTCTATCATATTGGGCTATTGTCTAAAGAGAATGGGCTGCTAGATGGTACAGTGGTTAGGGCACTGGGCTTGGAATCAGGAAGATTCATCCTCATGAATTCAAATCCAGGCCCAGACACTTACTAACAGAGTCACCTTGGGCATGTCACTTAGCCCTGGTTGCCTCAGTTTTCTCATTTGTAAAATGAGCTGGAGAAGGAAATGATAAACCACTGCAGTATCTTTGCCAAGAAAACCCTAACTTGACTAACACAACTCAACAACAAAATAAAGAGAAGGGTTTCCAGTGAATCTTTTCTCCTTTTTTCTAGGCTGTAATTAAAAGTCTGAAACCCATCAGCCTCCAGGTCAGAAATTCTTCACCATTAGGGTATCATGCACCTCTTTGGCAATCTGGTGAAGCCTAGGAATTCCTTCTCAGAATATTTTTTATTTTTTTTTAATTTAAAGTGAAGGACATGTTTAATTTAATTTAAAGATTAATAACAATAAAGATGTATTTTTTCCATCCAGGTTCAAAGATCCCCTGAAATCCATTCTGGACTCCAGGTAAAGAACCTCTTCTCCAATTAGATTTGGATGAACAATTTCTTTCAGCCTCCATCAGCTAAGACTATCAGCAAATAATTGTCGCCTATAGAATTGTCAAAAGGCAAATATCTGTTGGGGCTTTAGATTTTTTGAGGTTAAGGTTAAGATCCCCTAGTGAAATGAGGAGGAAGGAGTATGTCAGTAATTTCAGAGGGGCATTTTCTTTCCTTTGACCTTGTTACAAAAGACCTCTTTTGTGCCTACTATCACATGAAGACTTCCACTATCAGGGAAAACTGGCACATGCCGATGAATAAGGCAAGTACCAGGCCCGTGAAAGAGTGATTTACTGGAATCTAAATCAGGTTCCAAATAGGCAAGTTCTGCTGTAATTGGCCCTGCTAAGTCAGCCAGGCTCAAAGTCTCAGCCACCCGTCCCCCACCGTTTTTTTCCAAATCAACAGGAAAAAAATCAGCAGTCAGCTTGACTTTATTCATGTGGCAGCACATTACAGCCTTGAAGTTAAACTGAACTTCACATTTTGCCCTACTATTTCATTATTAACCATCATGAAATATAAAACAATTTTTAACAGTTCCTCCTAGACTGCTAAGGAAATTAAAAATAAAGTATTTCAAAATTGCTCCTTTTTGCCCGTTTTTATGAGTTTTTTTTTTCCTTTAGGAAACACAGCAAAACATTTAAGGGGGGGGGAAGAATTGGTTTGGACTTTTTCTCTAAATATGTGGCATAGGAGAAAAACATTGGATTTTGAGTAAGAGAATCTGAGTTTGAATTATAGTTTTGTGATTCACTGTGTCTATGACCAGAGAAAGTCACTTCTTCTCTATAGGCCTCAGTTTCCTCAGCTGTCAAATGAGAGGATTGGACTAAAAGAGCTTTAAGGTCTTTTCTAATTCTAGCATTGACCCCATAAGAACAGGGCAAAATCACAGATTTAAGGGCACTAATTAGGAGTGCCTTGGAAAGCAATTGGATATATGCTTGCTAGTCTATGGGGTAACCAATCTTTCTTTCCCCTTTGGGAGGCCTGAATGGAACAATGGTCCCAGGATGCTCTGACCGGGATGACCTTTACTATCTTAGGAATTTTGCCTAGCCTGGTTTACAAACATAGGCAGAAACTAAAGGACACAAAGCCTTCTTCTATTGCAGATGGGGACAAGAACAAAGTAAGATCCCTCCCTTCCCACTAAAAAGGTGCCTGAACTCTTACCCCAATGTGAAGCCCCTAAACCAAAAAGTTAAGATGGAAAGACAGCTGGACTGGAAGGCAGAAAACCTGAGTCCTACACTAATTACCTGTCTACCTTTGGCCAACTAGCTCCCCTCTCTCATCCTCAAGATTCTTTATCTGTTAAAAGGAAGGTTTGAAAGGCAGAGCAGGGTAGTAGATACAGAACTGTACTTGAAGGCAGGAAAA
>CM053626.1:292810679-292866526 GCA_028646595.1 Phalanger gymnotis
GGAGGGCAGACTGGGGAACAGGGCAACCAGAGTGTACGCCATCTTGGAGTGGGGGGCAGAGGAAATGGGGAGAAAATTTGTAATTCAAATGCCTGTTAAAATCAATGCTGAAAACCAAACATGTCAAAAATAAATTAAAAATAAATAAAAACTGCACAGCAAAAAAAAAAAAAAAGACTTAGGCATTCTGATCAACAAAATGGCCAACCAAAATTTCAGATGACTCGAGATGAAACATGTTACCTAACTCCTAATAGAGAGGTAATGAATTTGGCATATAGAATGACACATTTTGGGGATTTGGGGGTGGAGGCAAGGCATGCTTATTGTAAGAAGTTGTGTTACTTGATTCTATGTTTGTAAGAAGGGTTTTGTTTTTCTTGCTTCCTCAACTGGGGTGTGAGGAGGAGGGGGTGAGAGGGAGAGAATACAGATCTGAAAAAAAATTAAATTAAATTTTTAAAACTCTATCTGGGAGAAGCAAGGTACTGAAGCATTTAAATTCCAAAGTCTCAAGCAAAATGAAAGTAATACTGAAGATATAAAAGGGATAAATCCTGAGTATGTTGTTCAATGACTTTACAAGCTTTTTCTAGAAGAATCTCTTTTTTCTCCACACACTATCCCATGGTAGTTCATAGAAGTCCTAGGTTGCATATATGCTTTTTGTGTGAGCTAGGAAGTAATGAGATTTAAGATTTAATGGACTTTTCCAACTGTAATTTACACGAGGTCCAAAACCCAATAGCAAGAAGAGGAGTTTATTTTATGGTCTAGTTTTTTGTTTTTTTTATAAAAAGGTAATGTCTGGGAAAATAAAATTCAAACTTAGTATGACATAAACAATTCGTGTACAATGGTTTATTACTATATACAACTTCAAAAATAAACATTCCTCAATTCTGAGTAAGACTGCAAGAAACACCTTTGATGGTGTTTAAGCTAGAGGAAATCTCCTTGTAGAGCCAATGTCTTCCTTCTCTGGGAAGAAGATGTACAATAAAAAATATAAATAAGAACTTCAATGAGTCAAAAGCCAGAAGGAAATCCTTGCTCTCAGTCTGGGCATTGGGCTCTCCATGGAGTTTGCAATAGCTGGAACAAGTGAAACAATTAACCCAAGAGATTCTCAAATTTCAGCCTTCAATGACTGCTCTTTATACTCCTTTCCAGCTGGCCCGTTACAAATGAAAGTGACTCATGTGGACATATGGCACCGCCATGTAGCTCAGATGCCATTCTTCACCAGCTCATGGACACCATTCTCATCAATGATTAAAGGAGCATGGAATTCTTTATTTGCCACATAGCTTTCAAGGCCCTAAAGGTGGAGGAAAAGAAACATAAAGTTAGAAACCTGCTGGACTTACTCTCAGTAGCAATGAACTAAAGTGAGGGTATCCTAAGTTGGGCTAACATACGGAAACTCAAAAGACTTGTGAGAATCTACAAAATACGGGTTTCAAAAGCAGGCTTACTGGCCCAACATGACTGAAATTTAAAACCCAAAAAGAAGGAATTAGTCACTTAAGCTCAAAGTGCAAAAGGACAACAATCACTCTTTCCATCCATCCCCACTGCCCACTGTGGCTGTTTCTAGCAGGAGATGGTCTTGGAAGGCAGACCTACAACACTGCCTGAGGGATGCTGCCAAGGAACACAGTATGAACAAAGCACCCAAAGAGTTCTAGAAGCTTTCCATTCACAAGATTTAAAAAAATGAACAGACTGTGCCTCTAAACAAGTCAGATTATTAAAGATTAAAGTTATGATGCATTAAACAGACACAAAGACAACCTATTTTAAAATACCATTTTGGGGGACAAAATATAGTTGGAATCAGGCCCCAGTGACATCCAGAATGGCAGCCAATCCAATCCCACAACAATTTCATCATCAGTATCTCATGTGTACAGAGCATGACACTCAGCTCTATGGTGAGGACTGGGGAAGGAAGTTTAGAGGCCTCAAGCTTGTAGTTTACTAGCACCAAATCAAGCTTGTGGCTTTGATATAGAGGTTTAATGGCAGAAGAATCCAGATGCAGGGATTTGTAACCTGCAGTCTGTGAACTTAAAAGTTTTTTGATAAGTGTATTTTATTATAATTGGCTTCCTTTATACCTCTATGTATTCAATTTTATGCGTTTGAAGACATTAGTGAGAGAAGAGGTCCATCGACATTACCAGACTGCCAAAGGGGTACAAGACACACAAAAGGTAAAGGGCCCCAAGATTAAGGATATCCAAGACAAATGCATTTCTTAAATTTGCTCCCATAATACAGCTCTATTCTGTCAAGGTATACTTACAAAATTTCTGACAATTCTATGCTCCATGATGTTTTTGTGGATAGACATAAACTTAAGTAAAAATTGAGATGGGTGGGGGTGTATAATTAGTGAACTTACTTCGCCAGCATAGGAGACAAGAGGTGAGATTTCACACTGAATGGGCAGGTCGTTGGCATCCTTCAAGCTAAAAAAAGAGAACAGCACCAACATCAAAAACTCCACTTCTTTAACTATTTACCATATCAGAAAGAGATGGAGTTGGCAACTTCCTTGCAGTCTGGGAGATAACATAGGTAACTCACTGATATGTTTCACAGCAGCACCTATGCTCACAATGCATTCAGTGAATGCATTTCATATCTACAATAGGTCCTAGACTGAAAAATGCTAAATTCATGGGAGTCCCCCCCATCCATTGTCACCACGGTCATAAAATCTATCAGAGACACATGTTAGTGATTTGTTGTTCAGTCTTTTCAGTCGCGTCCACCTCTTCATGACCTCTTTTGGGGTTTTCTTGGCAAAGATAGGGGAGTAGTTTGCCATTTCCTTCTCCAGCTCATTTTTCAGATGAGGAAACTGAGGCAAGCAGGGTTAGGTGACTTGCCCAGGGTCACATAGCTATTCAGTGTCTGAGTCCAGATTTGAACTCAGGGAGATGAATCTTCCCTGACTCCAGGCCTAGCACTCTATCTAGCACCACCTAGCTGCCCCATGTTAGTGATAACTGCTAGCATAAAGATGTTCACATTAGAAAAAAATATTCAATGGCATTACTGTTTAAATCACTTTGTGCATATTAACACTTTGCCCTCTCCTACATCTTAGAAATATTCTTCTGATTTCCAAAGACATCATTAGCCCTTTGTGCTACTTCTCAGTACCTGCTTTTCTAGAGAGATGGGGATGAAAAGGCAAAGCAGGTTTCCCAAATAAGCCAGACGAACTCATTTAACAAGAAAGCATCAGCCATTTTTACTTCCAAAGCAGTTCTCCATGGCTATTACCAAAGACCCTTTCAAAGAAGTGGCGCAGCCTGGGTATTTCAGGTTGACAGTGATCTATTTCCAGTTCTTGGGCTGACTCAGTAATCACAGCAATGACAAGGCCAAATTCACCACTTTCTTTTGGATAATTTCATTTAATATTTAGTCCAATTTAAGACCCCAAGTTTCTAAAGCATTAAAGTATTATCAAAGCCAATAATGTTGGCAATATTTTTTAGTCCCTTGGCTTCTGGCCTGTAAGTTAATTGGACAATGACCAACGATACTAGAATCTAATCTCCGGCTGACCTCGTGGCATCGTGGCATTTCAGAAGACCTGAGGTGAGAGTTAGGAAGCTCTCTTCCTAGCTAGGAAGGCCTGTGCTTAAGCAGAGCACCCCAAGGTGACTCAAGCTCAAGGCTGCAGTGCACGTGCTGAGGTGCCCCGGCACAAAGGGCCCCTACAGCAATGACATCACAAGTCTGGATCAAATAAAGGACCACAGGCACAGGATAAGCCAACCTAGCCAGAGTTCTTCCTGTCATCATCTTTAGAGAGAAGCGGGCTTGCTTAGGCCAGCAGGCAAGGCTCTCTGTGATCTCACACCAGTCTGACCTTCCTTTTCTTATCACTGCCCAACGTGAATTCTCCACTAGAGCCAAGCCTAGCTCCTTGCTCACCATCTCCTCAATGGGCCATGTTCATTCACCACTCTTTCTTTGTGGCCCTGTCCTAACTCAAATGTCCCACCCCCTTTCCTTCTTCCCCAGATCCCATCAGTGCTTTAAAGGTCAATCTCAGACCACACTGAGCTCCGGTTTCTCTGAATTGCATAGCTCATCTATTTTTATTACTCACTTTGGCCCTTAAATTATATCTAGTTTTGTAGTATCATTTAACTATTTCATTTTCAATCAGAATACAAATTCCTAAAAGGCAACGAATGCCATTCTTAGATTTCCTTTGTTTTCATTTCACTCACTGACTAGTATACTGTTATGTACAAAACAGAAGGCACAGAAATGCTCTGCTCTCAAAGATTTTAGGAGCCAAAAAACACCTCACAGGACCAGTCACTGAAGGGACTTTAAAATATAAACTTACCTAATACAGTGAAGAATGGGAGCTACCATCATAGAGCTTAATCTCAAAGTATAAACAGATAGCCCAATAATAGCAGCAATTCTCCAGCCTTTGTGATCTGACAGAACTGGGGGGCCCCTCCAGGTGCTAGCACCTATGCATCTTTCACCTTGATGACGTTTCCAGGTCACCGCTGCTTCTTACCCTTTCCATCAAAAATACCTCTTTTTCCTCTACCTCTATTTTGCCTCTTCTCTCTCTAATCCCCACTTCCATTCAATCTTGTCCTCTGGCAATTGATTTCAGCCTCTCTGGGCTCTGTTTTAGGAGAAATTTTAAACTAGTCTTAATTGGTCCAAATGACAAAATTAAAAAGGTTTAACTACCAAAAAATGAATACTATTAAATGACACAAACTCTTATTTTAGTTGAGCTTATTAGAAGCTACAAGGCAGACATATAAAGAACCATTTCTTCCTTTTACTATAGCAGCAGCTGAAACTGGTGTGAGAAACCAAAAAGATGGAATGCCAGCCAACAGTTTTTTGAGAGATCAAAATGAGCTGCTCTGATCACTCACTAAAATGAACCAAAACAATGAGCTCTTTTACTCATTGACAGGTGCCATCTTATAGGATGACCGTCCTGATTAGGAGTGGATGGCCCTTCACCTACATTCAATAGGACTCTGGATGAAATTCACATGTACTATTCTTGTCAGGACCCAACTGTGTCACAGTGGTGGGAGAAAGCCCATGAATGAGGGTGATTTCATAGCTGCCCTATTTAAAAAAAAAAAAAGCTTCCCTTTTCAGAGGCCCTTCTTCCAATTTTTTTCATTTCTCAACTCATTTTACATTTGCATAAAAACTTAAAATTCTAACTGAAGCCTAAACATCTTCAGAGTACATAAAAAAGATTGAGCTAACTCTTCAGGTGCGGGGATGTTGATTTCATCCCATCCTCTGCTAGACACCAGGCTGGAGAAGATACGTCCCAGTTCTAGCTGAAAACTCCTTGTCAGCATAAAGGGGTAAAATTTTGTTCTGTTCTGTTCATTCTGCTCACAAAGGATGCAAAACTAGTCCACGATGACTGAAGAAAAGAGCCATGAGAAATTTCACTACAAACTCGGGTCATCTTTCTGTAGGCAACACTTTCTTCTCCCACACAAGCACAATTCTCAAAGCTAGGTGTAGAGAATGTAATTTTTATCTATAAAGATGTCCTAGAGGGTACTCTGAACCCATGCCAACCATTGCTAGCCTGCAACATGCTCTCACTCTGCAATAAACCTATTCACTGCAAGCAACCTGACCACCCCTTGTCAGATTCTTTAGTAAAGCATGCCCCCAGCTCCACCATGCACAGCGACTGTCTCGTTAGCGTGTCTTCCAGAGGCCTGCTACTAGAGAAGCGGTGCACCCCCCCAAAGCTAAAGTCATTCTTCTCCCCCAAAGATGGCTGATAGCTATTCAGTACTCTGAGCTGCAAGGCCCGTTAGTACCCAGGGAAGCATAGCCCCGTCACCGTGCACTGCAGGCAGCCAGGTATATTTACTTGTGATTGACATCAGCTGTGAGGGCCTCTGACTTTCCATCTGTAGCATGGCTATGTGGGAATAAACAAGCATTAATGGGAATGAATACAAATAAAACAGTAATGATGAAAAACAATGAGTATACAAGACATGTGAGTGGCCTACTGGTACTTTCTATTAATGTTGAAATTGAAAGTAAGATAAAGAAAACCAAAGGAAAACAATCCAACGAACAAAGCTACTACTTCAGCATACTCGCAGATCAACCTTGTTGATCCTTATTCAGAAGTCTGCTGGCCTTTTTCCATGAATTGAAAGAGGTCACATCCGCTCTTACAATGGAAACAGTATGGCACCAACAGTATGAAATGTACGTCACACAGAAGAGGTTATCTGTCATCCAGTCTGACGCCTGTCCAAATCATGCATCCTATCTACAAAATCCACACCAGGAGAGCTCTCCAACTCTAAGTGAACATCTCCAGTGGCAGGGTGCTTGCCATCCATGAGCACCCTGAGCAGACAAGTCATAGTATGTTATTAGAGTCAGGACTTCAGCAGTGGCTAAGTGTTTTAAACATAAAATATGAGAACCATGCAGTTTAAAGACTGTATCTTTCACATCATTTTATCTGGATCTTCAATACTTCTAGCTATTACTAACTCTGATAATCCAAAGTACTATGGGGTGCTTCATCCAGGAGGGTCAGGGCACATTGATGGAATGCTCTTCCCTCCAGGGCACCTAAGTGTCACACTTAGAACCACAGTGACCCAATGTGCCACTCTTCTGAGACCTCTTTGAGGGTGAGGGGAGCTCCTGTGGGTTCCAGAAGATGTGCCTTGAACAGCCACATTTCCATAGTAGCAAAGCAGCTGCTTCCAAGGAAATTGGGAGATATAGGAATGGGAGAAAGAACTTAAACTACAGTGGAGAATACCGCAGAATGGAGATAAGAAGAGGAGCTGAACCTCTGATTTCCTTGTGTAAGGGGGACTCTTGGGTGAGGAAACTCTACCAATGCTAGTTGGCACCTTCTTTGAAAGTGAAAGTCTTAGTTGCCTAGAGCTGTGTTGTCAAACTCAGACAGAAATAGAAATTTCCTGAGGACCACATATTGACTTAGAAAATCACAAATTAACATTATCTATGTCATGCTGTATTTTTATTTTGTTTTGTCAAACATCTCCCAATAACATTTTAATCTGGTTCAGGCTGTACATGAGTTTTCTGCCCCAGCTTGAGAAGGAAAGGCATGAGTCTGACACCTTTGGCCTAAAAACCCAGGGTTGCATGCTGCGGAAATTGTGTCCGAAATAGGACTCAAACCCAGGTCTTCCTGGCTTCAGGACACTTCTCTGTCCCTCACATCAAGCTGCCTCTTTCACCACATAAAAAGTGCATGGGATATAAAAACAAAGTACTTGTCACCTACTATTCAATAGGTAACTAGTAATAAGATGGCATATTATGACAACAAGAGATCCAGGGTAGCTAAATCTTTAACTGGAAAATAATCTATTTTTCTCTGAGGCAACCATCATAGCCAAATTCTTCACATGAAGAACAGCTCACATCTCTATACTGCCCTCTTTAAAAGAGGAGAGAGTAATGGACTGTGTGAAAGAGAAAGGAGGAAGCTGCACAGTCCCAAGGGAAATGCCCAGGGGCATAGAGCCCTACTTACCGAGGAATGGCAGGAAGACGAGATCCGTTTTCATCTATGAAGTGACCCCCAGCGTTGAGGACCCAGCAATGATGTAGAGACATTAACGCATGCCGCGTGGTCGTAGGATTGTCCTTCCCATTCTGACTGTCTGCGTTCTTCAAAGGCGAGAACTCATCTTCCCGCAATACTTCATATACCACAAACTTCCTGGAGTAGAACCATAAAAGCCAATTATGAAATAATATAAGCCTCACTATCTCCCACCATAACTATGCTCTTCATCTTCAATGCCATGCTCTCTCAATCTAATTCCAAAGGAATGCTACATAAATTAATCCTTACAGATCAGTCTCAATCCTTCACACTGGAAACTGGAGGTTTTTCTCTCCAATGCGGAACTGAGGTGTTTCATTTATGTCTCAAATGAAAAGTACATTTCAGAAAAATTAGAAATCTTAATGTGAGGAAAAACTATGCTAAAACTTGTTTTGAGCCAAAAGAATCACAAAAAAAGAGGCCGAAGGATCTCTGGGATATGCTGATAGAGAAGGGAAATGTTAGCTCTTGTTCTCTTATGTTAATCAAACTCTGAGAAGCTCATTTCAAACAGAAATGTTATCTGCTTCAAAGAGCTCTGCAGTTTCAAAAATTTGCATTGAGACAAACATTTATTCACCGATCAGAAATATCTTCTAAATACAAAACAGCTGATCCTTCATCTCAGCCGGCCTCAGGCTTGGAACCAAAAGAAACAAGTTCAGTTTGTAAGGCAGCCAACCAGATAAGGTAAGTGATGAAACCAGGAATTTGTCCCATGGACAGTTCTAACCAAACTAGTAGGACAGAGGCTTCACACAAGGCACAGATACCGAGTCTAGATTGAATACTTATACTCAAATAACCATGTCTGGTACCACAGACATAATATTTGCTAAGCAAGTGTTTCTTTGGGGTAGCTCAGTGAGTAAGCGATGGCATTACATTTGTTTAATCTTGTTTGGTCACAGCAGAAAACATACTTAGCAAACTGAAAGATGTCGAAGACAAATTTTTCCATCTTTATCCCATTTGGTTTGTCTGGCTTAATGAGCTGCCCCTGGGTATCCACATATGGAATCTTCTTCTGAGCCACGTGGTGCTGCAGCTGTGGTTCATAAATGCTAGGTGAGGAAAAGAGTGAAGTCATCAGCTCCCAGGCTTGGAATATTGGTAATCCAGTTGTATTACGCCTGTCACCCAAATTTCCAAATCCGAATTTGCCTTGATCATTTAGAAACATTCAATACCAAAGCTCCTAGGAATGAAACACTAAAAGCATCCAGTACCAACTGTTAAATTTCAACCCACTTCTAAATTACAAAACAAACAAATTCACCTGTTCGTAGGCTTATATTATTCATAACAGTCACATTAAAGAGACCAACAATACGGCACAAATTTATGAATCTGAACTCATTTTTTGGTTCTTTTTATGTTCTCCTTTTAACCTCACCTATTTTAATCAGGAAGAAGACACCCAGAATGGCAAAGGGACCACAAACAATGCCATAAGGTTGGTGTCTAATGCTACGTTCTTTCCAGCAATTAGAACATCATGGTTCAACATTTACTATTAATACTCATTATTACTACAAACTGTTAAAAGTTTCTCATTGAAAACACCCTGTTCCTCTAGTTCTGCAAGATTACAGGACAGGTGTTCTTATTATCTTAGATCTACAAAGAAATACTATGTGATGCAAGAGTCCATCTGAGTAAGATGATGTCTCTTCCCCCCTCCTCATTCCACATTCCCCAGATGCCTTTTGCTGCTACCTCCACCTTCACCCATTTCATACTATGAAGTGGCCCTTCTCTTTGCCAAGGCAAATCTCTCGACAAGAACAAGTGATCCTGGTCCATTTCATCTTCCCTTCTACCATCCCATACTCTCTCACTAATCCTCGATCCACTGTCCATTGACAGCTTCCCTACTGCCCAAAAACATGACCACGTCTTCCTTATACTCAAAAAACACTTGATCCTGCCATCCCCAGGATTTTTCATTCCCTCTTCCCTTTTGTGACTAAACTCCCTACAACAGATGACTCCACTTCTATTCCTCTCACTATCTTAAGTCTCTACAGTCTTTCTTCCTATCTCACCATTTATCTGAAACTGCTCTCTCCAAAGTTACCAACAATCTCTTAACTGCCCAATCTAATGGCCTTTTCTTCTCAATTCTCATCCTTCTTGACCTCTTTTTTGATACTCTCTTCTCTCTAGGTTTTCAGGACACTGCTCTCTCCTGCATCTCCTCAGTCTCCTTTGTAGATCTTCATCCTGCCCCTGGGTGTCTGTCCTGGACCACCTCCTCTTTTTTTTTAAATACTACTTTACTTGGTGACCCCACCATCTCCAAAGGATTCAATTATCATTTCTATGCTAATGATTCTCAAATCAGCTTATCCAGCCCTAACCTCTCTGCTGGACTCAAGTTTCACATGTCCAACTACCTACTGGACATCTCAAGCTAGATGACCCCCAGGCAATGTAACCTCAACATGGCTAAAATGGAACTCATTCTCTTTCCCTCCAAGCCCTCTCCTCTTCCCAACATCTTTACTATTGTGGAGAATACCACCACCCTCCCAGTCACGCAGACTCCTCATTCTCACCACCTATGTCTGATCTGTTGCCACGTTCTTCTTGACCTTTGTAACCTGTCTTGTACACATACCCTTGCCACCGCTGACACTACCACCCCCTGCAGGCCTTCATCACCTCCTGCCGAAACTACTGCAATTGCCACTGGTTGGTCTCTCTGCCTCAGGTCTCTCCCCACTCCAGTCCATCCTCCATTCAGCCATCGAATCGATCTTCCTAAAGCACAGACCTGACAATGTCAGCCCCTCTACTCCATAAATGCATTCAAAGCCCTTCATAAGCTGTGCCTCCCTCCCAGCTATTCCTCACACAAGAAACTTCATCTGCCAACCTGGCATTTTCACTGGCTGCCCCCCAGGAATTCTTCCCACCTCATCCCCACCTATTGGCTTCCCTGGCTTCTTCCAAGTCCCAGATAAAATCCCATGTTCTACAGGAAGCCTTTCCAAATCTCCCCTTAATTCTAGCGCCATCCCTCTGCTGATAATCTCCAGTATCTTATCCCGTGTATCTCTTCTCTGTACAGTTATTTACTTGTTATCTCCCCCATCAGACTGTGAGCTCCTCAAGAATGGGAGCTGTGTTCTACCTCTGTATCCTTAGGGCTTAACACAGTGCCTGACATACAGAAGGCACTCAAGTATTTACTGACAGACTAAGTGACAATATATCTATTATACTTCAGTGTTTCAAAAGATCTCTAATCTCACCGATGTGGGCTTCTCCTCTAACAAGGTAGATTACAACTTCTTCCCTCTAACAGTTGACCTTTAAGAGTTGCTGTGATCATTATTGGGTGATCAACCTCCTACTATTCAGCTTTTCCAAACCTAGCTAAGATGGTTCTTACACAAAATAATAATCTTAATAATAAAAATCCTTTGCACTTGTATATAGCTTTGCAAAGCACTTGGCATATTCATTACCTCATTTAATCTTCACAGAACTATCAGAGAGGGGCAGAGTAGGAACAACTACTCCCATTTTATGGATAAGGGAATGATTTTGGAACGTGTAAATAATTTCTCTCTAGTCATATAGCTGGTGAACCTCCTTCTCTCCCTCAGGTTACTGTAAAGATCAGGTGAGATTATGGATATGGCAGATGAATATGGATATGTACAAATGATACATGTCAGGGTGACACAGCCCATAGGCCAATCTGAGTCTCCCGGCTCCTGATTTGGGGGGGTTATGACTTCAAGCTGCCTGGAACAAAAGCTGAACATTAAGGGATACAAAGCAAGAGTAAAGGGGAGGAGCAAGGGCTCTGGAAGGTCCATACTTGACCACATCTCTCAGGAAAGGCACAGTGAAGAAGTGATTGGCAATGTTCCCTGCGTTGAACAGCAGCCGTCCATCGGGGCTTCGCCTCTGGGCTGTGGCCAGGGAGATTTCACTATATTCCACCACCTGGTAGACACCATCAACTCTACACACTACCCCGACAGGCTCAGTAGGATTTGTCTTCTCCACAACCTGCCCACAAGTAAAAGAAAAGCGAACACACTCAAATGCTGCTGACTTGTTTCAGCATCCTTTACCATGACTTTATTTATTTAGTCTTTCTCTGCTAGTAAAAAAAAAAAGTAGAACTTTAGAGTCAGATTCTTAACTGTGGGTTCAAAAACTTTTTAAGAAACTTATTTTGATAATTCCACTTTAAAATAATAGGTTCCCTTTGCGATACTATGTATTTTAATTCTTGATTTTTAAAACATGATTCTTATAAGGGGCATAAAGATTTCATCAGACTGCCTGCACTAAGGGGTCCAAGATACAAAAAAGACAAAGAACTTCTGGTTTAGAAGAATGCCAGTCTGGTTCTCAGTCATTAGACAAGTCATCCTTTGCCAAGGCTAAAGGCAAAGACTGTCCAGCTTAGGAAAACTGAACAGAGATTGTACTCTGTTAGAATAATTTTTAAGAAGCTAGGGGTCAGCTCCACAGCATGATGGAACATCAGACTAGTGACACAGAGTATATATAAATATATGGAGATATATTTGGAGTAGAGGAAACAAAACACCCAGATAATCTAGTTAACCTAGATTCTGAAAAAAGATAGTTTAAGATAAATCAGCAGTATGCTAAGGGCAGCTAAAAGTACTGATGTGACCTTAGGATGTATTAAAAGAACCCCGGAGTCCAGCAGGAAAGGGGTGATGGTTTTATTGTGTCGTACCAGCATCAAAGCAATCTCTGGAACATTGTGTGCAATTCTGGACACCACATTTTAGGAAGAATCATATGTGGAGAAATTCAAAAAGGGATAACCAGGATGGTGAACGGTTTTGAGTTCATGCCGTATGATGAAGAAAGCGAGTGTGTTTACCTTCGAGAAGGCAAGATTTAGGGAATATTTAATCATTGTGCTCAAGCATCTGAAGGGCTGCCACAAGATTAGACTTGTTCTGCTTGGATCCAGAAAGCAAAAACTTAGAAATTATGAAGAGGCGATTTAGGCTTGATGCAATAAAAAACTTCTTCACAACACTATCAAAAACTGGAACGAGCTCTCTGGGGAAAGAAAGTGTTTCTTCTCCTCGAAGTTTTCAAGCAGCCACTTGTCAGGTGTGATAGAAAAGGTTCGATTAGATACCCAACGATAACCAGCTACACTCCCATTCCTTGCTCCTTTTCCGGATTCAATCTTTCCATTTTCTGGATACATGTATCCATCCAGCAATTTTGTTCCCAAACAGTAACATCTCACATCTTCTGGTGCCCTGTAGGTTTCCAACCTGGGGCTAAAACCTGGACTAAGTTCAGACGTTTGCTCTCCTTCCATCGTAGCAAATGCTTCTCTGGTTACTCATTTCTTTCAGCGGCGAACAGGTGCAAATAAGCAATAAGCTCAAGGTGAACGACGGGATGATGGAACATTTCGAAGCTGAAGTGTCTGAATTTCACCCAGTGCCGTGTAACTATTAGGAACACATTTTTCTCATTTTCCTCAATTTATAAAGTACTTTCAAAAAGTAGAAATTTTTATTTTTTTCCATTAGAGTATCAACAAATATATTTTAGGGAAAAAAGTTAGATGTATATGTATTACTTCTTTTTATAGTTTTTTTAGTACTTTGCGCATTTATAGCAGATGCTCGAAAATGAACTGGTTGACTGAATTGAATATTTCTAGTCTAGAGGCCTTTGAAAAAGTTTTCATTTATTTTTACAATATCTTTGTAATAAGAAAAATAGAGGTAGCTAAAAAGTAAATACTGATACAAGATAATCAGCAAATTAAATATTTCACATCTATTCTATTATTTCCTATGACTACAATTTCTACATATCACAAGAAATCACTCCTTGATTTTATGGCATCTGAGCACAGAGGGGCCTTAGAGGCCACTGAGTCCAACATCCTCCTTCACGAAGAAGTCCCTTCCGCAGTGTTTCAGAGAGGCAGTCTTCTATCCTCTGCCCAAACACCTCGTGGTAAAGAGCTCAAGACAGCCCATTCCACTGCCGGGCTGCTCCATCAGATAGTTCTGTGGCAAAGAAAGCACAAAGAGCTCTGGACTTGGGGCGGTGGGAGAGGTCAAGAGATCCCGGTTTGAATAAAGTCCCAACCCTTATGCGTGGCCTAGATCAATCAATACCAAGCACTTACTGTGTACCTACTAAGTGCTGGGCACTAGGAATATGGGTGGGAGGAAATGAAATAATACTTGCCCTCAGGAAATTCCTATTTTTTTTTTGAATGGGGTAGGATGTTTACACAGAGAAGTAAGCACAACATGGATACAAAGCAAATCTGGAGGAGGAAGACCTGGGAGAAATTAAGGAGGTCTTCATGTACTCCTCATGATGCGCTAAGCTTTGAAAGAAGCTAGAGATTCTAAGAGGGAGGAGTGAGCAGGAAGAGCAGTACAGGGATGGGGAAGAGCCTGATCAGAGGCTGGGAGATGGGAGGAAGGGCATGTGAGCTGCAACGAGCAAGGCAGCTTGCCTGTGTGGAACACGGGAAGAAGACACGAAGGGGAAGATGATGCAAAAGGCCTGGAAAGGGGGCTAGGCTGGCCTTGGATCAAGAAGGGTTTTAGATGCCAAACAAGGTGTGTCTGTGCGGCCGTGAAGCCCACAGTGAGAACTGCATTTTAAGAATATATTCATGTCACTTTGGATCTGAATGGAAGCACAAGAGGCCAGAGGAAAAGACACCAAACCTTGACCAAATGAAGGATGAGCCTCTGCTCCATTGCCCATAACATGGGAATAATAATCCCTATACCACCTATCACACAAGGCTGTCATGAGAATCAAATGAATGAGTGAATGAAAAACATTTATGAAGTGCTAACTACATACCAAGCATATGGTAAAATAGTGAAAGTAAAAGTTCTCTGTAAGCTGGAAAATGATATATTCAATGACCACGACAGTACTGTTCAGGGGTTGGAAAAAAAGCTAAATGCTATACACTTATAATGATCAAATCTGGCACTGGAGAAGAGTTGAGAAAATGCACCTTCCTCCCTTTGCTGAAAAGGCAAGGGACTGTGGGTGTAGAATACGGCATATACTGAAGCACTGGCTGGTTCTGCTGAACTGGTTTTTACCACTTTTTTTTTTCAATATTTGTTACAAGAGATGGCTCACCAGGGAAGGGAAGTAAGAATTTTATATATCCAGTAATATATATCATGAAAAAAACAAAAAAGCATCTTTGGGGGGGGGCATCTACTTTTAAAAGGAATTTTGTGACTCTAAAGCAGACTCTATGTAAGTGAAAGCTAATATTATAATTATCATACTGAGCCAAAATCCTCCTCCCAATAACTTCCACCCAATAATACTAATTCTGGCCTCCAGAACTCCCCAGAGCAGATCTAATCTCTCTTTCATAATATAAAATATCAGTTATTGCTATTTCCATAATTATACCGGAACTAATTAAACTTTTCCAAGAATGTATCAACAAAACATTTTAAAACATATTAGAGTTTTTCAAATAAATACATCATTTTGATTTAATAAGCCAAAGCCACTGACATATGTAGAATTATAAAAAGTAGTAATGTTAATGAAACTAGTCTAACCTGAATTGCCTTGTTTTACAGACAAAAAATCATATAATTTGAGTTAGTTGGGCCCTAAGTGGTCACCTGGTCTAACCCCTATGAAAAGGGGTTTTTAATGTGTGTTATAACGGCAAAAACAGAATCAGGGTCAATAATACTAATAACTAGCATCAATAAAGAGTTGATGTATTTAAGTGCTATCATTATCCCTATTTCATATGAGAGAGGTCAGGTGACATATTCAAGGTCATAAACCTAGCCCGTGTCTTCCCCACTACTAGCCCTCAAAGCACTCCTCTAGAACCACAGGGTCCCTAGATTCCAATGGCCTGAGTTTCAGTCTCAGCTCCAGCATTCACTGTGTGATCTTAGAGACAGGAGATACCACACTGGACTTGGAGAGAGGAAAGAGCCAAGTTCCAGTGCTAATGACTAACTATCTCTGTGACCACAGGCCTCCATAGAGGCCTCTTGACCTCTCTGAAACTCAGTTTCCTTGTCTTTAAAGGGACAGGGAGACAATTAAACCAAATTATTTCTAGGGTCCAGAAAGGCCTCTAAATTGTATGATCTTATTCTGAAGATCCCTTTTAGCTTGAAAAGCCCAGCATACTACAAATGATGCTAAAGTATCGTATGGATATTAAGCAGAAGAGCGGCACCAAGTGGATAACAGTGAGAATTACATCTTGTTTCCATTGGTGGACCTTGGATGCTTCCTATCTAAATAAGAATGACAAAATCAATTTTAGATCTATGAGGAACAGATTTTAGAAAGAGAAAAAAGGAAGTCTTATTAGCCCTATGAGCTCTGTCTTTCCAGAGACCCCAGTTTCTATTTGTATATGTCCTATTATTTTTAATACTTCAAGAATTATAATTTTATCGGTGTACTTCAAACTTAGACGATATTTGAGGGCTGCTATGCCCAGAAAAAAAAAAAATACGATACGGCTACCCTGATAACTAGGCTAGTATTAGACAACAGTCTATACTCAAGGCCTTTCCAAGATAGGTAGGGACTGCCAGAGTTTATGTTCTGTTGGTACAGCCTTCAAGAACCCAATGTCAGGGTACTACAATGAGGCATGAGAATAGGGCTTTCATGCCATGTTGCAGCAAATTTCTAACTATTCTCTCCTCACTACTTGGAGTCTTTGTTCTTATTCCTCATTGTGACTAACCCTGTTATAGGCAATGGGGTTAGAAGGCCAATCAAATGGGCAGACCCACCACTACCACAGAGCATAGGGCTGAATGCTATCTTCAAACCAAGGTTCCCCTCTCCTAACATGGCAGGTTATTCAAATTCCTATTGTTCTCAGTGGCAGAGACAATCAAAAACAGGCTG
The DNA here is from genome assembly GCA_028646595.1 of Phalanger gymnotis. NCBI lineage: Eukaryota > Metazoa > Chordata > Mammalia > Diprotodontia > Phalangeridae > Phalanger > Phalanger gymnotis. Next base: position 292,827,280 of record CM053626.1, read on the forward strand.
TAAAGCTATTTGTCCCTATTGTGAGCAAAACTAAACCATGGTCATTTTTTTCAAACTCAAAGTAAGTACATGGTACCACTTGCTACTCAGAATGCATTCTTCAAATGCCATTCTAACAAAACATTATGTAGTTTTCATTTTCTCTAGTTCTCATAAAGTTCTCTTAAAGAATATCATATACCAAGTTCCATAGAACATGATGTTTATTTTCATTGCCATAGTGCTTTTATGTATGGCTAGAATTCTCTAAGAACCACTGAAACCCTGAAGAGGAAGGACTGTATGATATTTAAGATCGGGAGAAGTAGCTTCATATTATATATGTTTAAACATAGAGCATATATAGTACATTGCTATATGACATACATAAATACGTAAACATGTGTGTGTATTCACATATTTATTTATAGTGTGTGTGTTTAATAACTTGACGTGTCCCTGATTCGAAGCTTGATCTGCACTAGATCAGATGACATGTGGAAATCAGTCTGGGGATATGCTGAAAAGCCATCTGCCCTGGCAGCAAGAAACCAACTCTGCCACTTACTAACAATATGACCACAGGCAAGTCACTTCTCCTGTAAAGTAGGAAGAAGAAGAAGAATCCCTGTCTTATTTGTCACAGGGGGTGGGTGTGAGCTAGTGCTTTATAACTCAGCACTCTGTAAATTACAGCCATTATCATTATCTCAAAGCACTACAGGAGGCAAGGGAACACTATTTAAAGCAAATGGAGTTCCTGGAAGGCAGCTCAAGCAAAGTTCTGAAGTGGAAAGATCATACATTTGGATCACCTTTTCTTCCAGCAAAAGGGCCTACAAAATCTGCCACTACTCACCTTGAATGTCTTCCTAAAAAATGTCTGAAGTAGACCCCTAATCAGGTCACTCCACCATTCCACAGTGAGACGCTCTCCAGTGGAGAGTAGGAATGCTAAGTCATTTGAATACTTCAGGGAAAAGGTACTGGGGGAAGAGGCAAACATCCCAGAGATGCGAGTCCTGACCCTCTTGTGTTGTGGGACGCCACATTCCCCTCCTCTGCAGACCTGATTCCTCAGCTGTAAAATGAGGGGAGGCGGCCAATCTCCACTCCAGAGATAATCGCTGAAGGCCTTCATAAAGCCACCTTGATCGGACAAGTTTAAACCTAAGACAATTGTTAACATTATCCTACTGACTCACAGGGACAAAAATCAAAACCCCCTCTAGCTAATCTAGGCAGGACTTACCTTTGCTCCACAGTCTGCTCCCTTTTGGACGCAGAATCCAATGAAACGTGGGTCTGCTACTTTCACCAATATGTTGTCAACACAGTAGACATGGATTCCCCAAATGCCCCTTTTCTCCATATCTTCCACAATGCCATGGGCTGCAAGAGCTCGGTAAAGACCGCCATTCCCATCTGAGGAGTAGAACAGTTCAATAATGAACCAAAGCCCATGAAGTGTTACCCAAAAGGTTGTGTATGTTTCTAAGCTGATATGCGGACTTCTGAAAACCAAAGTTTCACATTGTCAAGTTACATGTTCCAAATGTTCCAAAAAGAAAGGAGGCAAATGCTAGATGACAATAGGCTTTTAAACAATGTTTAACCAAAATAACTAGGACATCATCTAAGTAATGTGAATTTCCTACCCCTCTTCTTTACTCAGTTCCCTCAAGTGTGACTTATTTAATAAACTTGTAAAATACCACATTCTTTAAAAAGTAAATTTTATTTCATATGGTTTCAGATTCTATTAATATCTCCCTGAAACAATCCAATTATGAAGTTACAGCCCCAAAGACACATTCTTCAGCCTCAAAACCATGGATATTTGAAGGTGTTATTCAGTCACTTGCCAATGAATCAAGCTATTGTACTTTACCCTAAAAGAATGGAAATGAAAAGAAATTGGCATCTCTTCAAGGTCCCCCACCCCAGGCAGTTTCTGGTGTAGCATTCACATATATTTTCTCCCTACAAAGCTGCAGGAGACCTTCGATGAGGAGCACCCATCACACCCTTTCACAAGATAATGACCACACTAATTGAGGATCTTTAGAATCTAAAACAACCCTCAAAGAACAGAGCTTATTTGGGCCTGTCTGCTTCCAAGTGATCAGGCACCAGCAGCCCATTTTCATCCCTTTTTGGGGGGTGAGGGCGGGGAGGAGACATAATCATGTCAGTGTGCTCTTCTCAAAGCTTGCTACATAAGAGGCTTCCTCAAATTATCTGATATAAAGGGGAAAGGAGTCAAAAATTAAGTTCTGAAGAAAATGGAGAAAAATATTCTAACAGCAGAAACTCACATTTACATGGAACTTAAAGGTACATAAAACACTTTCCTCACAATAACCCTAACAGGTAGGTGGTTCTCCCCTTCATAGATGAGGAAGCTAAGTCTCTTTGTGGTGAAGTGACTCAATCATGGAAACATAGCTAATAAGCATCTGGGGCAGGATGAGAACCCAATTCGTCTGACTCCAAGCCCAACGTTTTTTCTACTATATCATGCTGCCTCTTGATACAGACTAGAGACTGTTGAAAGTAATCAGGTTCAGAGTACAACTATAAAATCTTTATAGAAAGCTTAATATGCACACATTGAGGTAATATAAATGTAATGTAAACAGCAGAAGGGAATAGGCAGGGTTTTGTAAATCATTTTCTCCAGCAGATCATAGCTTCACAGTCATGTAATTAAGAGTGGGAGAATATACATGATTTGAGTTTTTTTTTTAAATGCTGATTCAAGGCGAGCAAAAATGTAAGCCTTAAAGGCTTCCAATAGGGTATCTCACACACACACATTACATTCCTATGACTTGCACACGGTCACACAGCTAGTCAGCCTCTAAGATGGGACTTGAACCCTGGCCTTCCTGGTTCCAAGTCTGCAAAAATATCAAGCAAAGCACAACAAAACTGTGAGGCAGGTGCTCCCCAAAGGTGTTCTCCACCGCCATGGAGGCCAGCCGGTCTAGTCCAAATGGAACTGGGTGACACAGAGGGCGCTCTGGAGATGGGGAAGTGCTCCACATAGATGCGCAGGCTCCATGAAAGGACAACGTGGGGCAGAGGACAGAGTGCAAGCCTTGGAACAAGAAGGCCCTGGCTGTGAACGCGCTTCTAGCTGGTTAACCCTGGGGAGATCACACGCTAATCCCTCTCCTGCTCCGTGAAGACCTCATGATGAGAGCAGCTATCTCACAGGGTTGTGGTGAGGATCAAACCAGATGACACATGTAAAATGTTAAGCCTTAAAGCACTCTATCAAATATCAGATCACTGTTATTATTATTACTGTCTCAGAGGTAATAGGAGCATTCAAAGGCAACATCCCCCATTTATCCCAGGTGAGTCTATCTATCATCAGAACACCAAAAACACACATGCTTTACATACGCTTCTAGCAGGAAATAACGGTGGTATGGTGGAAGGTGTCCTGAAGGGGCAGGCAGGACACCTGGATTCTTAATTTTGCTTCAGCTGCTAACTGGTAGTCACTTTTACCAAAGTCACTTAACCCCTGGGTGGAGAAGCAGGGGAATGGGGGGTAGGGAGCGGGGGCGGGGGGGGGGGGTGAAAGGTTAATCTGTCTGTATGCAGCAATATAATCCTACTGATTGTTTGGGGGCAAATAAGAACCATGTTCATACCAAATGTTCTACATCCCAAGCACATATCTGTTCATGTGAAATTCATAGTCTAGAAAGCTACTCCCTCATCAGTAAACAATGACCATCTTAGAGACAGATATGGGGGTAAGAGGGAGAGAAAAGCCAAATGTTTTATCCAGTGTTAACTGGATACCGCAATTATCAGTTAGCACAGTGCTAGCAATGGCCTAAGCACGAGGATCCCAAACAAAGTAAACCTGGAGAGAAAAAAGCTCTGAGCAGGTAATTTCAACAGGTAAACAGAAAGGAACCACCATGTAGGCGACAGGATATGAAGAATATGGCTGAAGGGGAATCATGCTCACTTAGGCTCCGTGTATTAGGATAGCTAGATGGATCTCAACAGAAGGGAGCCCTAGGGCAGCATGGCCAAAATTAAAAAGGGTAAGACCCATTAGGTATATGCTAGGAAAACAGGCTATTGAGAAAGAGGAAGTTCCAGAAGACAAAACACCAGGACTCCTGGGAAACACATAGGTTAGGATGGTATATTTCAGGTGGGAAAGATAGCCTGAAACTCAAAGGGAAGGATTTAATTCTATAGACATTTATTAAACATCTACTATAACCACATAACAAAGGCTATGAAGGTAAAACTGAAATAGCTCCTGATCTCAAAAAGTTTATATACTGCTGGATTCTTGGGATGGGCAATGAAATCACCATCTCACTTCTCTAGGGAGACAAGGGGCAAGAGCATTATTTCCCCAGCTTAGAGTCTCAGAGGAGAGAGGGATGAGCCTTAAGCAGAAGGTCTAAGCCTAAGACCAAGAGCTTGTTGGGGAAGATGAAGGAAGATAAGAACTGGACATAAGGCTGGGGAAAGGAGATTCTAAGAAAATTGTTACATCTAAAGCTTTACCAATTATTTATCAAAAACTTTACCAAGATTTACGAAGCTTACTGGTTTGTGACTGAGATCTATATTAATTCTGGAATAAAAAATGAGCTATCAGCTAATAAGCAAATGCAGCATATTCCAGGGGAAGGAACAAAGGCTCTGTGGTCAAAGGCCTAGATTCAAATCCTCCTGTTGCCTGCTGCTTATAGCTAAGGGCATTTTCTCAAGGGCCTCAGTTCTGCTTATGAGGAGTTAGATCAGAGGGCCTCTGAGGTTTTTTCCAGCCTATATCTACTATCCTCCAATTCAAATAAAAAGAAGGCCGAGAATAAGAAAGACCAGCTCGAATTAGTTACTTACTCTGCCTAACATCATTCATGCCTCCATGAAAACACAAACTTAAATGAACTAATATTATGGTGAAAATGAGTTCCACAAAAACAACTTTTTGGTGCATATTGTGGTGCAATGTGAAGAGCATCCACAGACTAGCCTCAGGAGCATGACTGCCCCCAGGGGGCCCCAATGCTGGCTCTCCTCAACACCGAACTGTTCCTTTGCACCACGTGGGAAAAGCTGAACTAGATTGCAATGGATTTTTGTCTTGGCAAACTGAAGTTTACTGTGAAAACTAATACAACATCTCTAACAGTTGGTGAGTGGCCTCATTGGAACACTTTTGAAGACAGGGAACTCCCTATCAAAGTGAAAGGTAACCCGTTCCAATGGCTACTAAGTTTGTCTTAAGGTGCCCCAGTGGGCCCAGACCTGAGTTCCACGCTTTGCATGCTTCCTTTCACAGTCCATGCTCAGAGAGGCGCTACTTCTATCAGACCAAATGCTATCTACGTCATCAGAATTTCATTAGTTAGAGCTTTTCAGCCTCCACGAGTCTCCTTCTCTTTCCAAATCTCAGCCCATGTCGTCATCCCTACCTTTCTTCTCATCTTTATGAAGTCTGTTTTCTAAAGGTGGAAGACGTAAGTTGAGGCCCAGCATTCTCTTTCTTCCTACTCTAAGACAATGTGGTTATTTTGACTCCAGAGATTATTGTACTCTTCCTTACTGGTCAGCATTAAGCCCAGGGAAGTAGGCCAAGTTGTTTTTTCAAACATTAGAAATAAAAATCAATATGACGAGTGAAGAATGAAATCAAAGCTTTTCATAGAATAAGGCTTTCATCAGATTTCTGCAGAGCCAAAGACTCAATCTCTTTCCTCTGTGCTAGTCTTATTATCTGTCTCAGGAAAGCATTATGCATATCTTCAGCCGATCCTCCCACAAGATCACTTTTTTCCTCTTTTTTCATCTCCTAATTATCTCTATCTAACAGGCTTCCAACCTCTGGTTCAGTTTCCAAATAGGCATAATATACTTGCTTAACAATCTAGACTGATTCATTCCTTTTATTATATAAATATTATATTATTTTAATAAGGCATATTTCATATTTCTATTTTCTAGTCATGATTCACATTTCTATTTTCTAGTCATGAGTTCCATCCCACCATATCTTGATGACACTTAACGAGACCCTTTCTACCTTTATGTGTTAAAAAAATTCAAGCCAGCCTTGTTTCATTACTCACGGTCCATGCAATGATGGCCCTAAGGATTCTTCCTGTTCCTCTTCCCTATTTTCCCCTAAGAATTACTGTGTACCATCTTCATTACCTGGGTGTGTGTGAACTATAACAATATACCTATAGGCTTATTCCTTGTGTGGGTGTGAGCCACTACAATATACCTAGGGAATCACACCAGGAAACCATTTTGGCCTGCTCAGCACACATTTCCTCCAAAGCAACCCTATGAAGTGATCATCCAGCTTCTACTTCAATACCTCAATGAATAGGAACTTATCTCACAAGGCAACCCATCCCACTTTTGAAGTTTTATTCTAATACACTGCTGAAATCTACTCCCTGTTGTACTCCACAAAACACTGTATATCATTCAGACACCTCCCAAACCCAGGACCTGGCCTATCTAGAAAAGACTGTTTGCAGACATTTACAGACTTTACAATCTGGGCTTGTCCTGAGCAAACCAAAGGTTCAAGGTCATGGGTCCATCTACCACTAGAAGGTACCAGGGTGAGGTTGGGGGAAGGCACAGCAGGGAACTATGGGCCTAAATAATCTCTCCCAAGTAAGAACAGAAATGTCATAAGAGGATTCATTATCTCTCTTCCAGTTTTGTAACATCCATAACTTTGTATGTGACTTCCCACATCCATAAATCACTTAACATTTGACAAAATCACAAAGAATGCTTTGAAAGATATTTCAATAACAATGACTCCAATGATGTGAAAGAACTGAGTAGAAATACTGGCTAATTGTGAGTTTTTGAGAATGAAACTCTCTAAAACAAATCTCAAAACTACTGTGTGACTTTGCAAACATCTCCATTTTATTAGGCAATTTATATTTCTGGATTTTAAAAGAAATCAGTCCTTTGAAGATCACTCCTAATGACCATTTTATTTAAGAAAGTATTACCAGAGCCTGATTCACTTTTACCTTGGAGAACAATTAAGGCTCACTCAGTTAACTGAAGTTTGATTATTCAGATCATTAGCCCCTCTGATCACTTTAGATAGTGTTCAACACAGACCTGGAGCCATGGAAACTTTGCTCTTGTCTTCCAGAATAATTTTCCCATCAAACTGCATAGCAGGTAGCATTCCTTGTTGGAAAAAGATTATATTCTCCTTTTTTAAACCAAAGTACTTGTGCTTTGAGAAGAATTCCTTTGTAGATTCCATCGTCCTGCCACTGGTCATAATGTACCTAGTAAGACAGAAGAAATGTCCAAAAATCATGATTCTCTATGAACCAGACAACAGGAAGATTGTCCCTGCATTGACCTACAGCAGAGTTTGGGCAGTGCTACAGTATTCTGGTCTCCTTAACTTTCTCCCTAGATAGTTCCTATTAACTGCCTACCAAATACAGAGTATTCTCAGGACATTCCTCAATCAACCCAGTATGGACACTCTGCTATGAAACAGAATCAAGGTACGTGTCTAAAACTCTCAGAGAACCTGAACTCTCCCAACTACCCTCAACATACATTTTATGATATAAATGTATTCTAAGTCAATGCAAGACATTCTACAGGAATAAAAGAGTGGAAGCAAAATCCAGTCGAATGCTCAACTGCAGATATTTTTATAAAAATTCTGAAATGGAATTAGGAATATTCTCTTAACACTTCCACTGACTTTGCAAACATAAAATGATAAATAACACTCTACCTTTACTGGCACAAGGTTTACATATGGAAATGGCCCACTTGTTACGTGTATGTGTATACATACATATATACTCTATTCTAGAAATTTACATGCACAAATGATGAGTGCGCCATTTTATGAGATGGACAAATATTAGAACAGTAGAAAAATATTTAATCCAGACTGACAGTTACCCTCAACGCGGAGTATTAAGCATATGTCAGAGAATCCTAGAAGGGGTTATTTCCAAGATAATACTGAAATGAATGACGCACACTCCAGGAAGTTTGGGAATGCACAGAAAGGCAGATATAATTCAAAACCTCAAAAAGAAAAATATGGTTTCAGTTGTGTTAATGTGGTTTAAAAAAGTACAAAGCAATAAAGAAAATCAGTTTTCCTTGTCCTAATAATACCAAAAAGGAGAAAAGCTGGAAACAATTAGCAAATCTGATGTTAAAGAAACCAAACTACAATTAGCTTGAGGAAATTATTTTTCATACTTACCATAACTGCCCTTCCCCAAAGTGCAGGAAAAGTACACCTATAAACGAAGGCAAAGTTCCTCCTTCGATTTATAGGACAACAAATGTCACATGGAAAAACCCAGTGTAAAATGAATTTAAGTTTAAAATATCCTATTTATAAAGTATCTATGGTAAATTCTCTAAGGTAAAGAATCTTTTATATTAGTTAACCTAAAGATAAGCTTAATTTATCATATTTATAAATCTAGATTTTCAGATATTATCTTTGTCAATCACAAGGCAAACTCCTTAGGAGAGTAACATAAATGTTCAGATAGAGATGTCACACTTATTCAACATAGCCGATCTCTACTGAATCCCTACTACTCTTACAACACATTGATTTTCTTTCCTATTCCCAACCCTAGGCAGTGTGTTCAAAAAAAACACGTCTACAATAAATGCATAGGTACATCACTCTTTGAAGCCACGATGACTGGTGCAATATGGGTGGTGAAATATTTGATGATTTTAATATAGATATTAATGCAAATGATAAATTAGCTTGCCATAATGTCCTTTTCTCCCAGCAACATCAGGCAAAATGTCTAGCTGCTATAATCGACATGCATTTTGAATATCACAAACCAATCTATATTAGGAAATGCTAGCCAAAGGCCTTTTTACCAAGGAATGATGCACTGGCTGCCATGATGTTTTTCAACTAGCTGTTGTAGTTTCAAAATGCGTTCAGCTTGGATCTGGAAGAGAGTTTTATGCGATGGCAAACCCACATCATACATTCCTTTGGGATATGCCACACCAAGTCTTGTGCCCTGACCACCAGCCAGGAGAAGAACTGCCACTTTGTTTTGGGAAATCTGAAGAAACCCTAGAAGAGAAAAAAATAGATTGATACCAACTGGTCACACAGTTATCTAGCTGCACAGCTGTTTCTATCCTTAAAGATCTAACTTTTTTTTTTAAAGCAACTGTTCCCATATCCAACACACATATGCAGGTGACAATGGGATCCCAGTTGCATGATTTCTAGCTTTAAGGTATGAATGATTAGAAATCAGCATAGTTATGTTTACGAGCTTTTCTTAACATTAAACTGAACATTAAACTTAATATTTTCTTAACATTAAACTGAAAGAGAAGCCATGCTTAAAGCACAATATACTTCCCATATTCATTTACTTATATTATTATATTCTCTCTCTCCCGCTTCCCCAATTCCATTGAGAAAAGTAAAAGAAACAAAGTCCTTTTAACAAAAAGAGCTACTATAAATAGTTCTTTGTACATAAAGGGCCATTTCTTCTTTCTTTGATCTCTTTGGGGTAGAGACAGAGTAGTGATATAGCTGGGTAAAACGGTATGCACAGACTAGTAACTTTTTGGGCACAGTTCCAAACTGCTTTCCAGAATGGATCAACCAGTTAACAGATCTACCAACAGTGTACTAATGTTGTTTCCTATAGCCCTTCCAACATTTGTCATTTTCATTTTTTTTGGTCAACTCTGCCAAACTGATTTTTTCCTTGAGAATTCTCTATCCATATCCTTTGACCTTTTGGCAATGGGGGAATCACTCGGTCAGTCAATAATCATTCATTAAGCACCTACTATCTTCCAGGCACTATGTGAGGTGCTAGAGACACAACGAAAGGCAAAAGGGAATTCCTGATCTCAATGGGACAGAGAATGTAGAAACAAGCTATAGACAAGATAAAACATGGAATATAATCATCAGAGGAAAATCATTAAAATTAAGGGAGATCTAGAAAGGTTAACTGTGCAAAGTGAGTTTATAGCTGGGACTTGAAGGAAGCCAGGCCAGCCAGAAGGTCAAGATGAGGAGGGAGAACATTCTAGAAATAGGTGACAGCCAGTGAAAATGCCTGCTGTGAGGAGTGTTCTGCGCAAGGATCTGCAAGGAGGCCAGTGTCACTGGATCACAGGATATGAGGGGGGTTATAAGGTATAAGAAGAAGGGAAAGGTAGAAGGAGAGAGGTACAGGTTATAAAAGGCTTTGAATGCCAAATAGAACATTTTGTTTTCAATCCTGGAGGTGACAGGGAGCCACTGGAGACTACTGAGTAGTCAGACCTGTGCTTTAGAAAAAATAACAGATGAGTGGAAGATGGACTGGAATGGGGAGAGGCATATGACAGGGAAACCAACTAGCAGACTACTACAATAGTCCAGATGTGAAGTGATGAAGGCCAGCTCTAGGGTGGTGATAATGTCAGACAGAGGAGAGAAAGGGGCATGTACAAGAGATGTTACAAAGGTAAAATGGCAACAGATTGGACATGGTGGGAGGGGGATGAGAGAAAGTAAGGAGTTGAGGGTGACACCCAGGTTGGGAAGAGGGGTGACTGTGAGGATGATTATCAACAGTAAGAGGGAAATAAGGAAGAGGGAAGAAAGATGGATACAGTTTGTGTCATACTGAGTTTATGATGTCTAAGGAACATTTGATTTGAGATGCCCAAAGTTGGAAATGAAAAACTGGAAGTTAGCATAGAGGCCGGGGCCAAATAAGCAGATTTAAGAATCATCAGCATAGAGACGATAATTGAATCCCTAAAAGACGACGAGATTACTAAGTGAAATAATACGAAGGAGAAAAGAAGAGAGTCCAGGTCAGAGCCCTGTGGGACACTTGCAATTAGCACACATGACCTGGATGAAGATCTCACAAAGGAGGTAGGTAGGGAAAGAACCAGAAGAGAGTGGTGTCACAAAAACCTAGAGAGAAGGGAATATTAAGAAGAAGAAGGCAATTGACTGTGTTAAGGGCTGCAAAGAGATCAAGAAGGATGAAGATCAAGAAAAGGCCATTAGATTTGGCAATTAAGAGACCATACTTTGGAGACAGCAGTTTTGACTGAACGAAAAGGCTGGAAGTCTGTGAGTAGAGTTTTAAAAAGACAATGAGATAAAAGAAAGTGGAGGCACTGATTTCCAATGACCTTCTCAAGTAGTTGAGCCACAAAAAGGAGGAGACAGATGGAATGATAAATACTGAGAATAGATGGATCAAGTGATGGTTGGGGGTTGGTGTGTTTTTGGGGGGATGGGAAAGACACGGGCATGTTTTTATAGGCAGTAGGAAAGCAGCCAGGGAGAGCTGGAAGATTAAGTGAAATGGGATAGCAGAGGCAGCACTCTACCAGAGAGGACAGGACAGAATGGATCACTTGGGCATGGAGAAGGGTCTGCCCTGGCAAGAAGGACCTCCATATCATGAGGCAAGGTTCTCACCTGAGAGACTGGAGGGAGGGGAGTTACACAAGGTTTATGAAGGGATGAAAAGCTTCAGAATGGTGGTAAATGAGAGAAGTCGATTATGGAGATGTAAAAGAATTGCCTTGCTGCAGTAAGGGTCCAGTTGAGATTGTAACATGAATTTGTAATGGATATAGTCCACATGATTCTGTGATTTTCTTCAGCTTCGTTTAACAACACAAAATAGGAGTAAATGCAGTAGATGGTGAGAATAATCCAGGGTTGAGGATTAGCAGGGCAAGATCTGGGATAGGAATGGTTCTTATTCGTATAAATTTGAATTCATTTCTTACATATCTGGGAAATGAGTCCTATTTCAAAGAAACCTCATACAAAAGTTTTTCTTTTTTCCCAATTAACTGTTTCCCTTCTAATTATAGCAGTATTGGATTTATTTGTGCAAAACCTTTTAAATTTCAAATAAACAAAATTGTCCAGTTTGCCTTGTGATCCTCTGTATCTTTCTCTTAATCATGAACATTTTCCTTATCCACAGAAAGGTCTGTTCCTCTAATTTATTTATTATGTGACTATTATGTGACCTTTTATACTTAAGTCATACATTCATTGGGAGTTTATCTTAGCATATGGTGTAAGGTGCTGGTCTACACCTAACTTCTGACAGATTGCTTTCCTACCGGTCTCTTACTTCATCTTGCCTCCTTTAAAATCCACACTTGGTTCTAGAGGGAGTTATTCTCCCCTTACTTAAATGTAACTTAGTCTCAGGATTGTTAAAAACTTCCTTTTGCCTCATGCCCTGGCTGCCCCCTGCCCTTTCTTCTCCAGAAAGAGATCTGCTTGCTTTTCCAGCTTTGTCTCTCAGAGAGAAATTCTGTCTCTCTCCAGAATTTCCCTAGCTTTCTCAAGTGATGTGAGAAATCAAAGACTACCTGCCAATAAAACCCTACGCAATCTAAATTCCTCAGTCATAAAAGAAATGTTCCTTTGAACATTACGACTTTTTCCTCACAAAAAAATACTCCCAAACCTTAAAAAAAAGCCCAACATTGGCTTTTCAGTTTACTTGAAAAGCCAGCAGAAGTTTAAGTTTCAAAATCCCCAATTAACTTAGTAACTTAAAAAGTATTTTGAAAAATAAATTACAAAACAAACCAACCTATAAAACAAAACAGGAAATTAAAGAAGATTTAAAATGTTTCCTCACCCTGAGGAGAATGCTTGCTGAAGCAAAAAGGAAAAAAAAAAAAGGCAAGATCCTGGCCAAAAATACAAAACAAATAGGAAAAACTTGTATTTCTGGTGCAATGTTATCCTGCACTTTATTAAGTCAAGTTGTTCCTATGTGATACAAACAACAGGGATTAAAAGACATGGAGCCTGATAGGCCCCAATCTGCTCACTAAATGGTCACCAATATGCTAAAAGACTGTATCTGTAGCTACTTTTGGCTCCCTATCTTTTTTTAAAATATAAACCTGTAATTTCATTGACGGAGGGATTCCCTATCTCAGTTTGGCTGGCTTTTCCCAGAAGCCCCAATTCTTGGGCCATTCTGGTATTCCTTATTAGACCACTCTTACTTCTTTCTACACTCATTCTAAGTCAAATATCTCTCAGCTTCCTGATCACTGAGAAAACAAGGTTTAAAGCACCTCCACAGGTCTAAAAATAAGTGCATTTCCCATCCAGAAGCAATTAAGGGGCCCTGGTCAATTTATCACCTCCTATTTAAGCACCTCCTAGTGAGATCTAGTTAGCAGTAATGGAAGTCCTTTAATAAATATTACTGGAATATTTTTTTAAAGGTCTATTCTGCCTAAGCCCTAGATCCACTTGAACCCAGGCTGAAAATGATCTTCCTTATAGTTACCCAAATTTTGACTCTGGCTCCTTGAGTTGCATAAATCTCCCTGTGTGAATCTTTTTCCTGGGCCATGGTCAACACTCCCAAGCTGTTTCTGCTTTTCAGTCTTTGTGATTCCTAATTTCCTCCTCAAAAGCTTTTTCTTAATTGAACACTTCCTATGACCGATGTACCAAAGTTCTTTAACTTCTGTCTCAGTTTTCTGAACTCCTTTCTAGAGCACAGCCACCAACTACCATCTCTTACTCTTCCTACCTTGGGTCCCCACAGGTACCACTTAGGGTATGACTAATCCTATAATGGCAGCAGATTGCCAGTACCCTCCAGCAAGACACTATTTTATAAACCTGAAAGTGCTATAAGTATAAATTGCTATGATTTATTAGAATTAAAAAAAGAGGGAGAGATTGCTTTCTTTCTCTTTTGCATCTATCAATTTTCTCACTCATCAAGACAGGCCAAATACTGTGCTCTCAGTCTTAGTCAAAGACACCAAACTAGGGAAGAATACTCCCAATGTAAGTACACACTTATCTCTTCACTTACATGCAGCCATCACAGACAATGCATAATCTGGATGTCTTTCCTGAAACCTTCTAGGGCAAACAGTGCTGAGTAGTTATAATGATGCTCCCAAGGTCAAATGCTTCCTGAATAACTTCCTGCTTGGACTACATTACCTCAAACACATACAAACTCATACATTTGTTTGAAAACTAGTGCTCATGGTGCAGTGAGATAGCTAGAGGCTTTTAATTTTATTCACCAGCAACCTAGGATGAGGGATTTGGCAGCACAAGCTATCCAACCAGAAAAGGAAAAATAAAATGAAATCCAAAAGAGACACTAGGAGGAGGTATCTAAGATTTTATTTTTTGCATTCTATAATTGAAAGTATTTCCTATATATTTTCTCAATATGTAAGTCTCTTCACTCATGTGAAATATTCACTCTTCCTAGTCTGCTAATTACATCTCATGCTTTCAGTCTTATAAGAGGAGTTTCTGACTGCTTTTCTGAATAACATTTTACATAACAAGCTTGCTTGTCTTTATTGAACATAAAAAAAAAACTCAAACACAGAGATAACTGGTCATTTAGTAATGAATAAATTTTCTAACTTGGGGATTAATAGCAGTCATACTATAGTTGTACCTTACCCTCTCTTGAAAAAAGACTGCTCTTACATTTGCCTGGGACCTAGTCAACAGTTAGGAATGTAGCTCTTTCTCAAATATATAAAGAACTGAGTCTAATTTATAAGAGCCATTCCCCAATTGATAAATGGTCAAGGTAGATAAACAGTTTTCTGAAGAAGAAATCAAAGCTCTCTAAAGTCATATAAAAAATGCTCTAAATCACTATTAATTAGACAGCTAGGTGGCACCGTGGAGAGAATGTCAGGCCTAGAGTCAGGAAGATACAAGTTCCTGAGTTCAAATCTGGCCTCAGACACAGTAGCTGTGTCACTTAATCCTGTCTGCCTCATTTCCTCATCTGTAAAGTGAGCTAGAAAAGGAAACCACTGCAGTATCTTTGCCAAGAAAACCCCAAATGAGGTCACAAAGAGTAGGACATGACTGAAAATGGCTCAACAACAAATTACTGATTGGAGAAAGGTAAATTAAAAGAGCTCTGAGGTAGCACTTAACACCTACCAGAAATGACTAATGCTGGAAGAGTTGAGGGAAAATAGGTACATTAATGAACTATCAGGAGAGCAGTAAACTGGTTCAAGTTCAACCATTCTGGGGAAGAGTCTGGAACTATGCCCAAAGGGCTATAAAACTCTGCATACCCTTTGATCCAGCAATACCAGTACTACAGCTATATCTCGAAGAGATCAGAGAAAAAGGAAAAGGACCAATATGTACAAAAATATTTATAGTGGCTCTTTTTGTGGCAGCAAAGAACTGGAAACTGAAGGGATGGCCATCAGCTGGAGAACGGCTGAACAAGCTGTGGCATGTGGTTGTGATGAAGTACTACTGTGCTATAAGAAATGACGAGGGGGGTGGTTTCAGAAAAACCTAGCAAGGCATATATGAACCGATGCAAAGTGAAGCGAGAAGGACCGGGAGACCACTGTGCACAGCAACAGCAATGCTGTAATGATGATTAACTCTGAAGGACTTGGCTACTCTGATCAATAGAATGACCTAAGACAATTCCAAAGGACTCATGACAAAAAAAAAATTCTATTCACCTCCAGAGAGAGAATTGATCAACTCTGAGTGCAAAATGGAGTATAATTTTCTTGCTTTCTTCTTTTTTTTTTGCTTTGTTTTGCAATATGGCTAATATGGAAAAAAGTTTTGTATGATTTTACATGTATAACTGATATCATGTTGTTTGCCCCCTCAGTGGGTAGGTGAAGGGTGGGAGGAAGGCATGCAATCTAGGACTCAAAATTTAAAAACAAAGAATGTTAAAAACAAATAAATAATAACTTTTAAAAATTTAAATATTAAATAAATGAAAAAATTCTTGCCTATTTCTTAATTAACCATATTTGTAAATGAAAGAAGAAAACTCTTAAGCCTAAAATGAAGAGATTATATATACTTCTACACACTTTAAAACTGACACCACTATAAACATTTACTATGTATTAAAAATGTACCAATTTTTTTTTAAAAACAAATGTACCTATGAAATCCTTTCTCAATCCTCACACAAGCAACTTTACTTCCCTTTGAAAATCTACTACATGCCACTTCATTTGTTAAAGTCAACTTTTAAAGACATGGTAGTTTAAGTCAACACGGAAACATATGGGCAATTTCAAAACTGACCACTG
This sequence comes from Phalanger gymnotis, assembly GCA_028646595.1. NCBI lineage: Eukaryota > Metazoa > Chordata > Mammalia > Diprotodontia > Phalangeridae > Phalanger > Phalanger gymnotis. Next base: position 292,843,426 of record CM053626.1, read on the forward strand.
ACACTAGTCCTTTAAACTATAAATGAATATTATATACAGGTTCTCTGCCAAAAGCAGGCTTGAGTTGCACCTATTTAATTTTTCTGTTGTAAAGCAAAGTTGTATGTCACTCTCAGGTTTATAACATGAGAATGTGAAAAGGACATCGCACCAAACACTCACTGGTTCTCCTATCAAGACAACCTGAGACGTGGGCACTCCATTTGTTTTCTATTTCAATTCTCAATGATAAGACCAAAGCAGAGGCTGCTTTTAGTTCCTACAAAGAGCAATGCCATTTTCATTCTAGAGAGACTGGCTGGATTGGAGCATGAGATAACCTTGCTCCACACATACTGATACTGATAAATTCTGGCATCTGCCTGACTTCATAGCTGGGCTTTGTGGCAAGTGATCCCTTTAAATCACTAGCACAACATTCAAGAAAAAACAGAAGCAGCCACAACCAAGGGGCAGCAGCAGTGTGATGCAGTATTAAAAAAAAAAAACAGTGATTTCTAGTCAGAAGATCTGGATTGGAATACCACTCCTGGCATTTCTAGCTGTGAAATCATGGCTAAGTCACAAATTCTCTGAGTTTCACTTTCCTCACATCTGTAAAACGGGGACAGCAAGGTTGTTGTGAGGATCAGATGAGAAAATGAACAACTTAAGAACTTTAAAGTCTTTTACCACCACAATTTATTTTAATATCTTGGGTAGGGAGCATGCTGTATAACTCTTGCCTTCTGGTAATGGGCCTTTTAAAATCAACACGTGTAAATAAGAGCCCAAAGAATCTAAGACTGGGAATCATGGTACCGTTTGAAGATATCTGAAACACCCATTTGGAAGCTTTAGTAAGAGAGCCCCAAGTGTCATCAAAGGCAGCTACAGGAAACTCAAGGGCTCTAAGACAGAGGTGTCAAACACATTGCTGCTAGGGCCCCAGTCACAACACTCCTGAGTGTGGCATAAACCAGATTTAAGATGTAATTGAGAAATATTTAACAAAGTAAATAAAAACACAATAGGACACAAATAATGTTGATCTTCTAAGTCAATATACGGCTGCACGGATCCTCAAATAGATTACATAAGGATACATAGATATATCATATATCTGTTGTATATCATATGTAACATATATGTATACGTGTGTATATATGCATATGTATATATTTATATATTCCAAGCCTAAGGATGAAAATCATTAATCATAATTACAAGTTTCATCTGCAAGACTCAGTATTTTATTTTTATGAGAATGTAAATAACTTCAGGCTCCTGTTTCTATTTGAGTTTGATATGACTGCTTTAAGGCAGGGAGTTTGCCCATCTCCCTATTAAGCTAATGCTACTCAATGAAAGAAAGACAAGTAGGCAGAATGATTAGCAGAAAAAAAAAAGAGGCAGATAAAAGAGCACATGACCAAAATGAAATCTTTTAATGCCAAGTAAGAGGCCAGCTGATCCTACAAGGACTACAGCAGTGTCTGGTATTACAAGGCTCAAGGGACTTCTCCAGTCATTTGGGCTACATTTTGCCTTTTCTAAAATGCATTAGGATTTGACATAAGGAATTGTGATTTTGTCAGCCTGGGAAAATCTCAGTGTGGGAAATCACAGAAGAGAAGCCCTAGAGAATTACCTGAGAAAAACAGTGGTTAAGAAGCTTTCCCAGACTATGCCCAAAGGGCATAAAAATGTGCATACCCTTTGACCCAGCAATACCACTTCTAGGGCTGTATCCCAAAGAGATCATTCAAGAGGGTAATGGACCCGTATAGCAGCTCTTTTTGTGGTGGCCAAGAATTGGAAATCAAGTGGAGGCCCATCAACTGGGGAATGGCTAAACAAATTATGGTATATGAATGTAATGGAATACTATTGTGCTATAAGAACTGAGGAGTAGATGGACTTCATAATAACCTGGAGAGTCTTAGAATCTGATGATGTGTGAAGGGAGCAGAACCAGGAGAACACTGTACTCAACCACAGACACCTTGCTTCTGTGATGACTAACTTTGATAGACTTGGCTGTTCTCAACAATGCCAGGTTCTAAGACAGCTCCAAAAGACTCATAATGGAAAAGGCTATCCACATCCAGAGAAAGAATTACGGAATCAGAATGCAGATTGAAGCAAACTATTTGCTCTTTTTTTTCTTTTTCATTTTATTTTTGTGACATCTTTCTCATGGTTCATTTCATTGGTTATAATTCTTCTTTACAACTTGATTATTGGGAAAATAAGTTTAATATGTAGAACCTATATCAGATTACATGCTGTCTTGGTGGGGAGTGAGGGAGAATCTGGAACTCAAAAACTTGTGGAACTCAGTGTTGTAAACTAAAAAAACAAATTAATTAATAAAAAAAATCTTAAGTGCCAGTCTTGCAAGAGTTTACATGTTAAATACCTTCCCTTTCCCAGTGCTGGATCTGCTCCTGGTCCCTTGTGGCACTGCCCAATATCTCTCGAGGTACAGGCTCCATCCGGGCATCTACCTTCTCCTGACAAGAAGACTGATTAAAGCCTTTCATGGCCTTTTGGAAAAAGCAGTTCAGCTCCTCAAAATTAATAGCTTGTAGTTCTTCGTAAAGTTCCTCCTGTTGAGTTCCTTCCAACTCATCCCAGAATTGTAGCAGGTGATCCTGCCCAGCTCGGGACAACCTACACTTGAGGTCATTCACATTCATAATGTTTCAGGTTCCAAGTCTCGTAATAAAAAGACTGTAACAGCTATAACCGTAAGGATGAAAGAGAAAAATCATTAACAATAATTAATTACACATTTCATCTGTAAGACTCAATATTTTGTCCTACTAAAATGTAAATAACTGCTGTTTTAAAAAACACATTAAAGCAACTAGCTTCCATAGACACCATATATTTTGTATAAAGATCATAAACATAAACTAAAACCTATAAAATGAAAAGAAAATAGTGAAACAATGTAGCATTCCCCAATGGATAAATGGTCAAAGGAAAAGCACAGTTTTCCAAAAAACTGCACACTACAACTATATTTAAGAATGCTCCAAATCGCTAGTAATAAGAGAAATGCAAATCTAAGTAACCTTGAGGGTCACTGCACACTCCACAAACTGGCAAAGATGACAAAAGATGAGAATCACTAGTGCTGAAAGAATACTAGGAAGATAGGCGCACTTGTGCATTTTGGGGGAACTGTAAATCACTAGTCATTTTGGAAAGTGGTTTGTAATTACCCAAGTAAATAAAATGTCTATACCCTTTGACCCAGAGATTCCACTATTAGGCCTATAACCCCATTGAGGCCACTGATAGGAACAAAGTCCTCATTTGCACCAAAATATATTATAGCTGTACTTTGTGTTGGCAAAAATTGGAAACAAAGTAGGTGCCCATGGTAATGTCTCTTCTACTTAATACTTATATGACCTTGAGCAACCTTACCTGTAGAATTAGAAGGGTGAGCTAAATCAGGGTTGCATGGATATATTTCAATGGGGGAAAGGACTGTGAACTTAGGAAAAATTTACAGCCTTATTTTCACTAACCTCACTAATTTCCTTCAATTATGAATGCAGTGACTGAAAATATACCAAAGTTCCCAGCAAACACATAATAAAACATCCCTCCCTCCAGAGAGGCAGGAAGCTACTAAGTCAGAATCATGCATATGTGGCCAGAAGCAGCCACTAAATTGGATGTTTAAGGGCTTTTGTTACAGGGAAGGATTCAATAGGGAAGGTGGAGATTCCCTAACCCCATGAATGGCAGTGATACAAAAACAAAAGGCATCAATAAAACATTTTTTATATGCGGTGGAGATAGAATCAACCAACAGGTATTGGAAGTAGGATCAGAAAACAGAAAGACTGATTAGGCCCAAAGCAAGGAAAGGTATGCTAGCCGTGTTTCCTTCCAATTGACAATGAACTAAGATGCTTGATAGCTACAGTTTATTCTGCCAGGAGCAATGCTGTGGCTGCACCTCTATAATCAGGGGACAGATCACCCAGGAAGAGATAAGAGGAAGCGACTTCTGCTGAAGGGAGCTGAAGTGTTGTCCCGTGGGAACAGGCTTCCTTCCCTGTCCTCCGGACATGCTCACGCAGATAATGCTTTTTCTGTTATCCTCGGAGAGGATAAGATTTGTGACTGGAATATGGCTCTGGAAGAATATACCAAATTCAAAGCAAACAGAATAGATTTTTTTAAGATGATAGGATTTAGGTGCATTAGATGCCTCATGTAGTAAAAGACATATTTGTGAAAAAAATCCTGAAATAAGAGAGAACAAGGATGGAGAAGGTATCTGGGTGAAGATTAGTGTTAGGAAAAACAGAAGCAGTTTTATCAGCAGAGAGTACTACAGAGATCACCAAGACAGAAGGAGAAAATGGATGAGGAGACAGGGGAATGAATCACAAGTTCTGGCACAGAGGTATGATACAAGAATAAGGAGAGACTCCAATTATTTTTTTTAAATTAAATTAAACTTCTTTCAATTAACAAAATATATCTTCTCTTCTCCCTCCACTTCTACCCCCAATGGGCAAAAGCATAAAGAAAACCCTTCTTACAAATATGCAAAATCAAGAAAAATAAGTTCTCACATTAGCCATACCCAAAAACATGTCTCATTCTGCATGTTGCACCCATCACTTCGTTGTTAGGCGGACAGACTGTTGCAGTACTGACTTGGAATTATGGCTGGTGAACACTGATCGGAGTTCTTAAGTCTTTCAAAACTGTTTGTCTTTACAATGTTGCTATTGTATAAATGGTTCTATGTCTGTTCACTCTGCATTCCTTCATATAGGTCTTCCCAGGTTTCTCTGGACTTGTCCCTTTCATCATTTTTATGGCCTAACAGTAGTACTTCATTACATCCATACACCATATTTGGTTCAGCCATTCCTCAATTCGTGGGCATCCCCTTACTTTCCAGTTCTCTGATGCAACAAAAAAAGCTGCTCTAAATATTTCTGTACATATCGGTAAGAAATGCCAATCATCTGGACATCTACAGCAGCTCTTTCTCTGCCAAAAGCAGAAAAATTGTTGACTCGATTTAAAGAGAATTTCCTCCTCCAAAAGACGGAGGAATATCCAAAAGGAAATTTTTTCTGGCTCAAGTTCTTAAAACAAAGAGGAATTGGCTGTTTGCATGTAAATAATGGAAACCTCGGGGGTTTTGGCCCTTCTTACATCTTATAATTTGTAAAAGAAGATAGGAAAGTCAGGCATAATTTGACACGCACCCTAGATTTTGAAAATTTCAAAGGATTCTAAAGAATAGGTGTTCCTATACTAGAATTCCAAATGGAGAGTCAGGCCAGAAGGGATGAGAAGCTCTCAAGAACGAAAATCTGAAGATACAAAGAAGAAACAGTTCCTAAAGACTTATATGGATGCAAAAGCCAACTTAAATTTTTAACAAGATATGTGGAGAAGATGGAAACCAGAATAGTTATAATGGACGATGAATAGAATGCATGGCTCAGTCACGTAAGAAAGTGTCAGGAGTGCTAAAGCTGCACTGGCATCCAACATTAAGAGACAGTAAGAGCACCTAATTATCTATGACGAATTCAAGTCACTCAGCCCAGAGAGGACAGGGTACTACACTGGAAATGGTGTAGGCTTTAAGGCCAAAGGACCTGGATTTAAATTCTTCCCCTGCCACTTAATATGTGAAACCTCGGGAAAACTACTGACTTTTTATGGGCCTCATTGTCCTCACCCTAAAACTCAATGACCTCTAAGGCCTCTTTCAGCTCTGAATCTATGGTCCGATGATTAGTTACATTATAAACTACTAAAAGAACAAGCAGAATGGATTATCAAGTCACTATTGGCAATGTGTGAAAGACAGTAGGTAAGAGAAGTAGCACAGAACTGGAGATGAGCAAATGTCATGATTTTTTTTTTTAATGGAGAAGGATGGCCTGCACACTAACAGTTCTGGCAACTTTTCAAACATATTATTAAAGTATGGTTAGAGAACATCTAGAAAAGGTAATGATCACAATAATCCAATACCACCACTGGATCTGTATCCCAAAGAGGGTGGCCAACAGTCCTAAATAGTGCAAAGGAGTCAAGGCTGTGGGATGACAAAAGGTTACAGAATTAAAAGACCACTGGGAAACACAGAGAGGGCAACTTCAGGTGGGCGGATAAGGTCAGAAGCCAGTCTGCCAGAAATTCAGGACTGAGTGGAAGGGCAAGAATTGGAAATCACAGGATAAAAATATACAAAGCACTTAAAAGTACTAGATACACGTTGTTATTATCCTTGTGGCTTTTTTGAGGAGTTTCATGAAAATGAAGAGTCATGGGATGATGGCTTGAGGTAGCAGCGTTACGACTGATTTTAAGATCAGAAATATTGACCACAGCTATGTGTATATATCATTGTTACAGAAAACTTACAAGTCGCAGGTTTTGAAGAAGTTGACAGAGAAGTCAGAGGTATGTGAAGGGCCATTAACAGATATATTGAAGTCTACAAGTAAGAGCCCCTAGTAGGAGGAAAGAGCAAGGTGGAGTGCTAGTAACCATAGTCCTTAGGAAAAAAAGGGAGAATTACCTAAGCTCCCAAAGAAAACTATAATCAGGATCTAGATGGAGGGGGAGACGCTTATACGTCAAAGAGGGGCAGAGGTAGTGTATATAGATATAAGAGGAGCAAGAAGAATGCCTACTCCTCCCAGCCCTGTGTTTTGGGAGGAGTTTAAGGACGGCATGAGACAAAATGCTCCAAGTAATGGAGATAATGGCCAATGGTCTTCCATCGTGAGTCTGATTTCTTTAAGGTCAAGAAGATGAAAAGAAGGTGATGGGGGGAAAACCCAAATGCTAGAGAAGCCTGGCGACCAGAACGAAGAAGGTACAGTCCTCATGTACTGTAATAGACAAAAAGTATGGCTTTTAGTCCTGGGTACGGTTTAGAAAGAACACTGACAAGCTGGAAGATGGTTAAAGATTGAGTTGAGGTTACGGACTGAGTTCCTGCCATATGAGGCTCAGATCAAAGAATGTTGAAGGTTCAGCTTGAAGAAAAGATGACTTGGGGGTGGGGAAAGAGGACACATGCCAGCTCTATGCAGACAGACAGGGATTGGATTTGTTCTTCTGGCCCAGTGGGCAATAAGGCACAAGTTGCAAGGAGGGAAATTTAGGATGGATATGAGGAAAAACTCAGTAATCATCACAACTGTCCGAAAATGGTATCAGCTAGTTCAATTTCCCCTCCCTGAAGGTCTTCAAACAAAGGTTTGTCAGAAAGGATTCATGTTCAGGTGCTGTTTGATTGTATGATCAATGAGGCCCCTTCCAACTGAACTTCTGTGATTCTGTGAAAGAAGATGTAAAGATTTTGCAAGCTACATGAATAAAGGAATCCCCATATTGTTGGAATCACAGATTTAAGTTTATTCTTAAGAGGCAGCTATTTATATCATTAGTCTCACACAGGACTGGTCTTTCCGCTTCCATCAAGCACTTAGCACAATTCCTGGAACACAGTAGGTGCTATAAAAATCCTCATTCTCTTCTCCCCTCCCATTTAGGAACCCCTTTCAACTCCACTGAGATACGAGCATTTGGCCACAAACAGCAACAAATGGGAAAGCTAGTCTGAGAAATTTTTGACCTGCATAAAGTGCTTTCCTAAAAGCAGATTCTGGACAATTACTTTGGGTATGAGGCAGAAGATTCTAAGTCAAACTGGGGCTAGAAGGCAACTACTGAACTCTGTCCAAATCCCTCTTTGTATAGATAAGGAAACTGAAGCCAAGTACTTTTTTTCCATCCAAACACTAATCAGACCCAACACTCTCCTTAGCTTCTAATATCAGATGAGACTGGATGAATTCATGGTAGAATGGCTACAGATAAGTAACTTTCAATAAGGTCACATAGCTAATATGTGTCCAATGCTAGTACTCTTTCTAAAAAGTTTCTGAGGCACCTCCATCAGAAGAAACCTTTTGCAACTCCGATTTCTAGAACTCTGCTTTTCAGACTAAAAACAAACATGACACTTCAAGACAAGATCCAATATAGTCAAGAAGCCTAACGTCTACTTTTTTTTTCCTAATGTCTATTTCTAACCTATAAAATTTTACCTTCCTTTGGTTCCACTGGTTGCCATAGCCAAAGGATTCATCACCAAACAGCCAAAGGATTCATCACCAAACAGCCAAATGACAATGTCAGATACATCCAATTAAGGAGAGAAGAGTAACCTCTTCCTAACACTATCCTTAAGCAAAGGCTTAGAAAAAGAGCCATCAGCTGGCATACAGAAAGGAGGTCTAGTACCTCTCTTGTTAATATCATATTTGTTTCTAAGCCAACTTCCACAAATGCAAAAACAAAACTTGTTGTGACACCTTCCAATCAATATTTGTCTCTCACAGAGTTTGAATAGTTGATTCCTTTAGAAAGTCATTTCTTTTGGAAGGGGTATATGATTATTAATCGCCAGTACCCCCAACATACAGAGTATTTTAGACTTTAAAAATTTGTTAAAATGACAAAGTGGGAAAAATGACACTAAATATGAAAATGAGCCAAAGTTTTCTTGGGCGACCATTTGCTAAGGTAAAGGCCCTTACTGTTTTGAAAACTATTGCTGGAGAACTGACAAGGATACTTGATCCTGTAAATGCTTGGCAACATATTCTAGGAAGCATTTCTCGGTCACTGCTAAATGAGCCAAGTGACTAATGGAGAAGACTTGGACAATTACATTCAGTTTCTTCCAACTCGACAGTCTTCACCCCACCCCCAAAACACACAATAAATCTCCCTAGGACTTCCTTAATCCAAAGGGACTATGTAATCATATCCCTATAAAATCAGTCAAATAGCACTAGTGTGTCATTCACCGAATTCCCTATAAACTATTGACAGGCTTGTCACGGATTTGGCCCAAACCTGATACAAAATCAGCAAACCCTCAGTTTTGCACGACCCACTTCCCTTCCATTCTAAAAAAGATTTCCTTCAGCGCCCAAACCTCACTCAAGGAACACCATCAACAACCACCCCCTGCCTCCCTCCAGGATAAAGCTTTAAAATGAAGGAAACACACACGTGCAGATATCAGTTGCTCCCCCTCCCCCGCTAGGCTCCCCTACCCACCTGCCGGAGGCAGCTCCATCAGAAGCCCCCTGGCCCCCAAAGCCCACGTCTGATCATCTCGACCACCCCTTTCCCCCAAACCAGTTCCCACTTTTAACTTCTCCCTTCTCAACCCGTTTATGTCAGTGGCCGGCCGAGGCAAGCCCTCGTCAGCCTCGGAGCCCCCCGACCCATCCACAGGATCAAAAGGAAATGCTAGTACAGAGCTTGCCTGACTTACAGTACGCGCTTAATTACTGCTTATTCCCTAACCCTCGCCCCCTGATATCCTTCTCCCGTGAATCTCACTGCCTACCCTATGCCCAGCAGCCCAGCCCGCTTAACTGTCGAGGGGAAGGGAAGCTGGCTGGGTATCCGAGCGCACGCGTGCCCATCTGCGTGGACGGAGCCCGCGTGGACGAGGCGCGAGTGTCTATGCACCGAAGTCTGGGCACGAGCTTGGAGGAGGCTTGTGCGCGTGCGCGATGGAGCCTATGGAGCCCATCCCCTCCCGGAGGAAAGCCGGGGGGCGGCCGGCCAGTGGCTCACCTCCTCCCGGGAAGCGTCTCGTTCTCAGTCCCTTGGCCGGACCGCTTGGGGCGCCCCGCACTGCCCCTCCTTTATAGGCCCGGCTGAGCCTCCAGCCAGCCCGCCCCTGTCTGCCCGCGCGTACTGGTTCGACCTGTCAGGGGCGGGGCGGGGGCGGGGCTCCGTGGTCACGCCCCTGGGCGGACACGTCAGCGTCTGGAGCGCCACGGCGACAGGGTCCGCACTGAGAGGGGATGCGCCGCAAGAGAGGGCGGGGCGCCCACACGTCACTCCCTCGGGGTAGCCCAATGGGGGTTGGACATCCCGGAAAGAGGCGGGCCCCTCCCCTCTGGGCCCAGGACCAGGTGGCAATTGCGTCAGCCGGACGGGCGGGGCAGTTCCCTGGACGCTGCCCGGTGACGCTGCCAGTTGCTTGAACGTGGTCGCTGCTCGAGGGGCTGCCAAGACAGATGGGGCGTTACTCCGTCATTCCCCTACCCCCAGGGCCGGGCTCACACCCTTCTCTGCCCCTGACTGGACGGGATGGATTCGAAAGGAGGCAGGCATTCAAGACTCTTATTACCTGGTGCCAACCTTCGCTGCTTCCTGCTCTGCCCCCACCATGGCCTCCGGGCATTTCCTGGGGCCGTACCTGCCACCAGTAGTGCCTGCCAAAATCCTCCCTTCCCTTCAAAGCTTAGGTCAAGAGTCACCTCCTCCGTTCCGCTCCCTACAGGATTCTCCCCACCCCCGCAAAAAATAGGTTCACAGGTATAAAAGCAGAAAGGAGTCTGGTCTTTAGAGATCATCTAGCCCAACCACTCCCATCTTAGAGTGAGGAAACTGTGGACCAGAAAAAGGAAGAGAAATTACAAGCTTACTATACAAAACTTCATAGAAATCTTTGCATTCAGAGCTGGAAGGAACCTTAGCCATTTAAGCAGTCACTGTATAGATCTGGAAACTGAGGCCCAGAAAGCTCAAGTGACAACACAGTGACATTCCAATTCGAAATGAGTTCCCCAATTAACCACAAATTCCAGAACAGAACCTTTTTTGTTCCAGAGGCATGTAAAAGATCCCTCAAAATGCCTTGGAGAGCCCTTGGAGCAAACATAGATTATAATCTTGGCTAGAGCACACAAATAATTCCTGTAATTGGGGTTGCCTTTAGGATGGTGAACTGATTGGGACTCGGGGGATGGACTCTTTTGTGATCTATAAAAATGAGCTGCATGAATAGCTCTCTCTCTCTCATTTCTGCTTTTCAATAATAAATGTGCAACAACAAAAAAAAATTGCCCCTACTCTCAAGGAGTCTTTTAGGGGAGACAACATGCAAACTATGTACAAACAAGCTATATTATCCAGGAAACTTTGTGGGCAATCTTGTAGGGAACACATTAAGATTAAAGGAGTAGGAAAGGCCTCTCACAGAAGGTAGGACTTTAGCTGAGACTTTGAGAGAAGCTGGAGAAGCTGGGAGGCAGAGATGTATGAAGTACAGGTAGAGTACTGCTCTAGTAAGGGCAGGTGGGGAGGGAAAGGAAGGCAAAATGTGGAGGAATACTGCAGAAGGTGACTCTGGAGCCCAGTCTTGAAGAAAGACAAGGATTCTCAAACACAGAGATTACAAGGAGGGCAGCCCACAGGAGCAATTTAGAAGGTAGTCCAGTGAAATGGCAGGAAGGGGACCAGCTGTAAAGAGCTTTAAAAGCAAAATGGAGTTTACGGTATCTTTAGTTTTAAAATAGGGAACCACTGGCCTTTGCTGAATGTGTGTGTGCATGTGTGTGTTGGGGAGCAGGGGGTGACTAGGTCAGACCTGTACTTGAAAATCACCTTCGCAGCTATATGGAGAATGTATAAGTGGAGAAGCATTTGAGGCAGGGGAACCATTTAGGTGGCTATTGAAATACTCCAGGAGATGAGGACCTGAATTAGGGTGGCAGCTGTGTGAATGAAGAGATTAGAACATATACAAGAGATGCTATAAAAATAGAAATATCAACTTCTGATGACTGAACATGTGGAATGAGGGAGAGTTAGGATTTAAGAAAGATACTGAATTTGCAAATCTGGATAATTGGAAGTGAAGAGATTAAAGAAAAAATGATAGTAGGGAACCATATGTTTCTAGGGGTTCTCGAGACCCCAAAATACCTACATGCCAGGTCCTGCTGAAAGAATTTGATTCAAGCCTTCTCAGCCAAGGAAAAAGACAAAGTTTATTAGGGATTCACCATAATGGGTTGTCTTAAGAAATCCCACCTTTGTGAAGCCTGTTTTCACAAGCCAGACAGATTCAATCTAATCTGAGAGCCTTCATGGAGGCAAGATGAGACTTATATATACAAAGATTGTGGGACAGATTGAGGAGTGGTCTGGGGTGACTAGAGGAGGGGTTTAGGGAGAATCTTGAGGAAGAGTCTAAGGAGGAGCCTGATGGGACCAGGATGAGGTCAGATTCCAGGAACCAAGAGAATGGGATTAAGGGTGAGGAGTAGCTGAAGGCATGGATATTGATAGCATCAAGGGTGAGAAGTAGCTGGACAATAAAGGGCAAGGCTAGGTAGACAGCCGCAGGCCAAGGCCAGATCAAATGGGAAGATTCGAGGAGAGTTCAAGGGGGTTCCCAGAGACTGTGCCCTCATCAGAGGGAACGTTCCCCTAGACAGTCATAGAGAAGTTCAGAAGAAGGATGGGTTTGGTAGGAAAGGTGACTGGTTCTGTTTTGTGCATCATGAGAACATCCAGATGGGAAAGTACACTAGGGAGGTGATCCAGAACTGGAGAGATTTTCAGGACAGAGACTTGGGAGCTGATGAGAAAGCCCTTTCCATTTCTGAAGGCTTCCCTATATACAAAGTGTAGAGAAGATAGAGTTTAGTGAGGGATAAGATACATATGCAAACTACAAAATACATGATGAATATTCAAGAGAGATGAAAAACAAACTCCATTACTGATTGGGGGTGGGAATTCAATTTGACAATAAACATTAAGCACCTACTATGTGCTTAATGCACCTCTGTGCTAAATGCTGCAGATACAAAGAAAGGTAAAAGACAGTCCCCACCCTCAAGGAGCTCACTAAAAAATGGAGAATATTGAAATGGATGGACCGAGAAACACAGACTAAGCCAAATTAAAATATATTGAGCATCATTTATTAGCTGGCCAGCGACTGTCCCATAGACTGAAAGTCTAGAGAGCAGTCCTGAGCACAAAGATCTGAAGCCTTTTATATCTGAGCCTAGAGCAGGTGCAAGCAAGGCATTACAAAAGCAGGATATTGCAGTTAAACAGAGCGCATCAGGGATCAAACATATCTTGAACAAGATCTAATGATTTACGCTAGGTGTTTGATCAGTGTTGCTCAGTAAATTGGGTTCACTCCGGGGTTACAGCGCTCCAGTAAGTGGAGCACCGCTGGGGCTGTGCGCCCCTGTGCAAGGGAGCTGCTTGCCCCTGTGCAGGGGGCTGCTTGCCCCTGTGCAAGGGGGCATTTCGAATACTACACATAAAAAGAAGCTGAGAAGCAGTGGTGGGGGGAAGGTCCCCAGCTCCAGGGCATGAAGTACAGATGGTGGATGGAAAATTATGAGTGTCTGCACTGGGCAACTGACTTCAATGGAGGATCTGGAAGGAGTTGATGTCCACCTTCCACCCTCTCCAGTCCCAGGGAGAGAAGCACCCAAGGACTGTGCTGCCAAGGAGGTATGAAGTCCTATCAAGGAAAGCTTCATCGAGGGCATGGCAGCCTTTGAGATGGACTTTAAAGGACAAGTAGAAATTTAACTGGGCAGAGAGAAGAAGGAAGAAGTTGTCAAGGTGGAGAAATCATCCCAGGAAGTCAGAACTCTGAGTAAAGACATATATGGGGAAAATGAGTCATATAGATCTATTTTAATATAAAGGGCATACAGGAGAAAGGATGATGAGGCTGGCCGGCATCTGATTGTGTAAGCAAATCATGATCTACGTATTGTAATTTTACTGATCAAAGGGGAGCCGTCTTACTAGCAAATGGGCAATATGACCAGTACTATGAATAAGGAAGATTTGTCTGGTAATAATCAGATATATGTTCATATGAGGGGAATGGCAGAAAAGGAGCCAAGATTCCTACAAGGTTATCTCATCCAACTCCCTCATTTTACATTGGAGTCCCAAAAAAGTTTCTCCTTCAGGGCAGGTACTATTTCATTTTTGTCTCTATATTCCCAGCACCTAGTGCAATGTCTGGCACATAGTAAGTGCTTAATAAATTCTTATTGATCAACTGATTAATTGCCCAAAGACAGACATGTATTAAGTGGACAAGTTGAGACAAATCCAAGCCTTCTGAAATCTAAGTTAAGGCTTTTATAATACTGCCCTTGTATTATACTGCCTTCATCTAAAGAAAACAAGAAAGGTACAGTGCTGGAAATTCAGCATGGGAATTTTTGATGAAGGTGAGGGCTAAGTTTAGACATCTCCAAATTCCCAAAGGCCTCCTTATTATTTCTGGTTCCTTGTGTATAGAGGTGCCTTCAGAAGATGGTAAAGTCTTGGCCCCACCTTGGCTGCAGAGCAACCAGGCTTATTTCCCAATAAGGAATCATATCTGTCCTTTGAGATACTTCCAAATGGAGTCCTTTAATAATCTTAAAGAGATCTCTGCCATGCTGTTATCTCTTGAAAAGAGATGTCAGTCTAAACCAAGAGAAAGTTCCTAAACCAGTGAGGAAAGGACAGGCAAACACACAGAAGAACACAGTGATGTATTTGTTTGGTCATCACATGCCTTATGACACACTGTCGGAATTCTCTTTATGGAAAGGCCCCATCACCAAGATAAGACTTCGGCCTCCTGTTTGTTCTTTGAAGTGACAGACATGGGGATGCTCATCCTTAGAAATGAAATATTCCATAGGATCACAGACTTAAGACCGGAAGGGACCTCAGAGGCCATCTAGCCAAGCTTTTTTATTTTATAGATGAGGAAACAGGCCTATAGACATTAAGTGGCTCCCTGAAGGTTATACAAGGAATAACATGAGAGGTAGAATTTGAACTTGGATCCTCTGACTCCAAACATTACAGGAAGCTTTTTCTCTGATTCCCAACCTTACTACTGAAAGTATGCATTAATAATGTAGCATGTACTAAAGCAGAGATAGGGGATGAAGGAAGTACGAGGCTGCTATGGCCTTTATTGTGTCTGTAGAGTGGCTTGGACTAATATCTCCAGACCTAACTGGTGTATTTTCAGGATTCAATGAATGAGTCTTTCATTTCATCAGTGAGAATTGCAACCCTTCCTCATCTCACACTGTGCAATTGTTGTCCTTGCTCTTTCAGTAAATTCTTCAGAAATGACCTACCTAATGAACTAGAGGCCTTCAATCCGTAGCTCTTGATGGCTGTAGCTAGACATTGAGTTGAGCCCAGAATTTAGTCAAGGGATGAGATCAGGCTAGATAACATTTGGAAAACTGCATACTCTTTGCGATGCCCACAAACTGCTCACTGTTTCAAAATCCCAACTTTTCTAAGGTTCTCCTAGTGATGCTACTTGGTTGCTGGTCAGAAAAAACACCATAAAGATAAAACAATCAGAGTTATGGGTCACCTAAAGGGCAATGAAAGGGTATGTATCAGTCAATCAATCAACCAACACGCCTTTTTTAATTGCCTAATATTGTCAGGTACTGGGGATACTATGTACTGGGGATATAAAGACATAAAGGAAATATTCTCTATCCTCAAGAAGCTTCTGTTCTATTAGGAAAGTCAACATGTATGTATATGGATATACAAATATATATGTGTATATATATATAAGTGTATGTATGTATATAGAAATATATATACACACATACACATACAGACCCACCCATGTATAGGTATATGTACACATATGTACATATACATATATAAGCATATACAGTTATCTCTTCCACATCACAACTTTCCCCATAGAAGTTTCTATATATCATGGGTGTCCATAAAAAATTAAATGGGAATTTTGGGGGGGAGTTTTGAGGAAGCTGTAGATGACATGCAAAAGCCAGCAGATGACACAGAAAACGTTTAGAACTCAGAAATTTATAAAATATGTATGGTATTATATAATACAACATTTTTTATCTTTTAATACTATAATAATTCAGACTTCCCTGGTGTGAAGGGAGAGCCAAAAAATTTTATGCAGATTTTCCAGATCACAAGGGCACTGCGCCCCTAACCCCCTTGATGTGGAAAGGATAAATGTGGTAAATATATTTAGGGTGGTTGGCAATAGGCCACAGCTAATTGCCACTCACATTTTATACACAAGTGGCATACAAGATACCATGAAGAAAAAAGTATGACAAAAGAAAAGTAGCCCAGTCTTGCAGCACCGATAAAGATTTGCCAGATGAATTTTTCACTGAATGGTTATTTTGTGAAAAGACTCTGTGTGAGGCCCCATGGAAGAAGGGAGCACATAATCCCTGCCCTCAAGGTCCTTACAGTCTTTCTGAGTATATGAGACATACGTTAACCATAGCAAGAAGTAAATTACAGGAGCCAAATGGAAAGCACATACTATAGGTAAAGTAGGAATTCTGAAAAGACATTTCTGTGGACTGCTGCACTCAGGGAAGTCTTCATAAAGGAAATGGAATTCAATTTGGCTCCTGAAGGATGGGCAGACTGTTAATAAACCAAGAGGAATGGGAAGGTTGAGGATTTGAATATGCAAGGGACCTTAGAAACCATTTAGTCCAACTCCCACATTTAAAAGACAGGGAAACTCAGGCCCAGAAAGAAGTGACCTTGCCCAAGGTAACAGTTAGTGACAGAGCCATCATTTGGACTCCAGTCTTCTGACTTCAAGCCTGTGTTCTTCCCATTATATGACACTGCCTTATTTTCATGGCATAAGAATGGCCATGGTAGAGATATAAAGGAAGACCCATATAAGGTACATTCAGAGAATCAGCAATAGATTATTTTGGTGGGAACAGATGGTTCTCACAAGGGAAGAAGAGAAATTTTGAAGCCTTGGGTAACCTGTGGCCTTGCGGCCACAGTCAAAGGGCCACAGTTGAGGACCTAAAGGGCCACAGGTTCCCCACCCTTGTTAGGACTTTTAGATGATAGGAATTCAAGGAAGAATGAACATGATCTTTATCCCACTCACCCACTATCTTATTCTCCCATTGTATTGCCAGCAGTGGAACTCACCGATGTTAGCGGCAGAGAAGATAGGCAAGCTAAGTTAGTCTGTCAAAAAGCATTTAGCCAGGGTTTGTTCTATGCAAGGCTCTATGTCCCATGGAAGTCATGGAGAAAACAGGCCAATGCTTGGCAGATCTTGAAGAGCACTTGGGATGGGCCGCAAGAAACCACTAAAGGGTTTTCTGAGAAGACACCAAATTGGGAGTCAGAAAACCTAGGTTTTAGTCCTGACTCTGACACCAAGTATCTGTTGACTGATTGATTGATTGACTACTAGACTTTGGAAAGATTATTTACCCTCTCTCAGCCTGAAACTCTTCATCAATAAAATGAAAATAAAGATAATAATCTTACCTACTCACTGGGATGTTTTTGGGCATAAAAAGTAATAACAGTATGCAAAAGGCCTTTGAAATAAGGGTGACATTTAGATCCAGATCCTCTGTCTCCAGAGGACGTACGGACTCAAACAATGAATTCTCCTATAGCATTTTTGGTTCTTAAAACTAAGAAAAAAGGAAAAGAAAAAAAAAGAGAGAAACAACTAACCCCACCAGGAAATTCTTCACTTAAAAATTATAAAACATGTTTGACTCCTGAATAGAATCACTGACCCAACAACAACTCTACAGCCTGTGTCTGGTAGAGTTACTGCCAACTATTAGATCATAGGGTTGGGCCAAACTGGGTGGTTTCTAGATTTCTCTTCCCACCAGTTTCACATTTTGTTGTTGTTCGGTCGTTTCAGTCATGTCTGACTCTTCGTGACCCCATTTGGGGTTTTCTTGGCAAAGACACTAGAATGGTTTGTCATGTCCTTCTACAGCTCATTTTACAGACGAGGAAACTGAGGCAAACAGAATTAAGTGACTTGCCCAAGGTCACACAGCTAGTAAATGTCTGAAGGCAGATTTGAACTTAGATCTTCCTGACTCTAGGCCTGGTGCTCTATCTACTGCACCACTCAGCTGCTCTAGTTTCACACTGGTACGGATTAAATGTTCATATGATACATATAGGTTAGTTGGGTGAAACAGTTAACATTTTAATGTACTTTTAGAGGTAATATCCATTCAATAAATAACATTCAGCATTCCTGCCAAGCTAAAAAATGACTCATGAATCATAATTTAACGAGGTATTTTCCCACGTGGCTGTGCACGAAGCTACACAAAAGAGTGGCAAGGAGCCATTATTATTCCTTCTAGGAGATTATATTCAGCATGAGTTTCTGGAAAGAACACTGAAGTTCAGAGAAGTAGGTTTCTGCCAGCTCTGCCACTAACAAGTTGTGAGCTTCTCTCAGGCTCAGTTTATTAATCTGTAAAATAAGCAGGTTCAACCATGGCAGTATGGGACAGAGGAAGGAGCACTAGAGTTAGGAAACCTTTATAGCCGATGGCTATATAACTGTGAGCAACTTACTGAACCTTACTGGGCCTCAGAAGGGATTGGAATGGAGGGTTTCTAAGGTCCTTGTTGGAAGAATATTGGTCTTGGAGCCACAAGACCTGAGTTCTGTTCCTGCTTCTGACACTTAGTAGCTGTGTGATTGTAGGAGAGTCACTACCCTCTCTCTGGACCTGTTTCCTTCTCTGCACAACAAGAATGATGACATTTTCACTATTTACACACTGAATTGACTATGACCAAGTAAATAAAGTGCTTTATAAGTCCTAAATAACATATACGTGTGAATTACTATTTCCAAAAAGAGTTAATGCAGATATAAATAGAGCAGACATTCAGAGATCCTATATACAGAACAAAGTCCCGATTCAAAAGAAGAAAGCTTTGGGAAAGGGTAAAACAAATGTTCCTGAAACCACCTCTCCTGTCCCAACAACTTCCCTGGTCTCTGCATAAGAGCAACTGCCAACTATTAGGTCAGAGGAGTGGGTTAATGCTCCTTCTCTTCTTCTTTAAACTCAGAGGGGTTTCCATTTTCCGTAATTTAAAAAAGCTGAAGTCCAGACGGAGATACTATATCCAACTCTAATAATCCTTAGCACTAAACCAGCCAAAGGTATATAATTTCTGGCACTCCTTCAATATGGGCTGCTGCTTTATTATTGTCTAGATTCATGCGTAGGACAGATCCCACATGACTTGCGAATCCTTACTAACCCAAGCTCAGTGTGGGGTATTGTAGGTAATCATCTGTGTGTGTATGTATATGACAGAGAGAGAGAGAGAGAGCTCCCCCATATAATCATTTTCTACTGAGACAGCAAGCTAAATAAAATATGATACATGAATGGAATATTGTTGTGTTGTAAAAAATTATGAAGGGGATGGTTTGAGAGAATACTAAGAAGATTTTATGAACTGAGGCAAATAGAAATGAAAAGAATCTGGGGAATAATTTATACTATATCAGCATTGGGGTGCATGGGGTGTTAAGGGAAGACTAGCACCTCTGATATAAGGTCTTGCTAAGCCTTTTTCAGGAATGCTCATCCACCTTTGGTGTGCACCTGTCACCTAACTCTCACCTGTAGCTCCAAGAAGCTGTAGCACATGCAAGCAGCCTCACCCTGGTAAAACCATTTTGGCAGATGAGCTAAACCAGGTTGAGGGTAACCCATCAGTGAGTTAGGGGGATATCAACTCCAAGCACATGAAGACCTCCCTCAGCAGAATGAGTAGATGAGAATACTTTGTTCCTGTGGCCTTGAAGAGTAAAGAGATCCAGAGTCACTGAAAGCTACCAATTATCTTAAGTTCCATTTGGGAGATAAGCGTGGGGAAGTTGCTTTTACTTTTTAGTCTTTCCACCTAAGATAGAGAGTGCAGACCCCTCCCCTATTCCTTTTCCCTTAGCTACAGTGTTTGTGTGTAGGATTCTCCCTGTCCATACTTCTTCAGCTAAAGAGGTTTAGGAACGGTACATAATTAGTGGTGATTATTTCTACACTGTAGTGTTTGGTCTAGCATACCATATGCAATAGCCACATGATCACCACATACCAAATGTCTAAATCCTAGTCCTCCAGTATGTGAATGCTATGAAAAATAACCTGAGACAAAGATCCCTTATGGGATGGGAACTCTGAGTCAGATAGGTAGCATATTTCATATTTTAATATTTAGCTAATATCTCATTCCATCTCATAGACTTAATTGGAACCCAGACAGCAAGAGTATAATATAAAAGCCACTTCCAAGTCAAGCAGTAAAGTGGCAGTGTGAATATTGGTTGGGAGAATAGGCTGTGTGTTTGTAGGTTTGACTATCCTCTAGTGATCCATGGGATACTTCAGCCTAGGGTTTATGTACATGTGACCAAGAGTGACTGAAGGTGCTAGGATGGTGTTGTTTGTCCAAAGAGGACCAATGACATCACAGAGTGGTGTATTGCTTTGCACATGAATTTGATTTGAGGAAGAGTCGTACAAAATTATCAGCCTCTCTCTCTCTTCCAGAGTCATTGAAGTCCAGTGGTGGGACAAAAGTCAAGATGACTCGTAATGGTCCAGGATACAGGGGATGACCTTAGTGTCTTTGTTGTCTGAACAAGTGCTAATTGCTCCCCAGTGCCTGCTTCAGTCACCTTCGTGGCTGTAGGAACAAACTGTTCTCATCCACCCATTTTGCCGGGGGATGTCTTCACATGTTTGGATAGAACAGCATCGGTTGACTGATTTGGATATTATATTCAGCCAAATAAAACCTCTTGCTTGGATGATTAATTCAGTGACACATTGTATGCTTAAGGAAAGTCGCACTGACACAAAGTGTCACAGTTGGGCAACATATCATTTCACACAAAATTTCTCTGTAACAGAGGAGTGTTGCTTTTAATTCCTTCCCCCCACCCCCATTATTCAAAATGAACACACTAACTCAAGCAGGTAAAGGAACCAGCCTTAGGAAATATCACTATGGTTTGACTGCGACATGTCACACCACTCTTCACCAGGGTCATTTGGGGTAATCTGGCTTGTCAGTTGGACATCCCCTTTCTCACACTCCTGCAATACATATTCTCTTCGCTCTTGGTGCTGTATCCTCAGAAAAAGAGGACCCTGCATAATAGAGTAGTTATGTAATTTGGTCAAAGGCATGTGAGTAAGTACATACTTACTCACCAGAACTAATCAAAACAATCTTCTTTTTATGTAAAATATAGGTTCATCTAACACTATCTAATCAATGGTAGTATCAATTAGTTAAGTCATTTAGGGTTCTAGAAAACAATTTTTGCCATGTCAGTGGGATTGCCTAAAATTCAAGGGTGAGGAACTGTAGTCTTGAGGCCACATGTGGCCATCTATGTCCTTGGGTGCAGACTTTTGAGACTGAGTCCAAGTTTTACAGAACAAATCCTTATATTAAGGGGATCTGTTTTGTGAAGCTTGGTTTCAGTCAAAGGGCTGCACTTGAGGACCTAGAGGACCATATGTGGCCTTGAGGCCACAGATCCCCTACCCCTTGAGTCCTCTTTCCTTCCATCTAAGGGGAACTTTCCCATAACCACTAAAAATAGTATGAAAAGTGTGACTTTCATTAAAACAAGAAAATAGCAAATAAGACAATGTGTCAATTCTTTATTTCAGCAAAAAACTAATCTGTACTAATCATACTTTAAAATTTACTGAAGCATACAATTCCAGAAATAAAAGAGGAACAAAATCATCAACCATGTGAACCATGTGAACCATGGCATGCCTTTGCATACATAATGGGCACAAAATTAAATGAGAAAGGGTTTATACTCATTTAAAATTAGAAATTACAATTGTTCTCCAAAAATAATTCTATCCTTATAGGCAGGAACTTCATAAAGCAGGGGTTTTGTGTGTGTGTGTGTGTGTGTGTGTGTGTGTGTGTGTGTGTGTGTGTGTGTGTAATGGACCCTTTTGGCAGTCTGGTGAGACCTATGGATCCCTTCTTAGAATAATATTTTTAAGAGCATAATATAAAATATTTAGAACTACAAAGGAAACCAATTGTATTTAAATACAATTATCAAAATATTAAAAAAAAGAAGTTCATAGACCCTAGCTTAAGAACTCCTGCCTTAAAAGAAAATGCTTCACTTCTTTAGTGACTGGATATTCCCTAAAATTCCTCTCCACTACTTATCCTCATTAGGGAATCTAGTAATGGGAGATTTGAGGAAGAAAACTTCAAAGTACACTAAATGCTACCTTTTTAGCTGAGCTTTCTGTTAGTGTCTAAAATGGTACCTGCTGCCAATAAGCATGTCAGGTGCTGATTCTGGTGCTCTGAGTATACCCAGTTCAATCTAGAATTAATCTCATGATTTTTCCTTATCTTTTCCTCCATGCCGTGTTTACCCCCACTTATTCCTTGTATCCTACTATAATTCTCTTCCTGAACTACACAGTACCTGGCACATAGTAAGTGCTTAATAAATGCTTGTCGACTGAATGTTGACTGAGATAATGAGAAACTGACTTCTAATCAGTTTCTGCTGTGCTAGAACCAGGTTGTACTGAGAGGCAATTGTTAAATTTTCAGTGTGAGCACTTATACCTCAGAAATTGGCAAATGCTAATAATAAGGGCTTCATTTATAGTTTTGTTGTTTATCTAAACTTAAGAAAGGCAGCTAGCTGGCTCAGTGGATAGAGATCACTGACTGGAGTCAGGAGGACTCATCTTCCTGAGTTCAAATCTGGCCTCAGGTGCTTACTAGCTGTGTGAACCTGAGCCAAGTTGCTTAACCCTGTTTGCCTCAGTTTCCTCACATGTCAAATGAACTGGAAAAGGAAATGGCAAACCACTCCAGTTTCTCTGCCAAGAAAACCCCAAATGAGCTCAAGAAGAGCTGGACATGATTTAAAAAATACTAAATAACAGACTTAAGAAAACAGTGGGGGAAATGTTAATAATGCATATTAAACTGAAAAATGTGTCATGCATATTTTTCAGAGAGCTGGTTATAAAACATTTATAAGCACACCACTCACTGCTAACAAAGTAAAATGAAAACTGTCCATGGCAACAAGCTTCTGTACCAGAAAAAAGAAAAATCTCTTTAAAATGGAGAGAGAGATGAGGGGAGCCAGGAGGATTCTTCCAATATAGAATATTCTAGGGATTGAGGTTAAGACCTCTTAACAGCCATAGCATCATAAACTTAGCACTGGAAGGGATGTAAGAAGCCATTGCATCTAACTCACTCATTTTACAGCTAAGAAAACTGGGTCCAAGGTTAAGTGACTTGTCCAAGGTCAATTGGGAATAAGTGATAGAGCTGGGATTTGAACACAGTTCAGATAGCA
>CM053626.1:292867026-292884008 GCA_028646595.1 Phalanger gymnotis
TCTGGTGCTTGATTCCTCCCACTGTGTGACCAAGGGACTCGGGAAGCAGCTGATGCTGGAGTTCTGGAAGCAGCCGCAGCAGCAGCTTCCTGCTATGGCTGCTTCCACCATCGCACCACCTCCGCCACCCCCAAGGCTGAGGCCAGACTGCTTTCTAAATCTAACCTGATTCAGCAGTTTTCCCACTAACCTGCTCCATGGTCTTTGGCGTTTGTGGGTTGAGAAGTCTGGTAACTGCCACAGTTCAATGAATCATGGCCCTAAAGCCTGCTCTGGCTGACTTCCAGTCTGGTGTGTTCTGGTAAGGCCCATGTTGGGCTGTGCTCTGCTCCCAGCACAATGCAATAGACCTTTCCCAGCAACCATCCAGGCTCTCCTGGGCTGGAAACCTGCTTCCCTTTGCTATTTTGTGGGTTCTACAGCTCTAGAATTTGTTCAGAGCCATTTTTAGAGGTGTTTGGAGGGATTTGGGGGAGAGCTTAAGCAAATCCCTGCTTTCCAGCTGCCATCTTGGCTCTACTCCCACTTTTCTGTATTTTTTGGTGTCATTGAGGTCTTTATGTTCCAATTCATGGTCAGTTTTTGTAAAGGTGCCAATGTAGTTAAAAAGTATTTAAATTCCTATCTGTTCTCATTAAGTAATTGTCAGGGATCTATTACCATTATGTTTTTCTGAAGTTCTATTTAGGACCTTAACTTATTTCTAATCTCTCTTTTGATTAGGCTTGTCTAGATCTGAAAGAGCATAACTTGAAGCCCCCTACTATTTTAGTTTACTATCTATTTCTCCTGGAAATTTTTCCTTTAAGTATTTAGATGCTGGTCTCTTCAGTGCCTATATATTAACTACTCATATTGATTTATTATCTAGAGTGCTTTTAAGCTTATTTCCTCTGCTTATCTTTTTTATCATGTTTATATTTACTGTAGCCTAATCCGAAATTATGATTGCTACCCTGCTTTTAAAAATTTCAGCTGAAGCATAACATTTTATTTTAGCCCCTCATTTTGGCTTTATATAAATCTTTGTGTTTTCAAGTGTGTTTCTTGGAAACAGCATATTATTGGATTCTATTTTCTAGTACATAGTGATGTCCTCTTCTGTTTTATGGGTAAGTTCATCCCATTCACATTCATAGTTATGACTGTTAGTTATATGTTTCTCCTCATCTTGTCTACTTGTGCTTTTTTCTCTCTTTGCTCCCATTCTCCCTCCCTCCTCACAAATAAGTAGTAAAAGAGAGTTTGTCTGACACTTGTGATATGTAAATGAAATGGTTTGTTTCTGCTCTGTTGCACCTCTTTTCTTTCCTTTGTCTCACCTTTGATCTCATTTTACTCTTTTTTCTTTTCCTTTTAATTCTTCCTTCACATTCCCCTTTCCAACACTGAAGTTTGTTTTGTTACTCTTGCTCTTAAATTTCTCTCCCCCTCCCTACTCCTTGTTTCCTCCTATTTCTCTTTTGAGTTTGATGGATATCTATACCATGATCTTTGTGCGTGTATGTATGGGTGTGTAATTGTGTTAAATTTTCCTTTGTCAATTTCAGATGAGAATAAGGTTTGTGGGATGCCCTTTTCCCCACCCCTTCCTCCATTTTAAAATACTCTCTATCTTATGTGCTTCTCTTTTATTATACTGATTTCTTTCTCCTTATTCCTCTTTTATTCCCCACTATAGTCTCCTATCCCTACCATTTCTGTCTTCTCCTGAGGCCATCAAAACCAAACAAAACTATGCCCGAACCTTCTGTCTTAATTATTTTTCTTTAATGACCCTTGAAGATATCAAGGTTCTGAGGAGACTTTTGTTTCTGATTTCCTATTAGTATGTAAGTTATTTATCTCCACATAATCCTGAGTGAACAAATGTGAGACCTTTCTATGTTTCTCTTGGTTCTTGTACTTCCATTTCTAAATATCTGCTTAGTTCTGCCATTTTCCTCAGGAATGATAGGCAGTGCTTGGAACTTCTGGTTTCATTAGAAGTTCATCCTCCCTTATGTGGGATTATATTTGGCTTTGCTAGACAGATTATTCTTGATTGTAAGCTGTTGTCTTTGCCTGTTGAAGTACCATATTGCAAGCTTCCTTGGAGTGGAGGTTGGAATTTTTTCCTGCTATAGCAAGAATTTTCAGAGAAGAGAGAGAGCAAGTCATCCTAAATAGCAGTAGAGGGGGACATGGCAACTAGTGAACAGGATCTCTGCAGTTCTCTTTTCTGAGACCGTGAGAGGTGACCTTTAAATGTACAAGCACAGAAGTAGATTACTATTGATGACCATTGTTATTGTGGTGGTGGTTGTTCTTATTGTGGTATCACTCAGGTGGCTGGAGTGCTGAGAGAAAAACTGACCTGAAGAACTGTTGGAACTGGAGGTCCTCACACCTCGCCTCATAACCTGCTTCCTCTGCTGAAAAGAGGAGCCAAAGTTCCTCTGACCTTGCACCTTTTACCTCCCCTCTCTTGCTGGGCACAGTGTGTCCCATCAGGGAAGGTAGTAGCAAGGGGCCAGGCCAGACATCTTCCATTTTCCCCAAAGCAACAATTTTCATCTGTGCCAACACCAGACAACTTCCACCTCCTGCTGCCAGCCCAATCTCCCACCTAGGATGTGGAGAATATCTGGTGAAAGGAGGGGCAACCTTCCCTTTGACCTCAGACTTTCCATTTCCTGCTGTTTCTGTTCCTTGAGGGAAGAAGAAGAGGAAAGTTGAAGGTAAATGGGACTTCTCCTGCTGTTCAGGTTTAACTTCCATCTTCAGCTGTACCCTTTACCTGTTGAATCTCCACACTTTGAAGGGAGGAGAAGTAGTGAAGCAGGGCCTCCCATCTGACTTTGTGCCTCCTCTCATGCTGAGAGCTATGGCAGGTGGCACAATAATGCGTAGAGAATTGGGCCTAGAGTCAGGAAGACCTGAGTTCAAATCCAGCTTCAAACACTACCTATGTGACCCTGGGCAAATCACTTACCCTTGATTTGCCTCAGTTTCCTCAACTGTTAAATGAGGATAATAACATCACCTGCCTTTTAGGGGTTATTGTGAAGCTGAAATGAGATAATATTTATTAAGTGTCTAGCACAGTATCCGGCACATAGTAGGTGTTTTATAAATGCTTATTCTTCCTTCTTCCTCCTCCTATTTGTGCACATAAAAGACTTAAAGGAAATCTCTCTCTCTGTCCTCCTTCTCTCCCCGTCTCTGTCTCTGTCTCTGTCTCTCTCTCTCTCTCTCTCTCTCTCTCTCTCTCGCTGTCTCTCTTAGCTTTTGAGTAAAGCTCCAAACAGGAGATCCCTTCCCCTCATCTATCATCATATGGCAATGAACATGTGGTCTTTTTGTTTCTTTTTTTGTTGTTGTGTTTATCCTTTCCTGATCTCAGGTGAATGAGTATTGGAGATTGAATGAAACTAGGCTATGACTATATGAGCTTTAAAAGGTCAAAAGAATTACTGGAGGTCCAATTATAAGAATCCATAGCAGAGTCTGCTGGCAGCTGTAGCCGCTGAGCCAGGGAGGAGCCAGTTTGGAGGAGTGGCCTATTTGGCCCAGTCCGGCAGTGAATCAACCCAGCCAACAAGACTTTGTCCTGAAAGCAAGTAAACAACTTATCCATCAGCTATGTTGTAAATCGACAAGAACTTGATGAAAGGAGTATTTGTAGCAACTACGCTAAGTTTGAGTCTGCTCTCCCCAAGGACCAAGGTGGTAGATGACAGTACTCTCTGAGAGGTTGCATTTCAAGTCTGGCTGTATCTTTCCTATGAATATCCCTTTGCTAATTAATGTTGATTGATATTGAAGAGAGATCAAGTTGATATAGTAGAAATATTAACTATTAATTGTACTGGAAAGAATATCTAGTATCATCAAGAGTAATAGTGTTAGAAGAAACTCTTAACTCCTCAGAGCTTCTAAGAAACCTCAAGCATATGCCAGCTAGCCTTGTTTTGTGGATCTAATCTGCTAGTCAGAGTATGGGTTGAGAGAGTAGCTCCAGAGTTTATATATGCTACACTGAAGAAAAAATGATTGCATCACATTTCTCTGATAAATATTGGATATGCGAGATACGTAGAGAATTGATACAAATATATAAGAAGTACCATTTCCCAATTGATAAGTGGTCAAAGGATATGAATAGGCAGGGTAGAAATCCAAGTTATCAATAGTTATGTGAAAAAAAGTTCCAAATCCCTAATAATTTGAGAAATGTAAATTAAAACAACTCTGGGATTCTACTTCACACTCATCAAATTGAAAAAAGATGGTAAAAAGAAAATAAGAATTCTTCAAGCAGCAGTGGAAAGACAAGCATACTCTGAGTAAAGCTGTGAATTGGCCAACCATTCTGGAAAGTAATGTGGAACTTTACCCAAAAGTCATGAAACCATGTATACCGTTTGATCCAGCAATACCATTACTGGCATATATCCCAAAGAGATCAAAGACAGAGGGGAAGTACTTACATGTTTAAAAATATTTCTCACCTCACTTTTGTTGTAACAGTAAACTGGAATCACAATGGGCGCCAATCAATTAGAGAATGGCTGAACAAACCATGGTATATGTACGTTATATGGAATAGGGTTGTTGTATCTTCTTTGTACTGCATATGAAAATATTCTTTTTTTTTATGATTTTCTTAATTGTCTGGCTTGTTGAACATGGTGCCATCTGGTGGGCAAATTAAATATTGCAATTCCCTGGTAAATCAACTGTAAACTGACATCCCGTCTTCCTGGAGGCCATAAATTGATGTCGATTGCTATTACTACTGTGGTACCAGAAGTGTCTGTGGGATACCTACCAAACATACATACAGCCTCCACTAGTGTTACATATCTAAATAATCTCATGTTATATTTTATATTTTTGTCTTGACAGATTAATTCCTAGATATCTGATGTGTTTTATGATTGTTTTAGATGTAATATCTCTTTCAGTGTTTTCCTCTTGGCTGTTGTTAGCAATATATAGAAATACTGATGACTTTTGTGTATTTATTTCCTGATTACTTTGATAAAACTATTAATTGTTTTTAGTTTCTTTGTTGGTTTTCCAGGGTTTTGTTTGTTTGTTTTTTTTTAGGCAAACAATACTATTGGCTGCAGAGATAATTTTGCCTTATTCCTTTAGTCACTTTTTTCCTGTCTTACTACTATAATAACTATAGTAACTGTCTCTAATTCTATGAAAAAATAATGAAGACAAGTGCCATCTTTATTTCACCTCTGATCTTTTTGGGAAGGCTTCCAGTATTTCTCCAGCCCGAGCAAAAAAAGCTGGAAACCCAAGATTTACACCTTTCCTTTGTAATGGATCTATAGCTTTTCAGTCTCTTCATGGTCATTCTGCAGTTCACTTATTCTATACTCTTAATGCTTAGCCTCAGTCACTTGCCTATATTATTCAAACACACTTTCATAATTGTTATTTTGGCTCAGTTGAGACCTGCAGCCTAGA
This sequence comes from Phalanger gymnotis, assembly GCA_028646595.1. NCBI lineage: Eukaryota > Metazoa > Chordata > Mammalia > Diprotodontia > Phalangeridae > Phalanger > Phalanger gymnotis. Next base: position 292,872,496 of record CM053626.1, read on the forward strand.
CTTAGTATCTATTGGGTCTTTGTTTATATACTGCTTTCCAGTACTATTTAATAAAATAGTGTGTGCAAGTACATAATTACCTCAGATTTCTGTTCTTGTTTTCTTTATATTTTAATATATAATGTTTTATTTCTTCTCCCAATTGCATATTAAAACAATTTTTATCATTTGTGTGTGTTTTTTTAAGTGTTGAGTTCAAAATTCTACTCCCTCCCTTGATTCTCCCTTCCCTGAGATGGTAAACAATGAGATATAGGTTATACATGTGCAGTCATGTAAAACATCTCCATACTAGTCATTTTGTAGAAGAAGATTCAAATAAAAGAAAAAGAATGAAAGCGTAAAAAATAGCATGCTTCTGTCTGTATTTAAATAATATCAGTTATTTCTCTGGAGGTGGATAGGGTGCTTCATCTTTAGTCCTTTTGGATTATCTTGGATCATTGTACTGCTGAGGATAGCTAAGTTATTAACAATTTTCTGTTTGCTGTTACTATGTACAATGTTCTCCTGGTTCTTCTCACTTCACTTTGCATCAGTTCACATAAGTCTATCCAGGTTTTTTTGAAATCATCCAGCTCGTCATTTCTTATAGCACAAACATATTCCATCACAATAATATATCACAGCTTGTTAGCCATTCCCCAGTTGATGGACATTCTCTAGATTCTCAATTCTTAGCCACTACAAAAAGAACTGCTACAAGTATTTTCATACAAATAGGCCCTTTTCACTTTTTTATGTCTTTGGGATATGGACCTAGCAGTGATATTGCTGGATCAAAGGGTATGCACAGTTTTATAGACCTTTGGGCATAGATCCAAATTGCTCTACAGAATAGTTGGATCAGTTCACAACTCCACCAATAGTGCATTATTGTCCCAGTTTTCCCACATGCCCTCCAAAATTTATCATTTTCCTTTTTTGTCGTATTAGCCAATCTGATATATATGAGGTAGTACTCAGAGTTGTTTTAATTTGCATTTCTCTAATCAATAGTGATTTGGAGCATTTTTTCATGACTATAGATAGCTTTGATTTCTTTGTCTGAAAACTGCTAGTTCATATCCTTTGACTATTTATCAATTGGGGAATGACTTGTATTTTTATAAATTTGACTCAGTTCTCTATATTTTTGAGAAACGAGGCCTTTATCAGAGATACTTGTTGCAAAAAAAAAAATTTCCCCAGTTTTCTGCTTTCCCTTTATTTTCATTGCACTGGTTTTGTTTGTGCAATAACTTTTTTTAATTTTGTGTAATCAAAGTAATCTATTTTACATTTTGTAAATCTCTCTATATTTCTTTCATCCTAAATTCTTCCCTCATCCATAAATCTGACTAATAAACTATTCTATGCTCTCCTGATATGCTTATGGTATCACCCTTTTTGTGTAAATCATATACCCATTTTGACCTTATCTTGGTGTGGTGTGAGATATTGGTCCATACCTAGTTTCTACCATACTGTTTTCTAGTTTTCCCGGCAGTTTTTGTCAAATGAGTTTTTGTTCCAAAAGCTTAGCTCTTTGGGTTTATCATATGCTTAGATTACTATGGTCATTTACTGTAATGTAATGTGTAACTAATCTATTCCACTGACCCACCACTGTATTTCTTAGCCAGTACCAGATTATTTTGATAATTATCCCTTTGTAATACAGTTTGAGATCTGGTACAGCTTCTGGTTTTCTTTAGAGAGACCACTGAGCTTTAAGACAAGCAGTTTTTATTACTGATAGAGATGCATATTAAAGGCAAAAAATGTGGATGAAGAATCTTGTTCCTAGTTTCATTTGCATGCCTATCAAAGAGCATCTTGGGAGTGAAAGGATGCTTGTCACTGTAGTTTCCACATAGCCCTTTGTTTTGTTGTTGTTTTGGTGAAGTATCCCCAATTGATTTTTGGAATTCAGACTCACAGTTACATATTTAGTAGGAATTAAAAGAAATTTTCCAACCCCAAATTAGGTAGCTGTCTGCTGTCACTAGGAGAAGACAGTCAAAATAATAGAATTAATCTTAGCCTTGGGGACTTCTCTTAGTTTTTTTTTATTGTAATGTCTCTGATAGTGGTGGTTGATAGCCTTTGGCTATAGAAAAAAACCAGCCAATTTTAGAAAGAAGATGACTAGCTATTGCATCCAAGAAGATGGTAGCAAAGAGAGCTGTACAAGCTCTCAAGAACCATGGTGCTATTTAGCAGAGGTGTCATAGCCAATAGAAGACTGGTACCTCATAGAAACATCACCAGAGGACATCAAAAGATCTGTAGTATCAATGATATGAGCTGACCTGGCCACATACGTATCCTGGCTACCTGTGCTCCTATGTGTATGCACTGATGACCCAATCACAATGGTTCTGGTGATGGCGTGCTTGGGTGCCTGTGCCTGAATCCCAAATCTAAAATCACATCTCTCCCTAGCTTCAAAGCACTGGCCCTAGAAGTTTCTCTCCAGTTCAAGGGCAGCATGCCTTAGCAGAACACTTATCTCCCTTGATACTGCAGCCAGCTGCACATATAGAATTTATTAGTTTAGACTCCCTATGTATTGCTAATTGGCTGTGCACTGGGACATAACAATATTTACTGCCTACTGACCTTACTGATATGTATCCTAGACATAGTCAAATGTATACTCCCTTACATTAATCTTGACTAACAAGACACTTGATGGAAGCAAGCTGGATATCTTAAGCTAGCCCTGACCATTGGCTGACTTAGTGATGTTTCACGGTCAAAACCACACCTCCTCCTAGCCCTGCCCTGGGCTATTTCCCAGTGAGGTCTGGGTAATAAGCCTGTGCAGTAGATACTAAAAGTGCATATTCCTTTAAGAACTAACCACTCCTTAATCATGCCTTAACCACTCCCTAATCCCACCCGAAAACAACTAGTCAAGACCCTTGACACATGTTTTCCCCGCAAATACCCTATATAAGATAATTGTGTCCCCTTTTAGATTGCAGGTTCCCTAAGAACTCTTGGCCACTGTAAAGCATAACAATAAACTTTTGCCAACTTGACTTAAAGATTGCTTGGGTGGGTGAATTCATTCCAGACAACCTTGCCCTAGGAACTTAAGTTTGGGATCCCTGAATCCCTGGGTTTTTTCCCCCTCAGCACTGGCATGTGTCCCTTCCTACTTATTCCATGGCCAAACATGTTCCCCAAATGTGTGCCCTCTATACATATTTCCTTGTCACATGTGTTCTATGCTTATGTGCCCTCCCCATTGTTAGATTTTAAGCTATGAAAGAATGAACTCCAAATATATACAAGAAGATTTTTTTTTAAATTGTTACTTTATTTGACATTCTGTTTGACTAAATATCTTTTACTTGAAACTACTTCCCTTTTCCTACCTGAAAGGGAGAAAGAGAAATGCTAGGAAATATCAATTTCCTTGCTCAGACTCTTCTTGGCTACCTGAGACAGAGAGACACCATTCCATTTTGCTTCCTCTACTCCCTCTACCTCCCTGGCCGGCCTTGGTTTTCCTACAGAAAAAAGAGGAGAAGTGCTATTCCAATGTCTCCCCACACTGACACCTTTGCCTATGTGGTATAATGTTCTGAGAAGATTGCACCTTGGGGTCAAGCCTTTGGGGATATTAATGACCTACTGGAACTCATCCTCAATAATTAACAAATTCCTACCTAGTTATACCCTTCAAAATCCTAGTAATTATGAACCCCTGGTTGACACTATTCAAACCCCTTTATCTCCCATTGCTGCTCCCTTATTCCCCCTCCCCCTCATGTCCCATTCTAAAGCTACCCACCCTTTCCACTGTGCTCTCTGGAATGCCTACTCCATGTGTAACAGATTTGCTGTTATCTTACATCTTTTCCTTTCCAACTCCTTCCATCTTCTATATTTCATTGAAACCTAGCTTCCTCTTGATGACAGTCTTCCTGGTTATCCTTTCCAGCACTGGTTGGCCTTTCACTCATTCCCTCTGACTCACTGGTTTGGGTGAGACAATTGAAATACCCCTTGCTCACTACTGCCACTTTCAACCTTTCTTTTTTTTTTAATTTTTTAAAATTTTATTTAATGTCTTTAGTTTTCAGCATTGATTTTCACAGAAGTTTGAATTACAAATTTTCTCCCCATTTCTACCCCCCTCCGCACACTCCAAGATGGCGTATATTCTGGTTGCCCTGTTCCCCAGTCAGCCCTCCCTTCTGTCGCCCCACTTTGCTCCCATCCCCTTTTCCCTTCCTTTCTTGTAGGGCAAGATAAATTTCTATGCCCCATTGCCTGTGTATCTTATTTTCTAGTTGCATGAAAAAAAAAACTGTTTTTGAACATCTGTTTTTTAAAACTTTGGGTTCCAAATTCTCTCCCCTCTTCCCTTCCCACCCACCCTCCCTAAGAAGTCAAGCAATTCAACATGGGCCACATGCATATCAACCTCTCTTTCTACCACTATCACTTAGTAACCTCTCCTCCTTTGAAGTTCACTCAATCCATATCTACCACCCGATCAAAACTCTGATAATTATTGTCTACTAACCTCCAGGACACTCCTTTTCTTTCTTCAGTGGATTTGGAGCCTGGTTCAGAGTCTTTCATCTCCTCAATTCCTGCCCTCATACTAGGAGACTTCAATATATTGATATTCTCTCAAGCACCCAAACCTCTCAATTCCTCAACATACTCATTTCCCATAACCCCACTTCAGCTACATGCAAAGATGGTCTTATCTTTATCTCACCACCATCTACAAATGTACCACTTCAATGTTCACAAACTCTGAAATTCCCTTATCTAATGATAGTCTGTTGTCATTCCATTTCTCCTTTGGCCTTACAACCCCAAACCCTGCTCTTGTCCTCAGAGTAACCTCCAGTCTTTCTGCCCTTCAGTTATTTCCCAAGCCATCACTCTTGCACTGGCTTATATCTTCTCCCTTCCCTTTAGAAAGCCGGTTCAACTCCACTTGATTCTGTCCTCTTCTCTTGAGTCCCTTGCCCTCTTCTCCTATTGAAGATATTTGCTCTCTCAAGCTGCAGCCTTGGATTACCCCCACTACCTGCTGTCTTCACACCTATTCATGTTGCTGAATGAATCTGGAGAAAAGAAAGAGATCATATTGATTGGATTGGACAAATTTGTCTTAAATAATTTCAACTCAGCAGTCACCATAGCAAAGCAATCCTTTTATTACCTCTTTGATTGACTATACCATTAACCCCCACTGCTTTTTCAATGTTTTTTATCATTTTTCAAACCTCTACCCACTCTGCTGAGAATCTTGCCTCATATTTCACTGCCAAAAAATTGAGGCCATTCTCCCATCTCCCATCACTCATATGCTTTCTGCCACTGTCTTCTCTTTCACCTCTATCTCACGTGAAGAGTTGGCCTTTTTTAGCCAGGGTAAGGACATATATGTGTGTGTATGTGTGGGTGTATAATGTATGTACATGTATGTATATGTATAAGTGATACCATTCCATCCCATCTTCTCCAGCAGATTACCTTCTCTATGATCCCCATTCTCTCATCTATCTTCAGTCTCTCTCAATCTAGTGGCTGCTTCCCTACTGTCCTCAAATATGTCAATGTCTCCTGAATCCTCAGAAAACTCCTACTTGATCCATACATCCTTGTTAACTCTTGTCCCATATTTCTTCTTCCTTTTGTGGATAAACTCAAGAAGACCATCTTCAATAGCTGCCTCCACTTACTTTTTTCTTGATCGTCTAAAATCTAGTTTTTAACCTCCTCATTAAACTGAAACTGCTTTTTCCAAAGTTACAAATGATCTCTTAATTGCTAAATCTAATGGCCTTTAATTCAATTCTCATCCTTCTTGACCCTTCTAAAACCTTTGACACTGTTGATCACTCTTCTTCTTGATACTCTCTTCTAAATTTTTGCAGGTACTTTAACCTGATTCTCTTCCTACTTATCTGATCTCTCCTCAGTCTCTGGTGATGGAGCTTCATCCAGGTCATGCCCCTTAACCATGGGCATGCTATTTTGCTTGGTGACCTTATTAGCTCCCATGGATTCAATTATAATCTCTATGCAAATGGTTCTCAGATCTTTTCATCCAGCACTGGCCTCTCCCCTAACCTCCAGTCTTTCATCTCCGACTGCTTATTGGATATCTCAAACTGGATATCTGAAAGACATCTTAAACTCAACATGTCCAAAACTAAAGTCATCTTCCTTGCCCACTGCCCCCAGCCAAATCCTCTCCTTTTCCTAATGTGCCTATTACTGGTAGGGTACTACCATCCTCCCAATCATCAAAGCTCACATCCTAGGTGTCATCCTCAACCCTTTATTCTCACAAAACTCCCCCCTCCATATCTAATTAAATTGCCAAATCTTGTGGATTCTATTTATGTAACATCTCTCACATATGTTATCTTCTGTCTGCTGACGCTGACAACCACTTGGTAGAGGTTTTTATCACCTCGTGTATGGACTATTACAATAGCCTGTAGGTTAATATTCCTGCCTAAAGTCTTTCCTCACTTTAGTATATCTTTGACTCATCTGTCAAACTGATCTTCCTAAAGAGGAGTTCTGACAACGTCATCCCACCTCCCATTCAATAAACTTCAGTGACTCTCTACCACTTCCAGAATCAAATATAAAATCCTTTGTTTGGTGTCCCAAACCCTCATAACTTAACCCCCACCTTTCTGGCCTTACCTAAGAGCACCACACCACCACTCCGCTCTTGCAGTCTGGTGTCACTGGTTTTCTTTTATTTGTCACACAAGGCAATCCATTTCCCAACTCTGCACATTTTCACTGGAGATCTCCAATGCCTGAAATTCTCTTCCTCATTTCTGTTTCCTAGCCTCCCAGAAAAATTTAACGAGAAGCCTTTCCTAGTCCCCTTAAGGCTAATGCCTTTACTATTTTGATTATCTCCAAATTGTCCTTTTCTGGTTTGTACTTATTTATATGTTGTCTTCCCTATGAGATTGTGAGCTCCTTGAGAGCAGATCGTATTTTGCTTTTCTTTGTAACCCTAGAACTTAGTACAGAGTTTGGTACATGGTAGGCACATTAAAAATCCTTGTTGATTGACTGACTGCCTGGCTGTCTAGTAAAAATAAATATATTGGTAAGAGCTTGTGAGTTCTCATTTTGAATAGGTGCTGACTTGCAAACTCTGTCAGACCTTGGTTAGTTTTTCCATGGGCCCAGGTGTAAAGTTCCAGGCAGGACCACAGACATCCTACTTTATCAAAGTTTCAGAGAGTTGTTTATTTCCTATTAGATTGCTTCTTGCTATACCAAATATATGTGTCTGTGCTCATTTGTTTTGGTTTTTCTAGCTCGGATCTTGTATGCTTTTCTCTTTCAAAGGCTGAAGCAATAGAGAGATCTCACCGATCCAGCTCTGGAGTTAGCTGTGAGATATCTCGCTTCCTTTCTTCCTTCCAGAGCACAAGTCTGAATGTGTTCAGCCTATGTTGGTTGTTCTTTCGATTCTTTAATTCTTTTGGCTTGTAGTGGTCATAACTTCCTTCCTGTTGCTTCAACCCCCATGTTTCTCCTTTCAAAATAAAAGTTAGTCATAGACCTCTAGATCAGTGTCCACCTTCACTCTGAGGTTTTTCCGACCATGACCTCAAGGCAAAAAAAAGCACAGATCCATCTGTGACATGGTCAGGAACCATGATATGAAAGCCCCCAAAGAGGAACAAGAAGTCTTGGGAATAATATGAGCAAAACAGTTAGAGGCAGGGGTGGGGGTAGTGGGGAGAAGAAAAGTCACTTGGAGGTATTCAGAAGCTATTTTGAGAAGCTCAGGATATGAGAATAGACAAGAGTAGTAAAAGACCACAGAGGCCTCAAGACCTTTCACCGCTCCTCCTGTGAATGTGTGACTTTCTTCGGAGTGGAGAGCACCTAAAGGGCAAAAAGTGTGACACATCCATACAGTGTAATTCAAAAGAAATATTGAGGTTTACCATGTCAGAATGAGTAGGGAGGGATGTTATTTTTTTAAAGTGATATTTTATAGGGATTTCCATAATTCCATTTAGTCAGTCAACAAGCATTTATTAAACACTTATTATGTGCCACAGATGGTGCCAAGTGTTGGGGTTATACAAAAACACAATCCCTGCCTTCAAGGAGCTTACTTTCTAATGGGGGAGATATCATTCAAACTCTAGGCACAGGCAAGATGAAAGAGTGTAAATGGAGAGTAACCTCAGAAAGAAAGCACTAGTTCAATCCAACAAGCACCCATTGTGTGTCAGGTACCTGGAAGGGGCTGGAAATTCAAAGTCAAAAATGAAACCTGCCCTTGACAAGTTTACATTCTATTGGAGGGAAACAACATGCACCTAAATAAGTAAGTAAAAAAAAAATAAATGCCAAGGAATACAAGAGGTAGCAGAAAACAGTAACAACTAGGGGAAATCAGGAAAGACCACATGGAGAAGGTACTTGAATAGGGATTCCAAGATGCAGAGGCTTGGAAGGAGAACATACCAGGCACAGGGAAGAGTCTGTATAAAATCATGGAAGCAGGGGATGAAAAGATGTGTACGGGGGATAGCAGGTAGTTATGGCTGGAATGCAGAATGTGTGAAAGGAGAATAATTTGAAAAATAACAGGGATGGCAGATTGGAGTCTGATTATAGAGGGCTTATCCATGTCCCTCTACAGTGTCCTCTTCTGATACATCATGGTGGCTTGGAGGTGATTCTGCTTATCCAAAGTTATGGCAGTGGTTGATCAGCTCTGGCAGGTTCTACAAGTCTTTTAGTATGAGCTCTCAGCAACAGGCCACTTCTGCTTTCTGAGGGCCGTACTGCCTAATATAGAGAAGCTAACCAATAGTTTCTTGGCCATTTGTTGATTAATTTTTGGCCACTGTAGTCCATAATCAAACAAAGAAAAAAACAAAATTGGCCTTAGTACTATTCAAACCTCTTTTGCTTCTTCAGTGATAGTAACAGTGGTGAGAAGGGTAAAAGATGCTAAAAATCACATATTTTTTAGACCTCTGTGAATGAAAAAAAAATAAACTATGCTAGTGGGCACAAGTCTGCCAGAAACTAGTTTATTAAATTTCTTATAAGCACATTCTTCTTGGAAAGAGATATTTGAATACCCCTCTAACACAGGCCATTCTGAAACTACGATTTATAGTATCCCTAGACAAAAACAAAATTCTGTAGTCAAGATTAAGCAAGTGTCCAGAGTCCAAGTAGCTCAGAACAACAGTAAACTCAAAGTTGGCACACTTGAGAGAATAATCTTTCCTAAAACTATCTCATTCTACTTTCACTACTTCCCCTGAGGATTCCCCATTCTATCTGGTTGAATGTGGACTCAAGATACTTCCTTTAAATTACATAATTAAAAATAGGGCAGCTAGGTGACAGGAGTCAGGAAGACTCATCTTCCTGAGTTCAAATCTAGTCTCAGACACTTACTACCTGTGTGAACCTGGGCAAGTCAGTTAACTCTGTTTTCCTCTGTTTCCCCATCTGTAAAATGAGCTAGAAAAGGAAATGGCAAACCACTCTAGTATCTTTCAAAAAAAAAAACCCAAATGGGGTCACAAAGAGTCAGACATGACTGAAACAACTCAACAACAACAATCAAAAGTATCTTTCTTCTCTTAAGTCTGATCATTATCCTTACCACCTCTGGAAAGATTCATTTCTGTCCTGAACAAACACCTTTAGAATACAATTAGACCTTCAATAAGGATGGTGCAAAAAGATTTCAGTGCAGGACATTGTTTTCCAAGAAATTTGATTAAGTATCAACAAGGTTTTTTCATTTGCATAGGACTTCAAATGAAAGTCTTGTCCTAAAATTATTTGCTATACGTAGCCTAAAGAGACAATGGGGAAAGAGGCACAAGGGACATTCAACGTGTTTCCATACTATCTATAAACTTTAACTTGGCTGCCAATCCACTCAGTATGAGATCTTTGTTTAATGGCATACTACTGAAGAAACTGAATCATATAATTCTCACTATGAATTAAACAAGAAGAATGAAGGAAATGTATCTAAATGGAAATGATTTATCAATACTCTCTGAAGAGACAAATAAAAAGGAACTGGTAGAGGTGGTTTTACAATATCGTGTACCCAAAGACAACAAGAAGTAGTATATGGTGAATGGTGTATTTGGTCATATCGTACTGGAATATTTGTGGTAAGTATTTACCAAAAGAAATGCCATAGCAAACATTTACCTTGTTGGCCAAAAAAAGAATCATGGTAACCAAAGGTACCACCAGTTTAAAATGTAACTTAATTTATAGAATTTTACAGTGAGGAATGATGGGAGATTATAAACTATATTGACTTATAAAACAGAGGGTAGTAGATGGCAAGACCAGTTTAAAGAAAGCTTGACTGGAGGCCCAAGTATGCAAAGCTCTCCAGAAAATATTTAAGGATGAAAATTGAAGGAAGACAATAGACAGAAGAAAAATAGAAAAGATCTACAAATAATCTGGTAACAAAATGTTTTTGCTCAATGACAATAACGCTCCATGTTGGACTCTAATGTCACAGTTCTATTTATGATTATAGAGGGTATAGATAGGATCCTAGAGAGAACAATGACCAAAAAAATCAGCTGGATTAGACTAAAAGTACATAGAGGAAATGATGGGGTATGGGCTCTGGAAACCCCACTGAACTCTCCTTGGACTTTCCCCACATGGTTAAATCTCTGGAGTTGGTCTGAGGCATCTATCCATTCTAGTAATCCTATCGACTGGCCTTTCATTGTGGCCTACACCCAATCTCCTTCCATTCTCTGTTACCTTTGGTGTACGAGCACCCCTAAACCTCAAGAGAAACTCCTAATGGAGGTCACACAATTATAAGCACTTTGAAGGATCAATTCACGAATATCTAAAGGATAATATTCTGAAGGAATAGAAAAAAAAATCTCAGACCTCATTAATACCAAAAAAAAAAAAAAAGGCGATGAAGAGATATTAGTGATCACAAGCCTACATATCTACTTTCTCATCTACACACAATCTTTAGGAAACTAGTCTACACATACATTGAGGGCATCCTTGATGAAGCTATTAGTAAGAAGCAGGCAAGCAGGAAAGAAGAGACTTGCTTCAGTTCTCCCCCAAATCCCTCCAAATACCTGTAAAAAATGGCTCTGAACAAATTTGAGAGCTGCAGAACCCACAAAATAGCAGAGGGAAACAGGTCTCCAGCCCAGGAGAGCCTGGGTAGTTGCCAGGAAGAGTCTATCGCATGGTGCTGGGAGCAGAGTGCAGCTCAGCGTGGGCCCCACCAGGACAGACAAGACCAGGAGTTAGCCTTAGGGCCTTAGGGTCATGAATCATTGAGCTGTGGCAGTTACCAGGCTTCTCAACCCACAAACACCAAAGAGCAGGTTAGTGGGAAACTGCAGAAATAAGTTCAGAGTGGTCAGTCTACCAGCAGAGGTGGTACAGTGGTGGCAGTGGCAGCAGCAGGAAGCTCCTGAAGCTGCTTCCAGAGGTCCAGTGTCAGCTGCTTC
>CM053626.1:292884508-292908541 GCA_028646595.1 Phalanger gymnotis
AATAATAATAATAATAATAATAAAAGAGCTCTAGATTGGCAGTTGTCTCTGGTCTCTCTTCATTCTCAAGTTAACGAACCTAACACTTGTTTACCTTTTAATGCTTCTCTTGAGTCTTATACTTAAAAATCAATTTTTCTGTTTATCTCTGGTCTTTTCATCAGTAATGCTTTAAAGTCCTCTATTTCATTAAATATCTATTTTTTTCTCCAGAAGTATTATATTCAGTTTTGCTGAATAGGTTATTTTTGGTGTGATCCTAGCTCCTTTGCCTTCTGGAATATCATTCTAAGGCTTTCACTCCTTTAACATAGAGACTGCTAAATCTTGTGTGGTCTTGACTATGGCTTCACAATATTTGAATTGTTTCTTCTGGCACTTGCAATATTTTCTCCTTGACTTGGGAGCTCTGGAATTTAGCTATAATATTCTTGGGAGTTTTCATTTTGGGATCTCTTTCAGGAAGTGATTGGTGGATTCTTTCAATTTCTAATCTATTCATTGGATCTAAGATGTTGGGGCAGTTTTTCTTAATAGTTTCTTGAAATATGACCAGTAAGTCTCATGCTATCTCTCCTGGATCTATTTTCCAGGTCAGTTGTTTTTCTGGTGAGATATTTCACATTTTCTTCTTCTATTTTTTCATTCATTTGACTTTGTTTTAATGTTTCTTGGTATCTCACAGAGTCATTAGCTTCCACTTGCCCAATTCTAATTTTTAAGGAATTATTTTCTTCAGCGAGCTTTTTGCCTCCTTTTCCATTTGGCCAATTCTACTTTTTTAGAGTTGTTTTCTTCAGTGAATTTTTGAACATCTTCCATTTATTGTGAGGGCCACATGCACTCTTTCCCGCCCTGGAACTGTGAACAGGGGTCCCCACTCTCCTGTGACTGAGATTTGTAGTGTGTTAGCACTCTTCTTCACCCTGGGATTACAACCCAGGCCTGTGACCTAGAACTGTATATAGGTCATACAACAGATTCCTGCACCCAATGCCAGGAAGGTGTCCCCAGTAACCTCCTTCTGACCAGTTGTTTAACCCCATTAGTGTCTGTGGGCTGAGAGCTCTGGAAGTTGTGACTGCAGATTCAGTCACACACATCCCCAAGGCCTATGCTGGCTTACTGGAGAACTACCTGTGCTGGCCTGTGTACCACTCTCACCCCAGTAAGACAGATCTTTCCTTTCAACCTTTTAAGTTATCTTTGCATGCAAAATTGTTTCAGCCTGTTCTTTTTTGTTGTTGTTGTTCTTGGTTCTGCTGCTCCAGATTTCATTTTGAAGCATTTTTTAAAGTTGTTTGGAGAAGAATTTGGGAGAGTTTGGTGGAGTTTTGCCTTTATTTCACCATCTTGGATCTGCTTGTATACTCTCTTTTAATGAAGCTTAAACTATTTTAACTTTTATTTTGGCCATTCTGTCATACCACTAACTCATAACTGAGATACCGTTCCGCTAAAACTCTTAAGTCTATTTCACATTTAATGCCATCTGGCCACATCTCCCCTATCCTGTTCCCGAGAGACAGTGCAGTAGGTGAGGATTTCGTTAAATCTGCCATCTATCACTCACCGGCTCTGTCCATGGGTAAGACACATTACATCTCTGGGCCTCTGTTTCCTCATTCATAAAAACGGAAAAAAAAAATATCTATAGAAACGCAGCATGGCTGAGTGGATCAAGGGCCCAGGTTCAGAGTCAGGAAGACCTTGATTCAAGGCCTTCCTATGACACATCATGAACTTGTGACCTCAGGCAAATCTCTCCACCTGTCAGTGCCCCCAGGCAGCTCTCTAATGCTATAATTGCAGAACACTGATCATCTTCACCAATAAAGGAGGTGTCCTCACCTGTGAGCTCTCTAAAACCATAAAATCACCTGTCTAAAACAAAATAAATGAACTAACAAAAATGCCTACCCTTATGTACCAATCTCTCTGGGCACTGGGAACAACAGAGAATAAAAAGTTCGAGAGACGTAGGTTCTAGGTAATTAATCATTTTATTAATCATGCTAGCAATAGTTAGTAAAAGGGGTCAGCGGCATTCTCGAATGCCAAAGACCCCCCTCATGGAACCCACTCAAGACTTGTTATACCCTTGGAATAGTGTTCCTGAGGGTGGCAATCAACTCTGACTGGTTGACAAGTAATGAGAGAATGAATATTATAGAGAGGTGGGCTTATTCTAAGAAGGGTCTCTGCTCACTCAGTCTTGGTCAAAGAGACTTATTTCTTATCCAGACTACCCTGCCTAGGGCAATCTGGACAAAAGGGGGTCTGCCTCTGCTCAGACTTGACCGAGTGGAACACAGTGGGCCAAAATTCACCTTAAATTAAATTCTTTGTAAGGTTCTCTAGTTGGTTGAGGCAACAGCTCCCATCCAAGATCGAAAAGCATGTACCCCAGGGATTTGAGCAATCTCCTCTATCCACAATCTCTTTCAGATGCTGGTTTGGCCTAGTAGAGAATAAGGTTTCAGAAAGGGAAAAATCCTTGGTCTCTCCAATATTAAAAATTAATTATTTAATAATCATTTCTCTCTGAGCTTACATTTTACAGGGCAGAATTCACCATGTACATAGATAAGCATATGCATGATAACTTAAGGAGGAACAGATCTGGAAAGGCTTCCCATGGGGAAATGGCCCATGGGCTGAGCCAGCCTTCCAGGTGGCCCAGAGATTCTCAGATGTAGGAATATGGAGAAAATGCACTCCAGGTACGGGACACAGGCCATGCAGAGGCCTAGAGGGAAAAGATGGGGTATTGAGCCCTGGAAAAGGCAAGCATACCACTTAAGCTACATGGATTAAATGAAATCGTGTCAGCCCAAAACACTATATAAAATGCTAGCTATTAATGCGTGGTTTTTTTTTATTCAACCCAAATGCAGGAGTTTCCATTTATCATTCTTAATTTTCAGCTTGATAGATGCAATCCATCACTCCAGTTTATCTTATTGAATCTTGACTATATCATCTAATTTAGTAGCTACCCTTGACAGCTACGCCTTCATTCAAGTCACTGATAAGGAGCAGGGTGGAAAATAGAGCCCAAGGGAGGCTTGCCACCTCCCTTCAAGATGGCCTGGATCCATTAGGCAACCCTTTGTGTAGGTCCATTCAAAGAGTTAAGAATCCACCCCATTGTGTGGTCATCCAACATAAATTTCTCCATCTCATTCATATTTTTGGACAAGAGATTTTCCCAAATGCCTTGTTGAAATCCAGCAGGATTTTTCTGATCCTATAAAAAGAAACGTGGCTGAGTCTGACATGACTTACTTTTAGCGAACCTACCTTGACTGACAGCGAAACGAACACTGATTTTAGAATATGAAGATCTGCATTCGAATCCTGGCTCTGCTACTTAGTTACTGGGAGACCTTGGATAAATCATTTAACAGCTTTGAACCTCAGTTTTTCTCACCTGTCAAATGGCAGTTGGCCTAACTCTCAGATCCGAGTTTTGTACCACTTCCTTTTTTTCTAAATACGCTCATCATTTACTAACATAGCCTAGAATTTTACCAGAGAAAGCCTCAAGCTTATCAGGTAGTTTTCTGGTATTAGTCGTTCTCCCCTTTTGAATTACCCATCTCCATTCTTCTATCACTTCTCCCTATCTTTCAGAAAGCCTTCAAGATCCCTGGCATTGGTTCAGTGATCACTTCTACAAGATTTTTTTTAGTGCCTACTGTATAATTTGTCTGGGTCAGGGGACTTGAATTCACTATTTCTCCCCCTCCCCTCATAAATCCTTTGCTCCTTCAAACTTTCTCGTCTCTGGTAAGGTCACCACCATCTCCCAAGACTATCCAAGTTTATCACCTCAGAATTATCTTTGACTCATCCTTCCCCTTCATTCTCCTTCTTCAATCAGGTGCCAAGTCCTCTTCATCCCCTTCTTTCCATTCACACAACCCCATTCTTGGTCTAAAGTAAGCCTTTCCCTGTCCACCTTAATCTTGGGCAGCTAGGTGGTGCAGTGGTTAGAGGATGGAACCTAGAGTCAGGAAGACCCCAGTTCAAATCTGACCTCCAAGACTTATCAACTGTGGGGCCTTAGAGTAAAGGTCATTTTACCTCTTAGTAGATATTCTGCAAAAATTCAGGTGCTTACACATGAAAATCTATCTTGGCTCCTTTTCCCAACTTTGTTCCTGGTAGTTCCAAAAACTATTGGTTTACAGTATAGCAATCAGACTTACACTCACTCCTTCATAACACCTGTGTATACTTTTGTTTTATTATTGTACTTTTACTTTTTTTATTGTGTACTTTTGTTTTATTGTTATTGTTGCTTTAAATCACCTGACCTCCTGGGTCTCCTGGCAAATGGGAGAATGCGGAAAGAAATTTCCCTAAAAGGAGCTTCACTTCTGCTGGTCAGTGTTGATTTTCAAAGAGGATGCTAATAGATTTGTTGCACTCGGCCTCCATCAGGCCATCTGGAATATTGCATTCATCTGTGGGCACCCCTGTTGTAGGAAAGACATTGGTAAGCTGGAAGATGTCCTGAGGAATACTCTCGGGATAGTTAAGGGTCTTAAGTTCATGTCATATAAGGAGTGGTCGAAGGAACTGGGGGTGTTCACCCTAGAGAAAAGAAGATGTAGAGGAGGCATGATTGCTGATTTTCAATGGGTATCATACTTGTCCGTTTAGTTCACGAGGCCAGAACTAGGAGCAGTGGATAGAGAGGCACAGTTAAGGCTTCCTATAAAGAAATACTTCCTAATCATTAGCACTACCAGAATTAGAAAGGGCCACCTCAGGAGGCAGTGGGTTTTCTTGAGGGGAATCTGCAAGCCAAGGGCCAACAAACACTTAGTTCCATCAAGGAGGGTGTTATTTTTTAGCTATGGTTTAGATTGGATGCTCCCTCATTCTGAGATTCTCAGAGAGTCCCGCTGTAATCTGCACTGGTTTTGTGTTCAGTTCTAGGCAACATATTTTAGAAAGGACATTGATAAACTGGAGACAATCCAGAGGAGAGTGTGACCAGGATGGTGAGAGAGGATTTGATCAATGAGACAAAAGTCGTTAGAAATACCTAGAAACGTATAGTATGGAAGAGAGAAGGCTTAGGGGCAGCTAGCTTTGGG
Organism: Phalanger gymnotis; assembly: GCA_028646595.1. Classification (NCBI taxonomy): domain Eukaryota; kingdom Metazoa; phylum Chordata; class Mammalia; order Diprotodontia; family Phalangeridae; genus Phalanger; species Phalanger gymnotis. The sequence goes on from CM053626.1 coordinate 292,889,620, forward strand.
TATCCAAAAATTTGCTATGTGGAAGTAGGGCAAGATTTGTTTTTACTAGGAACAACAGATTGAAGTTGCAGAGAGGTGGATTTTAGCTCTATATAAAGAAAAAAACTTGCGAATAGTTAAGCTTTCCAAAAGTGGAAGGGATAACCTTTGAAGACTCCACTTGGAGTCTTGATAGGAGGCTGTATGACCCCTTGTTGGGGACATTGTCGATGAATACTTATTCTCTTACAGATCTGCATAATCACTGACTTCTTTTCCAACTCTGAGCTTTTCTGAGCCTAGGCAGCCTCTGAACTATAGATTTATTTTTATTCAGATCCCTTCCCCACTCTCCCCAAGAGGAGGGCAAGAATTCCTACTCCATCCCCAGATAGTCTCCATGTCCCTTCTTCCTCTGGGTCGCCATGCCCCAGCTCATCCCTTTGGGTGTCTGTGGTTTGACTGGCATCATCAGTAAGATTCTCCTTATTCATTGTGAGCTTGCCACTGCTGCTAGAGGGTGGATTCTGGCTCACTTATAATTCTCCAAGTACAGTGGTCCCTCCAGGGTCACACGGCCACCGTATGTCAGAGATTGGACTTGAACCCAGAACTGACCTGGCCTTGAGGATAGCTTGCTCTCTACTGGACCACATTGTCTTAAGTTGGGCGGTATGTTGGGGTCATGCTGAACAGAAGAGCTCAGGGGACATGCATTGAGTGCAAGGTTGGCTCGTGGGGCAGAACAGGCCAGTGTGGCCTGGAGCAGAGAGTATATGAGGGGGAGTAACAGGAGAAAAGATTGGAAAGCTAGGTTGGCACCAAGAACTTTGAATTCCAAGCAGAGGAGGAGTTTGAAATTTACTCTGGGCTACAGGAAGCCACTGAAGATTTTGGAATAGACAAGTGACCCGGCCTGATTTGTACATGAAAAAGGTTCTTCTGGCAGGGTTATGCAGAATGGATCAGAGGAGGAAGAGAATAATAGTTCACAATTATATAAATAAGGGTCTCGGTTTCCACATATATAAAATGAGGATTCGATTTCTAAGGGCCTCTTCATTTCTGAATCCTGTGATTCTCAGGGCTTTTCTCACAAAAACTCCCCTGGGTAGATAGTGGAATTGTTATCACTGTTTTAGAGGTGAGGGGACAGGGAGCTGGGGTTCAGAATGTTAAGTCACTTGCCAGACATCACACACTAGTAAGTTAAAAGATTTATTGAAAACACATCTTTATTATTGTTTTCCTTGTAGGTCAGCTCTGTTGGAAGCATTCCCCCGCCTTGATCCACCTCCTCCTGTGACCAGGAAGCGTACCCCTCGGGCCCTGAAGAGCCCCCAAGACATGCTGATTTCACCCCAGCCTGTTGTGAGCAGCCTGGAATATGGGGTGGAGCTGTTGGCTGGGCCACCTGCAGAGCCACCTTCCACGGTGCCCAGCCTAGGAGAGTTGGTCTCCGATGACAGCCTGGGACCGGAGGGTTCCACGGAGATGGTGCCAGGGAGCGAGGCCCTGCCCAATGGAGAGGGCCCCTTGTCAGTACCAGACCTCATCCACAAGGACACTCAGAGTGATTTCAAGCTGAGGACAACCGAGTGGAGAAGGGCCTCCTCCCCAAGCCTCAGTGAAAGAAATGGCCTCAAACTCAGTATGAGTCCTATTGGCCTGACTGAGCCCCAGGAAGATGGCAGCCCCCCACCTCAGGCAAGGACTGCCAGCCTTGACAATGAAGGACCTCACCCAGACCTACTATCCTTTGAATAGATCTTCCAGCCCTTCTCCCCCTAAAGGAGCACCACGGTCTATCCTCCAAATCTGGGAAAAGACATCCTTGCCTTCTTTGTCCAAGGAGGTCCTGTCTCAGGCTCCCTCTCCCCGTTTTAACCACCACACTTGAAGACACTATTGGGTTTCCAGGTTGAGGCACTGCCTTGGCCCAGGAGCTCCCAGTCCTGAGTAGCCTCCTAGTAGTAGCTTTGCTTGTGTCTAGATGATTTTTCTCTCCTGGAGAGGGGGAAGGAAAGGGGAGGGTAACTCCTGTCACACTGTAGTCCCCCTCACTTCCTTGGTGTCTCCCCAATGCTGTTCCATGCCCACTTGTCCTCTGTTGCACCCACACACAGTTGGGCTGATGATGCAGGTCAGATTTCACTTTGATTTATAAGTGATATTTAATAAAAAGTCCTGTTGATGTTGGCAGTAACCCTCAGGAACATGCTGGCCACACTTCATCATTCTGATGAATACACAAGCCCCTGGGTGATGAGACCATCTTTAGAATTCTGTCTCTGGAATGCAGCTCTCTTCTCCCCTGGAGACTTGGGCTCCCCTCCTCCACTCCCCTCTGGTGGTGGGGCCTCCCATTTCCTGCCTTGGTCTCCATGGGCAGCCTGGGAATTCCCTCAGGGCTCAATCCATCTTAGGAGAGGGGGCTCTCGCTGGGCTGAGGCCCGTAGTTTGCAATCACATCAATGCAGGCAGTGATTGGTTTGGCTTGATGATGGCTCTGCTTGCCTTGAAAGCCATACAGAGCAGCCTGAGCTCCAGTGAGAAGGTAACCTTGGGTGTGGATCTGTGATGAGCCCATAAGTCCACTCTCCACTCATCATCTCTGTTCTCTTTGTTCAGGTAGAAAGAGAGGGAAGCTGGGAAAGTTGTGTGGTAAGTTTGAGCAGCCTCTGAGCTGCCTGCCCTATTCAGCTTACCACTGTTCACAAGGGACAGCAAATCATCGACTGAGGTCTTCCTGGGGTCTAACATTGAAGTAGACCCTGAAAATGCCCCTAACTAAAGCTGCTCGGTTTCTTCCTTTCTTCCTTCCCTGTGGGCCCTTCTAGTTTAGCCAGGATGAGTAACTGGAAACTTTATCCCACCACAGTAAGCTGTCCCCATGAGGGAAGACAGCACCTACCTCCCCAGTGAATGAAGGCAGGACTGAGCAGGCCCCGGCGGGAATGAGCTCTTTTTGAATTCCTTTTTTGGTGAAGAGGTTTGGCATCCAAGGAACTGACTTGATGAGGTCCTGTGATGGCCAAATCCTCTGAACTGTATGTGCCCAAAGCTGGTGGAAAGAATGGGGTTGGTTACTAGGACCAAGAACCATGGGGTGTCAGGAAAGCTTTTCAGCACTTCTGAATTGGCCTCATATTGATATGACATGCCTGAAAGAATATGAACCTAGAGTTGAGTCTAAGTAAGTATGTACACATATATTTTGAGAATCAAAGGAGAGGGTACAGTATGTGAAAGGAGGATTGGAGTTAGATATGAGAGAGATGGGAAGTCATTAACAGTGTGGTTTTATCCCCTGCCAAACTGCTTTTAACCAAGGAGAAGGTCCTGTGGCAAATGCTGGCACCCCTAGAGCCCTGCTTTGTCCACAGAGGGGTCCCAGGCCTGCTCTTGTCTTCTCTCTGATTCTTCTCTGATATCTCACACTCTCCACCTGCTTCCAGGACCCATCGAGGCTATCCCTCGTTATCAAGCGCCCCCTTCTGAGTTTGTAATCCATTGTTTGTTCCTGTTTTCCACCAGGAGCCTTGGGGTGCTGCCTTCCTGTGGCCAAAAGACTGTGTAAGGGGGTGAGTCCAAGCCAGGCAGCATGTACATCAAGAAGAGACCGGACCTCCTTCAGGAGGAGGGCTTCGTTTCCTAGAGAGGGGCCTGGGTAGGATTCACATCCCGAGAGGAGGCAGCTTTCTGGGAACCTTCCAAGCTAGCCTAGTTCTCCCTCCTGTCTGTTCCTGTGCTGAGATTCCTCTCCCCTCTGCCTTTGCTTTTCATCTGCCTCTACGGCTGACTTTCCAGAAGTCAAGGGATGGCTGCAGTCTTGCTCTTTGCTGCCCCCCAGGTGCCACCTCTCGCTTTATAGGCAAAGAGCTCTGGAAGGTTGGAAGCTATTAGATGCATCCCTGAGGAGTGGGCTGCCTCTCATTCTGTCCTTGCCACCATCAGTGGTGATCTTATCCGCTCTCTCTGCCCTTCTACCCAAATACCCATTCCAGTATAGACCTCATCCCTATCTCCTCAGAAGAGTGGTCCTGGACCTTCTATTGGACATTCAAGGCCTTGTAAAGGTTATCAGAGAGTACCAGAGAGAATCCAAACACCCAGAGAATGGCGTTTTTTAGCCTCAAAGTGTCACAGGAATGAGGTGCGACCAGACCACTAAGAAGAGCAGACCCCAGCATGTGGTCTTCCTAATGACTTGAGGTTTCCCAAGATAACTCAGGGTTCTGTGTTTGTGGTAAGGAGACTGTAGATCTGTACCTGAAGGGTGCTCTCAATATGAGCCTTGGCCCTCCATGCCAGGAGCTAGGCTTGCATTTCTGAGAAATAAAGCAATTTACCTCAGGTGATCTCCCTGTCACCTTGGCCCTATATTTCTCCGGAGATCGTGGTAGTACAGGCCACGGATACTAATTTGGCTTCTTTTGGCAACTATGCCTCTCACCTTTCATCCATTCCAAAGCTGTTGTCATTAGCCACAGAGTGACTGCTCTGATATTCCCAGGTCTGGACCAGAGCCTAACCCATTTGGGGTCAGTTGGTCTTTGTCTTCAATTGTCATTAAAGTCATTACGGGGTTCCCACATAAGTATATCCAGGACATGGAATTAATGAAGCCAGGCTTCTCCTATTTCTGTTCAGTCTCTCAGTGCTCTCTGTCCTCTCCCCACATCTCCCTTGCAAAACAGGGTGTTCTATCTACCTCACCAAGACCCTCAGAAGCTAAAGTCTGGAACCTGCAGGTTCCCTCTTGAAGGATCAGTTATGTCTAGTCTGAACAATGACTTTAAAACTTCCAATGATCAAGAGAGACATTTAGGCCGTGTTGCCTTGTCTACCCAAATTACCAAATGATTTCCTGGACCCACCTCAGTCATCTGCCATCCAAGAAGTTAATGCAAGTCACTAAAGCAGCTAGTGGCCTCCTTTGGGCAGCTTTGGAAGCCCAACTTCTCAGGAATGGAGGGTGATCTAGAGAGAAGGGGAAGGTCAGAAAGGGACATCTCAACTCTCCAAAAGTGAAGAGATAAGAGATGGCTCATTTTCTTTCTCCATCACTGCCCTACACCCACTTCGGTCAACATATCCAGATATATGCCCTGGTTTGTAGAGAGATGGAGAGCTTGCAAAAACCTGGAAACATTTCTGACATGAGAGCTTTTCCAAGCATCACCTGTGTGACATAGACCATCAGAGCTAGAAGGGTCTTGGAGCTCTTCTGGTCCCATCCCTTTGTTTTGCAGATGAGCAAATGAGCCCAGAGAGAGGAAGGGGAGGTGGCAGAGCTAGTCAATGGCAGAGCCAAGATTGGATTCCGGAGGGACTCCAAGTTGGAGCAGTCTTTCCACTATGATGCATTGCACAGATGGAAATGTATATGTATATTGCTCATGTGGAAGCATATGTATATGTGTTATATATGTGGATATCTAGACAGACGTGTATCCAATCTTTTTAATGAATGGAGGTGGGTGGGAATCTTTGGTTGGATTCAGTTGTAGGGAGGAAGAAAAATATCAGATTTATTGTTTTTATAGAGTCTATATTTTTAGGAATTTTCTGTAGAAAGCAGCTGATTGCACAATAAAAGGGTTTGGTTGTTTTTTTCCTGACAGTGATGGATCTGGCTTGTTTCTTTCAGGGATGGGGGAAGCTAATCTGGTGGGGCGTAATGGCATTTTCCATTCTCAGGGGGCAAGCATAGTAAGGAAAATGAAGAAGGCAACAATCCATTGCTCCCTCATTCACAAGCAAGGTGAGAGTCTTATGGGATACCCCATGGCTCATCATTGCAATGAGGTCATTCTGAGAATTCTCTTTCTTCTTCCCCCAGTGATCACACAGGACCACAGATCTACACTTGGAGGGCAACTTAGAGATCATCTAGCTTAACCATCTGATTCTTTTTAAATTCTGAACTTAACACCAAGTAAGATAAGCATTTCCATATACAAAGCAGGGCACAGAAAGATTGCACTTGGAGCCACAAATCTTTTAAGTGTGCAGCTTTTCCTCCAACTACACAAATTTCACGTTCTTTCCAAAGCTCTCCTCTACTTCTGTATCTCTCACAAACCTTCCTTCTGTTTTCTTCTGCACATTTTAAAAAATACTTCAATGACCCTCTCTTCTTTCTCCCCATTTTGGTAACCCTACAGCTAGCTAGAGCCCATTCACTCTCCCACACAAAACGTGGGGAAAAGACCTGCATAATAAATATTCCTAGACGGACAAAACAAATCCCCACATTAGCCATGACCAAAAAATTGTATCTCATCCTGCACCTTGAGTTCTTCACCTCTCTTTCAGAAGGTGGGCAGTGTGTTCCATCAGCGGTCCTCTAGAATCATCTACCCTCTCACTTTATGTATGAAACTGAGGCCCAAAGGAATGAAGTGACTTTCACAAGGTCAACACAGCTAATGAAAAAGCAAAGGTTTCAACTTAGGAGCTGTCCTTTCCACTGCACCACCCTACCCCCCAATCCTCATCAGTTAGGTATGAAAGGACTAGTCCCTGTCCTGGTAGAGGTTATTATATATGAGGTGAGGCCAATAGCTTGATCCTAATTTTTTAAATTCAATTTTATTTTCAGTTCCGAATTTCTTCATCCATTAAGAAAGCAAGAAAAACAAATTTTATCAAAAATTAGAGTCAAGCAAAACAAATTCTCACGTTAGTCATGTCCAAATACATATGTATATATGCATGTGGATGGATGGATAGATAGATAGATAGATAGATAGATGGATAGATAGATAGATAGATAGATAAATAGATAGATGGATAGATAGATAGATAGATAGATAGATAGATAGATAGATAGATAGATAGATAGATAGATAGATGGATGGATAGATGGATAGATGGACAGATGGATGGATAGATGGACAGATGGATAGATGGATGGATGGATAGATGGATAGATAGATGGATGGATGGATGGATAGATAGATAGATAGATAGACAGGGAGGGAGAGACAGAGAGATTCATGATGAGTCTCTGGAGCTGTGGTTGGTTCTCCATTGTGTTGCTGATCCTGCTTTTCTACGTGTCTTCTTCCCCACTGCACTGGGTTATCCTGTGCCTCCACAGGCCTAACAAAGGAGAGAACAGTTTGACATCTAGGCCTTCAGGATATGTTCTCCATGCCTGCAGATGGGAGCCACAGCTGTGAGGAAGAAGGAGGATGTAGGAAGGGATCAACGGTTTGAAGCCTCTATGTCCTAATATTAACCCAGCTCTGCTTCAGATCCTGTCCCTAAGGGGGACTCTAGTCATAGCTGGCCAACCCTTTAATCGCACGTTTTTGAAAAGAAGGGAAAAAAGGGAAGGAACAGAGAAAGAAGAGGCATTGAGGCTCAGCCTATTCACAGTGAGCATTTCTAAAGGGAAAGGGAAGAGGCCATGTTGGGGCAGTCCTCAGATGTTCCTGGGTCTGATCCAGTTGAGTGACCCTACAGTCATGAGCATGGGAAAACCCAGCCCCAATCAAGTTGATCTGAGGCAGTCCTTAATGGGGCTTTGGCCTTTCCCCCCATTTGATTACCAAGAAGGCATTGAAGTAGAGAGCATTCGAGCTCTACTATAGAATGATACCATGCCCTACCATGTTGTGGGACTGGCCAGCCCAAGGAGGCCAAAATCACCCCAAAGACCAAATCAATTCATCCCACTGCACATCCATGGGGGAAGAAAGGGAGTAAGACAATTGTTTGCAGAAAGAGCTGCTGTTGTGCCAGCATGGGCTGCACCTGTGGGACCTGTGGGCTGGTCTCAGGCTTCATGGCTTTGGTCATTCTGTGTATACAATGTTGGTGGTCCTGTGTTTATGGCACACACACACACACACACATATCTTCCTCCCCTCCCTCCTTCCATTTCTTCATCATTACCACAGCTTTGGGCTGACATCCAGTATGAAACCATTACAGCATGCAAGTTTGTTTGAAGAGAATGAGAGGAGAGAGGGAGAGAGAGAGAGAGAGAGAGAGAGAGAGAGAGAGAGAGAGAGAGAGAGAGAGCGCAAAGGAGGGTATATAATGGTGGCATTTTCATGTTTGCTGCTTTTCCAGGGTGTGTGGGCAGAGGAGTCCATAGAAGGAGCCCTGATTAGGGAACATCCAGCCCCTCCCACCCCAAAGGCCTGATGAATGACTAGAGTGGGGCTGATGGGGCGATCTTAAGGGACACTACCCCACCCTCAAATTCTAGGCAACTCTAGGACCTCTGGGGCTGTAGACTTCCATGTGGCATGTTTCAAGGGACCCAGTTACTCCTCAGACCACTGCTCTGGACCCGGTCATCTCCAGGTCTGGTCAGCTCAGCTTGGGCCCTCTCTGCCTTCAAAATCCTCTGGAAGCCGGTTAGTCCTTGATCCCCTCTTTGTGCCAAGATCTCAGAAAGTCACCATGAGGCATCACAGTGGTTTAGATCATAGGCTCAGACCATACGATGAGCAGTTAAAGGAACTGGAGGTGTTCACTTTTAAGAGGAAAAGACCCAGTAGAGATGTGATTGCTGTCTTCAAGTATCTAAAGGGTGATCAGGTGGCATAAAGATTCAATCTGTCCTTTTGGCTTTATTGGGGGAGGGGGGTGTCAACTGAGAGCAACAGTGGAAAGTAATTGTAAAGAAGTTGATTTTAGACCCACCGTCTCCTCCCTCTACACCCAGAGTGTCTTGAATTTCCCAGACAAGAGGGTATGACCTGGTAGTGACTGGAAGGCTTTATTGGCACAAGCTCCAGGCCTTCCTATAGCTCAAGGGCATGGCAGCCTGTCCTATGCCAAGCTGGCTGTGAAATCTTTGCTTTGGTTTCCAGGAGGTAAGGGACTCTTATGAGGGATGTTCAATTGTTTTTCTGCTGTGGGTACTTACCTTCCCTTGTAGATACATGTCCTCAAAACCACATATCTTCCTCCTACTCCATCCATATTGTGTGCATCTTCCTCTCTGTCTCTGCCTGTGTGTGTGTGTGTGTGTGTGTGTGTGTGTGTGCGCGTGTGTCTGTGTCTATCTGTCTTTCTATCTGTCTCTATCTGTTAGGGAACAAGGGAAAGGCATAAGCATTTATGCAGCACCTACTATGTGCCAGCACTTCTCTAATGACTTTACAAATATCTCATTTCACCCTCATGACAACTCAGTGAGGTAGGTGCTATTATCCCCAATTTGCAGTTGAAGAAACTGAGGCAGGCTGAGATTAAGTGACTTGTCCAGGGTCACACAGCTAATAAGAGAGGCTGCATTTGAACTCAGGCCCTCCTGACTCCAGGCCCAGTACTCTATCCACCGCATCACCTAATTAGCCAATGACAAGGTTATACAGTGCTTAAGGTTTACAAAACACATTCCTCATAATAACTGGGGGTGGGGTAGATAGCACAAGTATATGCGTTTTATGTTTTAGGAGACAGAGAGTCCACACAGATGGTTGCACTGGAATAAAAACCTAATTTTTCAATAACTCCAATTCCTATGCCCTTCATGCCTGGCATCTTAGCTTTTTCTTTGCCCATAAGAAAATCTGCTCTGAAGATTTCAAGTTAACTTGCCCAGAAACATCAGTAAGAATCCCCCTCCTCCCATTCCTACCCTTACCTCACAGGGTGGGGGTACCCCTGCCACTGGCACAGCTTCAAACAATGGAAGTCCAGAGTTATAACCCCTGACTTTCCTTCTAATGAGAAAATTCCTCCTACTCTGGTATCCAGGACCGCTCCCTCCAGTGACACAAATCCTCTTTATCTTCAGCTGTTACCTCGGCCTGGACAGGCTGGAAGAACCCCTCCATGGAATCCCATCATCTGCTTATTCACCAAAAACACTCTCAAGGAGGTATTAATGCCCCAGGTCAGGCATACCAGGCAAGATTCCCCCCTCGTGGGAGCTGCCTGTGGAATCTGTTGGGTTACACAGAGAAGGAGCTGGTGCCAGTGTTTCTCCCTCTGAATAGATAAATACAAAATAAATAACCACCCCACATTCTGCAACGATCTTTTTTTTCTTTAACTGTGTTTATCCAGTCAGCTGTCTCTAATGCCATCTGCTAGCTACCCAGTTTCTTAAAGCAGCTTCCAATTCATTTGCCACCTTCTCATTTTTGAACTGGTATGTTTGTGAGGTAGCTCCCCGAGACAGAATTAAATTGCCAACAAAGTGAAACAATCTTCCTGGCTAAAAGGAGAGAAGAAAGAAGGCAGGGAGTGTTCCCACACAAGCCAATGAAAGCCTTTTGCTGGTGAGCATGTTAGTACCTCCCAGACCACCCAATTAATGAGTCCTGCCAGGTTCTCGAGCTGGGGAGGTTCCTGAGCCAGGACCGGAGTGGAAGTTGACTAAAGTAGATCCCTAAAGCACTGATTTAAAGTTTTGCCACAATCCTCTATGGAACATGCTAACCTGTATTCTACAATGGCCTTTCCCTGATCCTGGTGCCAAGAGACAGCATGATTCATAGGCCCAAGCAATAAGAAAGTCATTTGAAGGAACCAAGGATGTTTATCCTGGAGAAGAAATGGCTTAGAGGAGACACAACAGCCATCTTCAAGTGTCTGGAGGGTTGTGAAACAAAAGAGGGATTAAATTTATTAATCACCCCTCTCCCCACCAGGGAAGAAGAAGGGGCAGTAGATGTGGTTACCAAGAGGTAGATTTAGGATCGATGTCAGGAAAACATTTTCTACCAATCTGTAGCAATCCAAAAGTGAGATGGGTTGCCAGGAGAAGTAGTGGGTTCCTGTTCTCAAGCAAAACTTGGATAACTACATGCCCAGGGATGTTGTAGAGATCCTTCCGGCCTATGTCTTGGACCAGACGGCTGCTGAGGTCCCTTCACTCTTTTAAATACTGTGATTCTGGCTTAGAGCTGGAAGAGACTATAGAGGCCAGGTACTACAACTGCCTCATTTTACAGCTAAGAAAACCAAGGCCCAGAGAAATTAAGGATGTGCTCCCAGATCATAAATGTACTGAAAGAAAGAGTATTGTACCTGGAGTAAGGAGATGTAGATTCAAATCTGGACCAACATATGGACTAGTTTGGGTGACTGTGAGCAAGTTGCTTTATCTCCAAGCCTCAGTTTATGCATCTGTAAAATGGGGCTAACCATACAGTGCCTACTGCACAGGGTTGTTTTGAGGAAGTAATTGTTAACCTACAAATGTGAGGTGTTGCTTTATTTTATCAAAGGAGCCCACCTGTGTCTTCCTGTCTTCATTCCTGTTCCCAGGTACTCCTAATTCAGACTACTCAGAAAATATCTTTCCTCACAGACCAGGCAAATTCTAGGAGGTTTCTTAGACCGTGGAGTAAAATCTCCATAGGATGGGACCTGGAGTGTACGTAGAGTGGGGGTTAGGTCAGCCGGGACTCTCTACCTCACAAACATACACACCCCCCACCTTTCAATCAACAAAGCCTTATTGAACATCAGCTTTGTGCCCAGCTAAGTGCTGTAGAGGACATGAAAAAACCAGAAGATGTAGTTTTTGCTCCCTAAGAACCCATTGTCCATTTGAGGAGCTGGGCAGCCAAGGGGGGCAGTGGATAGAGTGCCGGGCATGGAGTCAAGAAGAGGCACAGCCAGAGGACTTTATTTCTGATCCATGTTCCTTAAGTGGTATTAACTCAGCAGAGGATAGCCTCCCAGAGGCACCTCCCTGTTCCAATGAACCTGGAGTTGAGAAGGCCTGAGTTCAAATCCAGCCTCAGAAATGGCCTTGCTGTGTGACACTGGGCAAGTCATGTTAACTTCTGTCTGCTTCAGTAAAATGCAGACAAAAAGGCACCTCTCTCACAGGATTTTTATGAAGTTCAAATGAGATAATATCTGGAAAGTGTTACAGCATCTGACACATATAGGAGTTGCTTAATAAATTTTTGTGTCTTTACCCTAAAGAGGTATGTCCAGCATTTCCACTCCCCCCATGCCCTACCATGTTTTATCTAGTTGTCTACATGGATATTGAAGTGGACACCTGTGCTCAGAACCCAGAGAGACACGAGGCACCACTAAGCAGTGTTGGTGGGCCGTTGGGCCAAGCTACACCCAGAGTTCCTTTTTACAGTTTCCTATGAATAAGTCATTGCTTTTGCTTAGCTCAGATAGCAGGTTGGCACTTGTCCAAATCAGAACTGCTGAAGGGTCTGCCTGCCTATTTGACAAGCTAGAAATGGACTAATCATTCCATGCTGTGAAAATGGCAGCTGCCTATGCCTCAATATAGCCCCCGGGAGGAATGTAGAGGACCACAGAGCACAGAGGAGGCCCCAAGCTGATCTTCCACTGAGCTGCAAGCAGGGTATTAAGGAAAAAGGCAGGACGATCCTAGGGAGTGAATATGTTTTCTAGAGGCTTATAGCCTTAGAGTCTATACCGTGTAAGTTAGCACTCGGTTACACCTTTTGTTCAGACATTTTTCAGTCTTGTCCGACTCTTTGTGACCTCACTTGGGGTTTTCTTGTCAAAGATACTGTTTGCCATTTCCTTCTCCAGCTCATTTTACACATGAGGAAACTGAGGCAAACAGACTTAAGTGAATTGCCCAGAGTCACACAGCTAGTAAGTATCCGAGGCCCTGTTTGAACTCAGGTCTTCCTGACTCCAGGCCCAAGCCCTATTCACTTTGACACCTAGCTACCCAAATGTTTTTATGTGACAATCCCATTAGATTATGAGCTCCTAGAGGGCAGGGACTATTTTTGTCTTTTATCCCCTGGGCTGGGCAGAAGTCCTGGCACAAAATAAGTACTTAATAAATGATTGTCGACTGACTGACTAGTCCAGCTTACCTGGCAGGGCCCTAGGAAATATTGCTCCTACCACAAATAGAAAGGAAACATTTTGAGCATACGTCAGTCATACGTGCCTTAGTGTGAATAAATTTCGATTCAATCCAACATTTATTATCCACCATCTATGAGCAAGGCACTATGATGGGCCTTAAAGATTCCGTCACTAAAACCAAGCAGTTGACTGGAGCTTATATTTTGCTAGGGCAACATAACATATCCACAGATCAACGCAGGAAATCAAGGAGGGAAAGAACACTGGCAATGAAGAGGATGTGGCAGCAGAGCTAAGCTTTGGAGAAAGATAAGGATTTTGTGAAATCAAGAGGATGAGGGGATGTATTCCAGGAATGAGATGAGAGGTTGCTGTGTGGATGAAAAAGAGACTTAGGAAGAGTGAGGCAAAGGAAGACATTGGAGGAGAGGAGATTGTGTTCGGAGATAGGAATTTCAGAGTTCAAAATACTCTAGGTGGTGAAGTATAGGCCATAGGGATGCCCCTGTGCATGGGCAGAGTAGAATCAAGGAGCATTTCAGATCCTTTCCTGAAAGCAAATTTGGATAAATGGAAGTGAGAGAAATTATGAAGGCAATAGGCGCCTGAGACAGGGGTTGTGATGTCTGTACTTTGGGAAAAGGGAGGCTAGAGGCACTGAGTCTGGCTGCCTACCTCCTAGTTGTTGCCAAGACCTGTCACTGCCTCTATCTTTTCCCTTCCCCTCTGCATTCCCCCCTTCCCCTTTCCCCCTCCTCTGCCATTTAATGTCCACTGAACAACACTTTGAAGGAAGTTCATTATTCTATACACTAGAGGTGAGGAGAGAGTGTATTCCAGATACAGAGAGTCACAGCTATGAGTACTATGAAGAAAGCCAGTTCCTTGGAATGCAGAACTCATGCAGAGAATTGACAGGAAATAGGCCTGGAATATCAGGTAGGAGCCAGATTGTGGAGGGCTCTCAATGGATTTAAAGGGATCTTCCCCAATCTCTATGTATATTTTATCCTAGAGGTAAAAGTAGGCCATTGGCGATTTTTCAGTAGGAAGAGTGGGAAGTGACTTGATCAGATCTGTGTTTAAAAAATGTCAATTAGGCCAATATATCCAGGAGACATTGCATCTGGTCCCCCACCATCTTTCTCCATGTCACCATAAGATCAAGAAAAGGGAAATGCTGACCTTGGCATGAGGAGGAATTGAGTTCCTATCCCGGCTCAACCCTTACTAGCTGGGTGACCCTTGGCAAGTCATTCAGCCTCGATTTGTTCATATGTAAAATGGGTATTAATAAGAGCACCTACTTCTCAGGGTAGCTGTGAAGACCAATCAAATGACATATGTCGAGTTCTTTGTAAACCTTAACACTACATAAATGTTAGCTATTTTATGATCCTATGGCACTCTGCCTATCTACCTCTCTCAAAAAGGTGAATCTTTTGGAAGATCTCTGACTTTGAGATTAGGGTTTTTTTAATTACTTGGATATAATCCCTAGTAAGAAATAAATTCTAGTTAGTCTTTCCTCCACCCCACTACAAGTGTTGTTGAGAGTGAGAGGAGGTTGAGGGTGGGAAAAGGGAACACCAGGTAGTCTGGGTAGGGAGGCAAATATGACTTCCTCAGCTTTACCAAGGGCCTTCCTCCTCTCCCATTCAGTGCCCTTCTCTGTTCTAATGCACTTTCCTGAATGTCTCACTCACAGAACTGCCAACAAGTCATAACTCCTCAAGCAATCAACAATCCTGGCTTCTGGAACAAGCAGCAGAGACTTGCAAATAAATTTGGTAAATTGATATTGTAAATCCACACAATTTTATGATGTGCAAATAATACAAGAAGTAATTAAGGTAAATGGAACAGAAAGGGAAATTAGTTACTACAGTGGCCCACGAATGGGTGTTAATTTCCTATTTTGACTAATTAGAAACATAACCAATGGATAAGTGTCATCATCTCTTGGTATCCAGTTCTTTTAAAGGAAACTCAAGGAAGAGAAGCCAGGTAGCAAAGTGAATGGAATGCCAAACTTGGAGTTAGGGAGACTCATCTTCGTGAGTTCAAATCTGGCCTCAGAAACTTACTAGCTGTGTGACCCTGGGCAGGTTACTTAACCCTCATCCCTAAAACGAGCTGGAGAAGGAAATGGCAAGCCACTCCAGAATCTTTGCCAAGAAAACCCTAAATGGGGTCATGAATAGTCAGCCATGACTGAAACACCTGAACAACAATTGAAAAAGGAAGATGACCTCCCCGCCCCCCAGCATATTGGGTGGATGGACCCGATCTGTTGTGACAGAACGAGAATAGCATTGTATTTTTCTCTTTTCTTGATATAAATAACATCATTAGAATAAGTCTCCATTTCACTGATAAATGGGCAGTCATACCTTCCGTCTATGTTTTGCTTCCTTTTGCCCTAGTTCTAATGGATCTAAAGACAAAGACTACCCTGTCTCGGACCCCAGAGACTAATGACACATTAGGAGATTAGAAGTCTGAGATTCCTCTCCCCCAAAACTCCATAAACTGCTCTCAAGGTCAATGACTGATTAAGAATCCCAATATCTGTTTCCTATAGGCTGTAAGCACCTGTGGGAAATAGCTCCCATTGAGAAGCCCACTTGTCCCATAGATACACACTTCTTTATGTGCCAACTGAGACTTCTCCCTCTGCCTGTGCTTGTAGGAATATAGTGATTAAAACTTTTTCTTGACTTGTATTCTCAATTGTAATACAGGGCTTTCTTGCCTTGACAGAGTCTCACGGAAGATATAGACAAGATATCACAGAATGAGTGGCTCAGGTTAGGTTGCTGAGGTAGCCCATGGTGCGGTGAATACAGCACTGAGACTGGAGTCAGGAGTCCTGAATTCAAATCTGGCCTCAGACACTTACCAGTTGTGTGACCCTTGGCAAATCACTTGCCCTCTCTCTATCTCAGTTTCTTCAACTGCAAAATGGATATGATAATAATAACATCCATGGCCCAGGATTATTGTTAACAAATTATCAGTTGTTTATGCTTATTGAAAAGGTACAAATCACTTGTTTACCATCTTCTAACTTTCAGTGCCCTGAGGCAAAGCTGCTATAGCCTCTCCCTAGTTACAGTTCTGCCTGCCCTCTCCTATGGGCTTGTCCCATAGGACAACTTCTCCAGTCTTGACTCCTCTTTCAGCTAACTCAGTGTTGAGCTGACATATTGATTCCCTATAAAGTTTTTGTGCTCAATAGTTCAGCCTGTGAGTATCTCCAGAGGCATCTGCATTGTAATAGGATCCTCCGAGAAATGTTTTTTCTACAGGAATTTATTGAACTTTTAAAAGATGCATAGTAGACAGAGTTGTCCAATCCATAAGTCCACATGACTTTGGGCAAGTCACTTAACTTTAATAAAATCTTAACCCAAAACTATGACTATAAGCGTGGGGATTTTCATCTCTTTGATAGGCATTAGAATATCACAAAATGGCAGTCTTGGAAGGGACCTTAGAAGCCATTGAGTCACAAGATCATAGACTTAGAACTGAAAGTGACCTTAGATGTCATCTAGTTCAATACCTCATTTTATGTGTGAAGAAACTGGGCTCTGTTGAGGTCAACTAACTTATCCAAGGTCACATAGTAAATGGCAATACTGGTATCCAAACTCAGAGCCTCTGACTTCAAATGTAATACCCTTTCTACTTTGCTATGCTGCTGAATCCTCTCATTTTATAGACAGGTGCTGAGGCCCCACAGAGATAAAGTCTCTTGTCTAAGGTCTCACAAATAATAGGAAACTGTGTCTTGATCTCTCTTCTCTTCCTTTGGTCCTTCTCTTGATCCTTCCCTTGGTCCTGCCATTCCCTTCTCTGTTTTTCCGTTCCCTTCAATTCCCTTGGTCTTTCCCTTCCCTTGTTCCTTCCCTTCCTTTCCATTGGTCCTTCCCTTCTCTTCTTTGGCCCTTCCTTTCCATTGGCCTTTCTCTTCCCTTCTTGCCTCATGACCTCCCGCTTGGACAATAGTCTTTTGCTCGGTCTGTGTGCCTTATTTGTCTCTCCACTCCAATCCATCCTCCACTGAGCTATCAAATGTATCTTCCTAAAGAGTAAATCTGACTATATCATACTCTTATTCAATAAACTCCAAATGCTCCCTATTACTTCCAGGATCAGATGTGACATCTCCCGGCTTTTAAAGCCTCCGTAAGCTGGCTGTTTCTCTACCTTTCCAGTCTTCTTACACGTTATTTTCCTCTGTGGTCCAGTAATGCTGACCTCCTTGCTGTTGTTGAACAAGATGCTCCATCTCCAGACAGGAAGTGTTTTTACTGGCTGTCCCTCGTATCTGGAATCTTGCCCCTTATCTCCTCCTTTTAACTTTCTTAGCTTCCTTCAAGTCTCAGCAAAAGATCCAATTTCTGCAAGAAGGCTTCCTCAGTCCTTAATCTTAGTACCTTCCCTCTGAGACTACCTTCAATATTTCCTGAATATGTCTTGCTCAAACATAATTGTTTGCATGCTGTCTCTCTCATAAACTCCTCGAGAACAAGGACTTTTTGCCTTTCTTTGCATCCCTAGCACTTAAGACAGTGCCCGGCACATAGTAGGTGCTCAATAAACGTTATTTAACTAGACTTAACAGACCTCTTAGAACCTGAATCAAAGTCTTCTGAGTCTTTGAAATCGGGTGGATGGAAGCTAATATTTCCAGCATTCTCACCCTTCAAATGATCCTAATACTATCCCACTGGCCCTGTCTCTATCACCAGAGCCTTAGCATTCATTTTGGAGGAAGACCATTTGTTCATTCATCCTTTCATCCATCTCTGGTATTTAGAGCTAGGAGGGACTGTAGACATAATCCAGCTAAATCCCGCTCATTTTACAGGTAAAGAAAGTTCATTAATTCAATAAGCACGTATTAAACATATTATAAATGACCTACTTCCATGTACAAGCATGTTTGCCAGTTTAAATGCTCAGCCATGCTTCTAGGGAGCATCTACAAATACTTTCCTGAGGTTTGTCTGCCCTCAAGTGGCCATGTCCTGGCATTGCTGTCTCCCATAACATTTCAGCAAAATGCCTGTAGTGCAGGAGTTGTAACCGTATGTTGAAGCACACTTGCGTCTTGTTACTTCCCTGGAACCCTTACAGAGAAGGGGAGTGGGGGGGAGGCTGGGAACATAGAAACTTTGGTAAAAGTGGAGCAGGTCTGTGTTAGTGCCATCATCAGTTATCATATCCTATCCTTTCTATGATCTTCTCCCCAAAACTGTACCTAAAAACAAAATCAAACACTCTTTCATGTCTCCTAATACTCCTCCCTAGTCTCAGTTCATTCTGAGTTTTAGCACTTCTGACATCTCGAGAGGGCCGTGCCATATTTGTATTCACTCTCCATTACTGCCTTCATTTCTGTCTTCCGATTGGGTCTTAAAAAAAAAAAAACCCTAAGTTGGTTGGTAAATTCTCTGTGCATTTGTATCAGCTTCTGATAACTTCTCTGTTTTCTCCGTGTCCAAATGGTTTCTTTCTGTTTCTCAGAGTTCCCTTCTTGAGAGCTACCCAGCCTTCCTTGGTTGACTTTCTCCATAGAATTTGAATTCATGGGTTCCTCCTATTTATCCTTTCTCTAAAACCTTTGAAATCTGTGAAATCTAGGATGCATATCAGACTATACCTGGCTTTTTTCTCTTTCTCTATTCTACATTTTAAGACTAAGTCATTACTCCCTGCCCTGCCCACAAGCTTCCCATCATTTCCCTCCGGTCCTCATGGTTGGTAAGAATGAAATCCAGAAATGAATTTCCCTTAGTTGGCTCTATTGACTTTCGAAAGCTAAAATAATCATTAAACTGAATAAGTGATGAGGGCACAATCTCTGGGAACCCCCTTGGACCTGGAATACAGTCTCTAGGAGCCCCCTTGAACTAACTCTTCTTGAGGCTTCCAACTGGATCTGGCTTTCCCCTAAGGCCACAGGCCTTGCATTATCATTGGGCCCAAGTCTCTGCCTAGCATAGCCCTCTATTGTCCAGCTGTTTCCCATACTTAATCCTGCCCAAAATATCTATACCCTAGCTCAGTTACCCCGGCCCTCTATTATCTGTATGTCTCCATGTAGCCTTCAGCTATTTCCCACCCT
>CM053626.1:292909041-292944658 GCA_028646595.1 Phalanger gymnotis
ATCATGATCTCAGACAAAGTAAAAACAAAAATAGATCTAATGGAAAGAGATAAGCAAGGACTACAACTTGCTAAAAGGTACCATCGACAACAATTACTTAGCATCCCAGAAGTTCAGTCAACAGGTATTTACTAAGGGCCTTATAGGTAGGTGCAAACACCTGAGGTGGGAGGAAGCAAAGATGTCCAAGACATAGTACCTGTCAACAAAGAACTGACCATCTAGTGGGAGAGATATATACTGATAAAGAGCTGAAAGGTAAGATCTTAAGGAATTAAATGGACCCCTTTTTAAGGCCACACAATGGTGTTGTCTTGGGTGTCATTTACCTCTTAGTCCTCTATTTCTGGGGTGCCTTGGGGAGTATAGAGAGTTCCTATTGAATGCCTTAAAGCAAAAGTTAAATGACCATTTGCCAGCTATTGGTTGGTCTGGATGGCTCTCCTAAGGTGCCTTCCACTTTTGAGATTCTGTAATTAAATAGAGCATTCTCAGATGGGAGATAGGAGCAGAGAGACACAGAGTCCTAGGACTTGCCCAAGGTATTTCTCAATGTCATTAGTACACATCGGTCCTTATTTTTGGGACTTCAACTACGAGCTTCAGGCTCTAATCCAGGAAACAGTTTAGTATCTTTGCCTACAAGGGAAAAGAAAAGAAAGCACAAACAAGATGGGGCCAGCCAAGTCAAGGAAGACCTAAGTCTATAACAATAGCACAACAGCTCATAATTACATTGCACTTTACCATTAAAAAGCACTTTTCTCAAATATTATTATCCTCAATTTGCAGGTGAGAAAGCAGAGGTCCAGAACAATTAATTTAAGTATTAATTTAAGAGTTAACATGCTATACTGGATAGAGTCAGGATGACTAGGGCTCAAATCTGTCAGATACCTGTTATCTATATGAATGTGGACAAATCACTTAATCTCAATGGGCCTCCATTTTCACCTTTGTAAAATGAGGGGGTTAAACTCATTTTCCTCTAAGGCCCTTTTCAGCTCTAATGCTATGATCCTAGGAGCTTACTGAAGGTCTCTTGGCTAGCATGTCATTGAGTCAGGTCTGGAATCCAGGACTTCTGACTCCAAGTCCAGTTGGGTCTTTGTACTGGACCAAGATGACAATTGGTATGGTCCCTAAAGTTCCATCTTTAATCACTTCTTTAAGTCATAGCCATTGTTAAAATGTACATATTATCTGGAAGACGGGCATTAACTCAAAGTGGTTTTTAGATTAGCCCTGGTACAGAAGAGACCAGAGGAAATATAACATGGAAAAACTATATTTTTATGGGATCAAGGAGAAAGGAAAGTCTGGAACACATGCACTACAGTGGGGATCTCTGGGGTTCAGCATGAGGTCAATAATGACCTCTTGGATAATAGAAACAAAATAATACAAAGAGAACAGAAAGGGCTCCAAAAACAAGATTTATTTTCTTCACCAAGCTGCTTAAAGTTGATCCTCCTACTGGAAAGGAAGGCCTGGAAAACATCCAACAAGTTGGTGTTTTGAACCTACCTGCTAAATGCCATCTCTCCCATGACTTTGTCGATCATTTCTATGTAAACGACCCCCAGATCTGTATATCCAGTCTCACTAATGAACTCCAGTTCCACATCACCAACTGCTTTTGGGCCATTTTGAACTGGATGTCCTATAAGCACTTCCAACTCTAGAAGTCCAAGATAGAACTTATTATCCTACCCCTCCTGTCTCTTTCAAGGTTACTGCCATCTTTCCAAAGGAGTTCACAGCCTCAAGGTTCCTTCTCTACTCCTCAATCTCCCTCACTCCACATATCCAATCAATTATCATCCTGCTAACTCAGCTTTTACATTTCTCACATCTCTCCCCTTCTTTCTACTCACAGACGCACCCTCTCCCTCAGGCCCTGGTCACCTCTTCTTTAATCTACTTCACTAGCCTCTCCCCTCTCCAACTCGTCCTCCACAAAGCTGCTAAAGTGATATTCCTAAGGCACAGATCTGACCATGTTGATCCTCTGCCCAATAAACTCCAGTGGGCCCCCTGATCCCTGAAGGATCACATACAAAACCCTCTGTTAGGCATTTAAAGCATTTTACAATCTAGCTCCTGTCTATCTTCCAGGCTTATTCCATTGAGACGCCCCTCTTCATGCACTCTACAGTCTGGCCAAAGTGCTCTTGTTACTTCTTACCTATAACATTCCATTTCTACTCCTTTTCATACATGGTGCTCCAGGCCTGGAAGGCTCTCCATCCTTGCTCCTCCTCCCTCCTAGAATCCTGAGTTTCCTTCGAAATCCATTTTAAAGGCCACTTCCTATGTGAGGCTTTTCCTGGTCATCCAGGCACCTGGTGCCTCCCTGCAAAATCACTGTACATGTCTTTGCGTTGTCTTCCCTCATAGAATGTAAGTTCTTTGATGTCGGGGACTATTTTATTTCTGTCTTTGTATCTGCAGTGCCTGGCACAAAGAAGAGACTTAATAAATTCTTGTTGATTAATGCTGAGCTTGAGGACAAAACAAACAGAAAACACCTTTGGGGAAAACATTATATATAGAAGGTGTGAAGTCTTTGGAGACCTTGAACACAACTCTAAAAATCCTTCCTGATCCTCTTTTTGCTCAAAAAACTGAGCCACATAATCACAAAGAAAAGATAGGGACACCTTGATATTGTAAGCTCCCAGAAGACAAGATATTGTGTGTGTGTGTGTGTGTGTGTGTGTGTCTTACATTCCTTATGTCTGCCTTGTATTGCCTCACACAGAGCCGGGCATGAAGGCATTTAACAGCCCTCTGTTGACCAATGGGAATACAGGGCTATCTAGGACCGATCTAAAGCTCACCTTTCTTCTTCTTGCCAGGTCCCTGGAGGAGTATCACCTGGAGCAGACAGTGTGGCTCCTGCGTTTTTGTTGATTTCCATCACTCCTGCAGCGTTCCCGAGGTTCACTGGCTCTTTCCTCCGCAAGAAATCATTGACCTTGGCTCCCACAGCCTTCCCCAGGTTCTTGAGGTGCTGACTGCTGCCTACTCGGAGCCCTGGCCCACTGGGCTCCAGGGGGCCCATGGCTGTTGAGCTGGAGGCAGAAGACTTGGACAGATGGGGGAAGGAACGGCTTGGCTGCAGCTTTGGTGTGGGCGCTGTGTTAGAATTCTCAAACATGCTTTGGTCAACTGTGAACAGAAAGGGATAAAGAAGCAGGTAGGTAAAGAGTCAAGTGGGAATTAAGGAGTGAGAAGTGGTTTTTTTTTTTTTGCCTGGACTCCACAGACCTCATCTCCCCTACTTGACTCTTTATATCTACACAAGCGATTCCCAACAAAGCATTACCCACCCCCCACAATTTTTTCACCTTCTAAAAACCTTTGGAAATATTCAGAAAGGAGCTAGCTAGTCTATTCTTGAATTCTTCTAAATCCGTAGAATTCATATATGTGAAATAATCAGTGACTAAATCCACAATCCACAAATTAAGTTTAAAATTAATTTTTATCATACCAGAGCTTATATGTAGATATTATTATTGATTTGGACCTGGGCCTTCAGCAGGCTTCTAGTCTCATTTAATTTTCCAGGTGAGGAAGCTGAGGCCCAAAAAATTGCTCAAATTTTCACAGGTAGTAATATCATTGATTTGAGAGCTGTACCCAGATCCTCCCATTGAAGCCTCCACTTTCTCCACTGTACTGTGATCCTTCTCTAATGGCTTTAATCCACATTTTCAGCTCTCTTAATTTCTCTAAACCCTCTGTCCCCTGAACTTGGCTTTTCAGGAGAGAGTTGGAAACAGAACCAATTCAGGACATGTCTATTCACACCACCAGGCTCTTGGAAGCAGTTAAGAATTTAGAGAGGGATGGGAGACATTATCATTATGCCACATTATACCACATACTGTCATGACCACTTTTATCTGACACAACTGGGTGATGGGATGGAATGGCTAATAAGGACAAGGAGACTTTTCTATAGAACTCTACCCATGTACCCACCCTATCCCTGTTTATAAGCAAGGTGTAGATAAAACATAGACTGTTCATGTTATCTACAGTCTAGGGACTGACTGGTCATGCTTGTTGAGAGCTAAAGAAGAGAAAAACTGCAGGAGGTAAGAGTCTCAGAATCTTAGAGAAGCAACGCACCTCAGAGGCTGTCTGGTCCAATCCATTCCCCGCCCCCCCAAAAAAGGAATTCCCTTTGGACTTTCCATCTTCCAGTGAGGCAGAGTCTACTGCTCATTCCAGTTTTACACGACACTAATTCTTACGTACGATCAGAGATTTTATCTACTATTGAAGATTATGTGGGCTTAGTGACTCTGGGATTAGTAACTGAGCCTGGGTAACAAATTTCCCTTCTCTGGGGATCTTTAAGACCAGGATCTGAGTTTAGCTGAATTGAACTTCTGCCTCTCAAACAGGAGAGGCAGGGGTGGGCACTGACAACCCCATCCTTCAAATGAAGAGAAAAACTGAGGGTTATGAGAAGATAAATCAGTATTGCTGGATTGTCAGTCTAATCATCGATTTTCCCACTAGGTTATACTGTTTCTGTGATCATCGCTTGGTCATTCTAGCCCAGGAACTGGAGATGATTAGAAGTACAGGGATAGTGCCTGGGACTTGAGGACTGGATTCTCCACCCACATATACTAAAGGGACCTTGTTCATTTCCTAAAGGGGAGGCTGAGCAAAGATTCTCTGGGATCTTTAACATCTCTTTGGGGGGGGGGCATGCTGAACCTACTGTGACTTCCTCAGAGCTACCCATGTTGTGATAAATCCTTCAGATGCCCAAATTCACAGCATAAAGCAGCTTTCTCTGCCCTAGGCTGGTGGATGGGCTGGGGTCCTCTACAGCTTCTCCCTCTAACAAGCTTCAAGCAGCAATATCCTGCCAACTCCCCTGGACAAAAAAGTTCCACATATCAAGAAAACTCAAAGGGGAAAGTGGCATAAAACTTCTTTTTTCTCCGGCAATAAGCAGCTTCCTACTTTTCACCCCTTTAACTCCTCCCTACCCTCGTCCCCTGAACTTGACTACTCAGAAAAATGGTTGGAAATAGAACCATTGTAGGCTCCATCAATTCACATCAAGCAATAGCGAGGGAACAGACACTTTTACAAGAACTCAGCCCAAGTCATCTGTGTGGGCGGTGGGGAAGCTGGCTCCATCCAGGCCACACACACTCTGCATGGAGTATCAGGATAAGTCTTTAACATCCTCCAACACTAGAGCATAACTGCCTCCTAATTGTCCACATGGTGGTTTCTTCTTACTGACATCGTCACCTAACCTAATTTTATTTTTAAGTTCATTTCTCACCCTACCCCTCATCTACTCTAACTTGGGGGCAAAGCTTGTCACCTAGCAAGAAAACAACTCACTTAACTGCCTCTACCTAAGCCACAGCAAGCTTTAGTTTGACACCCAAGGAGGCATGGAATGGGACCCAACAGCAGGGTGGAGAAGCCAGAGTTTCCTCACCTTTCCTCCCAGCGTGGCTTCATCCTTTGAAGTTCTTCGGGTATTGGGCAAGCATATATAATTCGAGGGAGGTACCTCAATACATACAAAACCCAATAATCAGAAAAGGTTTCTGAGTTCTCATTTTGGATCACCTGGGTCTCTGCTCCTCTCCCATAGACAGGGGCCTGCTTGCACATGATAGGTTTGAGTAGTACAATACTGTAGTCACCTTGGACCATTCCATACTACCATTTGAAATTCAATTCAACAAGCAATTACTAAACATCTCCTTAGAGGAGAGCACTACACTAGACCAAAATTAAGTTGTCCCTCAGGAAACTTATGTTCTATTGGGAGGGGTGTGGAGATGATTATTTTTTCCCCCATTTATAAAAAATGATCATTAAATAAAGCCCATTGTATATTATTTTCTAATAAGTTCATATGTATCTATCTGTGTGTGTTGTTTCCACATTGAGAACATAAGTTCCTCCAGGGAAGGTCCTCTGGCATACTTCTTGGTAACCACATAGTGGGCGTTCAAGTGTTTACTGAAATGCATTGATTCTGTGTGAACAATTGAGTTGACTGTATATTCTGGAATGTTCCAATACTCTCAGAAAGGGGGTGGGCTAGAATATGAGGAAACTTCTTTCTAAGTTCCTTCTCATTCCCAGAAACCCAGGAATCCTTTCCAAAATCATCCCTGGGCAAGTTAAACATCTGTGCCCCGATAGCCCTTCTGGAATATCCTGGTAGGAATTATCCCCCCCCCCAAATGGATTGAATCCCCCTCCTCTCATAGAGTAAGTGGTACCAAGCCAAGGGTTTCCTTGACTACAACCACATAGATAACCTACAATCAAATTTGGGGGGATGGGAGAGAAGGCAGGGTACAGCAACAGCATCTTCTCAGCTAAGACATCCATGGGCATTGGCATGAATCAAGGAAGAGAACATACAACCTGGATCTCCTAAGATACAAGAATGCCTGAAACCACAGCTCCCCAGAGGCACACGGCTCCCGTGAATATTGGAGGCGAGGAATGACTGAACCTGGGACCAGGCCTCCCTCCCCCGGCACTACCACACACAGCATGCACACACAGGGGCAGAGAAGGGGGCATTCTGCAGCATGCATCACCAGGGTGGGGAAAGGGTATCTTACCTGACCCAGACAGGGGCTCGGAAAGCAGGCAGGAAGAAAATGAGAAAGAAAGAAACATTGTATGAAGTGACCAGTACAGGGAGATGTCTTTTACTGCCCCTGAGCATCCAACACTGATATGACAGGGGAACGCCTCAGGCCAGAATGGGGTCCTACTGCCAGGATTGTAAGGGAAATCTCAGAGATGATCAGCTAAGTAAATTACTGGCTTGTGTCAGCTTTGTCTTTCAGCTCTTTCCTAGATGGGAAAATCTCCCCCATTATCTTTTAGAGTGTTTTTAAAACCCTAGGCTTATTTTTGGTGTCAATGGTGGAAACTGAATGGAAAAAGGGAAAATGAAACCCCAGGTGCTCCAGGCCTCATCAGCATCACTTATCAATATCTACCTATCATTTCCTAGTATGCAAATCACGGCATCCAAAAGTGTTCCACCTGGACGGAATGAGAGGTCATCAATTCCAACCCTTCTGTGTGACAGATGAGGGCAACAAAATCCCAAATGGGGGAATGACTTGTTCGAAGACACATTGTTACTTGGTAGCCAAGCGAGGGCTGGTATCTCGCCCCCAACTCCGTTATTCTTTCCACTATACAACGATGCCTCGGATGGCCGTGTTAAGACCATCCAAGTTTCCAAGGTAGGTCAAGACTCTTATTTCTACTACACATGCTTCTACAAACAGGGGCATTTATTATATTACACACCCCTGTGGTCTCAGTGAAGGAATGGTATTAACATCACATTTCTCTCACTACCTATCCACTGGTTAGGCACCCTGAAGAAATACAGAAAAGAAGACTAATTCTCCATCTCTATCCTACTCACCTTTCCTCTCTCCTCACAGGCAAGCCCATACACCTTTTCACAACTTGTCAGTCCCTTCTCAGTAGGGACTATGACTTTTCCTAATGATATCTTCCCATCCTATGTAACTTAGCGTACTGCCACACATCCTAATGGATGACCATGGTGACAAAGATAGCTTGGAACAGGGTGCTTAATTTTATTTTTAGAGGGTGGGTGGGGTAGGGAGGCAAGAAGGGAATTAATAAGGAAAAACAGATTTTTAGGGCTGGGTGAGGAGGCATTGAAGAGACCAGAGAAAGAAGAAGATAGGAGGGCACCAAGGTCCTACAGAGACAATGTCACCATGATTCTTATTCTTCCATGACTGATACCCATGATAAACACGAGGTATGTAAAAGTTACTTAGGAATGGTAGGATAAAGTGAAATAATACGAATTTAGCATTAGCCTAAGGAAAGTGGAGGTGTAAGCCTTTCCTTGACTAGCAACTGGTCTAGCCATGCTGGCAAGTGGAATCATGTGACCTTCTTATGATGTCAAATGATCTCAGAATGTTTATCGCCTGGACAACACAACTAGCATCTAAGGAGGAAGAGAAAGCTATCTCCATAACTTACCAAGAGTCAGAACATGGAGAACTTCTCTCTCCTTAGCATTTCAAGACCACGGATCTCTTCCTCTACCATGAATACTTTTCCTGATATTACATCCTCTCGAGCTACCAGCTTACCAGGTAAACTATGGGTGAAGCTGGGAATCAAGAGTTTATCTTCCTTTGGAGTATCTTATTGGCCCACAAATTGATGTATAAGACCAGAAAATTAAATTCAAAAGTGTCCAATTATTTATTCTTCTAGATGGGTGGTGGGTAAGGATACTTGCCATCATGGCAAGTACCAAGTGGTTAATGTTGTTTTTACTTCTGTAGCAGGGGTGATCAAAACATATCCTGTCAATATTCCATGGATTTTTTTACCCTGTTAGTCTGTACTGACTTCCAAGATGATACATGTATTTTCTTAGAATGGTTTACCACTCTAATCATCATAGTATGCTCTGGTTTTGTTTAGATAAGTTAGAGAAAAATCTAGCCTCTGAATCTACTACTGGGATCCTAATGTGAGAAAACTCATTGATATAGACAGAGAGGAATAAGGTTTTTGGCAAGCCAATGAATGGCTTTTTCTTATGTACTCCTTTGGATATACAAACACAATGTCTACAAGACTGTAAGCCAAAATCAAAATTTGCTGTTTTTTCTGGGAAACAAACGTAGATAAGCTTTCTACTTAAGCTTAATCAACTCCACTGGGTCAGCAGGGTAGAACCCCCAGGACGCATACATTAATCTTCATCTGTGGTCATCTTTTTGACTATGTATGGGGTCTTTGGGTCAGAGGCTTATGCTTAAAATCGTAGAAGGGGTTCTCCATGTCACAATATGGAACCTGTGGTTATAACTCTTCACAATAAATACTAGGCCCAGGAAAACTTAAAACCCCATAGTAGGAGGGCCACAGGCATGACAGAATACAAGAGTGAGAGGGTAGACCAGGCAGAAAAACAACATTGTCGCCTTTACCCAGCCTGGTCTTTCCTATATCTCAATGAAATAGTCCTGTTCCAAAATCTAGAACGTCATTTGGAATGGCCCTGCCTCACTGCATTGCATATTCATGGTGTCATCTCCGTCCCAGGAGGTCATCTGGCAAAGACAAGAACAAAGAACCAAAGCAGAATTTCCCCTAAATCCCATTGGAAGTTCCAGAAGGGCAACTCTCCACTTAGCTAACCAGAGTGTTTCCTTCTGTCACTCAGACATCTCAAAGACTCCTGTACCTGGTGAGGTGCCCAGCCCTGCTCAGGTCCTGCCACCCCAGTACCAATGCAGTGCTCTTCGGCATGGGGTACATAACACAGTGTTCTCAGCAGGTGAGGTCTTCCCCAACCATGTGTGTGTTCACATAGATATACCTGTGTTGATGCATGTATCCATATACATTTATGTCTATGAAATTAGAGTGAGGGGGCTGCTCTCACAGGGAGTGGGTGTTGAGAAGCTTTGTGACCACATGCCATGCTTTCTGCTTGCATTTCTCTATTTAATCCTCTTTTCTTTAAACCACCACCCCTTGAATCCCAGGGAGCAGGGCAAAGGGAAAAAGTTGCAGAGGGAGGAAAAATTAATTGGTCATGAATGTAAACATTGCCAGTGTAAATGCTGAATGTGGAATTGCGTTCTGGGCTGCCTTCTGGGTGGCCTCTTGGTATCAGGCCTCAGGGGAAGGGTTATTTCCAGGGAGGGACTATCTCAGGAAGCAACAAGGTCAGTTTCCACTGGCCAGGTCATGCCAGACTTTCAAGATCATTTGCCCAAGGTTGTAACTATTTTGCCCCAGGGGTTGAACTGCGGTAAGACTTAACACACCTTAAGAAAAAAAACAGGTTGAATGCCCTAGGTTGCTCTCCCAATTCTACTGATGCTTCTCAGATATCCAACTCACTTCTTCTCCTGGGAACACCCAGCCCCCAACTTTACCAAGCCCAGAGAGAGTCCCCAAACACTAGAGGCTCAGATTCAGCTCTTTTCTTCCCTTAATAGACTGTGCCTTGGGGGACACACCAAGCACTGAACAGCTGAGGCGAAATTGTACCATCTACCGGCCCTGGTTCTCCCCTTATAGCTACTTTGTGTGCACAGATAAAGAAAGTCACTCGGACACCTACAGCTTCCCAGAGGTACAACGGGATGAGAGCAGGGAGGGCAGGGGGGACATTGGCCAGTCTGAGGATATGGCCGAGAGCATTTGCTCTTCCTCCTCCTCCTTGGAGAATGCCTGTCCCCGGGAAACCACCAAGAAACCCAGACCAGGCTTGGACTCCAAGGACTACATCACATCCCAGGATATCCTGACGGCTTCCAAATGGCTTCCTGCCCAGCAGAATGGCTACAAATGTGTGGCATGTTGCCGCATGTACCCTACGCTGCACTCCTTGAAAAGTCACATCAAAGGGGGGTTCAAGGAAGGCTTCAGCTGCAAGGTATACTACAGAAAACTCAAAACTCTCTGGGGAAAGGAGCAGAAGGCACGGCCAGGCGACAGGGTATCTACCACCAGCTGCCAGACTTTCAAGTAGACTTACAGCAGCCCACTAGAACAGACCAAGGAAAATACAGGGGGTTAAAAACTATGTTATGTCTAAAGAAGTGAGAATAAATCAAAGTATTAGCCACAACCTTGTGCTGAGTCTGAGAGAGTGTCTAACCACATGGCAAATTCTCTGCCCTGATGGTTAGCTGGAGAATAATACATTTGGGTTGACTTGGAACTGGTTGAAAGACTCAAGATCCCAAAAGCCGTCATTAATGTGTCAATGTCACATTGGAAGGGGAGGTATATAGTGAAGTGCCCCAGGAGTCTGGGATTCATCCAGGACCCAGACTTTACTAGTTATTTAGATGGGCATAGATAGCACATGCATCAGATCTGCAGCAGACATAAAGCTGGGAACAATAGCTAATGTATTAGATGACAGAGTTGAGACCCAGAGTGATTTCACCAGGTTAGGACAATGGATCAGATAGAATTAGATGAAATTAAATAGTAGTCAGTGTCAAGTTCTACATTATGAATTTAGAAAATCAACTGTATAAATACTCGGTATAGCTAGAAACAGGTGTCATAAAAGAATGCCGAGGGCTTTCGTTACTACAGGCTCAAATAGGAGCCAATGGCATTTTATAGAAGTCAAAAAAGTTAGTGCAATCTTAAGCTGCAGTAAGAGAGACCTAGGTAATGCCCAGAATGAGGGAGGTGGTCATCCAATCTCTGTCTGTCTTGCTCAAACTATGATTCTTCCATTCAGATCTTAGTGTTTCTATTTCCCAACCAGATCCACCCAATCTAAGGGGGATTCCTGAAAGCTTCATGTCTCCTTAGTAACATGGTTACTAGAAGACCTTTACTTTTCACTCAGGTCCTGTAGCAATCTCTTACTGTCATGGCATGAAGGAAAATACTCATTTTTTGTGCTTGGGAGTCTGGAGGTAAATGAGGGTCTTAGGACTTTATGCTATCTCCTTCCAAGGGGGCAAAATCCCAAAGATACTTCCTGGAAGATGTAATCAGTTGGACTCTCTTGCTTTTTTGTAAGGATGGGCCTCTCTTCACATCTTAAAGCACCTCTTAGAAAAGTGAATAAGGTGAGGAGGGGTATGAGCTCACTGTACTGGGAAAGCAAGAAAGCCAACCAAGGGGGTAGGTTGGTGCTATTTCACCCCTTATGAACCACACAAGAGACAAAGTCCTCCACCCAACGTGATCACAGTAGGGGAGAGGAGCATGGGGGAGGACAGGCCATGGGGAGGTTTGCACCCTGCCTCTAGACTGTTTTCTCTCTTGGAGTAGCTTCCCAATACAGCCTGGAAGAGTTTGCCCCCTTTTAAATACAATAAAACTCACCTCCAAAGGGCATTTGGTTTTCATCTCCTTTCCCCAGTCCCCATTGCTGATTCACTTCCTAAGATGGTGGCAACCTCCTTCCCTAGGGCCAGGCCCTTCTTTGCAGGGTCTGCTATGTCACAACCCTCTCATTTCCAGGCAGCCTAACACAAGGCTGTCTTCATCTGACAATGCCCTAGGATCATAGATCATTTTACAGATGAAGAATGTGAAGCTCAGGAAGATGAAGTGACCGAGGCCACACAGAGTCAGCAGTGGGATTTGAACCTAAGTCCCCCGACTCCAGAGCCAGTATTCTTTCCACTGTACTACGCTCCTTACATTGGCATCAATGTAATACACGTTGACTTTTATATAGCATTATATGTGCGTGTAATTACATGAACGTGGGTATACAAACAATGGATTGAGTGCCTGGGCCTGGAGTCAGGATGACTTGAGTTCAAATGTAGGCTCAAACACAGCAGCTGTGTGACCCTGGGCAAATCACTCAACCAATGTTTGCCTCAGTTTCCCCATTGGTAAAATGGAGATAATAATAGCATCTACGTCCCAGGGTTTTTGTGAAGATCAAATGAGGTAATTGTAAAGCACTTAGCACACAGTAGGAGCTTTGTGAATGTTGTTACTATGATGATATACAGGCATGCCTGTGCACATGCATGTGTTCATGTGCGTATACACACACACACATATATATATATTATAGATATACATAACATATGCACACACACACTAACATGCACCAACACTTGATGTTCTCTAACTCTCTCTGACCAGCCACCTTCCATAGATGAAGAAGGCCAAGACCTGGACGATTCCCCTTTCCCACAGCATGTTTCCTTGTGGTTTTCCAACAGGATTCCTTACGTCCCACTCCTGCCAAATCCAGTGACAGTCAGACAAGGGCTCGGCCTCAAATTCCACGAGTCTGTTTTACAACTCGAATGTGAGGCGCAGAACATAGGCCCGGAGGTGTGACTTATAGAAGGGACCATAGTGAAGAGCACAGGCCCAGGAGTCAGAGGACTTCAAATGAATTCAAATCCTGCCCCAAACCCTGCTACTCGTGATACCTTGGGCAAGTTACTTAACTATCCAAGTGTCTCTCTCTCCTCCCATGGGCTCATCTACGATTCTATGAGCTAGTCCTGTGCTTCCGAAAGTGTGTGGTCCAGGCACCTCTGGGGGTCCATGAGGCCAGAGAGCTATTTGCACAATAATAAGATGTCTTAATTTCTTAAGCGGCAAATATTGGCAGATATAACTCACATAAACAAAAGTTCTTGGTGGAGGAGGGGTCCTCGGTTCAGAACTGCTAAGCTATCCCACCCTAGGGAGACACCGTCATTGATTAGGAGATGACTAGCAAGAATGCATTTCCTGACCCTGGCGACCAGCTATAGGACCTTGAGAAAATCATTTTTATATTTGCTCTAAAATCAAAATGATTCCTCATCTATATTGCTTTTTCTCTCTAGCCCTTGTTAGTCAAGTTACCTTACTTAGTACAGTATTAAGTTAGTACTTAGTCACTTACCCTTTAGAAGGCTAAGTTTGAAGAAGACCCAGTTTTCTCATCTGAGAAATGGGGAGAATAATACTTGCAGTATCATTGGGTCAGAGATATACAAAGTCACAGACAGTCAGAGGTCATTTAATTAAAAAAAAAAACAGGGATCTAGAACTGAAAGAGACCACAGATGCCATCTTATTCAAACCCCTCATTTTACAGGTACAGAAATTGACTCCCCAGAGAGGTCAAAAGATTTGCCCAAGGTCACATAGGTACTAGGTAGCAGATGTAAGATTTGCATCCAGGGTCTGCTCTGTTCCTTTAAGCAGATTTTTTGGGGGGCTCTGTTTTTAGTTTTTACTATAATTTTGTAAGCCACCTCCTTTTTTGGCAGCAGGCAGGATACAAATGATAAATAAGTAGATGGCATGGGTTGGCCACCTTGGCCTCTCTTTCCTTTTGAAGCAGAAACCCTAGTGGTTAATAAGATCTGTCCTACACTCCTGCCTTCAGGGGAGACAAAGAAAGCAGACCAAGGTCTCCTATTTCACTCATCTAGTTTCTGCATAGTGGCCTTCAAGATACACAGTAACCTTTTGTTGACACAGTAGACAATCCCCTGCTTCCCAAATTACACTATTACACTTTTAGCAGGACAGCTCTATTGTGGTTTGGTATGAGTTTTTCATCTCTCATTTGTTTTGGGGCCACTTTGGGAAGGGGGACCATCACCCTTTCCAGGTGGAGGCACAGTCATTTGCTCCATCTGTCTGCACACTTAGAATTGGCCCCGCGTCTGGACTTTTCTGCTGAGCACAGGAGGGTGAAATAGGTCGGTAGAGAGTCAACGAGGACCCAGTCCTATGCAAATGTACTGAGTCTGCAGAATTCCTAGAATGATTTGAAATATTCCTTCTAAGCTAAGCCTGAGGACTTCTGTTATTTCTATGAGAACATCTACTAAATTAAGCAGATGGTCTCTGTTCTGTGAAGACAGATATCCCAATTCCAAGGTAGATGGGGGAGGCATATAACGAAGTATTTTTTTTCTAATCACACTGGTAACTTTAGACATCTTCCAGAATTTTCTGTTTGTTAAAATGGCAACCTTTTATGTCCCCTCCTCCCACTTTTTTGATGTTGCTCAAGACATCAAGGCAAGTGTGCAAGTGATGGCGATGACCAGCATGAGGCTGAGGGTAGCCTGGTGTCAGTCACTGGTTTGATCTGGCCACAGTGACTGAGAGGCCGACCATACAGCTGGGTGCTCAGCCCTCTGACCATTACCCACATTTCAGCTCTGCAAAATTTAGACTGTAAATGAGCTGCCATTTACCTGAAAATAAGAGGCAGTATGATATATTGACTGGCCTTGAAGTCAAGACCACCTGGGTTCAGTCCCTGCCTCTGAAACATATCTGTTATCTGAGTCCACGGGAAAGTCACTTCACTCGCCAGTTGCCCCCAGGCGTCTGGCCGAGGAGGAGCAGGAGGACGTGAATTCATATTCTGCCCCAAATCCCACTACTTCTGACATGTGACTAAGTGTCTGTCTCTTCTCCCCTGGGCTCAAGATCTATGATCCTATGAGCTAGCCCAGTGGTTCCCAAAGTATACAGTCCAGGGAATTCTGGGGTCATTGGCAAGATGCCCCCAGGCAACTCGCTAAAACTGTCCTTATAAAGGAGCTCCAAATCAACTTCATTAAAAGGAGGTTCTACACTGGAAGAAGCTTCCATTAATCAAATGGCATATGGGGACTAAGTTCCCCCTCCCCACCAAATATCCCCAAACTCCAAATACTTTAAAGCAGATCAGAGCAGGAAGGAAGGGATCTTAGGTCATTTCAGCCAATCTCCCCATTGTACAGATAAAGAAATCGTGGCCCTGAGAGAGGTGATTTACTTGAGGTCATACAGTGGGAGACAAAGGTGGGGTACAAAGTCTCCAATTACTGTGCTTATAAACAAATGGGAATAGGTGTTATCATCATTAGCTTCATTACGAGGCTGGACCTATGGACTCAGAAAGCAGCCACAAACCTTAAAAGAAAGTATGCTTGTAATAATTGGGAATATTCATTAAACCTGAAATATCATCCCCTGTGATAATGTGATATGATTGTGGTACTGCAGAAACAGCACTGGATTTAGAGTCAAAAGACCTGAGTTCTAATCTCGGCTCTGCCACTGTGGTCTGTGGCCTTGGGCAAATCCCTTGACCTCCCCTGGCTCTAGTTTCTTCATCTTAAATGAGGGGCCAGGACATTTCAAGTCACATCCGGTTCTGAGTCAGTAATCCAATTCCGCAGACCTAGGAAATTCATTGCCATGGCCCACAACGTCCCATAACTCTGAGGGGGGTGAGAGGGGCTAGCCAAAGGAGGATGTGTTTGCAAAAATGCTTGTGTGTTGATTTCTTGGACTCTGCAAGTTGATCGAGTTGAGCAGCAGATGAGGGGCAGGCTTCGCTTCTGTCATCTCCAAAAGAACCACCCTCACAGGATAGGAGTTACTCATCCCACATCTGCCTAACTTGAGGGGAGAAGGTTAGGAAAGGAGGCAGGTAGAGCAGAGAAGTAAGAAGGGACGACAGAAAGAGACTTTAGAAATAAGAAAGATTTATTTAGCAAAAGCCACTAGACTGGTGACAACATCCAGGGAGTAAGTGCACTTACATGGACAGAATAATTTCCCAGAGAGTTGAGTCAATAGAGTTAATGAAACAACAGTTGTAGGAAAGGGAAGAAAGAGGAAAGGAAATAAATGAAACATCAAATCAACCCTCAAGAAAGCAAGATCAATAGAGAGCGGTAAGGCCAGAGAGAAGTTTTACAGACAGTGCTGAGATTAGCAGGAATATAATTACACATTTACAATTCCAATGTACAATTGAGGTGAGCTGAGGCTGTTTTTCCTTCCCTGGCCCCGCAAACAGCCCCCGGTGCAGTGAGTGAGCAGCCCATACTCCTAGGGGGTCTGGGAGTTCATAGCCTCTGATCATCCCTGATACAGGTGCTTTGCCCATAAACAGCCACCTCTCCCAGCCCCATCCATATCTCCTCCACGAAGTTGCAGAACTGAAGAGTGAAAGGAGTAAGTTAAGAATAAACAGCAGGAAAGGAGAAGGAAGGGGGGGGGGAGCTCCACTGGGATGTAAAATGTTCCAGTTCTTTCCCTGTCTTCCCCAGCTGAGGGTCTGATGCCTGAGGCCACCTTGATGCATTCTGGCTGTGCCCTCCCTAGCTCTGAATCCAAAGACACTCCCATATGGACACACAGGGACTGCCACCCATTCTAATACATATGGGTGCTCATGCGGCTCATGCTACCTGAACAGTTGCCATAGGGAATATCTGGGGCTAGCCCAGGGGATGGGAGGAGATAGGACAAAAGTGGACTAAACAAAAGGAATGGAAGTCCTCCCTGGGCCAAGAGCAAGATTCTTAAGCTTATTTTCCTTCTAGTAATAAGCTCAATCTCTCAGCCTTCTTTCTTATTCTTTCTCTCATTGAAACAAAAGGTCCAAGAAATTTGTAGTCAGGCCACGCTTTCTAAGATAAGTGTTCCCAGTGGGGGTGTTTAGGGTGTGGCCACCACCTGGAACCAAACTCCAATCCTAAAGAGTCAGTACCTAGCAACACCAACTCTAGCTTTGCCACTCAACCCAGTTTCAAATCAGTGGGATAACGGTTCTTTATGGTCTTCCCAACTGGACCATCAGCAAATACTGGAAGCCAGAGAGGAAGCAAGGCAGTGAGTGAAAAGGTCTTCATGGAGTCAGAAAGACCTCTCCCATGGAGTGTGATTGGCTCTGAATTTAAAGCCCGGTCACATTCAGTACTAGACCTGCCTGCTTCCTCCACCACCTCTATTTTGTCTATCCCTATTCCCCCACCCTCAACACTTTTCTTTCTACATTCTATTTGGTTTTGCCTTTGTCAGCCTCTCTCTTGCCACAGTTGTCTTCTCTGTATCAACTGGGCACCTTCTTGTTCCATCTTTATGTATATATATATATATATTCTCTATGTATATACATATCTATAGTGTGTATGTTCATATCTACACATCTACATATATATACACATGTACACATTCAGGTACCTTGGGCCCCAAAATAGGTTGCCTAAGGCCTGGCCTACCAACAAGAATTCCTCTTACCCAAAAGGACAGCCTTGTCCGTTCTGCCACTGGTTTTGCCTGTAGTTCCTGCTGGCCCACAGCAGGCCACCAACATTGTCAGATCTCCTCCCTCTACCTACAAGGCTCTCTGGTGAGCAAAAACTTCGTTTCTTTTAAGCTGCCTTTTAACAGTACACGATATTAGGGCTTTGCAAACCAGATAGGGAGGGACCAAACTAGGCTTAATTTTCTTATCTTTTGAGTTCCTCCTGGGGCGTTCTTCTTTTTCCCATTATCAGGTAATTTTACCTAGGCCTAATTCAGTATTTTCAAAAATACAAATAAGGATAGTTCAGGGACAAGACAAATCCATTAGAACTATCTTAGAAGTATAATAAATGGAATAGAAGGGTATTCCGATAGAATATAGGGGCAGAGCCAACAGACAATGGAAATCTTGCCCTTGGGTTCTTCCCATATACACAGGGAAGTTTGGCAGTCTTCAAGAGCACACAGAAATGTACAGACACACACAAACACTATCTCCAATTGAATTGCATCTGGTATGGTAATCTCTGAAAAGGAATATGGTAAAGTTGTATGATTCTTTTTGTCCTGTGATTTGGACCATTGAGTCTAGAAGAAAATGCAACAGTTACATGTCTTCCTAATTTACAAAGGAAACCTAAGGTTGAACATATGATTTGGGATCAAAACATCCTTCCTAAGGACCAACCCCTTCAACAATCCTTGACCTCTGAGCCTGTAGCTTTGCTGTCCAAGATGGAGGACAAAGTTGATTCCCTTAGGAAAAAACTCGTGGAAACCAATAAACCCAGTTTTCCTTCAGACATTTTCTAAATTCCCATTAAGAGTAACCAGTGGCTGTCTCACTGGACGGAGAGGAGAATGGGGGCTTTTTCTTAAGGCTCCTCTACTAGTCTTTTACTATATCCACATCTCTGAGGTATTGGATCCATCACTCAGACATTCTAGATAGGTGTGCACATGGACAGTGATGATGTGGCTAACAATTCCTGACTCAAGTGGGACAGGGCCTATTCGGGATTCCCATTGGCCAAAGCCCTTCCCAGCTACCAGTCAATGTCCATTTAACAAACTGAAAAAGCCCTACAAAACTGCCTGGGGAGAGGAGGAGATAGGAAGACAGGCTAAGGCCCCCTTAATCTCTGAGGACATGGCTTCTGTTGGCAGGACCCTTAAGTGTCTGAGCCACTTTCCAGCTATAATTTTGATGGGCATTGCCTTTTCCAGAGAGGGGAAAAGAGGAATCCCATACACAAAGAAAGGACCAGTCTCATATTTTTCCGAGACTCCTTCCCCTCCCTGTGGGCTTCAAAGGATTGTATAAACCAAGACAGGTGGTCCTATAGGGAACATGCCACTTCGATGCTTACCCTGAGGAATAAAATTTCCTGTCTCTGTTGCCAGCACACTCAGCCCTTATATGCCTAACATTGGCTCCACTTTTAATGAAGACAAAGCTAGGCATTGAGTGACAGGCCTGATCTAGGAGAGATATCTAAGAAGATACTTCATCATGTGGCATCCTTCCTCAATAGGGAGTACAGGAAGCCGAGAGGGCTGTTGTGACCTTATGGAATTATCAACCCAATGTATATAATACAGAAGTCCTTCCTACATGGGCCTGGCAGCTCTGGAGATGTCAAATCTCTGAAGAGATGTAATGGGGCCCAGAAAGCCAGCTCCATTTTTCACATCAATGGAGAACGAAGAAATAGTTTGACATTAGGAATTATACCCTCTTCTTTTCTTTCCTACTCTCCAAAATTAAAACCCTAAAGCTTTTTGGGAAACCCCAGGCTTCTCTAGGCCCCACTCACCACCCCACTGGGCACAGAAAGATGTAACCCAGACTGGTGGTGCTCCCAATCTCCATCCTATCACAGGCTGTGGAGATGATTCCCTCCTCACATTGTCTCTGATGCCCTTCATCCCCAGAAGCCTGGCCACCACTGCTGCCACCTCCTACAGGCACCTACACTGCAATCTCATCATCTAGGCTATCCCCCAGCTCCTGCCTCTGCAGGACATTCAGCAGGCGGGGAGGCTCCTCCTGAGACCATGAGTCGCGCTCCTCACTCTCGTCCGTGTTAGACTCATATTCTGAGGCGATGCCCGACTCTCGGAACTTGATGAGCTCCAGGCTGCCCAGGAGAGGCTCTCCCCCTGATGGGGTATCCCCAGGTGGCAGGAAACGGAAACACTCCAGCTTCACCAAACAGTCGCGCCTACCTAAGGGGCTGCCCACTGAGTGAGCGAAGTCGGCTGAGCTGGGGCCTAGCGGGGGCAGGTGGAGGTCCTCGGGCTTGGGGGTCGTGGGGTCGCAGAGCACGGGGAGGACGCCGGAGCGAAAGGTGATTTCCAGCAAGCTGTCTTGGGAACCCACTGGTGAAGGAGAGAAGAGGGAGAGTAGATTGAAGGTTAAACAAGTTATAGGCCTGGAATGCTACCATGCACCTCTGGGCCTGCAGGGCTGAGGCCCTTCTAAGCACTAAAAAGATGACCCTGGGAAAAAGTGTCGTCCTGGGCTACAGGCTCTGGAGTGGCAAGACCTGGGTTAAATTCTACCTCTGACACTGTATAATCTTGGGCAAATCCCTTTTTTCCTCTCTGAGCCTCAGTTTCCACAACTGTAAAAGGAGGGGGTCCCCAAGTTCCCTTCCAGCTCTAGAGAGGATCTTAGGATCCATGGACCAGGTCCACCAGAACAGTGTTTCCCAAACCAAATTATTCTGGTCTTAAAGAAAAAAAAAAGCTAAATTCTCTATTTTTGGCCACTTTGCTCTTAGTGCCAAGGCCATCAGGGACTCAAGGAGGGAAGTTTGGGGAGTCAGAGAGAAGGAGGGAGCTGGGAGTGGGAGAATCCCAACACAGAAGAATAAAGAGGAGAATCAGTGGATTTTTTAAGCATAGAGATCTGAAGAACTTGGATAGTAAGAAGTTTTCTGGCCTGGCAGAAATCTGCCAGGCCATCAGGGCATGATGGAAAGAGATAGTATTAGAGTCAGGATGACCTAGACTTAGGTCTTGCTACTGACCAGGAGAAAGTCACAAGCTCTCAGGGTCCTTTTGTAACACTCTTAGATTCTGAAGTTACAGAAGAATTGCCCAGCTCTCCATCAAGGGAGGGAAATTTCACACTGGGAGTGCTGTACACCAATGAAACCAGAATTTCATGTGTCAAGGACTGTGGATTGGGAAATAGTGACATAAGCCATCCATCCTTGCTACACCAGAAAGGCTTACGAAACAGCTAGCCCTCAATATACATGGCTCATCAGTCAGTCCAAACATCTTTGCTGAATACAATCACAGGTGAGAAAGTCAGTAAGTTTGAGGGAGAGGGAAACATATCACAGGATGTGGGAAACAGAATTTGAGAAATAGGCTGAGAATCATTCTATCTAACATGTGTTTCATCAGGCCTGTGATGGGTTAATTCCTGGGCTACATGTGAGCCAATGGCTAAGGTGGTCTAGACTATAGGAACACCACCATCTCTTTCAAACTTTAAGTTGAGAAGCACCGGAAAGTGTCCTCTACAGCTTCAAGCATACTAAGGCACTTAGCAAGGAATGGTTAGGCACTAGCAGCCTCAAAGTCCCAGCCTCTTCCCCTCTCCCCCAGACCCTTTTGATTGAAAGGCGGATAGAGGCTATGATGTAATGCTTTGAAATGAGATTTCTTTCTGGTGAGAAAAATCAGTGGGTTCAAAAACCCTCATTAATGTCCAGTACAAACTCATGGGTGTGTATGTATTAAAAGGAGGTCAAGTCTTCAAGTAAACCCAGATGACCCAGAGAAATGACTCTGGAAATATAGATATAGATACAGATACAGATACAGATAAAGATATAGAAATGACTCTAGGTCTTCTATACCACAGAAGCAGACCTAAGGGAACTTAATCCAGCTCACACCCAGGCAAGACTAAGGATAACCAAACCCTAATGGAGGAAGTGAGACGTACCCCTCATACAATCAACCTCCTGTGAGCAATCGGGAAGAGAGCAAGCGGGAGAGCAGGAAACAAGCATTTGTTAAGAGTCTTCTCTGTGCCAGGTACCGTGCCAAGTGCTTTACAAATACTGTCTCATTTGATCTGCTCAACAACCCCAGGAAGGGTGGTGCTATTATTATCCCCATGTTTCAGGAGAGGAAACTGAAGCAGACAGAGGTTAAGTAACTTGTTCTGAGTCACACATCTAGTAAGTGTCTGGGATTGGATTTGAACTCAGATCTTCTTGACTCCAGGCCCAGCACTCTAGCCATTGGGCCATCTGGCTGCTTCTGGGAGGCAACATGGTAAAGCGATAAGTATAATTAATAATAGCTAACATTCATATTGCATTTTAAAGCTTGCAAAGGCTTTAGATTGATTGTTCATTTGATCCTTGAAACCATGTCCCTATTTGGTACTGTCCCCATTTTTACAGATGAGGAAACTGAGGCTGACAGGATTTCAACTGACTTTCCAGGATTACACAGCTGGCAAGTGCTAACTCCAAGTCCAGAATTCTATTTAATATATCACCTAACAAAATATCTGAGTTCTAACCCCCGCTTTGCCAGTCACTTGCTGTGAGATCCTGACTACGTGGCTTGACTTCTCTCAATCTCAGTTTCCCCATCTTTAGGGGCTGGATCATGGCGCTGCTTCATTCCCTGCCTTTCTCAGGAAAGGGCTTCCAGGGAGTGATGACGTTTGGTTCTTGGTGCCTCTGATGAGCAGCCCTCAGGGTCTTCTTTGGCCCCTGGGCTTGTGGGTGGAGGCAGAGGGCAGACAGAGGGGCAGCAGAAGGGTCACTTACTGGCATCGTGTCCTGACAGTTTGAGCTCAAGCTCCTGCACTTGTTTGACCAGCAGGGAGATGTGCTGAAGCATATCCTTGTTCTGCAGCAGGAGCTGGTGGACTCGGGCCTGGGCTTCCAGTCGAGCTGCAGCCTCCGCAGCCAACTGGTCCTTCAGCAAGTGAACCTGTGTGATGGGCACCGAGAGGGAAGGCAGAAAGAGAGAAAAAGGCTGGTAAGTCAGTCAGTGAGCAGCAGTGACCCCTCCCCAAGAAAACAGCTGCCCTCCATATTAACTTGTAAGCTTCTAGGAGGCCGAGACTGTTTCATGTCTGCCTTCGTATCCCCACGACCTAGTATAGTGGCTGGTAAATAGTAGACACTCAACAAATGCCTGCTGATGGATTTAATTTGAGAAGACTTCCCGAACCCAAAGGAATTGGGCTTAGAATCACCCTTCCCAGGGATACCTACAAATGTCTGGAGACACACTGTGTCTCACATACCACTCTGTACCTCATGGCCAAGGTCTAAAACGACTCAGGCCCTTCCTCCAAGAAGCCTTCCCCGACTACCTTAGGACACAGCAATCTTTCTCCTTCAATCTCCCAAGGACTTATCTATTTCCCTAATATGGTGCTCAGATCACTACATTGTTTTGAAACTTATGTCTACCTCTCCAACAGATAGAAAACTCCCTGAGGGCAGAGACCAAAAGTACTTAATCCAGTTGTCTTACACATAGCAGAGAATTAAACACTTATCTATTGATTTATAGGCAAAGGGCTCTTCCCATTATTCTGGAGCTAACAAAGTAGAGCGCATCCAGGGACTGGACACTATATCATAATAGACATCACAGCAGCGTTTCTGATGTTTAGCCTGAAGAAGAGAGGGAACGGCAGGGAGTGAGGGAGCATGAGAACTATCTTTCTGTATTTGAAGGGCTGTCTTGTGAAACAGGGATTAGATTTATTCTGCTTGGGCCTAGAAGGCAGAACTGATTTGAGTTTCAATACAAGGCAGATTTAGGTTCAATGGTAAATGGAAGCTTCCTAACAATTAGGGAGCATCCAAGGATAGAATGGGTAGCCTGGATGGAGGGATGGTGTGTGAGATTCCTCTCTTATGGGTCTGGGGTCTTTAAGCTGAACCTGGGTGACCCTTGTCCCGGATATTGTAGCTGGGTACCTTCCCAGCCAGAGAGGTACATTTACAGGGCACTTAGCTTTTGCTAAGAATGCAGCTGGGATCTGGGTGTTTTGTATAGGTGCTTTGTGGGTGTGCGATTGGCTGGGTAGAGCTAACAAACATGGCAGCCTTTATGATGTGAAGGGGAGAGATTTCTGCTCCTCATCAGGGAAGATGGCAGGAAGGATCCCATGGGATCCCTGAAGGAGAGGAATGTGTCTCCCGGATGCCTCTGAAAGTTGAGGGTGAGGGGAGAGAGGAAGGCTTTTGTAGGCAGAGATGGAAATGGTATGAATGAGTCAATGCTGGGAAATTGAATGAAGGAACCAGTCCAAAAGTCAGTTTGACTAGAGGGAATGGTTGTCCTTGTGGAGGAAGGGCAATGGTGAATGGAGTAAAAAGAGAAATGGCAGCTTGTTAGAGAGGAGGAAGGTGAAAATATGGTGGAAACAATGAGAGGTATAACAGCTCCCCAGAGCAATATAACAATTCAAGAAGTAGATGCCCAGGACTGCCATAGAGGGACTTAAACCACACGTGGTGTTCTGAAGGGTTGGAATGGTATTATAGGGTCATCAATTTTGAACTGGTAGGGACATTACAGGCGCCATTTTATAGATGAAGAAACTGAGACCCAGAGAGGTTTCACACAGCTAGTAAGTGCCTGAGGTGGGGTCCAAATCCAGGTCTTCCTTCTTCCAAATGCAGTGCTCTACCAATTACTAATAGCTGGGATTCATTGACCAAATCATGAGGTGGCTACCAGATCCCTAGCTGAGGGGAGTTGGTGCCAGGTCTTACTGGGAGGAAAGAGAGTAGTCGAATCCCAGACTGGCAACAACTGTGTGATTCTGGGGAAGTCACTTAACCTCTCAATGCCTCAGGCAGATCTAAGACTTTAAGTTAGAAATATGTTATTGTTCAGTTATTTCAGTCATGCCTAACTCTTCATGACCCTATTTTGGAGTTTTCTTGGCAAAGATACTATCATTATCATTTCCTTCTCCAGCTCATTTTGCAGATGAGGAAACTGAGGAAAACAGGGCTAAGTGACGTGCCCAGGGTCACATAGCTAGTAAGAGTCTGAGGCTAGATTTGAACTCAGGAAAATGAATCTTCCTGACTCCAGGCCTGGTACTCTGTTTACTTCGCCAGCTAGCTGCCCCAAATTAGAGATGGATTGCCTATCTGCTATCAGTCTCCACTATGAGCTTAGGAAGAAATCATAGGGCTGGATCAAATGGTGTGACTAGGTTATTTCCATTTTTGCCTCCTTCACAGTCTGTACATCCTATGCTGTGGCCTGGCTTTCTCCAAGGGTTTGGGTACCTACTATGAGCTCCCAGAGAAGCTAGCTATCTCAA
This sequence comes from Phalanger gymnotis, assembly GCA_028646595.1. NCBI lineage: Eukaryota > Metazoa > Chordata > Mammalia > Diprotodontia > Phalangeridae > Phalanger > Phalanger gymnotis. The sequence goes on from CM053626.1 coordinate 292,933,982, forward strand.
TATATGGCTGCTCCTCTCCCTGTTCAAACTCAACGACCTGACCTCGCTCTCAGCTCTCCTGATGAGAATCACTAATATGATTCAGTTTCTACTTTCCAGCTCCAAAGAGCCTGGCCCACTCCGTCCCTGCAGTAGGAAGGCGGTGGCAGGAATCTGATGCTGCCCTCACCTTCTGTTGCTCCCTCCTGGAACTTCTAATAAATTGCATTGATATCAGTCAAGACATCTGCTTCATCTTTAAGGATTAACTGCAACCTTATCAGTGAAGGGAAAAAGATGGTGAGGGATGGAATGAGCTATGGCGAAAAAAAACAAAAAACACTGGCCCATAAATTGAAGCATGGAGTGAACTCTTAAATAGGATTGGGGAGGGGTGGGGAAGAGAAGAGAAGGTCAGCAGACCTATTCATCCTGGGGAATAGGAGAGTCTGGGAGAGCCGCAAGAGCAGTGGATTTACTTGGGTTCAGATCCTGACTCAGCTCCTTACCAACTGGAGCCTCAGTTTCCTCATCTGTATAACGAGAGAGCTGGACCAGATGACCTCTAGGCTCTGGCCAGTTCTCAATCCCATGACTGTTTCCTCTTGCCTCCAGGGAAGGAAGCTGACTTGTGGCTCTAATGCCCCTTTTTCCCTCCATAGATTCAGTTTCTGATTCTGGGTATGGCCATGGTCAAGTCATGTCAAGTGATTAGAACCATGGCAGTGACATACAAGTTTTCTGTGTTTACACAAGCCCAATCAAGGCAGGACTTTGGAAGAAAAAAGTGAAAAGTTACAGAAATGCAGAAAGCCTTGGCTGTGTGACCTTAATTTCTCAGGATCAGATGATTTTTTTCATGTCTCCCTTAGACAGGCAGGTAGGTGGGGCAATGGATTGAGCCCTGAGCCTGAATCAGTTTCAATCTAGCCTCAGATACTTACCATTCATCTCTTGGCAAATCACTTACTGGCTGTGTGACCATTTACTAGCTGTGTGACCTTGAACAAGTCACTTAGCTCTGTTTGCCTCAGTTTATCTACAAAATGAGCTGGAGAAGGAAAGGACAATCCATTCTAGGGTCTTTGCCAAGAAAACCCCAAATGTAGTCACTAAGAGTCAGACATGATTAAACAAGTCACTTAACCTCTGTCTGTCTCAGTTTCCTTAACTGTAAAATGGGGAATAACAGCACCTTACATGCCAGGGTTGTTGTGAGGATCAAGTTTAGCAAAGGACCTGACACATAGTGTGCAATTAATAAATCCTCTTTCCCTCCCTTCCTTTCTCTGACTTTTTATAACCTTTCTGTGAAAGTCAGCTCTCTTTCTGCCTCAAACTTCTTATAGCACTTTGCCTTTGTCTCTATTTCATTTTCTTTTGTTATCCCGATTAGATCAGATGTTCACATGGACTATTTGTGCCCGACCTTCAGTAGAGCCTTCCAGGCTCACATCGGTCTGTTCAGCCACAGTCAGACACATTCTACCTTGACTCCAAACAGTGATGTCATTTTGGTCTTCTTCCAGAATGAGACACAACAACCAACCAACCACTGAACTTTCTAGATTGTAAACTTTTTGCAGGTAGGGACTGTCTTTACCCTCTTTTTGTATCCCCAGGGCTTAGAACAGTGCCTGGAACATAGTAGGTGCTTAATAAATGTAGATTGAACTGTATGCTTGTCCTTTCCGCCATTAAACTGTAATCTCATTGTGGGCAAGATCATGTTTCCTTCTTTCCTTTTTGTGGGAACAGGGAAGAAGAATTTGGACTCATAATTTCATCAGTTTAAAGGAGTCCTGGTTTGAAAACTCTCTCCAGTAAGGCAGGTAAGTATATCTAGAACTTGTCAGTACAATTTGTAATATTAGAGTGGCCTGGGGGCACTGAGAAGTCAGGAGTCAGAGACAGGCCTTGATCCAAGGTCCTCTGGACTTTGAGGCTGATCCTCCACCCACCAGGACACTCTGACTCTCCCTCTCCCTCTGGGGAGCAGGCACTTCATAGATGACTGGTAAATTGAATGGCAGAGTGAGAAGTGATCAGGCATTTTCACATTTCTTGAGTGTGGAAGCTAACGCTCAGCCCAAAGATCCAGAGCTAATGAGCTCAGCCTTCTGTGCAGCTGCTGAAAGTGGCATCAGGCACAAAGCTCCAGCCTGACGTTACTGTGGCACACACACCCCACAGAGGAGAAAGAAACCAAGGCACAGAATCTTCTAGATTTCTTAAACACTAAGGTCTAACAATGCTCTGGCTGTGCAAGCTTAGGTTTAGGAATGGAGCACTAAATTAGGAAATCAAGAGGCTTGGGTTTTATTAGCTTTCATCCCTAATTTATTGTCACTTTCGGCAATTTGCTCAGCCTCCCCTTGTAAGTTTCCTCATCCATAAAATGGGCGCACCATCCCACCATCTTCCTCCTTATCTCATGAGGCTGTTCATAGAATCATGGAGCTGGAGCTGGAAAGGACCTCATAGGCCCTCTAATCCCACCCACTCATTCTCTTTTAAATAACTGAGGAACTGAGGCATAGTGGGGTTAAGTCCTTGAGGACAAACAGTATGTGCAACAGGCCAGATTTGAACTTGGGTCCTCTGACCTCAGGAAGGTAAGCACCTTCACAGCTATGACTAGATTAATGTCCAGCCTCCTGTATAGCATGGCAAAAACCTGCCTCTCTTCACTGTTCCTTTTTCCTCAAGTTGGATATGGGGGAAAGCTTCCTAATAATTACGCCTATCCAAAAATAAAATTAGCTTCCTTGGGAGAGAGCAGGTTCTCCTTCCATGGAGATCGTTAAGCAATGACTGGATGACCGCTTGTTAAGGAAGTTCAGAAAAAGGAATTTCTATTTATAGATCATAGATTTAGACCTAGAAATGTCCGGTGCTCTATCTACCATATCTATGGTCTATCCACCACCTATCTATGCTCCCTCAAGATTCAGGTTGGACCAGATGCCCTCTGAGGTTCCTTCAAACTCTGAGATTTCATCAAATTTTCACAAAATTCTGTGATTTTATGACTCACCCAAAGTCATAGAATAAGTTTCTGGGTGAGTCAGGAGTTGAATGATAATTTTTATACTTTGGGTTCTGTTTTCTCTCCATCAGAGGGCAATGCCCAAAGTCACCCCTCCCCCTTTCCTTGCCCCCCCAAGAAACCCCCATCCCCAAAGGAAATAGAGACAAACAATCCACTCACTGTTAAGCCTACTTGCCCTGACTCCAGCTCCTCAATCAGAAGTGGGGGCCGAGCCAGGCTGGTGTTCGGGAGTGACAGGCACATGGAAATGGCAGTGGAGGGAACCAGAGCAACTCACCCCGCTCTAACCCCCCTCCCCTAAACACACACGCAAACACATAAGCAAAGGCATCAGCCACTAGCAGAAGGGTCATGCAGAAGGCAGGGGCCAAGGGGATGGGGGAGTAGGAATGAAGCTGCTGGAAAAAGCCACTGCCTGGAGCCTAGCAAGAACATAGTGGAGGGGTGCGGCCTTGAGCATGGCCACTCTGAATCTAGCAATGGCCCTCCCTGTTCTAAAACATTAAGAACTCGTGTACTTGCTTCTGAAAAAGCAATAGGACAAGAAAATGTTTTAGTAAGGGATATTGAGTTTCAGTAGCTTTCTTATGTTCTAAGTCAGAAACTGGCAATTTTCAGACCAAACATGGCCTACTTAACCAGGGTCAATAGCCTGTGGTGTTCAGACTAGTGCTGAAGTGGTATGGAGTCAATTTGTGGTCATGCCGGTAGTGGCTCTGGCTCAAGGCCTAGCCACGTCCTTATCCTTGTCACCAGAATTTCTGCTAGAAGCAGGAAGCTGTGGCAGCCAAAAAAGAATGCTCATGCTGGGTCACAAGAGTGGGCAGAAGGATTTAGAGAAAGTGTTCTTTATTTACATTGAGATCCAACCCAGAAATGACTATAAGAAGTGAGTGAACACATACTTAACCTACAAACATGGCCCCAGGCCAATATGGGATGGACCTGGGAGGTCTTGGATCAAATTAGACTCGTAGGCCTATACTCTGAGGCAAGGGTAGGGAAACAAATATCCCCATTAAGCTCCCCTTCTCTTCTACCTCCCCACTCTGCTCATCCCTCACTCCTAGGCCAGAACCAGACAGGCCTATGTGGGCATTATGGTACATAAGGCAGTATGTGTGACTGACCGCTCTTAAGATCTGTGTTTATTGTATCTTTTCCTAATCCCCGAATCCCACAGGGCTGGTCTGTGTATGAGATACAAGAGAGGGTGATGGACCTCCCAGGATAAAAAGGAGAAAGAGCTCCATTTAAAAATGTTGAGGTTAGAGTTTCAGCCTTTAGAAATCTGGGGAAAGTTAATACCTTAACTGAATGAGACAGAAACCTTGAAATTTGGCAGCAAACGAATACACCTAAAAAACTAACCTAATGTGAATGCCTAGCACTGAAAACTGAAATCAGTTCCACTCATGAAGATATCCCAAGCATACTGGATTTGAGTTGTCCTGAATTAATAACTAAATAATTTTCTCTCTCTTCTCTCTTTCCCTCTCTCTGGGTGGCAATTGGCCATGATATGAACATGCTAACAAACAGAATGTTTTCACTCAATTATTTCAAGTAGGAAATGAAAGCAAATGAGATACAAGTAAAACACTTTGCATGCCTTGAAGTGTTAGGTAAATGCTAGGACTTTAATGGGAAGCCTTCTTAGCCCTAGGTGTACAGAGCTGACAGTGATACCATGGGCACAAAGACCTCTATGCCATTGTTAGGCAGAAAACAAAGACCAAACCCAAGGTATTCTTCCTCCTGGGACACCTGATATCTTTCCGGCATTCATTCCTCAACTCCACCAAAGATTCAAACAGTGTCTCACCAGGATCTGTGCTGATCTGAAAGGGCATCTCAGAGATCAAGCCAAGCAAACCCAACCCTGGGGAGGGAGATCTCTGGAAAAATCTGGAGCAGGGAGAGCTTAAGGGGGGCAGGTCAAACATCATGTTTGTTGTCTTCCTCTGAGATTTGAGAAGCTTAACATCTGACCAGGACCTTATGAGGCTGTCATTGATGCAAATGGTCCACACAACGAAAAAAAAAAGCATCCAGCCACTCCTTGGGGATCTGATCCTGACTGCTGGTGCTCATGACAAACTACAAGTCATGCTGTCTGGCTAGTTGAGGACTCCGGGAATACTTCTCTCATTTTGGCTGAGATTCTGCCGAAGATAATTTCTCTTTGGCATTTAGTGGTGAATTCAAATTCAAATGCTTCTCCCATAATATTCACCATGAATATTCATCAGGTCCTTTCTTAGATAAATAATAATTACTTGGCAATTGACATGCTGAAAGGGAAAAAGAACACTTATGGGGAGAATTGATTCATATTCAATGTGAAACTTTAAAATGCAGCAAGAATGGCCTAACAGACCACACCCTGGATGGCTCTTAGTCTTTGTCCACAGGGGGAAGACTCTAAAGGCTAAAATTCAACATTAGAGGTGGCCAACTAACTCATCCACTTAACCAAGGATTTATTTTTTCCAAATTGAGAGGTTCATTAATGAAATTCTCTCTCTGTTACTGGGAACACCATAAATCTTCTCCTCCTGCCTCAAAGGGCCCCTATAGCAGTGCACCCCTAGGCTCCAACCCCACTGGAGGGTTGGTGGCATCAAGTGAGGGGGCAATGCCAATGGGACTGTGTTATAACAAGGCTTTCCAGGAACCTGGACAGCATCTAAGAGAAACCTAAATCATAACAAGCTCTATGCTGTGACCGGTGATGCTATAACTGTGGTCCCAGCTTATCTCAATACTTGATACAGGATACATGGAATTGGGTCAGACAGTATTACTGTCAAAGAAGCATCCTATACCCAAAGGTAGGGAGAAAAAAATTGCAAATAGTTTCAATGATAGCATCCAAAAGTTTTTTCCCCTTCTTCCTAGCTGGGAGGAAAGAAGAAATGAGAATGTCTACCCCATAATAACAATGAAAATTCACTTTTCAATAACACTTCAAAACTTACGTATTCTTTGATTTTACAAAGAACCCTAAGAGCAGCCCACCATCGGTGCTGAGCTTGGCCTACTTTGTCCTCTCCCTTTCCCTAGGCATCAGCCCTTCTTCTCAACCTGGGCTCTGACTTTAAGTTGAATTTTTATTTTAAGATACAGATCTTAAGAAGGGAACCAAATTTTAAATTCCACTTCCAACAGTTACTGACTGATGTGAGAGTCTATATTATTTCTCTGACTATTGTGACAATAGCTGAGGCTCTGATAATTCACTTAGATTCTGAGCAAGGCCTTCAGGATACAAAATGAAAGAATTCACTGCCTTCTCAAACATGTAACAGTAGACAAACTCTATGAGTTTGGAAGAAATTTTGTTACTGAAGATTCTTTTTTTTCTGCCTTTATCATGAGTCAAAAAATGTAAACAAATTATACAATGATAGTCCTTAGAGGGCAAATGCCATCACAAAGGACACATAGTAGTATGGATTCTTTGATTCTATCAAATGCCACTTGAAATAAGTGGGTCATTGATTGGAGCCTGGAAAGTTTTTCATGAGATAAGAGTTAATGTTACCATATTGATTGTGTGTTTGACCTGTGTTCACATTTCCCTTAAGGGAAGGGTAGGGACAGGTCCCAAGATTCCTGCCTTTCCTGCCTCCTCATCTACTTCTTCCCACCTTATAAGACACATTAATAAGGTATGGTAGGCAAGGAAGGGAGGAGCTGCATGCCCCTTCTTCCCTGGTTAGTTTGAGTAACATTAACTAACCATCTGACATCAAGCCAAGTCAGCCAAGCCCAGCTCAGAGCAGGGAGTAGATGGCAAATCAAAAATGTTTCTTTTTGTTTCAACCCCACCCCCTCCCCACTAACTCCCTCCCCGAAGCAATGAATGATGGAATGAGCAAACCCTTGTGGGTCCCTTAGTGTTGAAGCTGCCCCCAGAGCCCCCCAAGGAAGGCTAATTAAGCCCGTGAGAGTGGAGCCTGTGAGGTAGGGAGCAGGCTGAGGAGAACCTGGGCCACGGCCACTTGGGTCTGTTGTTGCTGCTGCTGCAGGAGCTGTTGGAGGAGCTGCATCTGGTGGTGGGTGGACAATGGAGTCTCAACACTGGGCAGCTGTGACGAAGAGGGCAGCAGCATCTTGGGTGAGGCAGTCAGAATGTTCTCCTGGTGGTGGAGTGAGGCCTGGAAGAGAACCAACAGCAACACAGTGAGGAAGAATCACAGGGACGTTCAATAGTCCCGAAGCTTCATCATAGCCTAGGGTGACCTTGGGAAACTGAAAGTGATGCCAGCAGAGGACAAATTGTAGCAGATTTTAACAGGCCAAAAGGGCTTTGCTTAGGAACAGATGCTAGCAACTGACCAAGTCTATTTTCCAAGGACCCAACTATAGGGTACATCAGCTCCCTTCTCACCCTGGAACTTCTTTCAACACTGGAAGTCTTCTAGCCCTGGAACATCCCTCTGTTTTCTTGGGACCTTTTCTCCCATTAGCAAATTAGTCAATCAGTCAGTCAATAAACCTTTATTAAAGGTCTTCTATGTGCCAGACACTGTGCTAAGCACTGGGGGTATGGATAGAAAAAAAAATAGACAGTCTTTGCTCTTAAGGAATTTAATCTATTCTCTGATTAATCTTAATCTTAATCTAATCTCATGGAACCTCCATTTTGAGGGTAGACCCAGACCGGCAATCCTTTCTTCTCCTTCCAAGTCTGCTTCTGGTTTTCAGGACTTTGTTACCATGCCTCTACATGGTCACCTCCCCTCTCCCACCACACACTTTTCAGTTCCTTTTTGTGTTATCTTCCTCCATTAGGAAGCTCCATGAGGGTAGGGACCATCTTTTTGCCTATGTTTGTAATCTCAGCATATAGTACACACTCAATACATTCTCACTGCCTTGCTTTACAGAGAAGCTGAGTTTCAATAGAAAAGCTGAGGAGAATTTTTGGCCATTGCAACTCACAAAAAAAGAGAAACACAGCCCTTGGTCCTATGTGATCTCATTTTTGCTACTATAGCAATGGCAGTAGAGTGGCAGAAAAGGAGACAGAAAAAGGAGACAGACAGGCAGAAAAGGTAATAAGAATCGCACAGCTTTTGGAATGTCTATAAATATTAACTTAGTTGTTGGTGCTCCAAGTGTGAGAGCACTGTCCAGTGAGTCAATATACAACTGGAGGAGCTGAATCATATTAACTGAAGTTCTCATTATAACTCAAACCAGGAGAAATAGGAAAGTTACAGCTATGAGAAGATGGATCACAGGCTCTCCTTGGAGAGGCAGATAAAAGTGGACTTTCATTGTTCACCCAAAGGTAATAAGGAATTTTCATCTCGTGCAATAGCTGGTTATTTTCCCTTGCTGTGCTTGTGATAAGAATAAACATAAAGACTTTTGGGAAGAAAGCTACAGCTTTTGAATTCTGTTTCAAAGAATGAGAAAATTCTACAAAGAACATGAGAAGATCCTCCAAATCAAATCAACATTTACCTGGTGACGATAATGCAAAAGAGCTAAAGGGGATGATGGCAAAAAAAAAATGTTGGAAAATATGGACCAAGATCAGGACATGAAAGAAGTCACAGAAACTTCATGCCTATAAATTGTGAATGATTTATCCAAGAAGAGAACCTAGAGAGACAGGATGTGTAGCAAGGTCAGACAACAGCAGAGAAAATAAAATAGTTATATTTTGATAGCTGAGAAATGATCAGTTTGGGAGTCATTTCTGAATCAATTGTCTGTGTATAGCAAAACCATCAATTTACTGTGATCAAGTCCAACACCAACACTAAATTAGATGTATAAAGATTAGAAGACATATAATTTGGCATATAACTTAAAAAAAAACTTTGACCCAGCATAGTTAAAAAACTTATTGTTGCAAAAAAAAATTCAAAAAGGAAATTTTGAACAAAGGAAGAGACATCATAGGATCTTGGATGTACAGCTAGAAGAGATCTTGAAGATTTCTCTAGTCCAGCTCCCTCATTTTAGAAATGAGGAACTCAAGGCTTAGAGGTTAAATGACATGCCCAAAGTCACACAGATAGCAAGTGGCAGAACCAGAAATACAGCCCAGGTCTTCTGACTCCAAATCCAACTCTCTTCCTACCAAAAAAGCTTAGAAAACACCTCAGAGAGAAAATACTCTATCTCCTTACCAAACAAAGAGATGTGATGGCTAAGGACAATATCAGTTCCTAGCCTGGGGATGTTGAACTATTAGAAGCCATGTTGTTGTTGTTGTTGAGTTGTGTCTAACACTTTGTGGCCCCATTTGAAGTTTTCTTGTTAAAGGTATTGGAATGGTGTATCATTTCCTTCTCTAGATCATTTTACAGATGAGAAAACTGAGGTAAACAGGGTTAAGCAACTTGCCCAGGTTCACACAGCTAGTATGTAACCGAGGTTGGATTTGAATTCATGGAGATGAGTCTTCTTCACTTGAGGCCCTGCACCATCCACTGCACCATCTCGCTGCCACTGAAAACTATACCACCTCACAAACCAACAGAGAGACAAAAGTTTGTAGAAAATTTTGCATGAGACCTAACTGAGTCAGATCATCATCCCAAGAGTATTCAAGGATGTAACTTTACGGAAGATACTTTGAAAGATACTGCATGCGAACAATTATCTGGGTCCAGAATTGAATAGGACAAAATGAGAGGGATGGATTACATGCATTCAGAAAATTAGGTGACGTTTTTAATGCCCCCCAAATTACAAAAACCCATCCTTTCCACGATAGCAGCCTTTTGGTGTGGTTACATGGCTATGAATCAGGGAGTACTATAGTCATTAAGGAATCAGTGTTTTGGATTACCCACAGGCAATATAGAAAAGTATAGTAGCCATATTTTAAACTTTATAGTTTATAACTACACTAAGCCTCTTGGGATATCCTGTATTACTAATGATAAGCTGCATGTAAGAGGTAGCATCAAAGAGACATATGGTCGGAAATGGAAGTGGTCCAGTCACATAGTGAGTGAGGAAGAAAATAGATAGAGAGCTTCTATACTTCATCTCTGAGTAATGTTAAGAGACCAAGAGAAAGGTTGCTAACATGTTGAGTGAACCTCCTCTGTAGAGGATTGATGGGAGGAGGTCTTGGACAAGAACAGCATAGCTTGAGAAGGTATGGATGCATTGCAGCATAGACTGTTGGAGACAGGACCCTTTACGATGAGATCAGATCTGTTAAATTGGTGAAGAAGTATTGGCGTGTATGGGTAAAAAGACAACTCGTTCTCTGAGAGCTGTTGATGCTATTCTCTTTATTGACAAATTTTCAAAGGGGCCCAGAACAGGAGACTGACTAGGGGCTGGGAAAGAAGGCCTTGTCGAATAAACAACACAGTTGGACAATTATATTTTGACACTTTGGCAATCAATTAACTCAGTGGGAGACAGATGACTCATATCACCCAATCTCTTTACTGCTAACCATCCCCCAATGCTGAGTCATTTCAGGCCATAGAATCATAGAGATGATAGTAAAAAGATACAGGAGTTGGCCATGGCCACCATTATGGAAACCCAAATGGAAAATGGGAGAGGCGGTTAGGGAGAGGATGAGTCTTCTTCCATGAAATAATCTCACTCTGAATAGGGGGCGGAGCCAAGATGGCGGCTGGGAAGCAGTGACTGGC
>CM053626.1:292945158-292983696 GCA_028646595.1 Phalanger gymnotis
TCTGTACAACACTAGATACTTTTCAAAGCATGTGTTTCAAGTCAGGTGGTCTTGGAAGGAAGATATATGGATTTCACTTAAAAAGACATTTCTGTTCAACACCAGTTATGTCATTCATGGGAACTAAGTTTCTTTATATATAAAATGAAGATGCTGGAATAGAGATCACTGAAGTCTCTTCCAGCTTCACAAATCCATGCATAAACCATCACATAAGGCCCTTTTCTGTTCAGGTTTTGCTGCCTATATGTACCTCTCCCTTGGGTTCATAGGAGCACAGATTTACAGTTAGAATGGAACTAACTCAGAGATCATCAGATCCAATCCCCTCATCTTACAGACAAGGAAACCGAGGCCCACAAACATTAAGTGATTTGTCCAGGGAGTTGGATCTAGGTCTTCCTAATTCCAAGTCCAGGGCACCAGCCACTATACCCCAGTGTATCTGTAACAAAAATGCTACTTGCTGCTACTGTGGGTTGTATAAATCCAATAATACCTGCACACAAGAGGGCTGCTAGCACAGGTTCTTTGATCTGCTTTTCTAAGGAAAGCAACTTTAAGAGGTAAACAATCTCACTTTAATTAAGCATACATATATTATTCACTTAGTTCAGGGGGAAAAGCCAGCACCCTGAACTTCAGAGAATATACAAACAGAAATTACAAGCATACATTATATAAACAGAGCAAATAAACACAAAGCAGTTGACAGGTTTCTAACCATCTAACTATAGCAATACATACAGTTACCAGAGAGAGAGAAGCATTGACATCTGGGTTTTCAAAGCCAGGGGTGGGGGGCTCCATGATAGCTACCCAGAGTCTGGTCTGGTGAAATCACATGACACTCTTCCAGTGAGTGAGAGCCCCAAAACAAAATGCTAACCTCAAAGTACATATACCCTTTTTCAGAGTCAGAGGGTGTCACTACCATGTGACTCAAACTCATGTGACTTAGGCTTTTTTGTGACTTAAGCAGGTTATCAAAGGCTCCTGATTCAATCAAAGACTCTTGATTGAAACAAAGGCAAGACTCAATCAAAGGCACTTGGATATCACCTTAGTGCTAAGAAGCACTCAAACAAAAGACAACGAAAAGTTCCACTTTGCTTGCCATTACATTTGAAAGCAAGACTCATCAAAGGTACTTGATTACCTCAGTGCTGAGAAGCAATGCAAAACAAAAGACAAAAGGTCTCACTTTACCTGCCCTATTCAAACAAAGGCAAGACTCATTAAAGGCACTTGATTGCTTTAGCATTCCAAAAGAGAAAACAATTTTAAAAAATCCCACCCTGTTCAACATTACAGTATCTAATGTCAAACCCCAAGGTAAGTCTCTCTTTAGGTATGGTGGCAATTGGTCAGTCAGTGAGTCTGTGTCTGTGTGAATCTGAGAATGTCTACAAGTTCTCTTACATAAAACATGCCCTAAGCCCCTGTGCCCTGGGAATTGAGGACACAAACCCAACAAAGCTGAACCAGATACACAAATACAAGCTGCTTCCCCCGACCCTTTCTTTTACTGCATCTAGAGAACCAGACTTCACCACCAGTCTAAAGTGTCTGCTTCACAGCACAAAGTGTTCTGTGAATTCTTTTGGTGCGAACCCACAAAGGCCATTGGGGGAAACAGGACTGATATTCACAAAGTATTTACACAGTATGTCTGGATTTCCTCCAGGTTGCTCCTGGGAACTGTGATGATGGGTCTGTTTAGGGCTTAGGAGGGAGTTTATAGGAAGAGGCAACAGCTGTGGCCAGTGGAACTGGCCAGAAGGAGCACGCAGCTGCTTCAGCAGCCGCTGCCCATGCAGAAAGAGATATAGTTCTACAAAGAGGATGCTCTCCACGGAGAAAGGGGACATTAATAACAATTGCTATTTTTCTGCTTTTCCATCACCTTCATTTCAAATCTATCCCTTGTCCTATCCCTACCCAGACAGCCAGCACCTATATGGGGAAATGCAAAAGGGAAAAAGAACAAATGATACATCCCAACTAACCAATCTATCAACTAAATCTAAGAGTGTATGCAATGCAGCAGACCCAGGGCCAAATGAAGGGAAGGAGGTCCATTTTTTTGTGCCCAGTACACAATAAACATTTATTGAATTGAACTGAGTGGAGTCATAGTCTTGAAGATCGTGTAGGTCAGATGTGCTAGCACAAGCTGAATCTGTTAGTTGGAGTACCACCCTAAGGAGATGCCACGCCCAGGAAAATCTGAGGCCATTAGGATTACTGCTGAAGAAATGTTGATTTTGAAGAGAGACAGGAACAACTCCAGATAATACCAATAAAAATGAATTAAGATGGAAAATGGCTTCTTGAAGGAAAAGTTAAAGAAGTGGGAGTCATCTAGTCTGGAGAATAGAAGGATAACGGTGACAATGATTCAGTGAAGTGAGGGTGGGATAGTGAGGTACATAAGAAGAAATACTTATGTGAAGAAGTTTAAGAGTGGTTGCATGGGTGAAGATCAGAGATGAAAGAGAGAGAAATAAAGGTAACATTGCCGTCAACGGCCATATGAATAGAAAGAGGATATAGATGAAGAATTTGGGAAACATTATCCAGGTTTTATCTGGAGTTCTCTCCCTCCCAAAATGAAAGCAGCTAATAATTTCTTGACTTGCTTTGAGGATTTTTTTTTTTTAGAATTTTTAGGATTTTTTTTAGGGTTCCTCCTTTAAAAGGTGGAGAAATCAACAAGGAGAAATTTTAATTTGAATCTGATTCTCATTAACAAGAATAAACGGGTTTCTGGCAGGAGATAAGTGATAGTTTGGGGAAGGTGTAGAGTAGGAAGTGGGGAAGTGGGCCCTCCCTTTTAGATTAGGCAGTTGCAGATAGGAAAGCTAGGCATGGCTTGACAACCACTCAAGGTCCTCTCAAATGAGATTTCAAAGAGTTCATAGGAAGGAAAGGGACATTCTGTGGGAAGACAGGCACAATAACACACTGTTGGTGAAGTAGTGAATTGGTCCAACTGTGCTGGAAAATAATTTGGAGAATTGCTAGAAAATTCCCTAAATTGGATATACCTTTGACACAAAAATATGCCTCATAGGTAATCACCTTGCAGAAGTTAGCTACATAGAGAAAGGTCCTATTAGTGTACACACTGAGGGCAGGAACTGTTTGGGAGTTTTTGTCATTAGGTATTTAATAGAGTCTTGCTACTGTTTAAGTGTCTGATCAGCATCCAGAGATGGCACTGGCCTATAACTGGAAATCAGAGCTCATCCTTCACAGTGTTATTCTTTTGCTGTTTTCTGTGTCCCACCCACCCTGTCCCAAACTTCCTGTCTGCCTGACATCTCCAGTAACGCATGTCAAAAAAAGAAGATGCCAAAGTTGGGAGAAAAATTCCTAAGCATCGCTAGGGGCTGCTTTCTAATGACTGTCAGGAATCTAGGTTACCTTTGGGCTATAGCCTGTCAGTTTCTTAATATGAGAAGTATAAACTCCCAGTGTCTTAGGCTTTGTGAAACTCCTTTTACTGCTTTGAGATGACCTTTAAGATCCCTTTTTGCCTTCGGAGTTCATGGCAGGCCCAATTACATCCCTAGCTGGTGATAAATCCAGAACTGGATTTCAGGTGGTTTGGTCGAAAGTCTAAGATTCCTTCCATTGTTGTGCAAGGACTAGTGTGACTCCACCTGAGAGGCAAGTCACTTCCTCTCTCTGGATCTTGGTTTCTTCATTTGTAAAATGAGATGATTGGCTTAGCTAGCCTCCTAAAGATTATCTTGAGAACCTTGAGCTTTTCTTTCCCCAAATAGTATAATTTTCAGGCAATGATAGCAAGTATTTATATAGCATGCTTTAAGGTTTGCAAAGTGCTTTACAAATATTATCGCATTTGATCCCATACAACAATCCTGAGAGGTATGTGCTATTGTTATCCCCCCATTCATACAAATGGATGCTAAAGTGATTTGCCCTGGGTCACTCAGCCAGTAAGGGTCTGAGGCTGGATTTGCACTCAAATCTTCCTGTTTCCAAGACCGGCGCTCTATCTGCTGTTTCGCCTAGACTTAATTTGATCTTGTAATCACTGATTTAAAGTTGGGAGGGACCTTGGTGGCCATCTAATCCAACCCCCTCATTTTATAGAGAGGCTGACTTGTACAAGGTCACGCACAACTAGTGAGTGTCCCAGCTGGGATCTGAACCTAGGACTTCGCTGTCTGGATCAAGACCTCGTGCTGTTCCACAGTACTGCTTCTCCTACTCTCTTGACCGAGCAAGATATCACAAAAGGGCCAGGGCCAATGTGTGTGGAGAAGGTTGAATGAGAAACAAGATCAACCTCATTCATGGGAAAATAACTCAAAGAGCATCTCCTACTGACCATGGGAAAGAATATGGACTCTGTCCATACTGAACAGCATATGATTACATACGTAATAAATCACTCCTAGGCTAAGGAAAAGAAACTCTAGGTCTGTGTAATTGACCCCCAAATAATGTTTGTGTCCATGATGGTGAAGCAACCCTCCCTTCCCTCGGTGGAATGGAGGAAGGTATATGTTCTCAGACCTGGCTGGGGTATTGTTTTATTTTGTTTAATTGTCTTCCTTTGAAGCAAGGGAAGGCAGGCTGGGGACGGATCATTGGTAAGTAAGAGAGGCACTCAAATACTTGAGCAGCTTGACTGATTAAATATTAATAATTTAAATATTTTAAAAGTAAGTTTCTTCTAAAGAGCTTGAGGTTTATCAAACTCCATTCTCTTCACACACACCCCCCACCTTCCACCCAACATACATACTCCAAACATGGACAGATTTTATTATGGGGGAATTAAATTTTTTAAAAGATGGTAGAAAAGAAGTGATTTAGAAGTCTTTGTACAATGCATCTCTATTCTGGACCTCGCACACTAGTATTGAGTAGAGGAGGGTAAGTGGGGCTCCTTGGGGAAATAGGCTAGTGCCTTAAACTTTTACAATGTTACTCGGGGAGAGGAAGATCCATTAACCCATAAGAACCATAGCCATAGAATAGTGTGGTGGAAAGTGAACTGGAGTAGCTGCAGCTCCTAGACCTGAGCTCCAGAAGAACATACGGGCAGGAGCTGCCCAAATGGACAAAACACGAAATTCTCCAAATGGAGAGACCATTCTAGAGATGGAAGGGGGGGGGAAGGAGGGGAAGATTAAAGCAGAGAGTGGTACATAAGAAAAAGAAAGTGTACAAGGACAGAGATGGAGGAAGGGGGAGAATAGACAATCCACGAAAGCCATAGACAAAGTCTCCTTTGGGTTTAACCATTCTTCACAACAAATGAATTTCCTCTGCAAAACAGAGAGACCCAGCACTTCCTAGCAGTAGAGCCTTCCTCCTTTAGAAAAACACTTCATTAAATGGAAAAATCTCAAGTGTGGATGCATTAGCTTTCTGCAAAATTGTTCAAGGTCTCTGAATCTTAAGGTGCTCTGTATGAGGGAATTAAAGTCGATTCAATTTTATTCCATCCGATAAACATTTATTAAGAACTTATTATATGCGAAGAACTTTGCTAGGGATTTAGGAAAGACAGGCAAAAACCAGGTCTCCGCTGGAGGAGAAGGGAAGCTATAAATACACCTTGGCTACTAAGGAGCTCCTTTGAGTGCTTTTGGGCTTGTTATCAAAACACTTAGCCTCCACCACTAGGAAGCCTTGTAAGCAATAACCTCAGAATTTAAAAGAACCCTCCAATCTTCCCATTTTAGAGATGAGGAAACGGATACACAAAATGGGTAAATGACTCACTCAAACAATAGTCACACAGTGGCAAAGCCAGGCCACTCCCTGTTCCCAAGGATACAATTGCCTTCCTTTATAGAAGGATCTGAACTTTGCAGGTAACTTTATTTTCCATGAGCTGTTCTGCTTGGTTTTAACGTTGTGCCACTACACGTGCTTAACACAGTTCTTGGCACACAGTAGGCACTTAATGTTGATTGACTACTAACTATATTACCAACAGTATTACTCAGTCTTGACCTGTACTCTGTTCTATCCCACTATTATCTTGTAATAATAATAATTATATAATGTAATAAGTATATGATAATTATAGCAAGCATTTATATAGAACTTTAAGGTTTACACAGAACTATACACATGTTATCTTATTTGATACAATAGCCCTGTAAAGTAAGGGCCATTATTAGTCTCCATTTGCAGATGAAGAAACTGAAGCTGAATTGCGGTTAAAATGACTTGCCCAGGGTCTGATGAATACCTGAGGCAGGATTTGAACTCAGGTCTTCCTACTTCCAAGGCCAGAGCTCTTATCCGCTGCACCTCCTAGAGGTCTCTTGTACAGATAAGGCTGAAACCTTACTAGGCTCATAGTATCTGAGAACTGAAAGGGCCCTTGGAGGTTATCAAGTCCAAACATCTCATTTTACTGATGAGGAAAGGGTAGTTTCTGGAGGTTAATTAACTTGCCCAGGGTCAAGCAGGTGGAATAAGTGGAAGAGCCAAGATTTGAATCTGGATCCTTTAATTCTAAATCCAGAACTCTTCCATTTATTCTGTGATGCTTTCTGGCCTTCAGCATATCCCACTATGAATGTTCTCAGCCTCCCCAGCTAGGATCTACTCACTTCTATTCCAATTTCTACTATTTTGGGGGGGAGGGGGAAAGATGGTTTTGAAATTACTTGTAGGGGGAAAAGATTACCCCTGGAATTAATTCATCTTGAGAGAAAACCCTTTCTTCCCTCCGCCTCTCCCATTGGTATCTATACTGTATAAATCTTGTTTGTACGTAGTCGTAATACATGTTGGCCCTCTCATTTGATTGGAAGTTCCTTGAGGTCAGGCAATATTTCTGGCCATTCTTTGTATCCCAAGCACTTAGCACAATGCTTGGCACATGGTAGGCCTTTAATAAATCCTTTTTCCCTAGACTCCACTCCTGATTGCTCTCCAGAGAGTCCTCTACTCTCCAAAGGATTCCTCTACTCATGCAATCCCACCTACTGGGAATAATTTCAAGCCTTGGAGATTAAATCAAATTTTTCAGATATTCTATGTTAATATTAATGGAGCCTGCTGATCAAATACACAGCCTCAGGGTACTGGGTCCATTCCTTTTAAATTGAGAGATGGCATTTTTGGAAAGACAACTTCCTGGCCTTTACTTTTCTTTTCCAGTTAGAATTTTTTCTTGTCCAGGAATAAAATATGCATAGCTGACAACGGTGATAAGTAGAATTGAATGCCAAGAAGGGTCAAGCTATAGCTCTCTACCAACAAGGCCACCACAGGGAGAAGGTGTCACCTTTGAAGATATGTGAACACTCCGGATAAGGAAGAGTCACTATCAATCTTTTCCCACACAATGTAGTTCTGAAACTCAATCCTGATGGTTTAGAAAGAAGCAAATGGGCTTTGATTCTTAATCGAATAAAGCAGCTTGTTCTGTGTGGGTCTATTATTTTTGAGAGGCAATGGGACATATTGAAAGTAAGAGAATCTGTATTTTACCAATTACTTTTGACCTTGGGAAAGTTGCTTACCCTCAGGCCTGAGGTCCAGTAGAGGTATCTAAGCTAAGCCTGGTGTCAATATTATGAGGCCCCCAGAACAGGTGGCTGTGAGGCTGCCAAAGGAAGGGCAAACTAGTCCAAGGCAGAAGCTCTATGCAGATTTTCCCACACCAATCAGTCTTGGCATCTGGCCTGTGAGTGGGCCCTGCCACCATGCCTGTGGAAACCTAGCCTCAAAAAAATCCCCCCAGAAAATCAAGACCAAAAAAAATTTTTAGATTCTTGGTGCTTCAGTTTTTTTCATCTGCAAAATGAGAGTAAAAATACTTATAATAACTATTTCTCACGAGGTTGTTACAAAGCTCAGATAAGAAGATACATAAACCATTTTTAAACCACAAAATCCCATATGAACGCCAAATATCTTGGATGTGAAGCTTACTAGGTAGCATAGTGGATAGACAATTACAAGTCTGGAAAGACCTGAGTGTGAATTGAGCTTCGATTATTCACCAGCAGTGTGGCCCTGAGTAAAACTCTCTTAACTTAGTTTTCCCATTTGTAAAATGAGAATCATCATCAGCACAGAATTTTTGTGAGGATCAAATGAAATAATGTATGTAAAGTACTTTGCAAGCCTTAAAAGGCTACATGAATGCTATTATAATTATCACTATGAGGTCCTCATGTTAATCTGATATATGAACATAAGCAATCTGCCAAATTAATATAGGTTGCACACCTTCACTTCCCCTAACCTACAGCCCTTCACTCTTAGATTATACAGCTTGTAAAACAAGAAAAAAATGTAAATATAAAAGTATATATATGTGTGTGTACACACATATATGTATATATACACACACATATATACATACAAACATATATGTGTGTGTATATGCATATGTATAATTAGTCCATCTTATTCCTAGATCAGAATATAAGGCCATTTGCAAGACTATCTTATACAAAATTTTCTATTTGCTAAGTACCTTAAGACATTTGCCCTTCATGCCCTACTTAAAAGCCTTTAGAGGTTTCCTGTTGCCTCCAGAACAAAACATAAGCTTCTCAGCTTGGCATAGTTAAGGTCCTCCATGACTTTGGCCCTGCCAGTCTTTCTAGTCTCATCTTGCTCCCTTCGTAGGCTCTACTGGTCCATACCAGCTGGTCTACTAGGACCCCAAACTCAACATTCCCTTCCCCACTTCATATAAGCGATCCCTGTGACTGAAATGCACTGATTTTCCTCATCTCAGCCCCTAAACCTTCATTTTCTTTCAAGTCTCATCTCAGGTACCACGCCCTCCCTGATGGATACTCCATTTCTCTTTGAATTAGCTGGTGTTTACCCAGCTGTATCTGTATCCCTTCACTCCATGCCCTAGAAGGTAAGCTCCTTAAGGAAAGGGACTATTTCTCTCTGTCTTTGTATATCCCACTCGTGCTACAGTGCCTTGCATTCAGCAGGCTCAATTGAATTTGTCCTTATAGCACTTCTAAGAAGCAGGAAATATATGTCAATAACCCATTTTACAAGAACGGGGATGAAAAGGCTCTGAAAACACAAGTGATTGTTCACAAAAGTCTCCATTTCAAGAGACAGGCAGAAAAGAGAATCAGAGTCTGATTCCTGCCAATCTCGCTAAGTGACCCTGGGCAGTTTACTTAGCCTTGGTCTTCTGTTTCCTCATCTGTAAAACAAGGGGTTTGGACCCAATGGTCTCGAAGGTCCCTTTCAGAGTTCTGTGACTATGATCTATTCAGTTGTTGTCATTGAGTCTTGTCTGACTCTTAGTGACCCCATTTGGAATTTTCTTGGCACAGATAGTAGAGTGGTTTCCCATTTCCTTCTCCAGCTTATTTTACAGATGAGGAAACTGAGGCAAATAGGGCTAAGTGACTTGCCCAGGGTCAAATAGCTAGTAAGTGTCTGAGGCCAGATTTGAACTCAGGAAGCTGAGTCTTCCTGACTCCAGGCCCAGTGCTCTATCTATTGCTATTCAGACTAGTAGATTCAAGTGGGGTCTGGATAGACCAGGAGTCTTTGTCTTTAGCAAAAACAACTCCAATCCAGCTCATTTAACTTTTTACCTGATCACCAGCCCCCCATCCCCATCCTAATCACCAGCACCAAATATTTATTGAACGCCTGGAGTTTGTGGGGGTGATGTGATTATAAAGAGGACCCTCATCTTTAAGAAGTTTATGACTTAATTGGGCTTTTCCCCAATAAGAACATAAGCTCTAGGAGGCCAGGGCCTTTATTTCACTTTGTCTTTGCTCATGGCAGGTGGTTGCTAAATGCTGCTTCTTTTCATGGCTTCCACTGGCCCCCTCAAAAAAAACCAAACAAACAAACAACATGTAGGCAAAGTAAGCCCATCCCAAAGGAAGTAGGGAAGTCTATTCTGGTTCTTGGGGGAACCTGGGATCTCTGGGAGTCAAAATGCAGGACCTTCATCATGTGCTCCCACTGGGGTACCTGGTGGGTCCATAGCTCTAGACAACAATGGGACATGTAGAACTACATTAGTTAGAAACAGAAAAGACTGCTTAGGGAAGCTTAAATGCATGTCCTTGCTGGCCTGGGGGGTCATGATGGCCGAACAGTTCTAAACTTTGGCTACTGAACACATTGACTCATTTCCCTGGGGCACATTATTTAGCAACATAATAGGCCTCGCTTTCAGGAAGTTAATAATAACCCGATATTCAGCTTAAACGCCTTAGCTTGATTTTTCTTTAAATTCTTAAGATTTTAGTTCAGTCTCTATTGTCACATTTTGGTTTATTCTTTGATGCTTTCAAACTATAAAGGCTCAGACACATTACATATCCTACATTCCCTGTGTACCTTCTGGCCTACCCTTGGATGTGGGCAAGCTCTGTCTCCAGTGAATGGAGAGAAGGGAGGGAAGAGAGGGGCCAAATGGACCTGCTTCTTCATTCTCCACTCTGGCATAACATGATCTAAACCAGTTACACTACAGCCATGATAAGCAATTCCATTTTCCCCATTTCCCATCAGCTGCATTGCTTGACTTGGTTTTGACTCTTTGCCACCATGTCCCTGTACTAGGCACCCTTTGGCCACCACCCTTCAACCTCCCACTTTTCAACATCTCTTTGTGTGTTGTCTTCCTTTATTAGATCGGAAGCTCCTTGAGGAGAGCGACTGTCTTTTTCTTATTTGTATTGCCAGTGCTTAGCACATTGCCTGGCACATAGTAGGCTCTTAATAAACGCTTATTGACTATTACTGACTATGTGCATGAGTAAGACAAGAGAAAAACCAACTCTTGGAAGTTCTCATTAAGGCTTAAGGAGCAATAAAGAAAAATGGAGACCAAATGGTCTTCTAATGATCTTATCACTGCACCAAAAAGCGTTGTCACCCAAGTGGTAGACAGGGATTAGAAACCTCTGGCACATAAATCAAAGATGGCACAGAAGGTGGGTTTGAGTGGCAAGATGTGCCTGCAGCCTGAACTTTCTGTCCTCTGGTCACTTGCTACATCTAGGCCAAATTCCAGTCACTCTTTACTTCACTCTCCCACCAACTCTTTGCCAGTAGCCAAAGTCTCCTTAACTAGACAATGTCCACAGGATTTAATTCTTTCATTACAGGGACCTAGAACTCATGTCCTAGACTCCCACTGCCCTGACTGGTGGTTGCCTCAGTGACTCACTATATTTAATCCTGGGTTCAAGGCCTTAATTCCCAGGGCCACTTCCACTAAGAGTGTAATCACTCAGTCAACGTGCACCTTACATTTGTGTCAGATACTGTGCTAACTGCTGGGGAAACAAAGAAGGCAAAAACATTGTCCCTGCCGTCAAGGAGCTCAGTCTAAAAGTAGAGGCTCCATCTCCTCGATGTGCTGCCCCTGTCCCCCTTCCAGGTGCTGAATTTTAGTTAAATCAATCTGTCACTGCTCTTGGAAAGGGCGTGCCAATCTATCCCATGATGGTTTCACTCACCATCCCTTTAGCTTTTAAATCCCAGCTATCCCTAAGAGATGATGTTCCTCTTAGTCATATATAAGCTTCCTGAGGGCAAGTACTCTCTTAGTTTTGTATTTGTGAACAGCAAATGCATAGTAAATGCTCCTTTCTGCATTCATTTCCCAGAATAATAGAATCACACATTAGATGGTCTCTCTCAGGAAAATTGGTCCAACTGTTTACCTACATAACAATCCCTACCACAAAAACCTCACCAAGAGGACATTCAACAATGTTCAGCCTCGAATAAAACATGCCCAAAGAGGGAAAACTTGTTAGTTCTAAGGGAGCTCCACATGTTAGGAGGGCTGGCTCATAGAAGGTGGGCTTCTAACCACCCACTTTGTTCTGGTGACTAGCCTAGGTCCATACTCTTGGTTGTGATATAAATGTCAGCAACTATGATATACCTATTAAATTTCACCTTTAATGGACAATAGACTCAGTGTCCTTTGTGGATCCTGACTTTCTTATCCAGTGCAGATGAAGCCATTGGTAGTGCAGTAGATAAGAGTGCCAGGCCTGGAGTCAAGGAAGACCTGAGTTCAAATCCTACCTCAGGCATTTACTAGCTGTATGATCCTGGACAAGTGACTTGACCTGACCTCTCTTTGCCTCAGTTTCCTCCACTGTAAAATGGGTATAGTAACAGCACCTACCTCCCTGGGTTAATGTGAGGATCAAATGAAATAACATTTGTATGTTATGTATGTATTACATAGCAAATGAGATAACATTGTAAAAGTACTATGTATCTGGCACATAGTAGGTACTTTCCCCGTGTTAGCCATAACTCCCTGCTTGGTTTTATCTATAAGCCTACTGCCTATTCCTTTATCTAAATCATTGATGGGAATATCAAACAGCACAAGGCCAAGCAGTAGAAGGTACCTTCCAAGCTGCCACAATACTATTAACAATGACTCTTGTGGTCTGGCTACCAACCAGTTCTGAGGTCACACGAAATCTGATGATCATCCAGTTATATTTTTTCTGTTCTGTCCACAAGAACAGATATTTTGTGAAGGTTTGTTAGAGGCTGGTAAAATCTAAATAAACTATATTTATAGCATTCCCTCTGATTTACCAGGTCGTGACCAGTACACTAGCAATTGGTGATCACTAGTTACTTTTCTCCATGTTCACTAATCTCTTTAATAGTAAATTTTGGAGTCTCTTTCCCTACTCTCCAGAATGATGGAATGAACAAATGAGAATTTATTAAGTACCTACTATGTGCCAGGCACTGTGCCAAGAGCTTTATAAAGATTTTCTTACTTGGTCCTCACAATAATCCTCAGAGGTAGGTGTTATTTCTACTTTACAGTTGAGGAAACTAAGGCAGAAAGCAGTTAAGTTGACTGGTGGTTTTGAAATTCATATCTTCCTGACTTCAGGCCTAGACTTCTATCCACCAACAATTTAAAACAATAAATTCTAGAGTTTGTTCCCCACAGCACAGTGAAGTCATAGATGGAAATTGCAGAGAGAAATTACCGTTTTCATATTTCTTAAAATCAAATAAAAAGAAAAGGCTTATGGACTGAAATGCCTCGAGTTTGAAAACTCTAAATTCCAAAGTGATTTCTAGTTATTTGTTTCCATATTCAACTCTGTATTTGTTTTATCTTGGAATATGAAAATAAAACTAGTTTACAACTTGGGAAAACAAATCGTTGGGATTAGTCCAATCACTTTACATCAGAGTAACTTGGAAGTGGAACATCCTGACCTCCAGGCAGTCATGAATGTCCTTCACCATCTTCTGCCCTGAGGCAATGAATCAATGGAAGCCGGCCATGTTTCCCCTCAGAGAGGCAGGCAGGCATCCCCTGATCTAAGAGCATAAGACTGGAAAAGAGATGGGGTCTGGGAGGTCCTCTCATCCAACTTCACATTTCCATTTTATAAACGAGTAGACTGAGACCCGGACAGATGAAGGGATTTCTCCAGTGTCACACTCTACAGCTGCAAGGACACGTGGGATGGTTAGGACAGTGAGGCAGGGTGGCAAGGTCAGTCCCCAAGAGGGATTGCTCCCTGGAAGGGATTTTGGTTGTTCAGCTGTGAAAGAAGTGAGTCACTAAATCACTGCATGGCCCGCTCTGTGCCTGTCTCGGTGCTGGCTTCCTATAAGCTTGACTAGCCATGCCAGCATGCAGAGAGGTGGCAGGGGCAGGGGGGAGGGGAGAGGGAGAGGGCAGGGAGCAGCCTACCTGGATCCCCTGAGTTATCACTGTTCTTTTCGCTCTCTCCATCCTCTTGTCCGTCTGCATTCTGCTGTGTGTGCTGCAGGCTCAGCTTGTGGCACACCTCAAAGGCTTGGCCCACGGTCCGGACAATCCGCATAGCTTGACTCTAGGAGACAAAAGGGAAGAGCAAGTGAAGGACGGGGAGACCCCATAGATCAGCCACCATGGTGGGGAAAAGACAAAGTGGAAAGGGCCCACTGAAAGAAGTGAGAGAAATTAATAAGAAAGACAAACACTAACGAAGACCTTTGTTTCATATCATGGAAATACCCAAGATACATAAACATGTGTGCAGTCATACAATGGAGAATGGAAAAAAAGAAAGAGAGAAAAAAGAGAGAGAAAGGAAGGAAGGAAAGAAGGAAGGAAGGAAAAAGGAAGGAAGGAAGGAAAAAGGAAGGAAGGAAAAAGGAAGGAAGGAAAAAGGAAAGAAGGAAAAAGGAAGGAAGGAAAGAAGGGAGGAAGGAAGGAAAAAGGAAGGAAAGAAGGAAGGAAGGAAAGAAGGGAGGAAGGAAGGAAAAAGGAAGGAAAGAAGGGAGGAAGGAAGGAAAGGAGGAAGGGAGGGAAAAAGGAAGGAAGGAAAGAAGGGAAGAAAGAAGGGAGGAAGGAAGGAGGGAAGAAAGGGAGGAAGGGAGGGAGGGGAGGAAGGAAGGGAAGGAGGAAGGGAGAAAGGGACGGAGGGAGGGGAGGAAGGAAGGGAGGGTGGAAGGAAGGATGGCACAGCATAGTAGAGCTTTCTATGGTCCAGACATTAGAAAGACATCACTGAGCAAAGAAGCTCAACCATCCAATGAAAATGAAAGACACTGCATACGAACTAATGCCAATCCATCTGTTGATCACCTAAGTATCTGTTTTGCCCTGGAATGATAAGCAGGAGAGCTTACCTACTGTTTAAAATACACTTCTCATATTGTTGTTTAGTCATTTTGACTCTTCATGACCCCATTTGGGGTTTTCTTGGCAAAGAGACTGCAGTATTTAGCCATTTCCTTCTTCAGCTCATTTTTACAAATGGTAGCAATATCTTGTATAGGTCACACAGCTAGCAAATGTGTGAGGCTGGATTTAAACTCAGGCCCTCCTGACTCCAGGCCCGGCACTCTATACATTGCATCACCTAGCTTGCTTTTTCACGTATTTTTTTCTTATTTCCTCCCCACAATGGCCCCGTAAGGTGTGACTATTTTTATCCCCATTTTACAGATGAGGAAATGGAGTTTCAGGGAGGTTAATAAGTAAATTGTCCTAGGCCACACAGTAATGAAGTGGTAGAGATGAGACTCAAAGCTCTCTCCCCTCCCTCAGAACTTTTAAAATGGTTTTTAATAAATGCATCACTAAATGAGTAGAGAAGAGCGCGGTGCTGGGATCCAACTTCGGCAAGGACTTCTCAGACCCAAACAGAAGGCTGTGCTCTGGGGGACTTAGGATATGTTACTTCATCACTTGTCAATCATGAAAAGATGCACATAAAGCCAAAGACAGGAATTTTAAGACCCAAGCTCTACTTCAAAGCTTATGAGCTGCTTTGCTACCCAATGTCAAATGTGAGCCAAGTCCCAACAAGAGACCATGCATCTGGCTGCTCAAAGTGATGCCGTTGTTCAGTCACTTTTCAGTCGTGTCCGACTCCTTGTCACCCCCATTTGGGGTTTTCTTGGCAGAGTGGTTTGCCATTTCCTTCTTTAGGTCATTTTACAGATGAGGAAACTGAGGCAAACAAGGTTAAGTGACTTGCCCTGAGTCACACAGCTCACAAGTGTCTGAGGCAAGATTTAAACTCACAAAGAAGAGGTTTCCTGACTCCAGGCCCAGGAGCCTAGCAGCCTTAAATGTTTAATAACCACAGATGTTCTCCTCTTCTCAGTTGGAAGCTCAGTGCCCTAATTATTAGGTTTGGTACCTGACTCCCACCTCCACCTGATGCCTCCCCTGGTCCCAGGGGCTCTTCTGTGTACTTACTTTTCTTGCAGATGGTATGAAAGTAGAGTGGAAGGGGCCAGAAAATGTCCCATTTCCTCAGCCTCACAGAATCAGATCATATGATTTAGAACCAGAAAGACATTAGAGGTCATATAGTCCAAACCCTACCATTTTACAGATTAAGAAACTAAGTCTGAGAGAAATTAAATGACCTGCCTAAAGTCACTTGGGTAGTAAGCAGCAGAGCTGGCATTCAGGCTCAGCTCCTCCAGCTCTGCTTTCCACTGCCCCATCCTGACTTTTACATTTCCTTTCAGCACTGATTACCATCCCCCCATTTCATTTTTAATAAATTTCAAATACAAAGGCAGGTCACTGGAGGCAGCTAGGTGGTACAGTGAGTAGAGCACCAACCCTGGAGTCAGGAGGACCTGAGTTCAAATTCGGCCTCAGACACTTGACACACTTACTAGCTGTGTGACCTTGGGCAAGTCACTTAACCCCAGTTACCTTGCCTTCCCTCCTCCAAAAAAAAAAAAATCAGGTCACTGAAACTCCCTGCCCTGGCAAGGGAAAACTCTCTACATGGAACTCAGAGGCCAAAGACCATGTATGGCACAGACAATAACCATGTTGCTCAAAACATTTATATTTTTCTTCCTTCAAGAGAGCTTTCCCAAAAAACAAAAAAGAGGGGGCTTTTCTGGTTGCCCCAGTTTTCAGTCTTCTTGCACCCACTCTTTATATGTGTTACCTCAGGAAAATGTAAGCCTCTTGAGGGCAGGGACTGTCTGTTTTGTCTTTGCATCACCAGTGCCTAGCACAGTATTTGACACGTAGGAGACACTTTAAAAAGCTTACTGATTTAATTGCTAAATCTGTAACCTTCTGGAGGTCAGTCTCTTGAAGGGAAGCTCCCACAGTGCCTTTTGGTTCTGACAGGCTACAGTACATGGCATTTTTTATATAGCGGCAACATGCTTTCCATTACTTTTACCTTTTTGTTTTTTTTTTTAGTGCCCGAGTTTGAACATTCAGCACAAAATGGGTTCATCTGATCCTATGCTGCAGCTTCTCCTTCTTAATGCAAAGGCATTTATGCTACAGAGTCTTTCGACAGTACTGAATTTTTATCTGCATTGGAATACAGGAGCATGTTTTTTACACGGCTTCCTGAGTGTGAATGCTGAATGGATGCCCTTAGCTTTCCTCATAACAGAATGGATGCTGCCTGCTTCCTATCCCAGACTATTCTTGGAAATCTCTTTCCTCATCCCAAAATGAGTGTGGTACCAAAAGCAAACACAGGATTAGGAGAGTCTGTTGCTCTCCCTCCCTGGGCTGTCCAATGTTTGGATGGAGACTCTGGCTCCTGGTGGCTGGCTCTGGCCTCACCTATGAGCTTGAATGTTTAAGCAAAAACATTCAGCTCATGAGCTTGGGCCTGTTGCTTAGTATTTAATAGGCCAGGTCTTCGGGAAGAGTTGCCTTTACAAAATTTCTATTAATACCTGTTTTAAGTCCTCTGGGTCATAGTGGAGTGAGGGCTCATTTTTCCATATCCTCAGAGATCTTTGAAAGCTAGAACTTTAAAGCTTTGAAAAGAGCCAGGAGCAAATGGAGATGAGTAAGAGGGGTGACAAAGAGAGGTGAGTCAGGTGATGCCGGAAGGCAGCCTCTCCACCCCAAGTGGTCCTTATGCTTTAGTCTCTTTCTACTTCTTCTCCCTCCCTCCCCTTCCCTCTTTATTTCTCAGTGTCTCTACCTCTGTCTCTCTCTCTTTCTTCCTTCTTCTCCCCCCATTTCTGTCTCTCTACTTGGCTCTCTCCTTCCTTCTGTCCATTTCTCTCTGTCTCTGTCTCTGTCTCTCTGTCTCTGTCTCTCTGTCTCTCTCTCTCTCTCTCTTTTTCCTCTCTGTGTGTGTCACTCATTTTCTTTCCCCCCTCTCTTTCTCTCTGTCTCTGTCTCTCTGTATGTCTCTATCTCTCGATTCCATTTTGCTTTGCAGGGTCTGGCAACCTGGATCAAATTTCCCATGTAAAAACCATTTTCTACAAGAAGCAGCAATGTATTTGTGGGCCTGAAGATGTCAGGATTGGGTGGAAAGTGGTGACTTTGATATTTTCAGAGCTAGGAGCTGAGTGCCACTCAATTGTGGGTAGAGATCCAAAGCTCTTGGGAATACCAATTAGAAGCAATTTGGTGAAAATGGGGGTGTTAGAAAGGAAGATGGGTTAGAACTTTTAGCCACTTAGCTCATGTCTCACGGAGTCTCTTCTTCAAACCATTTGCCTATTCATGTAGATGCAGACCCCTTAGGCCTTCCCTGTGCATCACTGAAGGCCAAGATGCAGCTTTTAGCCATTTTTTGTGGAAGGCCAAATTGTACATATCTGCTTCATGACTCATGGGGGTTGTACCCCTGGGATTCTCTACTTTTTTTCTTTCAGTAAGCTCCAGGCCTTGGCCTTCAGGCTTGAGCAATGAATTATCAGCGACCACAGGGGACTAGGGAGAACAGAAAAAGGTGTGGAATGTTTACTGACTTCAGGTAATGCCTGTCCCTCTAGCTCTACCAGTTACATGGGAGCAAGCGTCATTCTAGGAGGCAGAAGGGACATGGAGAAGAAGGCTTATCACTCAATAATGACAACAATAAAAATAGTAAGCATTCAGATAGAGCTTTAAAGTTTGCAAAGCTCTGTACATATACTATCTCATCCCCAGAACAATCTTGGGAGGTAGGTACTGTAATCATCCCCACTCTACAGGCAAAGAAACTGAGACTGAGACATGTTAAGTGACTCGCCAAAATTCACACAGCTAGTAAGTGTCTGAGGCCAAATTCAGGTTTTTCTGACTCCAAGTCCGTCACTCTATCCGCTGTGCCATCTAACTATCTTGGGTCTGGATTCTAATCACGCTTCATACATAAGTGTATGAGTGCATAGCTGTGCGATCCTGGGCAAGTCACTTAGTCTTGATGACCTCAATTTTCTCATCTATAAAACGAGGAAAATAGAATTCACCTCACTGGGTTGTTGTTAGGATTGAATGACATATATATATATATATACACACATATATATATATGTACAGATAGATATCCATCTACTTACACACACAAACACACTACTTTGAAAACTTTGAAGGGCTATATAACTATTAGCTGCCACAATGTACAGAGGGCACTGGACTTGGAGTCAGATAGGTCTGAGTTAAAATTTGGTCTCAGATACTTCCTAGCAGTATGACCCTGGGAAAGTACCTTAGCTTCTGTCTGCCTCAATTTCCTGATCTGAAAACATGAGGAAAGTAATAACACCTCACAGGGTTGTTGTATAAAATGAGAAACTATCTGTAAAGCGCTTTGTGAACCTTAAAGCATTGTGAAATGCTAGCTATCTTCTTCATCTTCATCATCATCATCATCATCATTGTCTAAACCTTTTTTGCTTTAGGGGCCTGAAGGGGAGTCTACCAAGGCATCTGAACAGACTCAGAAAGCAGACACGGAAAGCCCAGACTGAAGGACAACTATGTAACATGCTTCAGTACCACAGATCAGAGGTTTTTAGAGAGAACTGGGCCTGGATGTGCATCTAAAGGTGGCTTAGTGTAGAGGCCAAACATTATAAAAGGCAGAATCAGGTGCTGCAGTGCTGTCCCCATGTTGCATACTGGGCACATGGTGAGCGTTTAAGTTTTTTGGCATTATAATGAATTTGCTGCAGAAAAATTAACAGGCCAGAAAGGCTGTATCAATTCAATTGATAAATAGTCTAAGGGGATATGAATAATGATGGTGGGAGAATAGAGGTAGTCGTGGAATTCCAGTCAGATTGTGGACAGCAGAGCAGGTATCAAATTTTGACAAACTGCAAATAAAATAAGAAAAAATAATATTGTAGCCTTTGGGAGTTCTTGCTGCCTTGGACACTGCATTAAATGAGTGTGGAGTGCTGAATTTGAGGAGGAAAGAAAGAAATGTTTGTTGAAATGAGAATGTGGCTATCTGTACTCCAATAAACCATCTCCTTCTTCCTTCCTTCCATCCTTCCTTCCTTTCTTTTTTCCTCCTTTCTTTCTGTTTCTTTCTCTCTTTTTTCTTTCTTGCTTTCTCTCTTTCTTTTTCTTTCTTTCCTTCCTTCATTCTCTTCTTTCCTTCTTTTTTTTTTTGACTTTTTAGTCTTATTCCAAATGGCTGCCTTTGGGCCCAGAAATATTTTGTAACCCATACAGAGCTTTATACCATATGATCTGGTCTTTTCAGTTTCCAAATATGCAAAGTAGAGATAATTATATAGCCTATTCTAACTCACAAAAATGCTTCTGCAGAGGAGGAGGGGGTCTGCTTTTTGCTTTTTTTTTTTGGTGTGTCCCCATTGCTTAGGACAATATTGGATATAGAACAGGTGCTTAATAAATGCTTCTTAAAATGAAATTAGGTTCTTTACTTTCCTTCTTCCCTCTCCCAATCTAACCAGTTACCAAGGCTTAGAGAGTCTTCCTCTGTAATACCTTTTGCACCTTCCCTTTTCTCTCTACTTACATGGCCACAGTCCACATCACCTTCCACTTCGATGATGGCAATCACTATTATATTAGTTCTCCTTCTTCAGTCCCCTCTCCAATTCAGCCTATACACTGTTGCCATAACAATCTTCTAAAGCTCACATCCCACCATGCCATTCTTCATATTCAAGAATCTATAGTGGCTCTTATCATATCAAGGATCAGTCTTGCTCCTCAGCCCAGCATTTAACCCCCTTCCCAGTCTGGCTCCAGCCTATCCTTTCCACATCTATTTTATACTACCACTACTGCTGCTGCTGCTTCTACTGCTGCCACTGCTGCTACTGTTGATACTGCTACCAATGCTACCACTACCACCACCACCACCATTACTATCACCACCACCACCACCACCACCACTACTACTACTGCTACTACTACCACTACTACTACTGCTACACACACAGAGTACATTCCAGTTAAGTAGACTTGTTCTTCTGTGAACTTGGCATTGCATCTTGGACTACCATGTCTTTGCAAAGACTGCCTAAAATGAACTTCTTTCTTACCTCCCTGTCTTAGCATTCTTCAAGGCTGGACTCAGGTACACCTTCCTCTGCAAAACTTTTCCTGCTCTCTCTCACTGTTAGCATTCTCTCTCCAGCTTTCCTTCCTCAGATATCTTCTATATTTATATGCATTTACTTACCCGTCCCCCCATCTCCAGTAGAATATAAGCTCCTTGAGGGCAGAGACTTTATCTCTGTATGCTCAGTGCCTGTCACAGTGCCTCGAACACTTTGTATACACTTAGTAAAAGCTTCTTGAATTTTCTGTATTCGAGTCTTCCTGAGTTCCTCAGGACTAGAGAGGAGAAGCAGACTCTAGTGACCAACCCTTTTTAGGTTTAGAAACCTCTTCATCTGTCATTGCATCAAGTTACAAATATGGCAGTGTCAGAGACTAGATGTCTTTAAACTGCCTCTTTTCCCATTAGCATAGGGATTAAACAAATAGAAATAGATGAATATTTTCCCAAAGTAACTTGTCTAACAATTGTAAACTAAGAAGTTAACATTAGGCATTGGTCAATTTTCAGGCTCAAAGCTACATTATTCAACTAATATTTATTGAGCAGCTATTAATATGACAGTATTAGGCATCGACTTGAACCCAAGTTGAGAACTAAACTGGCAAACTGGGAGCTCTCTCTCTCTGTCTCTCTCTGTCTTTTTCTCCCTCTCTCTCTGGCAGGTCACCTAGGTAACCTCAACCACATAGACATATGCACACACAAACACATGCCTCCAAAGTTCCCACAGCCTCTAAATTTCATAACAGATAAACACTAACATTTTCAGTTGCCTAATATTTAGAAAACAAATGTGTTTCACCAACCATCTCTTTGAACAAACCCATTGCCAAAGAGAAAACTTGGGTTTTAGTCATGGCTCTGTTACCAGCTAAACTACCTGTGTGATCACAAGCCATTCAATTCATCTCCATGGGCTTTGGTTTCTTCATCTGCAAAATGAGATGGATCTGATAGCCACCAAGGTGGCTGCTAAGTTCTCTTATTCATAGGATCACATATTTGGAGCTGGAAGCATCCCTTAAGATTCTCTGGTCCCACTCTTTCATTTTATTTTATTAGTGCATATTAATTTTTATTATGAACCTAAAGTCAATAAAGTGATTATTTCCATATATACAGTGGAACACTAAAAAAAGGATTGTTTGTCAAACTATAATCTCCATTTCATACAACTTGCTTTAAAAAAAGCACATTATACACTCCATGCATTATCTTTAGAACTGTCCTGCTTTCTTCTGAATTTCTTTCTGTTCTCTTTGGTGCATTTAAAAAATGTTTCATTGACTTCCTTTTTTGGGATAACAATTGCTAACTGACCCTTCTCCCCCTTCCTGCAGCTCTTCAATAAAAAAGAAGAAAAATCCTTGCAAGAGATAAGTACAGTTGAACAAAAGAAATCTATAAAGTGGCTACATTCAAAAATCTTTCTCTTTCTACCCCTTGGGTCCATCTGCCAATAGATGGGCAACATGTTTCATCACTGGTCCTCTGAAGACATGGCTGATCAGAGTTCTTAAATCTTTCAAAATTGTTTTTCTTTACAATTTTCCTGTTCTTAAACTGTTCTCCTGGTTCTGCCTGTCCCACTTTGCCTCAGTTCAGACTGCCCAAGATTCTCTAAAAAAAATGTCTCTTTCATCATTTCTTGTGGCACAACAATAATTCATTCCATTCATATACCACAATCCATGCAGCCATTCCTGTTCTCTGCCTTTCTCTTTAATTCCTCTTTCTGGATCAGGAAGTTTGTTTTGCTTCTGATTATTCCTTCCCAAGTATTATCCTCCCTCTTAACTCCTTAATTTATTTCCTTGTTGAGTCTGATGTATTTCTGCTCCAAACTGTTTGGGTTTCTGTATACGTGAGGTTCAACAGTTCAGATACAAGTGGCTCCTCCCACTCCACATTTCTGAACACTTTTCTTCTCACACAACCCAATTATGACTACAATTTTTCATTGTATGTTATGATTACTATTTGAACTGGTGAAGTTTTTAGGCTTTTCATGGAGTACAATCTGGTTGTCTCTATTCAGGGAGCTATCTTGGTCAGAAGTCCCTTCCTTATACAGATGGGAAAACTGAGGTCCACAGAAATTGAGTTTCCCAAGGCCACATGGGTATTAAGTAGCAAAACTGGGATTCAGACTCAGGCCTCTGACTCTAAATTCTGTCTCTCCTGGGGATAAATTGCCCACCATCCAATAGTTCTCGCAACTCCCCTTTTCCTTCACATTAGGAAAAACAGCAATCAACAGAGAACGAGTACCAGGATTTGAGAGAAGGTGCAGTGTTTGGATAAGAAACATCCCTGTCCTTGACAAGACATATCCAGAGGTTGCCAGTGACTTATGCTGTTCCCTGATTGTGATTTGTTCTAACACTGCAAGGATCTATAATTTTGTCATCAAGCAGGATCTTCTCTATCGATGGAAGTCACAACTCCTTTTAAAATTTATTAAGAATTTATTTAAATTTATTAAGAATAATAACAGTAGCTACCATTTCTGTCACACCTTAAGGTTTGCAAAGCACTTGCCATACATCATGTCATTTGATCCTCTCAGTAACCCTGTGATATGGATGCTATCGTCATACCCCTTTTACAGATGGGGAAACCAAGACCAAAGAAGGTTGAATCATTGCCCAGGGTCCCACAGCTACTAAGTGAATGAGGCAGGATATGAACTCAGGTCTTTTTTGACTCCGTGCTCAGAGCTCTACCCATGATACTGCCCCAGCTGCCTGGTCTTGAAAGTTGGTGTGAATGATCACCCTGCATAATAAGCATCTACAAAGCTCACGCGGTTTATTCTTGGAAAACAGACCTATTGTCCATTTCTAGGACCATGATTGAAGCTTGGTAACCTTGAAGCTTACTAGGTCTTGCCAGAGTTCATGCGGCATTGACAGGGCCTTTGTGAATCCAGGGTCGTGACTGTGCCAGGATGAGTTATGGGAAAAGGAATCTGCCTTGACCCTCAGCCATCGCATGACCTTGGTTACCACCTATGGCTTGATCTTTGAAGGACTGTGAGATTGCTGAGGACTGTCAGGCTGGGCTGGGGTGGGGTGGAGTGAGTGGAGACTGTTTTCAACTTGCAAAAGTTCAGCAGCCCTCAAAAGCGTCCTCACTCAAAACAAAAACAAAATGGTTTGTCGAAGCCAAACCTGGTCGGCCTTTTTCATCTTAGCAGTCTCTCTGATGGATTTCTCAGTAATAAATATACATTATAAGTTTTAAAAACAAGCCCTTCCCTCTGAAATCTAGGCCTGGCTTCTCTCTCTTAGGCCCTACCAGGCAGGTGATTAATCCCTTAGTAGAATAATCATTATCAAGAAAATCCACTGCCAACTTAAAGCTAGCTCAGCAACCACCCAGCTGCTCCCGCTCCCCCACCCCCAGTCTAGCAGGAACAGCATCACCAGAGGAAATGAGCTCTCCCCACCCAAACCAATTGAGTCCTGATTGCAGGACAAATTATTTCAAGGAGCTGCCCATGCAGATAATAGAAGAGATTATTATGGCTGTTATTAATCACCAACACTTCACGCACTGATGCTCTGATAAGCAGGAAATGACAAGCCCTCTTAATCAGGGCAGGCGGCTGCTGCATCCTCGGTGGGCCAGGATTGGAATGACAGGAGGGCACCTTCCACTCAGGGCTGAATGACAGGGGTCACATATAGCACAGGCTATACAGCTTCACAGAGGCAGCTTAATCTGAGGCAGCAAGTACCCCTAACTTTGTGTCATCAAGGTCAGTGAGACCCAGCAAGAGAACCTGTCAGGTGCTCATGCCATCTTGGGCTTCTGTTGTGCTCAGGCAAGAATCCCACCTACCCTGTCTTTCTAACACTGGTCACATCTGGCAAGGCCAGGGTCAGCCTTAGCATGTGATCTATTCAGTAGAACATGCACCCTAATGAATCAATGCCTTTTAAACAACATGAAGTCAGCAGGGTAAAACAGAAATGGCCTGAGGTTTTTAAAAAGTAGGAGGATCTGCATTCAAATTCTCGACCTCCTTCTTGTGACTTTGGGTAAGTCACTGAAACTTTCTTAGCTCATTCTCTTACCTGTAAAACAAGGGTGGGGGTGAGGAGAGATCATTTCCTTTTTTCTTTTAGATTTAAATACTAAAACTTAAATACACAGTAAGAAAAGAAAAAGAAACATTGTAAAAGGGAGATCGTTTCTTTTTTTCTTTTAGACTTAAATGCTAAAACTTAAATACATAGTAGGAAAAGAAAAAGAAACATAAACAGGGAGATCATTTCTAACATCCTTTACAATTCACTCTTTCCAAGTTTCTTCCAACTCTTCCCCTCCCCCAAGTCCTGCTAGTACCTTCCCACTGAGATTCCATCCCATTTACAATGTAACAATTTTGTTTTTATGTGTATTGTTTCCTCCTTTAGACTGTGAGCCCCTTGAAGGCAGGTTCCACATTTCTGCCTTTCTTTGTACCCCAGTGATCAGCACAGTGCCTGGTACACAGTAAGCACTTAATAGGTGCTTATCGACTGCCTACTTTGTAGCTAGAAAAATTGGGATTCAGAGAGGAACCTTTTTGTAAGAGGATCTAGTGGTATAATCTAGTCCTAAAAGCACAGGACCGGAAAAGACCCAGACTCTTATCCAAGGATCCCCACCCATCTACCATGTCACACGAGGCACTTTGCTTAAGACCTCTGTGCCTTCCATCTCCCATACTCCTAGTAAGTAGAACTTGTATTTTCTTTAAAAACATGGTATGAGAAAATAAGACAACAAACATCAGGGCAGTTGCTGCTCTTCAGAGGATCAGTGAGCTCCACACCAGACATTGGGCAGCTAGGTGGTTCAATGGTCAGAGCACCCAGGTTGGGATCAGGAAGACCTGAGTTCAAATCTGCCCTCAGACTCTTACTAGCTGTGTGATACTGAGCGAGTCACTTAACCCTGTTTGCCTCAGTTTCCTCATTTGCAAAAGAAGCTGGAGAAGGAAATGGCAAACCACTCCAGCATCTTTGCCAAGAATGTCCAAATGGGGTCATGAAGAATGAGACATGACTGAGAAGTGTATGACAAATAGGCTCCAATAACGTTAGAATGGCTACAGCTGTTCTACATGGTACAGGGGTTGGGGAGTAAGACCATTAAACACATTTAAGGGATTTCCACTAGGGTAAGATTTGTAATACAAGCAAATCTATTACATGCCTCCTAACAGGCATTGTATAGCCGAGTTTTCACTTGAATATTATCTGTGTAAGAGCTAGAGAAGAAATCCAGCCCAGAGTTCCACCTGTAGACCACAGTCTTTCTGCAGAGCCATCCCTGGGTGACACATTTCTCCTAGTGCCTGTACCTGCTCTAGGTCACTTCCTCATCCTCATGGCCCATAACCCTTCTTCCCTCACTTGATATTTTTATCTCTTCCAAAGGTAAGCTCCCCTAACCAACAGCACCTTAAAAATGAATATCTGGGAAAGCTCGCTCCCCACCCTTCCCTGATTTTCCTTCCATTGTTTAACAATTTATTTCTCTTTCCCATCGAGGACACCAGCCATCACTAGGGCTCTACGACAAGGCTCCCTGTCGGGGCTACGAACAATTCACTCAGATGCATGGCCACTGGCCAAGCAAGGCCTGGGAAAGCCAACTTCATGAAGAATCAGGACCTTGTTAAGGTGTGGGTGAAGGAAGAGGAAATCACACACAGTAGCACTGATTGGCCCCAGTGCTTTGTGATAGATGACAATTCGAGGGGAGAAACAGAGGGCTGCCTCAGGTCTTGAGGTAAAATGAACACTATATTCTGGGCTGGCCTCCAAGATTTAGGGTGAGGCGGGCAATTTCCAAAGACTTGGCTATTAGCTGAAAAAAAGGGGGATATACCTTTGCACTCCCTTTTTTTTTTTAAGTACTGCTCAATGTTTGTGAGGCAGGACAGGTGTTCACAAAACTGTTTGCCCTTAGTTTGGCCTCTGTTAGAAAGTCTACTTGTTCTGTGTGCCTTCCCAGCCCCACCCAGAAGGATTAATTGATAAAGCCATGAAAGCAGTAACAACAACACAGGATGCTTCATCCCATCGCGGTTGGGGGAGGGGGTTGTGATCACCAAGGGAGAAAAAATGGTTTATAGTTAGAACTGGAGAGGACAGAATCTAGCCTCTTCATTTCACAAATAAGGAAACAAGCTAAGACAGATGAAGTGATTCATTTAAGGTTGGTCACCTAGGCTAGGATTAGAACCCAGATCTCCTAAATCATAGGTTGGTTCAGGTACCTAGCCAACACAGTTGTTTCCTGAATGTTTTAAAATTTTGTTTTTAAGCTGGATGACTGATGGGTAGGCAAGAATAGCTCCATGGACCTTTGAAAGCTGTCACTTATTGGAGATTCCCAGTCCAAAGGAATTATTTAGGAAGACAGGTAACTGACTTGCCTAAAGTCACATATGAGGCTCCTAAATCAAGCCTGAGTATTCTGTGTTCCAATTACCGACTTGGGCAAGCCCTAGCAGGCACAAAAGCCACATGCCCTGAACCCAAGTCTTGGGTTCAAATCACAGAACAAGGTTTAAATGTCACCTTAGGAAAAAATCCTTAAAACTTGTCTCAGCCTTGTTCTTCCACCTGTTCCCAATGCAGAATTCTTTTTAACAGGCTGTAGCACCACTGAACATCCCTATGCAGGGTTGTGTTGGTAATTATTTAACAAGCAAGCAGCTCTCCAGAGGGGGAAAAAATCATGTATGCGTGACACCCTTTTAAGTTTGATCTGCATAATTAACATTTTTCTCCACCATTTTCTTAAATCTAGACAATCAACAAAAGAATAAATCAAGCCTTAGTTTGTAGTATTTGCTGAATTTCTGAGGTGTAAATATACTGAAAATTTAACAACTGGCAGCTAGGCGGCACGACGGATAGGGCCTGGAGTCAGGAAGTTCTAAGTTCAAATCTGGCCTCAGATACTTCCTAGCTGTGTGACCATGAGCAAGTCACTTCACCCTCTTTGCCTCAGTTTCCTCATCTGCAAAATGGGCTGGAGAAGGAAATGGCAAACCCCTCCAGTATATTTGCCAAGAAAACACCCAAATAGGGTCACAAAGAGTCAAACGTGACTGAAAAAAATGACTAAAGAACAACAATGACCTGGGGTAAGATAATTAACCCATCTGCCTCAATTTCCTCAACTGTAAAATGGGGATGTTAACAGCACGTACCCCACAGGGTTGTTATGAGAATCAAATGAGATATTTGCAAAGCACTTAGCAGAGCGCCTGGCATATAGCAGACACATTAACAAATGCTAATTCCTTTTGGCAGGATGAGAACATAAGATTTAGAGCTAACAGATCATTGATCCCAAAGCACTAATTTTACAGGTGAGAAAATGATGCCTGGGTGTGCTACATCCAGCTGTGTAGAATGGAGCAGAGCCAGGATTCAACCCAGGGACTCCTCCTCCAACTCCAGGCCTTCCCAGCTAACTCACACTGCCCTTCACAAGCAGACTGGACTGAAGATGGCTTGGGTGATGCTGAGGCAAGTCAAAGGGGAAATATTCAAGAGGAATTTCTGCTGTGTCTGACAACCCGCCTTTAAATGTCGGGAGCCACCAATAATGAAACAAGGCAACGCGGGATTGGGCTTACTCTGGACACATGGGAGGACAAAAATAATCATTAAAAGAACTAATTAGAATATTAGCTCCACCCCTCCCCCTTTACCTTCTTCTTGGACTTAAAGACATTACACCTGAAGATGTTGCTGGAACCATCTCTGGCGATGTAGCTGAAG
The DNA here is from genome assembly GCA_028646595.1 of Phalanger gymnotis. Taxonomy (NCBI): domain Eukaryota; kingdom Metazoa; phylum Chordata; class Mammalia; order Diprotodontia; family Phalangeridae; genus Phalanger; species Phalanger gymnotis. Next base: position 292,973,747 of record CM053626.1, read on the forward strand.
ATCTTTAGATCTTGAGAATCGTGAGAGACGTAGAATATCCTACAAGGAAAATAAACAGAAACAAGTTGATTAAGGAGAAGACTGCAGTCAAACCTGCAATACGTCTAGCTACACACCGAAGACTGAGCTGGATAAGGCCGGAGAGAAGGCCGGACTCCCATAACAGGAAGGAATGGAACATGACAGAGCTGGGGGAACAAAGGGAATTAGTAACTGACCCTCAGCTAGTGGCTAACTTTTTCCTGATGATTTGTGGGAGAGGTGACAGACTAATTTATTTGCAGGTGAACAGATTGGGGAGAAGTTGGATTACCTCATCAAAGAAAGGAGATAGAAATCAGTCACAGGATGTTAGAGTTGATACAGACTTAAGAGATAATTGAGGCTAACTCCCTCACTTTATAAGAAAAGAAACAGAGGCAGCTAAGTGGTACAGTAGAGAGAGCCCTGGGCCTGGAAGGCAAGAAGATCTGAGTTCAAATGTGAACCTCAGACATTTACCAGCTGTGTGACCCTGGGCAAATCACTTAACCTCTGCTGGCCTTGGCATTTACCTTATTCTGAGGATCAAATGAGATAATATTTGCAAAGCGCTTATTATGTAAGCATCTGGCATATTTGCTGTTGTTCAGTAATTCTCAATCAAGTTTGACTCTTCAATGACCCCATCTGGGGTTTTCTTGGCAAAGATACTGGACTGGTTTGCTATTTCTCCAGCTCATTTTACAGATGAGGAAACTGAGGCAAAAAGAGATAAGTGACTTGCCCAGGGCCACATAGCTAGTAAGTGCCTGAAACCAGACTTGAACTCGGGAAAGCTGAGTTTTCCTGACTCCAGGTCTGGCACTCTATCCATTGCACTTAATGTTAAAAAAAATAAAAACAAACTGATTGGGGCAGGGGGTGGGGAGGGGAAGGGTAGGGATTTGTCCAAAGTTACAAAGACAATTAGTAGCAGAATGAAAGTCAAGCCAAATAGAAAGCATGTTCATTAAGAAACAGACTGTAACCCAAGCAAACCGGGTCACAAACTAAGTAAAGTTTACTCTCCTTTCTAACTTGGGGAGGTAGGGAGCAGGGTGAAGGGGAACAGACTGACTCCTGTCTGGGACACCTAGTCCCCAGTTATGCAGTTAAGGAGCTGATGGAGTCCTTACCAGGGTGCCAGAGAAGCAGCCATCTATGGCAGGTTACCCAAGTCAAAAGAAGGAAGTGTGTTCCCCCCGGGCTGAGGCAGAAGCTAAGACCTACAGGGCCCTTCAGGATTGCAACTCTGCTTCCCCTTCCCACCCTCTCAGTGAGCTTCTCTGGTGGCCTTGCCATCTGGGGTGGGCTAGCCTTGGTGATTGCAGGGAAAAAAGTGAGATCTTCAGATCTTTCAGTTCAATGAGGCTTTTAAAGAGAGCTTTGAGAGGCTATTTATATAACAGGTGAAGTCAGAATGCCCTCAGGCTGCCTGGCCTGGCTCATTCCCCACCCCCCCCACCCCCCATTACGGGGAGGGTTTGAATGGCCAAAGAGTTGTCCTCAGAAAGTTCAGGCCATAAATTGCTTCTGTGACAAAGCCATCTGTCTGTGTGCATTTCTCTAAGGCATTTTCCCTCAATAATAAAGCAGGACATAACTTATTTTTAGAATGATAAAATAGCCCCCTTGCCTTTATATAACCTGACAACAGAGAGCCAAATCACAACCAGAGAGAGACAAGTTAGGAAGCCCAGGAGCAGCTCAAAGATGGCGGGTGATGAAGGGTGGAGAAACACACTGAAGTCCTGAAAGGGAAAAGGAGAATGGCCTCAACAGCCAAGGCCAACAGTTCTCTGGTGCTTCTACTCTGCAGGTTGCCTCTGCTAGCTTTACGAGTCACAGAACATAGTAGGGGAAGGAGACAAGCATTTATCTATGAAGCTCCTACTATGTGCTAGGAACTGCGGTAAGCACTTTACAAAGAGACTGAAGAAGAAAACTTGGGGCTTTTATCTTGGCTTGGGAGGTGGAAATGTTTACAAAGTCACTAGGTCTGTGTAGCTCCCATCCTTCCAATGTTAACAAGAGGACCTTCCTAATTTATGACTCTGGACTTTGGTATCAAAGACATGCTGAGTGGCTGGTGTTATTATTTTTTGTTGTTGCGGGATAGTTTAAGTGAAGTCCAACTCTTTGTGACCCCATTTGGGGCTTTCTTGGTAAAGATACTGGAATGGTTTGCTGTTTCCTTCTCTAGCTCATTTTACAGGTGAGGAAACTGAGGTAAACAGGGTGAAGTGAGCTGGTAAGTGTCTGAGGCCAGATTTGAACTCTAGAAGAGACGAGTCTTCCTGCACCTATCCAGTGCACCACCTAGTTGTCCCATGTTATTACTAGTCACCCACAGTGTGCTAAGTGCCTGCACATGGGCTATATATTTCCCTCATGAGAAGGCAGATTTAGTTTGTTCAGGTTGCTTCCCACATAGAACTACTTTGCTTGGTGGTTTTTAATTTATTCTTTTTTAATGCCCCAAAGAGAGAGACCTAGATTTAAAACCAATAAGAGAGCTATGAGCATGAGCTGGCATATCTTTGAGACATAGAGGTTCTGAAAGCATGTACCTAGTGGTTGAGGGGAAGCCGAGGTTAATCTTCAGCTTGGGGGACAAAGGATATTTTCAGCTAAGCTGATGACAATCTTTGTATGGGGACAGCCATTCTCCCTGATTCGGAGATCTCTGGAGGCTGCTCTGCTATGGCTGAATTTCAGAAATATTATACTCCAGTATTAAAAGCAAACAATCTCTAACTAAAAAAAACCCACATCAACTAGCTGGCTTGGAGAAAATTTCCAATGAAAGTTTTGCCTGTGACCTGCCTTGTCATCAAACTGCCCTCCAGGAGTCCTGGGAATCAAACCCAAGAGCTCTCATGCCTCAGGCCACATGGCTATCTTGGGGATGTAAAGAGGGTAGGATGCAGGAAGGGATTTCTAGTCTTCATGATTCTCAAATCTCATGTCACAATGAATATGTTTCTGTAACGGTGAGTTTCCAAAAATGGGAGCCATGACTTGACACCAAAGGGTCAGCTAATTAGAGGATGTGAAAGTGGGTCACATCCAGGGATGCGCTGGTAAATGGTTAATGACTGGTTCTCTAAAGGGGAGAAAAAAGATGTGTCTGTGGAACATACTTTTAAATTTAATCGACATCATTAACATTTTCTCCATCACCTTCTTCAGTCTAGACAATCAACAAAACAATAAATCAAGTTCTGATTGGCAACCACAGCCAATCTGCGAGGTACTAATGCTCATGCTTAAAATTTAACAAGCAGCGACAAGTGGCATATCCCATCCTCCTAGCTATGGTCAATGCTGAAGTTTGTTTCTATCATCCCTCGACACTTCATTCCTCCTTTTCTTTGTGTACTTCCCCTTCCTCCCTCCCCCATCTCCAGATTGGTTCTGCTCCTTGTCCCTCTACTGGAACCTTCCACATCTAGCACAGAATGGTCTGTGCTAGACCCTTACATACCCCCTGCAACCTTGCTAATTGGATGGCACCCTTCCTGAGGCACTGAAGGCAGAAAATCAATCAGAGGCACTCATATTAGGAGTCCCTGTCCCTCTTTACAAACACTTACTTTTAATTTGTTTCATTGATGACCCAGAAAGAGGTTGTTCCAGCCTCTCCTAAGCCTGTGAGGACTCTCTGAGTATGAATGCATAGCCAGAAGTGGGTATTGCCCATTGCCCACTGCCCTAGAGTTACAGCCCACACTACCATTGTGTTAGGGCTGATTCTTCTAATTCCCAGCACCAGGGTGGGCACCTTAGTCATGGAGGAGATAGCTTCCAGCCCCATTGAGAGAGGTGTGGGGATGGGGTTTGGGTCACTTCTCTGATAAAGGAGACAGGACACCAGCCATCTCTCCCACTATTTAAGAGGTATGATCAGGTTGGGAGCACCAAGACCAAGAAATAATCTCTGCAGAATTATGGTTGAACTACCTTTCTCTTCCCACTGTGACCACTGCACCTCAGGTCTGGTACCTTGTTATCTCTGCCTCCCTTGTCTGTGCTTCCACTCCTGGGCATCCCCTTATGCTTCAAACCTTCCCTTGTGTGTGAGCTAAAACAAAGGCCTCCTGCTTCAATGGCTAGGCAGCCCAACTATCCAAAGCAGCTCTACTGAGCAGGACCAGTGCTCATTCAACCTTTGTGCGACTTCTCCCAGACTTATTTCCTAAGTCAACAAGAACATGGATATTTATTAAGCACCTAAGGCAGTTGATTCCCTTTCCAGATAGCTCTAAGTGTTAGAAAAGTTATTTGGAATATTGAGCTAGGACCTAGCCTCTAGTAGCTTCCATTGACTGGCTCTTACTTTGTCCTTTGGGCTTATACACAGCGAGACTGATATTCCCATATGACAACCCTTCAAATATTTGAAAGTGGGAATCAGTTTCCTTCTAAGTATTTTCTTCTCCAGGCTACACGTATCTATACTTTCTCCAGGCATGTTTCACCTAATACGGTTTCCAATCGCATTATGAACTGGTTGCCCTTATCTAGACACATTCCAGCTTTAGAAAATGTCCTTCCTAAGCGTGGTGCCCAGACCAGAACCAGATGCTCTAGAAGTGCCAGGACCAGTAGAGTGAAACTCTTACCTTCTGAAATCCACACCCTCTCTTTCTGTAACTGTAGCTTACGGTGACATTGGCCTTTGGGGCACCAGCTTTACGTTGCTGGCTCTCATTGAGCTAGCTTTCAGTGCAAACCCTCGGGTCTTTTTATAATAACTTCTGTTCATTTGTGACTCTCTAGCCTTTTACAGTCAAGTCTAAGTGCAGGACTTTATATTTATCTCTACTAAACTTATCTTGTTTGAGAAAGTTAAATAAATACTAAGCCCTACTTTTCTACCTAGTAGACACCTGTTGCAGTAGATAGAGGGCTGAGCCTGGAGTCAAGAAGATCTAGGTTCTAATCCATCCTCAGATATTTACTAGTTCTGTGACCCTGAGCAAATCACTTTAATGCTGTGTGCCTCAGTTTCTTCAACTGTAAAATGAGAATAAGAATAGCCCCTAGCTCCCAAGGTTGTTGTGAAGATCAAAAGAGAAAATATTTGTAAAAGCGCTTGGCAGAGTCACTTAATAAATCCTTCCTTCCTTCCCTACTAGGGTACTACTCTGGTGAATAAACATGGATTGGCAATGATACTGCTTTTCTCAAGGCTATGTCTACCAGATTGTGGCAGGTCCTACTAAATCGGAAAGGTTTGGGGCACAGATCTAGCAATGAACTTTATTGTCTATCATCTGAGCTCTGGCTAAGTTGGAGAGGCTCGTTGTCTGAAACCTTTCCAGCAGGTAATTATCATTCTTATTATCATTCTTCGTGCTTTTTGGAGGTGGGAGCAGGGATGCAGCAGTGGTAGCAATTCACAAAAACCTCACTGAGGGATCACAATCTGTCAGCAGAGGGAGTAACTGCATTGATTTATATTGTTTGTTTGGGCCTATAATTCTACTCTCTCACGATTTGAGGGGACCTTGCTTCTATCATCCGGCACATTAACCGTCCCTACAAGCTTTACATCACTCGTTAATTTGATAAGCATGTCATCTACGTCTCCATCCAAGTTACTGATGCATGTCTTCATCAAAGTCATTTAGTCAGAATATCGAATGGAAGAAAAACAAGTGTAGAGCCTGGGCATCCCGTTAGACACCCATCTGCAAGCCAGCATTGATTCATTAATTACCACTTGTCAAAATGAATTTAAGTTGGAAAAAAATTCTCATTGGTCTGTGATAGCATGGGCCTACCTGAAGGCAGAATAGTTAGGACATAACCTCTCGATCCACAAACCAACTAAAATCTTTTAATTTAATCAAAGTAGAGAACAAGTTACTATATCTTGCTAAAGGCCAGCCAGTGAAGAAGCCATCCTGGGTTTACAGAGATCCTGGGTAGTATCTGTAGCTCCATGACCTGCACTATTCTTTAGTTGGCTGGTTGGGGATAAGACCTTATCTTTCCTCTCCCACATCCAGACTAGATTAAGAGAAGAATTTGGCTCCCATGAAAAAAAAAAAAGATGGATTGCTTTCTTAGAGTGATTCATTAAAGAGGGATTTCATCCCTCTCCCATAAGTATCTCCTATTTAATTAATTCTGTTCTGACTGGCTTTTAGAGTGTTTGGCCTAGGCAGACTGAATTTAGAGACATCCATTTCTGGAAAGAGATACTAATTAATGCTCTTAGGAAAGAAGACATTTGAAGTATCAACAAGCTTTTAGTAAGCATCTACTTGGGCAGGGTGGTGTTAGGTTCTGGGGACAGAAGAGAGTTCCTTCCCTCAAGGAGCTTAAGTTCTCTTAGGAGGTGATCACATGTGGGTACATGTATCTGGATAGATAAGTACAAATTCATTTGAAGAAGAAGAGATTATGACAAGGCAAATTAAAATGAAAGGCTATGAGGAAAAGGTGATACCTAATTTGAACCTTGAAGGAAAAAGGAAATTCAGGGAGAGGGGGCTTAAAAGGTTAGGAGGGTATACATTCCAGGCAAGAAGGAGACAGGCTACGAGTAATTTTAGTTAGGAGGAGGAGCGTATAAATGGAAGTAATTTGAAATCAATCTGAGAATACGGGTGGGAGCCAGACTGTGGAGGGCTTGATGTGGTACCCTGAGGAATTTGTAACTTACCCTAGAGGCAAGTCACGCATAATTTTTGAGCATGGGAATGACACGATCGGATTCCTGCCTTAGGATATTAATTCACCCTCTGTAAAGTGGATGGGTTGTGGAGGAGAGAGAATGGATTCAAGACAACCGATAAAGAAGGTACTCCAAGGCATCTGCAGAGCCTGCCACAGAATAAAGACTGGGTGAAGTGAATAGTTGAAGCCAGAGGTGATGTTGGCCTGAACTGGGGTGGTGTTTGGGGTAAGACAGATGAGCTCCATTTTGTTCATATGGATGTCCAGATGGAGAGGTTGAAGGGACGTCCAGCAGGCTTCTGGTAAAACAGGACTAGAATCTAGAAGTAGGATTAGTAATAATAGCTAGCACTTACATAGTTTACTATGTGCCAGGAACTGTACTGAATGCTTTACAAAAATCTCATTGGATCCTCACAACAATCTGGAGAGGTAGGTGTTATTATGACCATTTTTCAGATGAGGTGAAGTAACTTGCCTAGGGTCACACAGCTAGGTAGTGTTTGAGGCTGAATTTGAATTCAGGTCTTCTAGAGTCTAGGCTCGCTATCCCCTGGGTCATCCAAGATGAGGGCAGAATATGCTAGATTTAGGAGCTATCTGCATAGAGGTGATAATTAAGCCTATGGGAACTAATAAGATCAAGAGAGAGTTCAGAAAGAGAACAGGGTCCAGGGTAGGGCTTTAGGGGACATGAATGATGAAGAGGCAGAAGATGAATGATATAATCCAGTCCAGAGTCAGAAGGAGCAAATCTAAAAGAAATCATGGTTAAGGAAGAGAAGGAAGGAGAAAGTATTTCCAAGACAGGGGTGGTTTACAGTATCCTAGGCTTCAGGGACATCAAATGAAATGAGGAGCAAGAAAGCAAGGGGCTGAGAACTGAGTGGGAGGAAACTGGAAGCAAATGAATACAGATGATTCCCCTCCCCACCCCCAATCGATCTGCTCTCAAAGTGAGAAGAGATGAAGGATGGTGGCTCAAGGGGATGTCGGGACCAAGTAAGGATTTTTTTTTTCAGCAAAAAGGAAGTGATTTAACAATGATCTCAGGCAGGTTGAGGACAGAGATGGGTAATGATTTGTCCCCCCTTTTCCTTGATCTCTCTCTATTAGGGTGCTTAAGACACAAGAAGACATATTCCCAAAAATAAAAGAAAACAAAAAATTGATCCTATTTGTCTGAGGCGCCTTTACTGTAGTGTATCTTTCTTTTTTGGAAAATGAGATTTTTAATGCTCAACAAAGGGAGCAGGGTAAGTCCTAAGCAGGAGACATGTGACAATAGCATATGTGACCACAATGATAATGACAGCCTCTCCCACATCCCACCATCTCACAGGCAGTTGGATCCAGCACCTAGTTGGCCAACCATCATATGTTCACTGACTATCTATTGTTTCTCTTTGCCTGTAGGAAGTCAGGGGTACAGTGGTTAACTACATGTTGGATTGGGATCTCCAGCTGAGGCACCAAGGCTCCTAGAGGTTCTTCCATACTGAGGGTCCATCACTGGAGAAGCCTGAAGCACCATGGAGGAGCCTAAAGAATTAATTCCAAGGACCATAGTGGTTATTGGGAGGTACAAACACAATGGTAGCAGTTACAAATGCACTCCCTGCCTTGGGCAGTTTGGGCACCTGGTCACCAGCCACAGCAGCCTCTCCTGGATACTTGGGCTGTGTTTGTTCTTCATTCTCAAAGAGGACCATGACATCAGGGAAATGATGACATGACTTGCAGTTGACTTTGAGTGAGGGAGGGCTATGCAAGGTCACCAGCCACAGCAGCCTCTCCTTCTGGATACTTGGGAGTTAGTGGTCAATGACAGTGACCCTTTCCTTCTAGTTCCCCCCATTCAAGCATTCTTCCAACACCTAATACAACTGCCACAGTCTCCTAGCTCTGTCAGCAAGTCAGCAGCTGGGTCAGAAAGAGGCTCTCAATTTTGGGGGATCTTTGCCCCATCCCTAGGCCCCCATCCTCCTTGGTGTACTCTAGACCTGAATTCAGACTCACGCCTAAGCATCTGCTGGGCTGATGCAATCAATCCAATCCAATCTCGGGTGACACCACCAAAAACACATTTTACTTTGATTACCAAGCTCTCTCAAATTGAAAGGGTTTTTGATGTACAGCTTGACAGATGTAAACCTTTTCTCTTCCTTCTATCCTACACTTACCTCCATAATTAGGAAAGAGATGTGATAAGCCTCTGAGCCACCAGAATTCTCTTCTGCCAAACAAAGCTATCTTTTTTCGGTAGGTACATTCTGGAGGAAATAAGGGACAGGAGTTCTGCTTGATGTGACCCTGATTGTGGGACCTGCTGAAAGACATAGTGCCCCTTCATACACAAATCAGGGGGATGGGGGTCTTTGGATGAGAGGGAACACTTAGGTAGGTAATATCATATGTAACTATAATGACTTAAGCCTGGCATAAAGGGCCTCAAGCATTCATAGTGGGTGCTCAATAAATATTTGTTGAGAGCTGAGTCAGGAAATCTAGAGTGGGTTCCAGGTTTTGTCTCTGGAGCTAGCTTATTGTCTGACCTTAATGAAAATCCATCTAGCCTTTCTCTGCCTTGGTTTCCTCACCTGCCAAATAAGAATAGTAACCATTATTAACCATTTCCATCAAACTGGGTACTAGTAAGATATCATCTTTTGGGTATCATATTGACTGCAAGGCAATATATTATAGTGGATAGAAAATCACCGATAAGCCAGGAAGACCTGGGTTCAAGTCCCCCCCCCACGTATGTGTGTACATATATATGTATGGATGTATATATGTATATGCACACATTGTATATACATACACAAACACACTCTATGACAACCTCTATGTACCCCAGGAAACTCTCTTAAGACTACAAATTTTAGGGGGCGGAGCCAAGATGGCAGCTGGGAAGCAGTGACTGGCGTAAGCTCCCCACCAAGTCCCTCCAAAAACCTATAAAAAATGGCTCTGAACCAATTCTAGAGCTGCAGAACCCACAAAGTGGCAGAGGGAAGCAGGGCCCCAGCCCAGGACAGCCTGGATGGTCTCTGGGTAAGGTCTGTCCCACACGGAGCTCCCAGCCCCCAGCTGAGCGGAGCGGAGCTGAGCCCAGCGCGCACGGCACGAACAGACCAGACACGGACCTACCAGACCAGGAGACGAGCGGAGAGTGCCCTGGCATCCTGAATTACTGAGCTGTGGCATCCACCAGACCTCTCAGACCACAAAGAGCA